>CM032668.1:20054211-20201565 GCA_019095985.1 Streblospio benedicti | reverse complement strand
GATCAGGTTAAAATTGTCCTCCCAATTGTCCCCAAACCATAAGGTATTAAATTATATTTTAAAATATACGTAAATACAGTGCAATCCATGTAACTCGGGAAAATGCCCCCTTTGAAGACATTGTCCAGGCATCGGTGGTTCAGTGGTAGAATGCTCGCCTGCCACGCGGGCGGCCCAGGTTCGTTTCCCGGCCGATGCAGTTTTGTACTGTGTGAATACCATCTTGACTAGATGCACAAAACTTTGAGGATGAAGTCGTACAGCCCTTGTGTGTGTAAGGTTGTTGTACACGCCACTGCACTTCATCGGGGCAAAACTGTCATGCGTCAGCCGGGAGTCGAACCCGGATCGACTGCTTGGAAAGCAACTACGCTAACCGTTACACCACTAACGCTAAACACAAGTTTAAGGAGGTCCAAACCCCTCAGCAACTTGCATCAAAACCAGCAATTAGGGCTTTGAAACCCCCAATTTAATCAATTTCATGGATCTATAACAGTGAACACACATTTGGGAAGGTCCATAACCACAAAACTCGCAGTAAAACCAAGAAAAACAGCTATGAAAACCCCAATCCAATCAATTCTATGGATCTACAATGCTGAACACACATTTCAGGAGGTCCAAAACCCCAAACTCGCATCAAAACCAAGAAAAACAGCTGGGAAATCATCAATCACCAATAAATTTAATGGACCTATGGATCTTCAGACGATCTACATGAAATCCTGCCACGAATAACGTAAGATCGTACCTTTTAAATCACCAATACATTTAATGGACCTATGGATCTTCAGACGATCTACATGAAATCCTGCCACGAATAACGTAAGATTGTACCTTTTAAATCACCTATACATTTAATGGACCTATGGATCTTCAGACGATCTACATGAAATCCTGCCACGAATAACGTAAGAACGTGCCTTTTCAACCACCAATAAATTTAATGGATCTATGGATCTTCAGAAATCCTGCCACGAATAACGTAAGAACGTATCTTTTAAGTTACGTTTAACGTGTCTATATAGCCTGGCCACCTGGAAACCAGAAAATAAAGAATGATCCATGCTTGATAGAGGATAGATCCATTAAACCCAGGCGCCAGACGTAAGGTCATGTACGAAGAACGTAAGAAACCTACGTTTTAACGTTTTTCGTACGTTGTATACCTCGAAATCTTACATTGTGGTCACTCAGATATTAGTAGAGGAATAGTCTCGCGCAACACAGACCAACGTACAGCGAGCTCCGTTGTAGACTTTGCTCGATACGTTGACCACCGATTCGAATCTTCCCGGCTTAATAACGTCAATTGGAGTCCATATCCAGGTATTATAAATGATCCCATGCCATTTTGATTACCATCTATTTCATTAGACACATTGTTTACGCACGGACAATACACGTATATACTAAATTGCCTAGAATTCAAAACATCAGTAAAATATCTAACTTGTTTACAATAATGTTAATGGCTGCTGGCTTCAGGGAATACAGGACGACCAGCGTAAAACGTGCAGCGTTCAACGTGTCCATTAAAACGTCAACCCTCCAAACAGTAACGTGGGCCGCACTTCTCTGAACGTCTTACATGTTGTTTTGAACGTAGATAACCAATGTTGTGCGTTTTATATGTTGTAGGCACTAAAATGACCTCTGAACTATGTCACATGATACAGTCGGCCAATCAGCTGCTATACCAACTTTCTGGTATATAAACAGACAAAGATTAACACTGTTTGAATCCAGTCTCACTTGATCGAGCCACCACGTGGCCCCGTCAAAGTGAGGCTGGCTGGTCGAGTCTAGTTTTTGTCCATTTCTGAAAATATAATTTTTCGTGGCGAAATCTGGCATATTATGTTTCTAGGTCTCATTGTATAGGTTTTTACATAAGAAAAAAGATTAGCCGGGGTAACCCTCGGTAGAAGTGTCGAAAGAGGTCAAAATCGACATTTTTCAAAATGGCCGCCATTTCGATTTCAAAATCATAAAATCAGCCAGTGCTCACTAACTATAGTTGGTAGAACTATCATTTTGGTGTCTAGGATAGGGTTTTTGGGGTCAAGCAATCCATTTTTGATATCAAAATTAATGTGGAATGGATACCTCATTTATTATTCAAAATGGCCGCCATTTCTGATGAAAACCTACATATCTCGGTCAGTTTAGTTCATAGCACTATCATTTTGGTGTCTACAATATGGTTTTGAGGGTTAAGCAATCCATTGATAGCATCAAAACTATTGTAAAATGAATACAACCTAATTAATTACTCCATATAGATACTATTTGGCGGACAAAATAAGGAAACTATAGATGATAGAATGTACAACGTTTTATTTTGGTGTTTAGTGTTAAGGTTTTTAATAATTGAACCTTTGAAACTATTACAAATGCATGTACAAATGTGTAAATCAGTCCCAATCACAAAAGAATAAACTAATATTTCAACATAATTGCAAACATTAATTCATCAGCATTAACACAAATATTTTCATAGACAAAAATGACTTCTCAAACCACTTAAAACCATACCTAATTGCCAATGAAAAATGTTATTCAGTCAGTACTACTTTGTTGTTCTACATCTTCTGCATTGCAACAATCATCATTGCTTTCACAGATGACCATGCATGGGCGTCCCTGTTTGCGGCAGCGACACTTCTTTGTGCTACATGGCAAGATCGCTTTGCATGAACACTTAACAATGTCCAAGACCTGAGGTGGCGCATAGGGCTGGGACATCCATGAGATAGTAATATCGTTTCCATTCACAATCCATCCATTGCCATGTGGGGATGGAGCATTCATCTCCCTCATCAATGCCCTCTTCCACACAGCAGTTTGATAATTTGCCCGTTTGATATGAAGAACCACGCTATCATGGCATGGTGGTAGCTTCGTCACATCTGTGGTCTGACGGTTCCATTTTGCACAGCATACTTGATTGTTGTTGGTAAATTGTCCAAAATTGTAAAGCTGGCAAACAGATCTTTCTACTTCTTTCAATGTTTGATTATCTGGCTCAAATCTATCTCCCAACCTCTTCATTGCTGTACAAAATTCCTCATTCTCCATCAGCTTCCACGCAGCTTTTTTGCCATGTCCAGCAAACTTACTTGTGGAATCACATCCAGATAATGCATGCATACCTAGTAGCCCATCACAAACACTTTCACCCAATCTGTTAGTGATGCTTAAGACATCAATGTATGCCCAAACTTTGTTCTTTTGTGTTCTAAACAGCAGTGGCAGATAATGCCTAGAAGAGAATGCTGTAGCGAGCACAAGGACGTCCGTATCTGGGGATCGAAGCAAGATAGGTGCATGACTCTCTAGACTTGCATGCTTTGCATGGAGAAGAAGCCTTCTATGTGCATCACAAAATTTAATCCAAGCTTCTTCTGTGAACTTTTTCTCTTTCCCTGGTGTAGAACTGTACCCATGACACAGACACGTATCCCAGTTAACATGGTCTGAAATACAATGCTAGATCCAGGTAAGGTGCCATTGATTGAGTATTATCATTATTAAGGCCATCATAATGCTTTAAAATTGTAAAAACCAATGTATCAAAGAAAATATGATTACTACATACCGCATTGTTTAAATGACAAGAGTGGACATTTTTCTTCCAGAATTCAAATGGTTGCAAAAACGAAAGTCAGTGCTGCTTTAAAGAAATGGAAGACACCGTGGAATCGTGAACTCACGGTCCAATCGGTCATATGTCATAGGCGGTTAAAACCCTCCCATCGTCATGTTTCTGCTGTTTATTTACACACTAAATGTACCAACATGACAACGATTGATCCCTCTAATAGTCGCCTCCCTCCCAGCTACTGTCACCATGGCAGGGGAACACGTGAGACCATTAAATGTGCATCTCAATCACCCCCTGCCTCATGTTTCTGCTGCTGCTTGCTGAAATTGAGAGATCTTCAACATATTAATGCTCCTCCCCTGCCTCACCAGTGTCCCCCCCCCAACCCTGTCATATGGACACACACAGACCCCTTTCTGCCAACACCCTCCTCAAAAACAGGTCCGTAGAAAGCAGATAAAATGCACCTCCATCATCAAAGGGAATTGATCAATAATGAGTGGTCACGCTGAATTAAATTTAATTTCTCCTGAAGTGGAGAAAGTTCGCCATTTCTAGTCTCAATGGTAGGGACCGTGTGTAGGCCTTTTCATCCTTCCAGAGGTAAAAAAGATACTTTTACTTTGTGACATGCGTGGATAAGCTATGCATTTGCATTATTCTGACATTGTGGTGCATGGAGGGAGGATAAGTGTTTCCAGTGGTCATTAAGTCTGCTCTTAAAGGCGTTTTTACTGATAGGCCTTGACACCTGAGTCAGGTAAACTGTACCAGATTGAGATGACGGACTGGGAGAAGTTTCCTCTGATGTTTAGCCCAAAGACTGTCTTTTTGAGGAGCTTTCAGAGAGTTACCCCGCAAGTCATTTTCTAAGAGTATGAGGGTTGGCTATTGGACATCAGAAGCCGTGGAGGTATTTGAATACCTCGATCATGTCACCTCTTTGTGTCGATGCTCACTTTAGAATCTTTAGTCTTTCAGGGTTGGGTTTGTTGTACAGGTGGGATAGAAGGTTTACGGCTCTGAGCTGTACATCCTTGATATCACTGCATAGTATTTTCAGGTGTGATTGCCAGACGCAGGGTCCGTATTCCAGGATGGGTCTCACCAGTCTCTGGTACAGGTGGACAAAGGTTTTTTATGAGATAGTCAAAGGACTTGCGGATGACTCCAACAATGCAATCTGCCTCTGATGTTGCCTCCGCTACGTGGTCTTTTGAATGTTAGCCTGTTGTCCATCACCACCCCAAGATCCTTGTCTGCTACATTGACTCTTGCAGGTCCTAATGGCCTTCATCAGTGTCGCTTCTCATGTACAGCTTCGTATCTTGGCAAGTCATTAATGAGCAGGACGAACATTATCGGGCCAACAATGGACCCTTTTTAGACACCGCTACTCATATGCCCCTTTTGTGTGATTGGGTGTCATTGATGACGACGTTCTGTTGTCTGACTGTGAAGAAATTTTTCAGTCACTTGAGGACTGCCTCTGATACTGAAAGCGTGTATTTTTTGCCGGGAGACGACGGTCGTTGTGGGACAGAGTAGAGCGCCATTTTTATAGGCCATGTATACGATCTCCACACAGCAGCCATCATTCAGGATACTTGTCCAGTTTCTCCATGACCTCAGGCAGTTATGTGATACACAACCATGCCTGGCAAGAACCCATGTTGTCCTTTCTGATCAAAGTTGATTTGTTGTTGTTTTGCAGGTGTTTCATCATCTGATCTCACACCAACTTCTCCATGACCTTACATAGGATGCATGTCAGACTCACTGGCCTATAGTTTCTCGCTGTCGTTTTACTGCCCTTCTTCACACTCAGCTGGGAGTTGTCCTTTATCAAGGGAAAGCTGGAGCAGGTCAGGTGGGTGAAGGGTTCCTTAAGTTCCTCGGCTGCCTGTGGCAAGACACATGTTGGCATGCGTTTTGGACCTGATGCCTTCCAGTGTGGAGCTTTTAGTTTGACCATTTCAATGGTAATGACGAAGTCTGTAAGTTCATCCGTGAAGCTATGTTTGGTGGGCGTGGGAACGGGGGCATCATCCTCTCTCGTGAAGATGCTTTAAAAGAACTGGTTTAGCTCATAGGCCTTTTCAGAAAGTGACATCTAGCCACTTTTTCACACGAGAGTGTTTATCACCTACAGCATCATCCAGTAAATATCATTCTTTGAGGGTCTACTACCAAGTATTAGTTTGATGGATGATGATCCCTCTAAATGGGAGTAGGAAAAGCAAATGACATTACTGCCCTACAATGAATGATATAAAGGTTGCAACACAGTGTGTGATTAATGTCATACCTTGCAATTTCACAACCTATTGTCATTTGAAGAAATGGGGCTGTCAGTTGTACAATCTGGCATGTATATCAGCATGTGGCTCTTGCCAATTAACATACTGTCACAATCAATACATGAATATTATCTGCTATAAATTTACAAATGTGCATGTATCTGTATGTATCTGTTGCATGTAAGATTCTTTTTGGTTTAGAATAAATTTTGTTACTGTAATAATCTTTGTGCATAACTCTCTCATGACTAAAGGTATGAAGAAGCTGAGATTCCATTACCATTCAAATTATGTTTACCAATATAAATGTTATCATATTTCAATGCTAAATGGAATCACAGTGGATTTATGAGTTTAGATTTGGTTAAATCTGTAATGCTTAAAAGCTAAATATACATGCAGATACGTGTATTACACACCAACATTGCTTAGAAATAAAATACGTAAAATGTTCACGATAAAGTAGTAACAATCTTGGATTTGAAGGTCAAGATAAGGTCATATCATTAAAATGATGCTGAAAATGGAATCAGTGACACCTTTAGTCCCTAAAGTCCAGGTATTACACATTGATGTAGGTTCAAAAGTAAAATATGTAAACTACACATGGCAAGTGGCAGCCATCTTGGATTTGAAGGTCAAGATAAGGTCAAATCATTAAAATAATACTAGAAATGGAATCAGTGACCCTGTTAACCCCCAAATTCCATGTATTACACATAAATGTAGCTTATAATATAAAAAACATAATTTTTTACGTTATGCCCGGCGGCCTTATTGAAAAATGTCTTTAAAAAACCTATTTTGGATTGGGCGATTTTGGTAGACTTTTTTTTTCTGGGATAGAGGGGCATAATATCTATTGAATAAAATCAAAAAACAATTTCTTGCAATTTTTCCGACAAAAAATCTTAAAATGACTCTACTAAACAAAAGTAATTTCAAAACAGATAATCAAAATATGTTGATAAGTTGAATTATGAAATCTTAACAACAAATCTTGAAAATTGAGGGGAAATTATCGAAAAGCTAGCACAAGCATAAATAAGTGTCTATGATGATATGTATTGTATTTCATTACTGCAGTACCATCATGTATATCGTATTGTGACTTGGCGTATCGTTGCAGCCCTAATTTCTTAATATATATATATATGTACTTAATACAGCACCAATCACTAAAACCAGCCATACACGTAAACAGTGAAATTTAGTGACCTCTGCAATGGGGAGTTCAGGTAATACGTAAAAAATTCTAGGGTTGTGTGTATGGCTGAATAATGCGATTGATGCACTAGAACCTTAAAGCCCACACAAGTGGAATCGTACTACTAAGAATTCTGCCAACCATCAGAGATTTATGTCCTCCTACACAAATTGTAAAAACTGTATACCTGTATGTAAAATGGCCGGGAATTAGTTAATGGTGCTAATACTGTCCCCAAAGTCAATATTATGGGAACTATATATAATCATCAGAACCCTATTCTATATGTGTGCGTTGGAAGTAAGGGGGGGGGGTTATGAGAGCACGTTGTATTTGTAACATGCAAGTTTCTTCTTCTCTAAGGGTACAAGCGCAACGGGGGGGGGGGGGGACGAAGGAGGCAGGAACAATTGTTCTTAAGAGAGGTCGTTGGCTTTGTCAATGTTTAAGGACAGAAACTTATGCACTCTTTTGACCAACATAGCCAATATTAACAAGAACACAGTAACGAACACAGTAACTAAGGCCCCATGAAAATAATAAAATGTTTCTCGTCCCCTCCCTCCTGTGTATAGTGCAGCCTCCTGAACATTTTTATTGACTCACAGTGATAAAAAATAAACGGCCCTCCCACCTGGCTGCAAACAAAACGTCCCCGTGTCAGAGGCCTGTCATTTTTTTCCTATGCACGCTAGATATTATACTTCATTGATTATACTGACTAGTTGTTTTATAAGTGATATTTTATGATTTTGATAATAGAAAATCATTGTTCACATACAATTGTAACACATGTACTTCATTCATGGCCCAAAATTCAACTTGAAAAATGAAAGATTTTGTGCATAAGAAAAAAAAAAAAAAAGTGAACCGCTCCTCATTCGTTTTATAATATAAGGACAGAAAAAATCAGCAAAATAAAGAATAAAAAATAAAGATTAAAATTGACCTCCCTCCTATGTGTAGGAAAATAGGCAGGACGAGAAAATTTTTCTTAATTTTATGGAGCCTAACCACTCTTTGACAATAAGGAATGCTACCACGTACACTACAAGCTTATACATACATTGAACACAGAACCACATAAATGTTCGGGTTGGAGTTGGGTTGGGAGTTGGAAGGTGAGAGCTGGGTAAGGTTATGAGGTTTGCAAAGCTCACACCTCTTGAAATTTTTTTCTCATTCCTCCATCATCTCCCTTCTTGTAAGGGTAAATTCCCCAAACCCTTATAACCCGCCCCTCCTGCCACATACATCATACACACCATTCAAATTTAACAAGTCATGCATGAGTTTATATTACAAGCATGCTCATCACTTTTACATATAACATTAATATACTATCAGCATTATATCCGTGAGAAACGTAGCAATGTAAAATTTTACTGCAGATCAACATTTTCATTTAATACCAGACATTTTCTTTATAATATCTGTACAAAAGCAACACTATATATACTTTTCTTTAATAAGAAGAAATTAAAACATAATTACCAGTCCTGTATGGTATCATACGCGATTTTAGACATTTTTATAACTATTCTAAATAAAATCTACTGTATATACTGTATAAAAAGAAATTTAGCTGGAACAGTTTCCAATGAATTGAATAAAAAAAAACGGTTCTGGTGTGATTGAACTTTAGTACACAGCAACATATCTCTATAAATTGCTCCTGTGACTCGCACGGTGACGGGGGAGGAACCATACACGTGTGATCAGCGTGGGAAATGTTTTGTTCGAACTTCTCATCTGAAGATGCACCAACACACACATTGGCAAGAAGCCATTCTAATGCCATATTTGCCACAAATTATTTACGCGAGAAAGTAGATTGGATTGGATTTGCAGCTCTAATCTGACTATTGGGACAGGGTCTTTCTTTGAACTAATGTGTGTTGAGCATAAGAGAAAACAAATGAATAAATAAATTAGAAAATTATAAATTGATAAGCTAATTTAGACAAATATAAGCTAACTTAGCAAAACATATTGCTCTGTGTTAATATTGTATGCAATACTTAAATTTCCATATTGTCTAAATGATTAATAAATGATTAAAAAAAATATTGCTCTGTGTTGCAATACTGCAAATAGCATATAATAAACAATAATAGTTTCAAAGCTATGTATGTAAGTACAGTGAACTAAAATAACAGTATTGTGTCATTGCTCATATTCTTTTCTTTTTTTTTTTTTCCTTTTTTTATTAATAAGATATGTACAAGGAATAAGAAAATTGAAAGAGAAATTTAGAAAAAAGGTAAAAACGCGTAATTGACAGAATAATTAAAAATAATGCTTAACAAAATGACACTGGGATCTATATAAGAACACGTAGGTTATACATTTGAATAATTACCTAATTACAATCTAACATCAAATTATTTTTTTCAAAATTTTTGTGATATGCTAAGTAATTATGAAGCTCCCTAGTATTTGGTTCTTTATAAATAAATTTACACTTAGAGATAAAATATGTTAAATACAAAATTATTCATTTTCAAAAGTGTTTACCAAAATATTAATGAAATCTTGATTAAAAGTACTGCGTTATCAGTCACAAATAGCCATTATCTTATCATATATTGTCTTCTTTAGCATGCAACATAGCAGCAAACAGCACCGAGTAGGTATCTCATACATGTAATTGTGTACAGGTGGATATAATCGGTTCATTGGTAGTCCCTATAACCTGTCCCGGAATGTGTTTACACACATATATGATCACAAGGCTTTCACTTCAACTAATGAAGGGACTCAAATACTATATAGTACGCAATACCAGCTAGTTGCCAGCGTAAACCATCGCTGTCGAAAGAGTCATCATATGTTATATTCAAGGCTGCCTGCAGAAATACCTGTGTCCTGTAACCACCTCGCATACCACAAACACTTACAACACGTTTGAGAGCAATGAACCCTCAATTCAGAAAAGAATCTCTCCATACGGAAAGGCTTTACACTGTACAGATTTTCTATCAATTTTACTCGTACATAACCCACACACGTGCAGCAGAATACTTCCCTATTTTAAACCAGTTTTGTCCATAATGCACTCTTCATATTGTATGCGCCGCCTGGGCCGCAATACCGACTTTGATCAGCCAGAAGCAATACGACGCCATATAATGCGCAAATCAGTCGCCTATGGCTATGATATCCAATTGTGCTTTGTACTTTGCTGACACGACACCAATAATTTCATATTAAATTTATATTGAGCTATAAAACCAGTGCGCAAAGGTCAAAATTATCGACGGATTGGTGACTACAATCGTGAAATTCAACGTTTTAATCTGGATGGGGAAGGGGGTTAAGGGGGGGGGGGGAATCCTGAGTGACATTATCAATTTTTAAGAGACCATTCGTTTACTACACAAACTTCTGATCTCCACATACGTGACATTTCTCATCTGACACTCTAAACCATATGATCATTCTTTTATCATTCTTTTTTATGTAATTTAATTGGTTATCATGCTTCACAAGTATCCTCTTCGAAGAGGGGCGATACCATGGTTATCATGCTTGTACTCAGCCGGACTAGGTTTTCAGATTTTTTAATCCACTTTCAAGGTGTACCATTCAAATTGATAAGTCACAATAATCAGCAATGTTAGCGCAGATCAAGTTGTTTTAAATGTACCTATTTTGTTATATTCAATGTTTGACTTGGTACACTCTCTAAATAAATAATCATGAAGTTTACATACGCCAAACCCAAACAAACATCTAGAAAGCCATAATCGGTGCGTAAATTTAAATCTTGTTACAAAATCCTGCATTGCTATCAAAAAAGCGGTCACGACGTATGGACAATAGACGTACAAATCATACGTTGTGCGCCCACAATTTGAACTTGATTCGGTTTCAACCGCCTCTTGTAGGCGCCTCTCTATATAATATAGAGCACATTTATGTACAATAAGAAACATTCACATGTCGAAGTCATCGCCATCGTCATACCATAATCAGAGTAAAGTAAAGTAAAGTATATAATTAAATAAATAAAATATTGATAAAATTTACAGCGCTAAGCATCCAGTAACCTTACTTTATTATGATGTAGTAAGGTTAAGGTTTATAGCAATAAGCTTCCAATAACCTTACTTTATTACAATGTACATGCCAACAGTATTCTTATACTATGTAGCTTATTTGATTATATAATTATAATTTGCTTTGTAATGTCAAGCTATTGTTAATGAAAATTTGTTTTTGAAGAGGACATTTTCTGTTGAACCGTTAAACAGTCTTATTTCGAAACAATTTTAAAAACTTTGGAAAACCTTCTGATTTCATTAAAATATCAGATAGAAAAAAAAAGATAAAATATAAACGTAAGAGATATGGGAAAAAAGACTAAAATAGGAGTACAAAATAACATGTTTGGTTTCTGCAATGATTTGCATGTGTGAGTATGATTCACACCAACCGTACACTAACAAGATGTGGAAGTTGCGTAATATGACTTGGTACTGGCAATAAGTAATGGGTATTCTGATTTTTTATCTTAATTGCTTCTGCTCACCTTCATATTTCTGGTGTGTGGTTAGCGTACATTGTATTTCGTTTTCACCGTGAGTCTGTTCATTATCTACTAGGCAGAGCACATGCTATTAATTCAAATGAGCAAGAGTAAGATGGTGACAACAAAAAACAAGAGTGTCGACGAAATCTCAATCTGTCGGCACTCTTCATCCACCCTCAATCGAACAGATAATGTTGTCCTCCCTTGTCTATTCTTCTCCCTATAGAGTGATATCCTACTGAACTTTAGTTTGTTCTTATTAAGGGAACGATCATAAATAATTATACGGGGGTCGTCCAAAAGGGGGGATCTTCCAACTTTTCTGATTCCTTTTGGGGGTCGCTGAACTTTTTATCACGCTATGGTATTTTTTTTAATATTTTCTTTTTAGCAATACAATGACTATGTAGAAGACTTTTTCTTTAGTGGGTGGGTGGGTGGGCGGCCACTCAACTTTTTAAAAATGTTGATGGGTGCGAGGGGGGGGGGTTGGTTAAATTTTTCTTCGAGCCCCAAAATGGACAGAACCTCCCCCCCCCGGTATCGTTATATATTTATCGTTCCCCTAATGCTTTACTTGTAGGTTGCAATGTCACAGTTTTGGGAAAACATGACAAATCGTCTCACCAATATAGTAGATTATAGAATATAATTTTATTAGAAGATACATGCTACTGTTGACCATATTGTATGTGACATTAAAATGTATAAACTGCTTTCTACATCGATTAATCAAGTTCATTATTAAGTTAACAGTGATACATGTATGTCAATTCTGTGCCAGGAAGCTTGGGTCTTCTCTATTGTAATGAAATAACAATCTGTTTTTGCTCAATGATTTCTTGCTGGCATGGTATTATTGATAAGATGGACAAATTTTCAAAACACTGATATAAAAATAAAACATCTTAACCCTTGGTTTTCTACATCTCTATATGAAAAATAATAAAAAAAATAAATCACATGTAAATTTGAGTAAAGAACGGAGGCCTCCGAAAGTTTAATGTCTTAGACGTATAAAATCAAAACAGCTTTCTTCCTGGACATTCTTTTTCTGTCAAACCAATTGATCAATTAAATATATATATATATATATATATATATATATAGGAAACGAAGAGTCAAATAATCCAAAGTCGTCAGTTTATTGAAAGCGAAGTCTACGCGATAAACCCATGAATCCACACCCCACAGTAGTAAACATGCGCCCTATACTTCTATCACAATAAGTGATTCAATAGAATCTAAAGTACTGGCCCTGGTCCGACCTAGCTTCCACACAATCCTGAACATAGTTTTCATCTCCCCCACAGGACTGCCAAGCCCTCAATCATTAGTCAGTTCCTTTACCAGTGTTCACAAAGTCCTGAATATCAACCCCATGTCCTCTCCATTGTGGGGGCCCTGAGGCAATTAGTTGGGGTGGCCCTGGTCCCACCCAAGCGTCCCACAATCTTCAATAAGGGAGCGAGCATGATTAATTGTACAGGGGGGGCGGTCATTTGGTATTGACGAGATAAAAAGTTGAACGGCCTCCCTAACTCTATGTTGAAATTGAATGCCCTCCCCATATGAACATTTAGAAACTGAGCACCCGCCACCCCCCCCCACGCAACCAAACGGAATAAATATGAACAATGACATACTTTCGTATATATTACAAAAGTGTGTAAAATATTACCTTTTCAGTTTGAGAATTGAGTGCCCTCCCTCTCACTTTGAATGAAAATTGAGCGCTCCCCCTCCTCTGACCAAAGAAAATTGAGCGCCCCCCCACTGTACAAATGATTATGCTTGCTTCCTAACAACTCTGTCTCTACAATCATAACATAAAGCCAAGGTCATTTGTCCGCCGAACTTTTCTGGGAGAAGTCGGTGTATGTGTTGGAGGCCGCATCGGAGGTGTAGTGCTCGGACTAGCGCACCAGGATGGTGGTGCCCGTTACCACAGTGATCAGAATCATCAGCAGCAGGAAGAGGCGATCCATCACCAGGGCAACCTCCCGCCACTCTTCCCCAATCGCCTGCAGGAGTAAAACTGATTATATTATACAAATATCACTTAAATTCTCTGTGAATTCTTATGATTATTTTGTCTTTACTGTTAAAAACAGACGCTAGTGAAACCCCCGAAACCCAAACCCCCTGGTATTGAATGGTATACCTTTTTATATGCATGAATGTTGATTAAGAAAATCAAGAACAAAAAAGAAAATTTGTTGTTCGCTGAATTTTAACTTTTGCTATTTTAACAGTTATTACGTGTACAATGTAGAGAGTCATTATAACTCCCGCAACAGGAGTAAAGTGGGATAAGAGTTTTTGAATTAAAGTAAATTACAATATAACCTCCAATTAAGACCACCTCTCTACTGAGACCATCTCTATAATAAGGCCACTTTTCATGGTCCCAAACCTTCATAAAGCTACCAAAATCAACCTCTATATACAAAGACCACTTCTCTAGCAAGACCACTGGGCGACTAATAGAGAGGTTCTACTGTACAAATACAGAAAAAAGAAAAAGGAAAAAAATCCTCTCTCCCCGTTTTACCTGCTCTATTGAGACCACATAACACTGGTCTTAAAGATGGTCCTATTAGAGAGATTCTCCTGTAAAAAAGTAAAGATAAAACAACCCATCCTCCACCCCGTGTTACCTGCTCCTTCTCCTTTTGCTGGTAGAACGACTGGAATTCATGCAGGATCGTCACCGCATCTTCGAGCGTCGCCTGTAGCGCCGCCTCCGCCGACCCCGTCGCGACCTTCGCCCGACCCGCTGCGACCCCTGCCGACCCCGCAGCGACCTTGTCCACTGCCACCGCGACCTTCACTGACCCCGCCGTGACCCCTGCCGACCCCGCCGCGACCTTGTCCACTCCCGCCACGACCTTCGCTGACCCCGCCGCGACCCCTGCCGACCCCGCCGCAACGTTTCCCACTGCTGGCTGCAGCATGTCCTGCTGTGGAGCCACTTTCCCCATGTCCTGGCCCGAAGAGAGGAGGGAAGTGTTGGAGTCAAAGTTTCTCACGAGGGCCAACTCGCTGTCTGAATGGAGGAAGCTCACCGGACGGTCACTCTGGTGGGAGTTAGAGGTTAAAGTTCAGTTAGATATAAAACTGTAAAACTAGAATATTTCGTGGCTATTAGATTTTGCGATTCTCATCTATAAATTATTTTGCAATTTTGGCCAACCTAGACCTATTTTACATAGGCTAGTAATGTTTGCTGATTATTTAAGTTTGCGTTATTGACCTACCCACGAAATTCACAAACTAACTAGTGCACAAACATTTTTAGTTTTACAGTATGTCTATGAATGGCCAAGGCATTTTTCGTTCACTTAAGGTTTAAAGTCGAAGACACAAAAGTTATATCTGCACAATCAGGACAACTTGATGAACGTTTTTGGAAGCATTCACAAAAATATAATTGCACTCTTTTGACTAAAAGACACATGTACAAGAAAAAATATTTAGAAAATAATATTTGTCAGGCTGCTTACAGGGCCATATTTGTTACACGTACGTAGCAACAATGTCTGCTGGCTACAAGTATTTGCTGATTATTCAATTTTGTCATTTTACTTCAAACCGCGAAATTTGAAGTACACAAATATGTCTTATTTCACAGTAGCTTCCTTTGTTAGTAATCTAGTCAATGTTTGTGACCACGTCAGGTTTATTGCCAGAGACACTTCTCTATCCATATTATACCAAAGATCCCCCACTAAATTTCTCAAAATCTCAAATCAAATACCCACGCTTTTGCAAAAAAAAGTAAACTGAAGCAATATATTTTTTGTTGTTGCCTTCAAGTTTTATAGATTCAATGTATAGTTTTAAAAAACAATATTTAAGACTCCCAATTCTGGCATAAACCATATTAAAGACCCCCCATGTTACAAAAAATTGAGATCCCCTCCCAGGAGCATACCTACACAAAACAGATGTTAGTGCCCCCCCCCCCCTCCCATGCCACACAGGAGTTTAGAAGTTCCCAGAAGCACGTCCCTAAACATACAAGCACCTGTCTCTGCACCGCTCGCACGCACCTGGTCTGTGTACTTCATGCACAGCATGCTGCGGAGCCGCACAAGCACCAGGGTGTACAGCCAGTCCGGCACCGGGCGCTTGTGGTTGCCGTGGTGATGTACGCTCAGCACGACCACGGTGAGTGACACCGACATGCACACCAGGGTGATCGTCGCCCCAAAGTACTGGCCTAGAGGAGGAAGGTAGGATACTGGCTTACAGAGGAAGGAAGGATACTGACCCTCAGGGTTGGGATACGGATTGATAAGGCAGAATATATCAGGTCTACGGTACCATGTTTAAAAATCAGGTAGCCCGACTCAAAATCAGTAACCTGGCATTGAGATGAGTGCCATTAAAAGGAAGAGCACAACCGTGATGAAATGTTTATGTTGACATGATTGTTAGCTAAGAGTAGTTTATTTCTACATAGTAGATAAAACTTGTAATGATTAGAAATGAAATTAACACATTTGAACACATACACCGACCAAAACCAGATAGACCACTTTTCGCACATGACCCTTCCTCAGTGGTCAGTTTGCTGTCAGTGAGCAGTCAGTAGTTACACATGATAGAGTGGTCAAGCAGTCAGTCCATAAGGGAGAGTGTTCAAGCGGTACTCACACAGGAGGGGGATGGTCTCGGATGTGGCCGGCATGTGGCCGTACACCAGCAGCAGGAAGACGCACAGAGACAGGATCACGCTGATCCCCAGCGACATCTTCTCACCCGTCTCTGGGGGCAGCAGGAACACCATGAGCCCCACGCCCGTGACCAGCATGCTCGGCATCACCTGTAACCATGGTTGTTCTCATTTAGCACTTGTTGCAAGCAGTAGGGCTGGGAATACAAAGCTAACCGGTGTCTCTCAAAGTAGACATGATCCCTTGTTGCACTGCATAGGGGACGCCTGAAACAGTGCGTGTCAGCACCAGTGCGAAGTCCTCCCCGTGGAGGCCCTTCGTGAAACCCGGGGTGTCACCGGTCACACTACTATGGTCGGCAGTCGGCTGTTCACGGTTAGCCTAGTACACAACGAGAAGCATACAGGGTTCTGATCGCGCTGAGTGCGCACAGCTGCGGGGAAACGGAGTACTAGTAGATCTTCCAAAGGACGTAGGCCGGAAGATATCCATAGATCCGTCCCACAGATCATCAGCAGAACCTCCTTACCAGTTTCCTTCCACATCAACAGCGTCAAGGGTGTTCCGGTTCCCGAGGCAGATACAGATTACAGAACTCACTTTGTTTACATAGCTGAATATTGGATATCTATATGCCAATACATTGAAATATTAGGGGTATATAAATATCCAATAGTCAGCTATTAAGATGATTTCTTTAAATATATATGTAAATGTAAATGTGGTGGTTTATGGTCGATAGATGGTGCAGTTGGAGAAAATAACATATGCAATATATGGAAAGACCACTATGAGAATTTATTAAACTCCAATACTGATTTTAAGGATAAAACAGAGGTTTTAAATAATATTAAGTTGTCTCATATGAAAGAAAAAAAATGTTCTATTTACAAATGCAGATGTAAAGTAAGCCATTAAACACCTTAAAATGGGTAAAAGTGCTGGATTTGATGGCATATTTGCTGAGCACTTTAAGTATGCTGACAATATAATATGTACGTATTTAAGCATGCTCTTTAATGCAATGATAATGCATGGTTATATTCCTCATTCTATTATGTATACAATAATTGTCCCCATTGTTAAAGACAAAAAAGCATTACTAAATAGTAAGGATAATTATAGACCAGTAGCATTAACAAGTATTATTTCTAAGATTTTAGAAATTGTTTTGCTTAATTTATTTGAAGATGAGTTACAATCTAATTTTAATAAATTTGGCTTCAAGAAGAAACTGGGTGCAGATATTTGTATTTTTAGTCTTCAACAAATAATAGAATTTTACAAGTCTCAGAATACTCCGGTTTATGTATGTTTTCTAGATGCGTCTAAAGCATTTGACAGGGTGAACCATTGGACTTTGTTTAAAAAATTGTTAAAAAGAAAAATTCCCATTTTAATAGTATGCCTAATTGTTTTCTGGTATACTAAGCAAGAGTGTTGTGTTCGATGGGGCTCATCCTTATCTAATCCTTTTAATGTAACTAATGGTGTCCGCCAAGGGGAATTTTGTCCCCAATTTTTGTTCAACTTATACATGAATGACCTGTCTATTATGTTAAATGAGTCAAAAATTGGTTGTAAAATTAATGGTCTAATGTGCAATCATCTTATGTATGCTGATTATACATGTATTGTTGCTCCGTGCCCAAGTGCACTGAAAAAAATACTGAATATCTGTTGTGTGTTTGCTGAGCAACACTCTGTCAAGTTTAATGGTAATAAATCTAAGTACATTTGCTTTAAAACAAAAAATTGTAAAAAAATGCATGTTACCAATATGTCGCTTGGATGTGAGATTGTACCTATTGTAGAAAAAGTTAAGTATCTTGGGGTGATTATTACTTCACAACTAGATAGTAACGATGATATATCACGTCACACAAAATGTATCTATACACAAGGCAATATTTTGATTAGTAAATTTAGATATTGTTCTGAAAGTGTTAAAATATGTCTTTTTAAGACTTTTATTAGTAGTATGTATGGTAGCTAAATTTGGACTGTATTTAATGATAATCTCTTTAACAAAGCTTCTGTAGCATATAATAATGTTTTTAGACATCTCCTTGGTATTCCTAAGGGTGTTAGCATGTCCCAATATTATATGTTTAAGGGTATAGACCACTTTAAAGTACTATATAGAAAAGCTATTGGAAACTTTAGATGTAGGATATTTAGTTGTGACAATTTTGTTGCACGTGATATTGTTCAAAGTGTGTTTTTTAAGTTTTATTCTAGTCATTCTATAAATTGGCGGAAACATCTGTTTTAATATATGCTTTACAACTAATTTTTAACTAATCTTTGATATGGACTGTGATATTTTACTATGCATTTTATGCGAAATAAACTGATACAATACAATACAATAGTCCTGATCCCAGTCTGCCTCTCATGACTTTACAATTTACACCAGGTCATTGGCACACGTAGTGATCATCATTTGATCAGTTCTCGCTTACTTGCATCGGCAGCACATTCAGCGCACAATGCTAATCACTCACACACTCTCCTGACTTTATTTTTTACAGTGGACCAGGTACCGAATTGGGTGAACAGTTGATATTATGACACATACTCTGTGCATTATAATGCTATTTATCCGTGGTAGCATTATCACTGAAACCACTTTGGGACATATACCCGGGACCCCCATTTTGTAACACATTAAAAACAAATTATGATATCATCATCATCATCATCATCATCATCATCATCATCATCATCATCATCATCATCATCCATCATACATCATCATCATCATCATCATCATCATCATCATCATCATCATCATATCATCAATCATATCATCATCATCATCATCATCATCATCATCATCATCATCATCATCATCATCATCATCATCATCATCATCATCATCATCATCATCATCATCATCATCATCATCATCATCATCATCATCATCATCATCATCATCATCATCATCATCATCATCATCATCATCATCATCATCATCATCATCATCATCATCATCATCATCATCATCATCATCATCATCATCATCATCATCATCATCATCATCATCATCATCATCATCATCATCATCATCATCATCATCATCATCATCATCATCATCATCATCATCATCATCATCATCATCATCATCATCATCATCATCATCATCATCATCATCATCATCATCATCATCATCATCATCATCATCATCATCATCATCATCATCATCATCATCATCATCATCATCATCATCATCATCATCATCATCATCATCATCATCATCATCATCATCATCATCATCATCATCATCATCATCATCATCATCATCATCATCGTCATCATCATCATCATCATCATCATCATGGACCCCATCATCCAGGTCACCATCATCATCATCAGCTGCATCGCATGGCTGTTCATACATCACGGATCTCCATGTTTTTCTCATGAGGATCGGTTTTTGAGAGTCCCCAGTCCCTCATCATCCCTCTCAGTCACCTGCTTCCATGAAGTCTTGGGTCTACCGGGTTCCCGTATACCAGCCACTTGCATGTCCCATGCTGTCTTGATTGCTCTGCTTGACCGTACCACGTGGCCATACCAACGAAGTCTTCTCTCCTTTAGAATGAGGTCAAGGTCTTCAAGGCCGAGAAGCTTCAAAAGCTCACTTGAACTGGTGGTGGCGACGTTCTCCGAACTTCACTTTGCAGATCTGTTTGATCATTGCCCTGTCATTGCGTTGCAAACGTTGAAAGTTTGGCTTGGTTAAGGGCCATGTTTCACTAGCATGGAGCATTGCACTCCGTACACAAGTACTGTACACATGTCCCCCACGTCTTGTGTGAGAGGTGGCGAGATGAGAGAACAGGCAGTAGCTCCTTAAACTTCTTCCAGGCTGTCTTCACCCGTGTTGTCGTTGCAGCGTCACAGCCACCGGTAGCATGTCTCCCAGGTAACAAAAGGAAGCTACGACCTCCAACTTGTCGGGTCCCACCTGAACCTCACTCTGTGGTCTGCCATCGATTGGTCTCGCAGTACCCTGATTACGTCTGCACTTGAAACTTGGGTCCTCTGTTAGGCGTTTAAGTCCACTGCATTTCTTATGCACCCACTTTTTGCAGCCTTTACAGAGAACGCTGTTGCGGCCTACACCAGTGCAGCAAACAGCACAATAAATAAATAAATTCTTTAGAATGGCCAATTAATTAAAATTGCCTGGAAATATCACAAATGTAAGATTCAGGTTACCCTTTTAACAGCTCGCTGCTTGGGATGATGGTATAATTCTAGTTTTACAACCTTGGGGTCGTGAGTTTGTGTCCCGCTAGGGCCACTTGATAATAATCGAATGGAAGCTTAGGGTTGTAAAACCTGTTTTTAGCTATATCTGTCGTTCGTAGAAATATGCTTGCTAAAAAGACGTGAGAGAGGGGGGGAAGTTTGAAGATGTAGTTACAAATAACCTACGAGATTGAACATGTAGTAGAGATAGCGCCGTTGCATGATGTAGTCGAAGGAGATCTCTGGGTAGGGGTCATCGCAGCACGGGTACTTAGTCACAATGCGTCGGACGGGCATGTCCAAGAGGATCCACTCGCCGTTGTCAATAAATACGGACATGTCCCCGCGAGACGAGCTGTTGTGCTGCAGGTGGACCGGCAAATACAAAAAGACATTTCAGAGATTTTTTTTAAATCAATCAATAAATCAATAATTTCAATAAAAATTCAATCAGAAATCAAAACCAACATGCAAATACATTGAATCAGCCTTCGGATTAAAAATATAATTTCTTAAACCACGCAACTTATTGTTTTGTGAGTGCATCAGTCAATATTTATGATAAATAAAAAATAAGTAATAAAGATAATAAACATTGATTTTGATTGAAAATGAGACTAATATCTTGAAAGCTGGTTTTAAAAAAAAAATAAATAAGATTTGTTTATGTTTGATAAAAAATGGGAGAAGATAACTAGAAAATAATAATAGAATCATGAGTAAAAATACCAGTCCATATATAAAAACAAAAAATATCAATATATATTTCACCATATTCAAGAACAAATAAATACGTATAAAAAATACAAAAAATCACAATTTTGCTATAGTTTTCATTATATGCACTAGGGGGATGATGTAAAACTGATATGTTATTGCGGAATACATAGTTTTAGTACAATGGTAAGCTTTTTACATTCATATCACATCGAATGTGATGTATACCAGGAATTACGTCGGACGTACCAGGTCAAGTTCGTTGCCGGTGTGGGCCCACGACACGTACTTGAGGGTGCACACCTGTTGGTCGTACGGGAAGAATGTGACGTCCATCTTGCATAAGGTGCTGACGGTAAGGGGGGCGGAGACGCGCACTGTGCCGTCGTGAGACAGCTTGACGCGCTGATGCACCACCTCGTCCGCACCCCGCCCCGTGTTACTGCATGGGCACAACAATGACTTCAAATCAGTGATTAATCAGTGACAGATAAGGGAGTGGTCATCGAATGCAGAGAGAGGCGGGTGGGGGTGGCGTGAAGAGAAATAGTTTTCTTGACAATTTCTTTTTCATTTTTCATGCCCCCCTATTGCATGCCAGTTAAGTATTTTTTCATGCCCCCCATGGCACATTGTATGTTTTGCCCATGCCCCCTCCCCCGCCCCCTTATTTATATTCTATCGCATACTATCAGACAGAACCAAGATAAACTATCACACCAAAACATCATATGCAGGGACACCACCTCCCCAGTGATAAAGCCATAGATGAAATGGAAGCTTTATCTTTATTAATAGATGACATCAAGTTGAGGGTACAGGGGGAAACGAAGATTTAGCTGTTGAAGGTGGAAAGATTTGGGAGCAAAAAGGAGGTCATATACATCAACAAGTCATTCGAAATGATGGAAGAACACCAGCAGATTTGTGATCACAGGGAATTACTCTCATTTCAAACTTCTCTAGCCAGTTTGGCGATGGCAATAACAGGAGCACTAGCCCAATATTATCAGTGGCTAGATATTTAGAGAGCATTTAGCCAAATGCAAAGTTGCTGAAAAGAGGAGCGTCAAAGGTGAGAATTTGGAAGTAGCGCCAAAGACATGGATGCAAGTTGGGCAGACAGTAAGTATAGCTCAGGGGTCTGGGGCATGCTCTCCCAGAATGTTTTTTAATGGATGTCTCTAATAGCTCTCTGGTGCATTATTTTTCTGAGAAATGTAGTTTTTTATTTTTATTTTTGATGAAATGGAGGTATTTAGATAATGTATGTTTTTCTTCTTTTTATGATTTTACATGTTACCTTGAATATATATTGATTATTCATTGTTTTTCTTGCATGCCACTATCTTAGCCTGAGTACCCCTCCTTCCCTCAAACAGGCCAAAACTGGCCTGGGGCTATCGCCCTCACATTAGCCTACACTGGCCAGGTCATTTTACGTGCTTGGGTATCAAAAGCTTTGTCATGTAAGTCATTCCTTTGGGGTATAACAGTGGTGTCATCATAATTAAAACTAGATATCTATATGTATAACCGTATAAGCATTAACCGTATAAGCACTTATCGGGCGCCATTATATGCGCATATCGGACCAAATGTAAAAACCTTAATGTTTGACCGCCTTGTAGACATACTCATAATTGTTCAATTTTAATAATGAATACATATTCATGTTCTAACAACTTCAGCTTTATCATGATATATATAAATCATTACCAAATACATATTTTAGATATTTTTAATTAATTTCTTATTTACTGATATTTTACTTCTACACTGTTGTTTCAAAAAAAATTCTCTGACAATTGTATAGAGCTTCTGCTAAGCATTGGAAATGTGATGGTTGGTTTCAAAACATTTGAGAAATCGGGAATGGGGTAACTGAAATGGTTTCTTCACATTTTGGTGAAAAGATGACTATGTGCATTCCTATGGAAATTATGCCAGTTTACCGTTGGCCACAGCTCTGATGAACGGAAAGGTTTTATCGGTACTACGCTGCAAAATATTGTAAGGATACATGGGCTGTCATCTCACGAAATGTATGTAAGAAAGGGTTGAATCCACACTGTATGGCGGCTTAATTTTCAAGTGTCCTCGCCCAAAACGTGATAGAAAAGGCAATCTCCAAAGTGGCAGGTGCAAATTGAACCCCAGTCGCCAAATCGATTAACTTGAATTTGCGAGTTTGTGAGTATAAAAGTACTTCCCTGCTGCTCAGTATGCTAATAATGTGAACTATTTATTTATTATAATCAAATAAAGGTTCAATGCAATGGATTTAAGAGTTGCAGAGACTAAAAGGATCAAGCTGAGGCAGAAGGTGTGCTAGAGACAAAAGAAGTGAAGACAGAAGGCTTCATAATAGAAGGCGGCTGAGAAACATTGCATTGCTGATACTGCAATAGAATTGAAGACTAAGCCATGTCATGCTTAATATGTAACTGATTATATAAAGAATAAAATCTTGCAGGATTAATAATGTTTTTATTTGTGTTCTAAAGTTAAATGCCCCCTTCGAGCACCATGATTTTTTTCACCCCCCCCCCCTCAATTTCTCTTCACGCCCCCCTCCTCTGTATTTTGTGACCACTCCCTAAAAGGCTTCATATATTCATAAAATGTTTTTAAAAAATTGGACTTCATAAGATATCTTAGCTCTGAAGAGGAATTTATTTATTCCAAAGTACTTGGCCAATACATTTTTGAAAATCTTATCCTACTTTTGACAAACCTTTCACAAGCAGCTTTGGTGTAGAAACAACAATAATCAGTGATTAATCTAGAAATAAGCAATTTTGGAACCAAGGGTCCTAGGGTGTATAGTACAATGAGTCCTGGCATATGAAACAAAAAAATGTTTTATTTATTTAAAGCAACTAAAATAGGTTTAAACAACACTTTACTTTTTTTTCAAACCTTTTTACAGTGGGGTACTAGTATTTTTTTAATTCAGTAATAGTATTGATTTAGTGCATTGCAATGTCATTTCTATACCGTCAATAAATATTACAAACAATCACCTGGTGTCGTAGAGGGTGATATCCGGGATCCATACGCGTCTGGCCGACACTTGGACGGTTGAGATGTTGAACTCTGTCCGGTTCCAGCCCAGGCGGCAGTCCACCCAGTTCTACAGCAGTACAGGGTGTTGTAATGATTGCAAGCAAGGGATTGGATTGTATTGAAAGTATGAAATGCATTAGAGGGAAATCTTGTTAGTATTCTTCTAGAAACGTCCATTGACATATATGTGAAATTGGATTACTATTGCTATGGATTAACTTGGTGCAAAGGCATAACGCATTTATGAACTACATTTTGTACACCATCTACATGTACACAATGGTAAACAGCTAGCAACTTACTACCTGCTAGTTCATGCTACGTACCCAGCGTAACCAGATGTTTGACGTCATGACCTGGCGAGGCTCGTCCTGGGGTGGAATAGAAAACAAGCATCAGTTTTGTACGTATAACATGCCGAGAACTGATTCGGGTTAAATACTAGAGAAACTAACTCCAAGAAATGGAATCTATCAGTGCCAGGAAGCTATTGGCATACTTCGATTTGAGGGCGAAGTGTTTATCAGAGGCGGGCATTTAAAGGAGGTAGGCGGTTGATAACGTAGATAAGACAAAGCATTCTTGTTCAAACAATACATGATTTTAAGAAGCTTTACACAATGCAGCCTCGTTATATATAATGCTTTGTACAATTGAAACAGACTCGCACATTCATCATTAAATGCTTTTATCAGAGGTAGATGGGGATGGGCGTTTATTACAGGTAGGTGTTTAACAGAATACCTGCCAGCTCTGTGGGGGTGGGGGGGTCTAATAAAGGTAGGCAGGTATTAGAGGAAGACCATTATTTGAAGATTTACGGTATATGGGGTGTAACTTGGTGACCCGGGTTACATCGTCAAATTTGGCACGCCGGGGCACCCCATTAAATTGATTTAAATTATCATGGCTCATACTTAATTTGACCTAAATTCAGGCAATGTAACTTCATAATATGATATCTAATTACCATTAAAACATTAGTTTTTCATAGATTATAATCTGTAACTTTTAGTATAATCTCTATGATCATGTTCGTTGATACTTCAATATACCCTCATATCACCTGCACTAACATTATGACGTAAGTTTGACGGCATAAAGTTCTATTAGTCATTACATTTCCAAGAAGCGGGGTTTGTCGCTGACCCGAGTCACCGCGTCATGGCTCATATAACCAGCATGAGGTTGGTGGTACTCACGACGTCCACGATGCTGCGTAAGGTGATGTCGATGTAGACTATGGGAGGCTTGTCCCCGCCGCAGTACGGCTTGATGTCCGCCACGTAGTCCTCCCCAAACAGGTGCTTCATGAGCCGCGTGCCCGCGTCAACCGAACCTGCAGGTCGTGAGGCATTTGGTAGATGAAACATTTTTGCATACACCGCTCCATTGGATTTTAAAATGGGGTAAAAACCACAGTCTCGTTTTGTTGCACATTTTTGCTGATTTTCAATTTGCTTGAGCTGGCGAATAATACGATGAGACACGCTGCTGTCGCGTCAATCACTTCAATATGTTTTCTATTGATCAAAACCCACACCGACGCATTGCTGTTAAACAGAGAATGGCATCCTTATATGTTCGGGCTTATTACTTATTGGACTATTATTGCTATATTATTATACCATGAACATCGCACTTTGAAGGCTTAAAGCTCTGTGAATGGGAAAGGCGTGAAACCCACAGAGAGAATGGTGGCAAACAGCCAAAATAAAATCACCTTAGCACACCTTTTATTAAAAATATTTTATCAGACTATTATTACCTCCGACTTTAAAGCCCTCAAGTACCTTCAAGAAGATGGCGCCATTCGACTGAAGGTTTGCACCCACTGAGTGACACCTTTGTTCATTATACGTTTAATTGATTGGTTACTTAAATATTATCTATGTATTTATATTGGGTGACTTATCAGTGTAAACTACCCTACCCCATTCTCAAGTATCAGCAAAAATCCAAGACCATTCTCACTAATTGTCTAAGCATTCTCATTTCAAAATTTTACAATTTCGCAATTTCTCAAATCTTTCAAAAGAAATCGACCCCCATTCTCATTTCTCATAAAAAATCAAGGACCATTCTCACATCTCAAAATAGGTGTATATATTCCCCTCTACAGTCATTTCGTATGTCACACACATAGTATATTTTGTACACACTCTCTTGCCGAAATGCATTTTTGCACACAAGGTGTCATCATTTGTTAGGTGTGTTTGATTTTAAAAGATTTTATCATAATAAAGCAGTGTAGCAAATGGGACACACGATATGACTGCACAGAAACTCGGTGGGTTCTGATCTAACATGTAAAAATCGCGCGGTAGTAACAAGTGTGTTTAAACTGTAAAACGTCTGCCGTGCGTCTGCAGTGGAAATCTGTTAGGTTTGTTACTGGTACAGCGGGGGTCATGTCCCATGAATCATGGCATGAATATTCGTCACATGTTACTTGTATGATGGTATGAATAAGACTAGCTACATACTATCTATTTTGGCTCTATTAACATGTACATGTACATAGTTTATATATAATATGAATCTGGTGATATATCAAAACAAGTTATCATACCTGCATTCTTTGCAACCACTAAATTGACTAATACAAACATTAAAATACGAATAAACATGACATTATTATTAAAATAAACATATTGTTGCAGTGTTGACGATTAACGTACTGGCGTACTGACGTACTGACGTACTGAAGTGATGACGCACTAACGTTTTGACGTATGTCGAGACGTCGGAATGGAGCTTACTTTAGACTAGTCTCGATCAACCAGACTGACACTACTGCGTTATCGAAACTTGTAGTTGTTGTTTGGAAAGATGGACGATTTTCCCGTAAAAAGGTCAGAGATCACTCCGATCTGGTAAATTTGATTTTGAAGCGGACATTTGCCGTTGAAATGTTTAACAGTCATATTTTTTAACATTTTTAAAAACTTTTGATAAACTTTGGATCTCATTAAAATATCAGGTAGAAAAAATGATAGCTATCGGAAATAAGACTAAAAAAGGGTGTTGGCTTTTTTTACCTCCACCCCGCCCACACACCACCGCCACCTTACGACAGGTGCGTGATTTACTGTACACTAAGTGCATATGGTAAAACCTCGCTATTTAGGACACTAGTAGAAATACGAAATAGCATGTTTGGTTTCTGCAACCATTTGCAAGTGTGAGTATGATTCCCTCCAACTTGCACCAACGTACACCAGCAAGGCGTGGCAGCTCTGTAATATGACAAGAATTAATGGTTTGTCTCATAATTGCTTCTGGTCGCCTACGTATTTCTGATGTGTGGTTGGCGTACATTGTGTTTCGTTTTCACCGTGAGCCTGTTCATTATCTGCTGGGCAGAGCACATGCTATTAATTCAAATGAGCAAAAGTAAGATAGTGCCAACAAAAACATCACTTTCAACTAACTCACTGACTGTCTGCACTCTTCATCCTTCTGAGAGAGAGACCACCCTCAATCGGACAGATAGGTTTCACCTCCATTGTCTAATCTTCTCCCTATTGAGTGATATCCTACTGAAGTTTAATTTGTTCTTATTAATGCTTTACTTATAGGCTGCAATGTTACACTCTTTTTGCAATACAATATACCCACGGTAAATTTGAGAAAATTTTCACCATTTTGTCACATTCTGACCTATTTTTATGGTTAAGTATTATGATGTAAAAACATAGTTCAATAGAAAATATGACTCAAATAATGACATGTGTATCTTGAGCATTCAGCATGGTCAATAATTACATTTCATACATGTATACTCAAGATTCCCATCTTGTAAATTCTGTGGACCTTGTCCATCTAGACACATCCCGTGTAAGTGCACTTTTCTTATCTGGACACTTTTCACTTCTACATTTCCCTATTTATAAAGTAAACCTCTCTTTTGATATCACTTGTAATATATGGACATTGCTCACTCCTCCCAAAGGTCTCCACATAAGACTTATTCCACTGTAACATATTCTCTGTGCGTATCCTAAGTCCTAAAAATATTATTCATTCAACACAACCGTAGGAATCCTTAATACAACTTGACACCGGATCAAATAAATATTTTCATGCTCATTGAGAATTACTTGTATGATGTATAGGACATGTTTGAAAGGCATATTTCACAGTGTGTAATCTTGCAAGATTTTGAAAGAGAAAATTATAGTGGTAGTGATGACTTAATCAATCAGCATTCTCTAGTGGTTGCTGTGAGAGGAGTTTGATTAATGAAAAGCTTGTTCAAAGTGCGAACAGTTCACGTACGTAAGTCTCTTATAAAACAAGTTTTACACAATTTGACCTGTTACTGCTGTAACTAATGGGAATGTATAGACTAAACGATGATAGATCTAGGGGCCTATGAACGTCTCAAGCATTCCCACCCTCTTACTCCCACACCCATTTCTTCTATTCTGGAACAGGCAACTAAAAGTACATGGGGTCTTGCAATCTGCTAAGGGGGGGGGGGGAGGCGGCGTCATTCAATCACAAGTACATGTACCCTATATATTTTTGGAATGGACACGTGCTGTTTGAAAACCAAAATGCAGTGCACCCTCGAAGTTATTTACATCATAAAAGGACTTCAGGTTTCCATGGACATACGTAGTTTATGAATCACTCATATTAGGGGGTATGGCTGGCAGATCGAAGTGTTTTTTTCTTATTCTTGAGGACAGCTAATACCTCTTAAGCCTCTTGTGTATCCACCAATGTACACCTAGGCGGGAAAACATCCTTTGAGCGTGACATGAATGATCCCAGTGACAGTTTAACAGATTGTCATATCACACCACAAGCGCTCTGCTCCACACCTGGTAACCATTACTGCCAAAGTGGTACGAGTGCATCAATGTATCTCAGCTAGGCCATCCAAGGTCTAGCACAGCTTGATCTACACGTTCATAATGTCCCAAGGCCAGGGCAGCCTTGATGAGTAAATAAACAGTTTATCAAGTCAGTTCAGACGAGCAAGAACAAGAAAAAACAACACAGACCACTTTGATCGACACCTACATGTACAAGAAAAACTGGGAATGTTTTTTTTATTGCTTTCTAGGTCCTTGGTGCAAATGAGCCACACATGCATACACTTATGTAAAGCTCTTCTTATGCCACACTCAAGCTATGGTGGTCTAATCTCTTTCAACAAACACTATGTGGTATTTTTGCATTATCATTTCCTGACATATTGACACTTTTACTGATAGAATAGCGTTAAGTGTACACCGTATTTTTGGATGATCCTGATGGGACATTTAATCTCCAAGTCCCGTGGTTTTATGACTCATGTGATATGCCTAATGCGAAATTGAGTTTTTAGAAGTATTTCAGACATGAATAGAGCAGTTTTCCCATTGGGATCTCCAGTCTTATGTCAAGCTTTGCTGGTTTGTTTGAATAGTATTTAAACTACAATACAGCTCTTACCTCATATCTAAATTTGCTAGAGCTCGATAACAGTGGATTGCGGCTGTAAAAAACACATTTTGTTTCAAGTTCTATTATTAGGATTGTAAGACCCCAGCATATTGTTTAAAACATCAGTATTCTGAGAGCTTATTTCACGGATGTATAAGACTTCATCTTCAACATACTATGTGACAAGAAAGAAGAAAGCGTGAAATAAGATGTGTGTTGTTAGCAAAGATCTTGAAAGTGTTACTGCCAAAAGTACCCACCCCAGTCACCTGTGTCATTAATCAAAGTCGCCGTCAAAATACATTAGCAAAGGTGTCTGTCAACATCAAGCTCTCACGCATCTCAGAGAACAGGGTTAAACATCTAATCTGCACATTGTAAAAATATCACGACAGAGTGTGAAACAAAACTATGATCACAAGCAGATCTGGGTTTGTTTTGTTTTTTTGTTTTGTGTGTTTTTTTTTTTTTTTTTTTTGGGGGGGCACTTAAGAAAAGGGCCGGGGGAGCTTTGTTAAGGGATTTCATGAAAAACTCTATGAAAATGAAGTATTTAGATGGGAAGGGGGCGCACCCCCTGCGCCCCCCGGATCTGCCAATGATGATTTGTCGCTTTCTAAATTATTTCATTGTATGTGTCCCATGTCACATTAGATTAAACCTCATAATGTTAATGGCAGAGCAAGGTGATGTGACTACATACGTAGTCTTTGGCTGCGTGAGAATATTTACAAGTTATTAAATGTAGTGCATTCACGCTTCTTAACTTATCTATGTATCCATGAATACGGGTTTAACTCCAATTTAAATGCATTTGGAGAAGTGGGTGCAAACACTTCATCCACCAAGCGCTAGCTGCCGCACGGCACTGTGGGTTTTGCCTTTTATGCCGCCCCAAAGTAACAAAATTCTAATGTTTGAAAACCAAATGCATTCCTAAACCAACTCCACTCGTCAATAGAAACCAGAAGGTTCAAAGCTTACGAATGATTGCAACGGATGTTCATGAAGTACAAATCGAGTAGTAAAACTATCTATTCTCCATTGCAAATGAGCTAGCTGAATAGTGAAGGTTTCTCAAACACATCAGCTGTTAAAGAGAATGCACATTACACCCTGCGCATCTGCACTAGCCATTTGTTATACAAGATTAGTGGTGGTCATAATGAGCACCAGGCGCATAGAGGCCCGACAGTGCTCTCTGTGTCAGAGATTAAGGGTTATAGGTTGTAGGAGTTGGAGGTAAAGCATATTTCAATGGACAAGAGATTAGAATATAATTGGACCAGAGGTTCTGTAGACATGCTGTCCTCGTTAATTTGATGGTTACAGGAAAAGTAACACTCCTGGGTCAAGGTGAGTAAACAATGGGCCACTTTCTTTTCTCGTTTTGTGAGCCGGCTACATCACAGTGTGTGTGTGGAAAAAATCACACTAGAGGAGTGGGCGCTGATTTTTTTTTCTGTTATTCTTTGTTTTTTCTTTTTCTTTGTCCCTTTTCTTTTTTCTCGTTTTTTTTCTTTCCTTTGTCTTTCGTTCTTTCTTTATGGGGGGTTGGTGTGGGTGGGTGGGGGAGGTTGACTTCTGTGGTTCTGATGGGCACGTTCGTGTGTGTGTGTGTGTGTGTGTGTGTGTGTGTGTGTGTGTGTGTGTGTGTGTGTGTGTGTGTGTGTGTGTGTGTGTGTGTGTGTGTGTGTGTGTGTGTGTGGGTGTGTGTGTGTGTGTGTGTGTGTGTGTGTGTGTGTGTGTGTGTGTGTGTGTGTGTGTGTGTGTCTGTGTGTGTGTGTGTGGGTGTGTGTGTGTTGTAGGTGTGTGTGTGTGTGTGTGTGTGTGTGTGTGTGTGTGTGTGTGTGTGTGTGTGTGTGTGTGTGTGTGTGTGTGTGTGTGTGTGTGTGTGTGTGTGTGTGTGTGTGGGTGTGTGTGTGTGTGTGTGTGTGTGTGTGTGTGTGTGTGTGTGTGGGTGTGTGTGTGTGTGTGTGTGTGTGTGTGTGTGTGTGTGTGTGTGTGTGTGTGTGTGTGTGTGTGTGTGTGTGTGTGTGTGTGTGTGTGTGTGTGTGTGTGTGTGTGTGTGTGTGTGTGTGTGTGTGTGTGTGTGTGTGTGTGTGTGTGTGTGTGTGTGTGTGTGTGTGTGTGTGTGTGTGTGTGTGTGTGTGTGTGTGTGTGTGTGTGTGTGTGTGTGTGTGTGTGTGTGTGTGTGTGTGTGTGTGTGTGTGTGTGTGTGTGTGTGTGTGTGTGTGTGTGTGTGTGTGTGTGTGTGTGTGTGTGTGTGTGTGTGTGTGTGTGTGTGTGTGTGTGTGTGTGTGTGTGTGTGTGTGTGTGTGTGTGTGTGAAATAACGGTAATAATGTTAGTGGCGGCCAGAATCATACCATAATGGTTTCATTTTTTCATAATCCTCTGGGCCATAATAAATGGTAGCGTCACAGAGGACTCTCTACCTTCCAGCTGTTAAAAGCATGACCTATTTGACAAAAAGATATAATATTGATCCTAAAAAGGTGAATGAAAGCAGCCTTTGCTCGTTGAGATCATGATTGTTTGCATGGGCCCTATTTCAATGACGCATCTGTTTGAAATAAATATTAAAATCCTGAGTCATATATTGAGCACAAAGGTGTGTAGACTTGCCTCGATGAATTGCCTTTGTACATTCGCAACATGGATGTTAAATCAGGCATATGACTTCAAATTCCCTGCATATAAGAGCATACGCTCAGAATACAAGGTTACAGGATAGTAAAGTAATATACCCTCCTTGAACATAGAAAACACACTTTCCTGCCCATTTACGCACCATAGGCAAATCCAGGAGTATATCCCCACCACAATACTTAATTTTAAGCGAGGGGTACATTCCACCTTGCGGCGGTGGTCGCCGCAAGGCGTGTTGAGGCCTGCGGCGTCTACGGCGTTTTCCGCATGCATTGACAAAAGTACAGTTGTGGGCACATACGCACGGGATCCGTGCGTAAGGAATGCGTCGGGACAGGGAGTGGCTTTTATTGAGGTGGCCGTACGTGAGATCAACTTGCATAGAACGTGCGATGATCGCGTACAACTTACGCGTACGCAACTTACGCGTTCTACGCACCAGTACTGTGATGTGCCGACAACGTGGTTAAATCCTCTGCGTTTCACATAAGGATCCGCACGTGACTCACGTACGGTTACGGCCATGACGTTTTTGGTCGTAGAAAGGGCAACCTCAACGCACGGCCCCAGTACTTGTTTCTGACGTTTGCCGACAACTCACGGATCGCGGACTTCTGTCCGTTTTTTCGTAGACTCTGACAGATGAACATGAGATGACCGGACGCCGTAGAATGGTTCTAAAATAGAAAATCAATTGAGAACCACTGACCAACCCGATCAAATACGGTTAGACACCGCCATGAAAGGTGAGCCTATTGGCTTCTCTATCGAAACCAGATGAGAAGAAGTTTGGCAACCCACTACTCGACTCTATTTTGCCAGCGGCAATGTCGAGTTGATCTGCATTATGAAGGCTGCAATATTTGATCTATCAGTCGACCATTTGTCATTCATGGTTCTCCAATTGTGCGATTGTGCCATGAATAAATGTAATTAAGGGGCATTTGAGTGACAATTGCATGGGTTAACGCTTACCCCATTGATGACAGGCGTCCTATATAATACAGTAGAACCTCTAATTGCGACCACATCCGTATAGGGACCAGTGGGACCACCTCTATAATATAACCAAACCACTTTTTACAGTCCCAAACCTTCATAACTCCGCCAAAATGAACCTCTGTATAGAGACCACCTCTCTATTGAGACCACCTAACACTGGTCCCAAAGATGGTCCTAATAGAGAGGTTTTGCTGTATCAACCAATTTTTAGCACCTCCCTAAAGATTGGTATGATTGTTGGTTGTACCATTCATAATAAATATTTTGATTTTATTCATTAATACTCACACTTGAATATGCTATTTTTGTTTAGATACAATAACGATGGCACAATATCCTGTACCGTCTATGCCTAGTGTCCCACATCTTGCCACAAGGTATCATATATCTAGAACCTCGAATTGGTGAAGAAGAGTGTCCCATAATTAGAACACTTTGACAATCATACTAGAATATCAAAGACAAAATGATGAAATATGTTTAAGCGATGTTAAACAGATATATACAAAACAATCATCATCAAAATCTTTTAATTAGTGCATCTTCTGGACATGTTTATAATGGATTTATAATTTTGTAACAATACAAGTATCTATGTTTTAACTTATATGAAATAAATACAATTATCCAAACACAATTATGCAACCAAAGGTTAGCTATTCACATGAGCTAGTTCTGAAATGGCACAGCAGTCTGGGGTTATATACCACCCCACCCCCCACCACACACCACCATCACACTCACACCACCACACACACACACACACACACACACACACACACACACACACACACACACACACACACACACACACACACACACACACACACGCACGCACGCACACAGACACACACTAATTCATTTCATTTCCCTTGCTAGACTGCTGGGAATTACATATGCTAAGGTGTGGTAAAAATGACGGATCTTTTCATGGAAAATGCATTTATGTAAGAACTGATAGAGTTATTTGAGCATCTGCGAATACTAAACATCCTGTGGCATAGAACGCAGCCATCTCTGATTACTTTTCTATGTTAGGAATATAATGAGTGTCCTTGGATTATATAAATCCAATTGTGTTCTTCATTGTCGTCTATGTATTGCCATATTCCGTTGGCCAATGCCAAGTGTCAGTTAGAAATTGGCATTTTCCCGTCCAAGTGTAATTTGCGAAGGTCAGGACAATTTGGTCTACAAATAGTTACTTCCCAATTTGCTGGCAGTCTACTTTTGAATACTAAGATTCTTATTAATTTGAAACAAACATTTCATCGCCCTGATTTCTTTCTCTCTTTCAATAGGAAAAAATGTTGTTAGTTTCGTTATGAAAGTGGAATTGCGAACTACACGTGACGTCACTGGCTGAGGTCAAACAAAACAAAGTAGAGTATAACCATGCTGGCAACTTGGTGAGATGAAAAGGTGACTTTACACCTTGTCCACGAATGTATCAGGGGCGGATCCAGACCAGGTTACACCAGGTTCTGGAACCTGGTAAAGATTCTGATTTTTCTAAAACTATACATAAATGCCATTGGGAGACATTAATTAGAGGAAAACAAGGCTAAAATGTCACCAGAATGTACCAGTTATATTGTATTTTTCTAAGAATTCCAGCTAGGGCCATGCCCCCAGACCCCCCCTAGACTCGGCTGAACATCGTTGGTGCTTGCCTTCTCAGCTCTTGGGAACCTATCAAACTTTCAGCTCTGGATGCGCCTCTGGAAATGTACAGTGGTCGAGAAAAACTGCTTCCAAAATAGGCAAGTGACCATATGGATATCACCTGTTGCTCAAAATGAGAAAACATAATTTATATTCATCATAAAAGGCTCAAAGGTGAAATGACTTATAATTATTATGAAAACCGTACACCTAAACACACGAACTATATAGCAAAGCGTGCGTTTAGCGAGAGGGATAGAGCTTAGATGAACATCGATTCGCCAACTTTTTTTCCCTAGATCACCAGATCACCAGTCACCAAACATTTCATTGTCTTTCACCGATCCACAGGAATTATTGTAATTGAATATGTAATGTAATTGAATAGGTTGCATCACATCTTCATCCCATTTCACACACTTCAATACAGGCAATTCACAGTTCACGCTCAAGATTTAGGGCAAATCACCAATGACATTTTTGCTCTATGACCCCCTCTTCAGCCATTACTAAATGAGCAGGGCTCTGTATCTAGTTTTGTCCCAATATACAGTGTAAGAAGGGCATAGTGACATCTCGCTGACAAATCGCATGCTTTTCTCGCGGTTTCGGCTCTTCCTCCATATTCTGCTGACAGGGAATCATCAAAAATAGATACGTTTCCTCCTACGTAGTACTGGCAAACTGATTTACGCCACTGGATAGTAGTTGTAGGCCTCATAATCGTCGCATTGGTGGTTGATGATCCAACTCTGATGTTCCCTGATTGTGTTTAAACATGCTGTAGAACTAGATGGGGTGGGTGGAAAGGAGATTACACCCCAGCACTATGACATTGATTTAACAGAACTAAGTGATGTGTCACTATAATTCTATTGGGAGAGAGATCCCAAGTGCTGGAAAAATTATACATATATAGGCACGTTTGGAATGTGTCATCAACTTTGATTGAATTAATGCACCATTTAAAACTCTTCTCAAGTGAAATGTTTAGTTGTGTTCGTACGTGTGTACATATAGTAAGGTGAATTGATGTTTATTTGTGCAACGCTCCAATTTAAAATGAGCACACTGAGGAAGTACAGTGGCATGGTTCTGTCTTCACTTAACTCATACAAAAGCAGACACAAAAGCTACTCATGTGAGTATAGTCAAACAAGAATTAATTCGCTCAGCAACCACCTAAAACTGGCAGCCAAGTTTCTAAAAGGGCTACGATTTTTAACACAATACACATTTGAAGAAGACAATGTTGTAGTTGATTCAAGTGATCTATGGGAAAATGAGGTTACCTTTGCAAAGTGGTCTTGTGTCTTAATAAATACAGGGTAATATCTATAATATCTGAAATTGATACCTGTCAGGCGCTGTCAGATTCAGTAGAATTCCTGCAATTCACGTATCACTTTGTGGTTAATGATGATGACAAATATAGCAGACAATTTTGAGCTATTGTCAAACAAATCCTTTGTACTGCTGCCAATTATAGGTTGCCCTCGCATTTTAATGACAGGCATTAAAAGCCCATGGTTATTTATTGGTCTTGTCTGCACGTGTCAACATATTTTACCTCTGGAATTCAAACACTTCTGGCAATTGACTCAAATTCCACACTGTAACACTGGGTCTGGTGTCTCTCAAGTTCTTTAATATGAAGTTCATTCGAATGAATAAATAGCCTGAGCATTAAAAGGTGTATTTGAATTGTTATTACTTTATTTTCGACGACACATCTATATTGGAAAACTGCATAGTTTATACTTATACAACAGCATGGGTATCTCTTTGGTTAAATTCTTTTATTTCAACTTGTCTTTCCCAAGCTCATTTTCATTGTAAACATGGTGCTTGCGTTCCCCCTTTCATGTATTCAAGCTGGTCCAATCATGTAAACATCCAGTTGATCCCGCCATCAAGCAGCTAAGAGGAACAGTTTTCCGGGTGCTTAAGTATAGGCCGATTGTCTGGAAGAAACTACTGGTGTGTGTATAAACAATAGAAGAGATCACAAATGGATATGGGTGTGCCATTTCAAATGTCGAAACCGTACCCATCGATATACTAATTTGGCATATATGAAGAGTGAACCATGTATACATATACCTTGACGATGAAAAAGTGACCCATGTCTATACCTTGACAATGAAAAGGTGACCCATGCCTATACCTGTTAGATAATGAAACTACATACTCTCAACATTTTATCAACAAAATATTCAAACAAATTATATCAGTGTCAAATGAAATGAAACTTAATAATATCTGTGCATTTAATTTCGAAACCATAGCGATACCAAAATTCACAAAATGTATACTCATAACTATACAAAAAAAATCACAAAATTTAGACCCATCACTATACCTAAGATGTCTAAAAGGGTAACCCATAGAAAGAGTACACCCGTACTACCCTACATTTACATGTAGTAAGTAACCCCCACCCCCACTAGAAGAGATACTTGCATATCGGATGTAGTTTGTGGGATCATTACATCACGCGCCCTCTTTGCTGGGATCTTACACATCCCTCTGTTTCAGTACCATTTTGCCATTTACCACATCAATTCATTAATACCTCCCCTCCCATACACCCACACGCACATGTGTGCATATTATAACACTGCCACTCGTGTAGTACAAATTAAGAGGATGCCTATGTCAGTGAAGGCTCATTGACGCAGACACACGATTTATGCTGCAGTCACACGGCCACTTACGGCATGATACGGACCTGCGGATGCTTGCATGATAAAAATAGGTAAATGTGATGAAAATACGCAGCAGAGACCCAGGATTCCAATTGTCTACCTGATTTGACAGCAAAGAGATGGATCATCATATTACTGCGGACCCTGCATATTGGGTTACGGATGAATACGGATGATTACGTACTATACGGAGCCTTGCGGATGAGTTTGCGTATCTCACGTGAGAGTTACGTACTTTACGTATATTTTATGTATGTGTGATCCGCAACAAAGTTTTTGAGAATTTCAAAATCTTGGTGACGAATCTGCGTATGTCTGCGCATGTCTACGTATCCTGCGTATTGAGTTACGGACAGCTACGTATGCTTACGTAAGATACGTATTCTTGCGGATGCTTACGTATTTGTATTCCGCAAGCATCCGCATCTACCGTAAGTGGCCGTGTGACTGTAGCATATTCCGACAATTCGTGAGTCAGACTCAGCAATCAGATGCACGTTTGTACGCATGCGCAGATGAAAGCGTCAACAGGTGCGCGCATCATTCCGCATCACTCAGTGATGCAGCATTCAGATCAACAAGTCACGCTCGACTGATTGGCGCGCTTTGATTGGTCGTGCTTCGCTAGTTTGTTGGTTGTTTTAGAATATTCACCGACGAGCAATAACGTGTACACATACGCATATAAATGGGGTAGCGCAGTACACATTAATTAGTTGACCGAATATGAGCATTGTCAATTTCCTGTTTCGTGTTTGATGTGACTGAGTAGCTGTGTGGAGAATGGAGAAGTGCAACTTAATACGAACGTATGTTTATATGTAGTAGCATAGGCAGATCCAAGGATGGTGTCCCCCCCCCCCACACACACACATACACACCCTTTTTTCCACCAAAATACTTCATTTCCATATGGATTTTGGCATGTACACCGTCGATCGTGCGTACTAAACCCAAGTGCCCCCCATTTCTTTCTTTTTCAAAAACCTGGGTCTGCCAGTAAATAAACCTACCATGAATGCGCGCACACACAAAACTGTTTGAAGACATGTAATTGGATTTCTCTGACCAGAAGCTATACTAAAACGTGCAACAAAATATTATCGACCAAGCGACACAACTACTATACAAAACAAGAGGGCGGCTGCCCAAACAATAGTACATAGCATATCACAGCACACGTGGCCATGTCAGGCCTGGTAACGGCATTCCATTCGCCATGTCAACTTGGTAACGTTTGTCATTTGGGCAATAAGAAAATCATTGTGGGAGAAACTCATATGGGATGATGTTTGCTGCCCACCTAAATATGCTCGAGTAATAGGTTTTATTGTCTACAGAAAAAATCCGTCTGCGCTTTCCCGGGGACACGTGACTACATATTTAGAATGCTCATTCTCTGGTATTAATACTAAAACACGAATGTGGGCCAAAATTGTTCTTAGCTATGAGGTTTATGAGTATATCGCCAAAAATACCTGTAGATCATGTAGATGTGATTTTCGTAGCATTCCCATTCAATTACAGTAGAACCTCCAATTAAGATCACCTCTATTGAGACCACGTGTATAAGAAGACCACTTTTCACGTTTCCAAACCATCAATCTACCAAAACGAGCATCTGTATGGAGACCACATCTCTATTGAGATCAACTAACCTGTGGTCCAAAGGTGGTCTTAATAGAGGGGTTCTACTGTACATATTCGCATGGCTGTATAGACGTATGATAATCCTTAGTGATTTCACCTTCTATATTAATTAGGTACAGGTCATTGGGTTGAAAGAGTGAGTGAGGGATTGCGTAGGTGATTAGTATTGTGCGCTGAATTGGCTGCCGATGCAAGTATACATGAGAAATGATCAATTGAAGATTAATAAGTGTGCCAATGACCTGGTGTAAAGTGTAAATTCGTGAGTGCACATTAGAATCACGACTATAAACCACCACACTTACCACATTTACATTGTTATTGCTTTTGCTAACATGTTTAAGAAGTGTTTGATTGTCCCATAACGTAGCTAACATTTATATCTTTGAATACATTTGTTTGCTATATTGTTATTACCAATGTGTTTTTGGTAAACACTTCCACGCTTGACATGGTTTATGATTTCAAGACTTAACCTCTCCATATCCCCAAGTTCTAATTTTAGTATTAGTGCCTGAGTCTGCAGGTCCTTATTTTACTAATCCAATTGAATAAGGACCTCCAGCGGCACCCAACGATCCATTCTGACTAGTATGGACAGACACATACAAAAGTAGCAAACATTAAGAATAAATAAGAAACAATTTGGCCTAAGTAATAAAACATTTAAGTTTGCATAAACCTAGTTATAGTCTATTAGAGCGTATTATCAATTGTCACTTCCCAATGCAACATTCTCAACAGTTTCTTAAATTGCTGCCATAAACTATAATCATTTACGAGTATGGTTAATGATGTCTCCTATTAGGAACTGCAACCAATCTTGATCAAACAGAAACTAATTGTTTATCTGAATGTCTGCAATATGTCATATATCAAATCACAAATAATGCAAAATCATTTGACATAAATCTTTTGGAAATAAGTATTGTTGAACCATCGGTAATTATGGTTGTTTGACCCAGACGACATGAATGGAATCGCGATACTTAGAATTGGTTAATTGATAATGCTGATATTAGAAATCCTTAAGTTTGAGGCCATTTGATCTCTTATCTTTTGAGTATTGTATAGCAATAGCTATTTAAGTGAATACAACAAAGACAGTTATGCTTAATAAATTACCCCCTCCTTGACGTGCTAAGCTTAGAATAGCATGTTCATTATTTAACAATGAATGATGGAAAATAGTTGATAATGTGGATATCACCACCACGCTAATGGTGCATGAATCAACTATATAGGTACTAAAATCAGATTGTGAATAGGTTTCAATTGTTCTCCCAAGACTCTGCTCGTAAAGCATTAAGTTAAGACGCCTTACATTAATCATTGGTGGCTGCAATGTTTGGTTATGCAATGCAAAATGCAATAAATTTTGAGGATGATATAAGAGAGTCATGAATTGGGACAGGGTGTAATGTCAAAAACGTTTGCTGATATGTCCAATCTGTTTCATTAATCCAATGTCTTTAATGGGTTTTGCAGGTGCAAAGGACATTTGTACAACATGACCTGCCCCTCCTGCATCTACCCGGATCTGCCAGCGGACAGTTTTACCTTACATCATCTGAACAACTTCATGGACTGTCGATCCTGAGTCAACGGTGGAATTGTGGTAGATTTTAGTAGAAGACAGCACCGTCTGACTCTAAAGTAGCTAAACTAACTCACAGAAACTGCATGTACACAAAACAAGATTTGTGACATATGGTATGCAGCATAGGTCGCGTTTTTCCTTGTTTTCTGTTCTATTTCTGCTGCTTTATGAATCAAAAAATAAAATCTAATTCATGTTGGTCCAAATTTATTTATACATGTTTCAACAACCCCAGTGTCCTTTTCAATTTAAATTAAAAATATTCAAATACTAGTTCCAAAAACATAGAATATTACAAAACCAAACAACAATGCCAATCAAATTTTTAAACCATCTCTATACCAAAATATCATATCATGCCATATAATAATAATAAATATATATATATTGGTATAATATGAGGTGTTGAAACAAGTATAAATAAATTTGGACCAACATGAATTAGATTTTATTTTTGATTATAACGCAGCAGAAATAGAACAGAAAACAAGGAAAATCAAACAATTCGCTCCTTAGCTAAAAATTAACAACCAAATCACAAAGCAAAACATCAAAGGTTTCATTTGTGGTTTACTTTCATGTTAAAAACTTAAGTAAGGCAACCGAACGTGATTTATGAAAATGTAGTAAGCGTTTTACCACGCTTGCTACTCTATGTGGGACTTTGGTTTGGACACAAACTACAGAAACATTTTGACACGACTGGCTTAAATATTGATAAGTGTTGTCACCAACATAATGAATTAACGTTTAACAGTCAAATCAATCAATCATTACAGACATTTTGACATAATATGACGTATTCATTAGGAATATTGACACAAACATTCAATGTACTAAACTGAAACTTTACAGTGAAAAAAAGTGCTTCTTTGTGATTTTCTGTGATTATTTTGTACTGAAAATTGTATCGTCACGTATTGGTCACGTAAACAACATGTAGGTCACGTCACGTTTGGCCTCGGTTGATCCCGGGTTTTAGTTGCCACCATTTCATTCACTGCCTTTTAGGAGACTCTCTCTTTCATGAACCACTGTTTCAGATAAGACAGGGTCTATTTGATGAAGCAAGCTTAAAACAGGGTCTGTTTTATAAACCACTGCTATTTATGACATTGTCTGTTTTATGGACCACCACCTTTATAACAGTGTCTGTTTTATAGTCAATTGTTTATAAAAGGGTAGTTAAATCTGTGCGTCCGGCAACTTTTAGAATCTCACTTCCCCTACGTTTGTGCCTACCTGTACCAACTCGCCCTAACACCTCAAAACCTTAACGGCAACTCGCGAAACAGGTCCACGGCTACTCGTGAGTGGAATTGTCGTCTGGTGTTTTGACCTTGAGGTAGGTGGGTGATAATAGGAGGTTATTGGTCTGTGAGAGGCATCGAGTGCACTGGCGAGAGTCTTATATTCTCATTATATACAGTAAATAAACAAGAGTGTTTACTGTAATCAAGGAGTCATTCTTTGTATTGCAACTGTTGTGAGTGACTATATTAATTATAGATAGCCTTGAACGTGTTCACTGGGTTGGGATTGAGCATAATTCTTGAACCCTAAGATTTACCTTATGTCATTGTGACAGTTTCGTCAACTGTTGTTGGCAACATCACGATATTGACCATCTATGTACGGCAGGTGGTCATTTCATTTCCGCTGAGAATCGAATGACGGAACACTCAAAAGATGTGGAAGCCAATGAGACGAGAGTGTACACTAGAGCCCCAAAGAAAGAATCGTTTTTGACAAGGAACAAAAGAATTATGTATATCAGAGAAGCAATGGTCATAGTGTTGATATGCCACACAGCGGTTGACGAATCTGGCAATGAAATTAGGGTCAATTTTGGTGCTGTGATCTAAATATTTATGCGTCTGGATATTGACTCGAGATGTTATGTTTCTAAGTGAGTGTAATACAATCCATTCAGATAGTGGCATACATCTTTCAAGAAAACAATTCTTTGTTTCTTGTTATTAGCAACGATGCATGTTGGATGGGAGCTTTCCCAATAATAGCTGGAAATGCAAATGTTTCACTATTCTTATGTTGCATTACATAATTTCATTTGATACATAATAGTCTACTAGCATGTCTTTCAGCAATGACGATCAACAAAAATTTTTTTGAAAACCAGCTAGGCCCCTAAACCCTGAATATCGGATGACATGCTACTAATTACTCCGAGCATCATTGCCTCGACTGAACTTCTCCTTCTCCGTTCAATGTACGGTAAAGCTTCCAATGAAGACCACCTCTCTATTGAGACCACCTCTATAAATAGAACAATTTTCACGGTCCCAAACCTTCATAAAGCTACCAGAATGCACCTCTGTATAGACATCAAGTTTCTCTATTGAGACTATCTAATACTGATCTCAAAGGTGGTCCTAATAGAGAGGTTTTATTGTGTGTGTGTGTGTGTGTGTGTGTGTGTGTGTGTGTGTGTGTGTGTGTGTGTGTGTGTGTGTGTGTGTGTGTGTGTGTGTGTGTGTGTGTGTGTGTGTGTGTGTGTGTGTGTGTGTGTGTGTGTGTGTGTGTGTGTGTGTGTGTGTGTGTGTGTGTGTGTGTGTGTGTGTGTGTGTGTGTGTGTGTGTGTGTGTGTGTGTGTGTGTGTGTGTGTGTGTGTGTGTGTGTGTGTGTGTGTGTGTGTGTGTGTTTATGTGTGTTGCCTGTGTGTGTGTGTGTGTTTGAACTGTGTTCTACGAAGAAACCTATTTTTCCTGCATCTGGGCATATATGCCCCCTGATAGAATGATGGCCTACTGGATCATGTTGGCACTTTAGCATTATAGTCATGTCGTTAAATAGCAACACCCTTCAACAGTTTGCTGAAGTAATTGATGCATTACACCAACCAGACCAAATATGCTGTAGGCAACATCGCTATATAACCAGCCATACAACATAGAGTACCCCATATAACGGGATTTCCAAATGTTTACACACTAACAGATCCAGATTTGCGACTTATAAGCCAGCGCAGGCTGTTGAAGGCTTAGGGTTACTATTTCCGTCCATATCCTGTTTAAAATTATAAATTATGTCTTTGTCTATAAATGGCTTGTGATCTGGACCCCAAAAATAATCTATCTGCCGTAAAATGTAAACACCGTAAATTGTAATCGATCACACGATTCATTGGCTGGCTTGCATCTGCTCTCAAGCATCCACGGCCCATTTTAGTCATCAATGGCCTATTATTGTATATGTGGAGCTTTCAGATGACACCACAATGATCTGTCCATTACTATCATAGCTTGACCCATGTCTTGTCAAAGTTGGGCTCAGGAGGGTTCACATGCCGACCTTACAAGTGGACGTTCGCTACACAGCTGCAAACCTTTACCCTTCCCATCTTTCTCGGTCACTTGTCAACGTGTCTAGTAGTATGATACATGAAAAACAATTTACTCTTCAAGATCTTTCTATTAGTGACACTCCCATTGCACTACGCCAGAGAATAAGACGTGACATTCCTGAGAGTGATTGCAATTAACGGTGATTACATTTCACTGCAGCCAGACCAATCTTTTGAAGTCCATAAATCATAACCGGTCGCAATCTACATTGTTGGTCATATTTTACGGTCTAACACACGGGTAGGCCTACTATACGCTTAACTCTCATCAGTACATTAACCAAAACACCTTAATCAGTACAATAGGGATCCACGTGGACCCCATTAATTTGATATGATTTTCTTTTCAATATATGATCTTTCTGTGATACAAATACATTCATATGTTAATTATGACTGTGTCAGATAAAAATAACAAATACAGAGTTATGTTTTTTATTATATACATATTTTAATAGGTCAAATTATCGAACAACTCTGTGTTCTCTGTACCCATCGTGTCTGGGGTCCATGCGGACCCCAATAAAATTGCTTTTGTATTGGTCCTTATGTATAACCAAAGATAATACTTTTCATTCTTGATAATGGGAAGATAGGAGATGACAACTTCATTATAGGCCTTCAATAAAAAAAAAATCAGGTGCACCCTGCATTTTCTGTTCTCAACGAGTGTGGGGTCCATGCGGACCCCAAGAAAATATTTTTTGTGTACGTCCTAATATTCAACTAAATCAAATAATGTTCGGTACTGATAAAGACAAGATATAGGGTGACAACTACTTAAAAGGAAAAGAAGAAATACCAAGCGGATAAAGAAATATCACAAAAAAGTATACCCGTGAAGTCCGAACTGACCCCTTATGTGGTTAAACCGCAAACCGGCTAAGCAAAAAAGGTGTCACTATAGTTCATCAAGGGGCGTTGCTCCAATCTCACTAGATGTCATCGCACACCATCCTCATGTAAACAATTGAGATTAAGAAAACTTGGGCTGCTAATTTGATCCATCACAGATGGACAGTGAGTGTAAGGTTACTCAAGTACTATAAACATTGGAACAGGCTATCAAGAAGATACGGACGACTCACCTTGTGTATTTCTAGATAGTGCTGCGAGGTGCTTGGTGCTGTGGATGCATGTGGAAGTTCACTTTCGGTGCAGTGCTGAATGTTTCATTTCACGTGAACCTAATTTAGCATTACACTGGTGCTTCCTGATACATTGCAATGCTTGTATTCTTGCACATATATAAGTCGGCTGCAGACGGTGATTGTAATGGTTTATTATCTATGTGTATCAACGTTTTTATTTCCATCATACATGTGTGCAATTAACTATAAATCTACCGGAAACCAAGTGCAAATACGTATATGTTATCTATCAAAAAATGAAATCAAACGAAGAAGTTGAATTTAGAGGCATTTATCTTGCATGTGCCTAAATTCTCAACCATGACATAGCTCCAGTGCACCCACACACTGCTTATTGACTATAGCATGTATAGGCTATCAAATTTGGGATGAAATGTTTTTTAATTTAATCGGAGCCATACTGCTAGAATCAGTTCTCTTATTTTTTTAAAGAAACAACACTTGCTATAGCGTCGTTTCAAAGACTGTTGCCCTACTTTTTGTGGCAAGATAATTTAATTGTTGGTTTTCTCCTACCCTGTCGAATCCTTTGTTCATATTCAAACTTTCAATGTGCATTCTGGACAGTACATATCATTCAGGGCGTCTTCTAACTGAGTTCTGATGTCAAGCAGGTGACATATCGACTCCAGAACGAGTTTAATTACTACGGGGACACAATGTACACAAACATGGTGTCCCGCATGGATTTCTATGCACCAAACACTGCTGTTCTATTGTAATGGGAACAGTGAGGGACCAATGGCAGATCCAGGTTTTTAAAGGGGGGCGCACTCCAGGGATTTCATGGGTTTTGTATGCGCGATCAATTGTGGATGTGTAAAAAAAACCCTATGAAAATGAAGTATCTTGGTGGGACAGGGGGGCGCCCCCTACGCCCCCTGGATCTGCCTATGAGGAGGACATTGGGTTTAACAAGATGCTAAAACAATTTAATACTGTGATGCAGCTTCGGGGTTCTGCATATTTTATAAAGACTCACATTTCTGTTAATTAAGTATGTATAAAGCCGATGCTATTAATAAACACTATTCCGTGGGCGTCTATATCGTCTACACACAATATAGTATGGTCAGCAGTGATTAGCGATATTAATTGATGTAATCAAATCATCATCAGTGCAGTTACCATAACATTGGCAGATTACACAATAAGGGGTAATTAACTAAATGGATAGGTTGAATAGCACAACATTTCTACACAATAGACTATTTTCGTGTTTCCAATTGTTGAAGCAAAATACATACACGTATCGATATTAACATTACAATATTGGTCACAAAGAGAACGAAAAATAAGTAATATAACTTTTTTTTAATGTACTAACTTGCGTATTGCGCACACACTTCTGCTCAAATGGCACATGGTGCATAAATATGTCAAGTGTTTGCTTCAATGTCATAGAAATCTATATATCGCAAACCAAATCTGTAGACTTGGAAGGCGTCGATGATTGCTCTAGTGGGGTATCTAATAGGAAATGAGAGCCACGTCCATGTTACGAGCAAAGAACACGAAGACATGATTGATTAAAAAAATGGGAGACTAATTTTCTTTTCGACTTACTGTCAACTTGAAACATTACTCCCTTTTTGAGGTTATAATTATTATGGCTTACTTAGTACTAAAACCTCCCTCTGTAATCTTTATTTTGTGAAAATAAAGTTCAAGTGCATAACTGTATTTTATAGACGCAGGGTTTGATCAATGGGCTGATTTGAATGAAATAAAGTTCCCCTGGGTGCTAGTGGGTGGGGGTGGCCCACTTAGGCCATTCGCATTGTTTCATGACATGGCGAATAAAATGCTCGCTCATTACTCACTGCTATTAATAATAAATGGCTAACATCACACGCAACAAAGATTCATGGGGTTGGGTATGACCCCCCGGAGCCACTGACCAAGTTTCATGACGATCGCAGTGTTACTTTTATCTCCACAGACCCAGCTCCTTATTCAGATCCAGTTCACTATTTCAGATTCAGTTCACTCTCCGGAAATGTAAAGAACTTTGAATAAGGAACTACAATGTAGCAGCCGGGCACAGCCCGGCCAAGCTTCTGGTTCACTATTCACCTTTTGCCTGTTATTTCGTAACCAATGGGTCAGATTGAATTGGATCAAATAAAGTTCTCCTGGGTCGGGGGAGAACCCCTAAATACTTAAAAATAAGAGGAAACATGTGTTGACCTTTTCCTCTGTCCGCCATTTTGATGGGGTAACTTCCGTAAACTTCTTGACTTACCCCATCGGCTTTACCCCGGTGAGCATTGATTCTATGTGCACAGACCCCTCGCCCCAGTTCACTATTGCTAAGTGTATTAGTAAAAAAAATGCTGACATGATGTACAACTGGTGAAATTCATTTGGTTGTACTGTAGAGACATTTGCATGTGAACATTAAAGTTGTGATACAGTTTATATTTTTCATGTAGTCTTTTATCAAATTCAATATTAGGTGATATGTTGCATTCATTGTTGCTTCTTGATCCTGAGGTTTTCAAGAATCTCCGACCAGTATCTACGCTGCCATTTGTCTCTAAGACCCTTGAGAGAGTTGCCAGTAAGCGGCTGGTAGATCATAAAGTAAAAATAGTCTCTATGTTAAGATGCAGTCTGCTTACGTGAAGGCCACTCTACAGAAACAGCCTTAGTCCGCATTGAAAAAATGATATCCTACGAGCAATAGATACTGGAAAGTGTGTCTTTTTTGGTTCTGTTAGATATGAGTGCTGCATTTGATACGGTTGCTCATAACGTGATTCTAAAGAGACTATCAGATCGCTTTGGAACACGGTCCTCCACACTCAGCTGAGTATCATCAAATTTGGAAAACAGAAGACAGTTTGTCACGGTTCAAGGGTGTAAATCCAAGGAGCAATTGCTGAGTGTAATGTGCCCCAAGGCTCAGTTCTTGGACCAGGTCTCTTTGGTGACTACTCCTCCCCAGTTGCAGACATATTTACAAAGCACGGAGTAGAATTTCATCTATATGATGACGACACCCAAGTTTATGTATCTTTCAATCTTGATCAAGAGGCTGAAGCATTACAGCAGCTTGAGCTTTGCATCAGTGAAGTTAGATTATGGATGGCTAATAACTACCTCAAGCTTATTGATGACAAAACTGAGTTTATGATCTTGGGTAGTGCTCATAATCTTATGCAAAAAAAAAACAACAGCAGTAACTGTGGGAGATACTAAAGTTGCTGTTTCATTACGTAAAAAAACATTGGTGCCAAAATTGATGAACATCTTAAGTTAGATAAGCAGGTAACAACAACTTGTAAGGGTGCTTGGTTTAACTTAAACATAATCAGCAGAATTAGAAATACCTCTCCGATAAGCAATTAAAACAGTGTACAAGCGTTTGTAATTTCGAAATTAGATCAGAATAATGCACTTTTGATTGGCTTGCCAAAAGTCTCACTTCTAAATTACAGTCCGTACAAAATGCAGCATGCAAACTTATTTGTGGTATCAAAAAATACGATCATGTATCTCTATCCCTTATTGAGCTCTGCTGGTTGCCCAGTAGAACAGCGTGTTAAGTTTAAGGTCTTATTGCTGTTTTAAGAGTGTGAATAATAGTGGTCCTGCATATCTCAAAGAGCTTTTTACACCTTATGTACCTTCGAGGAGTTTAAGGTCATCCTCATCCAATATTTTAGTGGCATCAAAATCAAAAAACAGTGGCATATGGAGACTGTGCCTTCAGTGTAGCAGCTCCTAGACACTGGAACAAACATCGTCATATCTCACGACTATACAGATCTATACACGCAGTATATTGTTGGTATGAACAAGGACTTTAAAGCAGTGTGAGTGATCAAGCCGTGAAAACCGACGATGGGAACAAATTGTCCACTCATTTTAGGACCTGTGACACTGTTAATTCTTTTTAAAGATCAACTTAAAACATTTTTATTTAAAGAGGCATTTTACTTGTAATTTTAATATAATGGGTTGTTTACGTACATATTGATATTGTATTAATTTTATTGTCTTTTTAACTGTTGTTTTAGGAATGCATCATAGTTTTAATGTTCATACATTGTTTAAGCGCTTTTAGAACATTTTATGGATAGAGCGCTCTAAAAATATAGTTATTATTATTTATTATTATTATTTACTCTGAAATGATGGGGAAAAGGGGGGCGGATTTCAATGCTAAAAAGTGAACACACAGCTTCCAAGGGGGATAAAGCTTTCAGTGTAAGCTGATGACACAAATCCGACCGCCCATCCCCCTCATAAATAATGATAGCTCCCTACAATGCTAATCAATGCTAATGGAAAGAAAAGTTTCCATCAATTTTAAAATAATGAATAATAAATTAGTATGAGTTCAATGCACATTATAATTAATTGATTTTCATTGCTTGTGCATGCTGTTTTGGTAGGTATAGAAGATGGCACAGTTGTTACACAAAGCAACTTTTACACGCCTCAAAAAATCATATTATCTCCGCCATTTTAAAATGCTGAAATGATGCGTTACTCATACTGCGTCACACAGTGCTGCCAGTCGGTATTGATTTGTGATTCGTGGAACGCCAAGCGTTTGCTGTCGGATCTCTCTGCAGTACTTTAGTAGTATTTATGGCGTCTGTTTTCAACTGTCTGGAAAGCGTTATTTAATATAATTTGTAATTTTACTGCTCTGTTAAAAATAAAATACATTTGGATTCCCCGTCATGGATATGCTGCAATACGTGACACTTTATCGAAAGATAATCGAGTCAAACATGCATGATCCCGAGACATTGGCGGATATGCTTAAGTACATGCCATATTTGAGGCAATCACTGTTATGTGCAGTCTGTGACAACATTTTGCAGAACCCGTTGGGCCCAATACAGAGTACCTGCGCACATCAATGTCATTATGTCTGTCAAAAATGTATTGGTGGGAAAATGAAAGTGAAATCTGTATGCACTTGGTGCAACGAAACATTTGGATTTGAGAAAAACGAACAGTTAAGAATCGTTGTGGAATGTTACCAGGAACTATGTCAATATTTGGCTTCATCTGCTGTTATTAACAGTAATGCAGACAAAACTGTGAGGGAAAAATCTCCGCAGTACACCAAAAGTGCACCATCAAGTCCAAAAAGGAGGTAACTAGACTATTCTTAGCTTCCGCTGAACATCACAGGTATTTCATAATGACATGATCTTGCCATTAATGAAGACAAAATATTTTTAAAGTACATCTAATTGCAAACAAAATTAAAAATATATATATATGTAAGCTAAGTTGTTAGATGTCTTCTGATGTGCAATAGAAATTCTTTTATTTTTTTTATCTTTATTATACAAATCTCACAAAAAAGTTCATTTCTTACATTTTGTCTACTTTTATAGAATTGATTCTAGTCCACAACACCTCCACTGTAGTCGTCCAGGCAGACAGAGACGACGAAGTGGCTTGTCCAGTGGTAATATTTTTTTTTGTTATCGCAATACGAACATGCAATTAGAATTTACAGCTTTGGCTAAAAGTCACTGAATTAGTATCTTAATCTTTGCCCTGGTAGATAGGGCCAATTTATTCTTTTAAATATAAAAATAAGTTAGTATAAAATCAAACTGGTCAATATTATAAAGGTTGTTGATTAATTCCATGTATTTTCATATTCTGTCGGTAAATTGCTCCTCAGGTGTTGTAGTATTATGGCTTCGAAAAATATGATATCAATTCTGGAAACCAATAAATATGCGATGTGTTATCAGTTACTTTGTTTTAATCTTCATCAATGCATGGTTCAAATCCTTGATATTGATCCATTCATTTTTTGTTGTAACTATAATATCTTTCCATAGAATTGGCATTGATTTATTAGCATGTGGATGTATATAGCAAGAGTTGAAGGTGTTCATATACTAAAAAAACACATTTTTTTTTCTTGCACATACTGCAATTTATGCTATCCAGGTTTGTCCAGTGATAGCAACACCCCGAGAACAACAAATAATGAAAAGCAAATTGTCATCAAGAGGGCATGTGTGGTACGTCAACCATTGCCGTCTATGGTCAAAATCAATCGGCCAAAAACAGTGACCGCTGGCTGCCGCTGTGGACTCTGCACAACGAGACAGAGCAAGCTGACTTGTTGTTGTCAGCGCTGTCCGTGCTACATGTCGTCTCGCGGCTGCAGTGAGGACAAATGCGTTTGCAAGGGCTGCAACAACCCGCAAGGCGACCCGGTGCGCCGCAATCTCCCCCCTATCCCCATCATCCCCACCCCCACACTCTCAACGGAATAGATTTAGTGAAGGAAGGTTTTCCTTTCTTATAACTAACAACTGTTTTTGTCAAGAAAAAATAAACTGGAAAAATGTATCATGGCTGCGCAACTTCAAAAAAAAGAAAGAATGAGAATAGAATTGTGTAGTGGTAAATGATATCTTTGTATGTATTTAGCAGTTGCATAGCATATTGTGACCTAAGGCTTAGAGTAATGGGTATATGTGTGATGATATAAGGGAAATTGTTTGTAATTGTGTACCTCAATAATCATTGTTCTGAAATGATCATGTATAATTTTCACTTCTCAGAGTGTCTCTGTACATAATCAGATTTGAAGTGTCATTGCACATTACAATATATGTATTTTATAAGTTTTATGCATTTTTAGATACATGGAATGTTACTTCGATGTAACAAGGATTCTAAAATAGTGAATAATGATTTTTTTGTTCATTCTATTGCATCAGGAATATTGTAGATTTAGCTATGTTGCATTGTCTAAGAATTGCAAATTGTTATGAATGAAAATGAAGCAACGAAACAATTGGAAGGATATAATAAAAGGTTAGGGTTCAGTCTTATGGCACAGATATTTCTTTTATGGATTTTGATTTACAAGTACAGAATTTTAATTAGGTGTCAAAATACCGGGTGCTTTAATTTCTTCAAAGGGTGCATAGAAGCTGTTTTAAAACTTAATAATGACTGAAGTTAAAAGTACATGTACGTTACCGTTACTTTTGCTACTAGACAATTATTGTTTATGCATATTTATTTTAAGTTTGATAAAACAATACTTGGCACTAATTTATTTCATGGCAAACTTAAAATTGCGCAATAAAATACTTTTTTGTGTTTTTGTTTTAAAAATTTGTATGTAACACAAATATTATGCGACTTAAGTGAAGATAAGTGTAAATAATCATTATTTTACCATATGAAAGGCTAATGTTACCAATTTGTTATTAATATGACTAAGTTACTCAAAGCCAAGTTATGTAGAGATTATGTGGATTTCCCTTTTTTGTTGATTTGTTGAATTTTTAAAAATTTAGTGTCTTACCTTTCATTAATTAATCACAATCATTTTTACGACTGCTATTATTAGAAACTAAAATGCTTCAATCCTTTGGTGTACAGAATTGTGAATTTTGTTGCACAAAAGCCGATGGAAAAAAGAAATGTAACCTTTCAAGTGTAGGAGTTGTCAAGGAAATGAATTCAGTGAATTGCTGATGTCGATGTGTTAGGGAAGAGAACCTGCATTTAATGTGTGGCATGTTCATGAATGTTGGCATTTATACACTCATATTTGTATGAATAATATATTTTATATTAAAAAAAAAAATGCACTGTAAGTTACAGTTAGTTCTGACCCCAATGAATGTTGTATCAACTTCCAATTATGTTATGTATTATTATGGTTCTAATTCTAAAAACTGTGAACACTTATAGATATATAGAACATCATTGGTTGATGAAAAAGAATCATGAATTTTGAAAGTTAGTTCATTGCAATTAAGAGGAATTAAAAAACATGTACCAGTATGTGGAAATAAATGACAATTTTTAAAGGACATGTGAATGAGAGGTTGTATGATCACTTTGATGTTAGTTTCTCATCCTTTTTTCTACCTCTGTTGATTATTTCAATGGCCCTTATTGTATATGAAATGTACCGGTAGAATGTTGATATATGTGGTCATATCTGCTTATTTGTTAATTGTATGTATATTTTGTATGTACTGTAACAAAAAGCTTTTAATTTCTGTCTGTTTTTCGCAATATATGTACAGTGATAAGATTAATGTAAATTGAAATGTTTAACAATGTTATGTTTTATTTTACCCGGTTGTTGATAATTGTAGAAAATTTACTAGTATAGCAGATACAGAGGTGCATATGATCCACTTAGCCATGAAATATGTAATTTGTAAATATGTTAGTTATAATCTTTGCATTATATGTTTGTGTATTTTCAATAAATGTTGAATACAAGTTACTCGTACTTCTCCAACACAGGTTTTTTTATTGAAGAGAATGGTCATCCCCGGGGGGATCACTTTTATTCGGGGGGGTGGGGGGTGGGGGTGGGGGGAGGGAGTCAGTCCCGACCCAGGGAAACTTTATTTGGTCCAATTTGACCCATTGGTTACAAAAACAGGTAAAAATGTGAATAGTGAACCAGAAGCTTAGCCGAGCTGCGCCTGGGGCTGCTACATTGTAGTTTCTTATTCAAATTTCTTTATTTCCGAAAAAAGAACTGGGATCTGCATAAGGAGCTGTGACTTTAGTGATAAAAGTAACGATGCGGTCATCGTGAAACTTGGTCAGTGGCCCCGGGGGTCATCCCCAACTCAAGAATCTTTGTTGCATGTGATTTGAGACATGGGTTATGTAAAAGCAGTGAGTAAAGAGCCAGCTCCGTATTCACCATATACCCGGGGGCCAAGAGGGGTCCAGCTAATGTCGTCTGCTGGGTTTGTCATAAGGGCAGCACTTCTACCTTAGACACAGGTCGGGCTGGCAACTTATTCCCTTTGGGGAATAGGCCCTCAACACACATCTTCCTCCGGGGACTAACCTCAGTGCACGTTGGGATGCACCATTGTGTGACCCAGTAGTTAATAACCACTGTTGGTTGCACTCAATGGTCTTTCAGGCGTTGTAGGCTGTTAATCTCCTCCGTCCAAGAGGCTCACCCCTTAGTTGGGAGCGGAGGGCATTTGTGCCACTGCTCTTGGACGGGGTCGAGTCTCCAGCAGCATCCCCCCTCTTTCGAGCATGGTATTGAGTCCCTTGGAGCGCCTGTGACGTAGTGCGTGTCAGCATCAGTGCAAAGTCCTTGTACAGATCACGACCCTTTGTGAAACCAGGTGGTCATAGGCCATCCGTCCAATGTGGTATTGGGCATAGGATTGCACACAGAACCAGTTCAACAACACAACGAGGAGTACTTGGGAGCTGGTGACAAGCCCCAGTCAGGTGAGGCGCGTCCATCTGCGAGCCGGGTGGCCGTGTGCATGAACACGACCGTTCTCCCGCGAGGGGTCTGGAAGTGTCTGACTTAATTTGTTCACAATATGGAGTTTGTTTGTGGTGATTGAAGAATAAATTTGGAATGTTTATGATTTAAGTATATGTATTTAGAGATAAGTATACAATGTGGTTTTTGATTTCAAGTTGCAGCTAATTTTGGTAGCTGAAATATTGGAGCGAGTTTTTATGATTGAACTTGTACACTTTATCCAAGTTTAGACTGTAATGTGAGCCATTTATACTGGAAATTGAGATTTCTGTTATTGTTTGATATATAATAACTTCACATTACACAGCTTGTCAATAATGTACAATTTATAATATACAATTTACAGTGTGAAGTTATTTTTGAATAAAGGTATTTTCTGCCGTACTTTCTATGTTTTCTGTACTTTGGCCTACTTATTTCATTACTTTACAGACTAAAAAGAATTAACATGCTCGGATAATCAAATCCTAGCCTAATTTTATAAGAATCAACGATTAAATATCTGTTTATAATGCTTAAAACAGAAGTTAATGTAACATATTCAAAATATTGTACTTTGGCCTACATTTTGGCCTCTCAGAAAAATTGAGCAGCTCGTGTGCAAGTGTGCCGTCCCTAGCGATGTTGCCAGACACCCATAGAAGTCAAAACCACCCACCAACCTTTTACAGCAGACGACATTAGCTAGACCCTCAAAATGGGGGGTTGGCCCCGGGGCTTAAGCCAAATGCTCTTGCCTTGCACACAACAAATGACGTCTTAGGTCATCACTGTTGGAGCAGGAGAGTCCCCAGCTGCACGTCCCTCCCACCCACCCACCCATACACACACTCGAGGGTCAACACGTTCCATATGATGAGAAGGGTGTGTCTGCCTCCATCTCTGTCAAGCGAAAGTCTCAGTCTCTTTATCTGAATCGCTTCCTTCACTCCACATTCAAAATACTTTGGTTCAACACATAGGACTTGCGTATCCTAGAGAGAAATGCCATGTCCCTGTTGGTCAATGTGTAAATGGTGGGGGGGCATCACATTGAAGGAAAATGGGGGGGGTATTTATGGTTTTATCCCTGTTCACTTTCTTACTGTTCAACAAGTTCTCAGGCTATCTATTGATCTTCAATACCTTCCCTATGTGTCTTTCTCACTTTCACACTCCAACAGATCACTAAAAATGCAATCAGCCCTATGCATCAGAGAACGTACGCGGAGGTTGCTAACAAAGTTCAAGTACATATCTGTATGTGTACTCTTTCTGAACACTCTTGTGCGTAGTGACCCATCTTCATTCACCAAGATGAGAGTATCTAGTAAAGGTAGAGATCTTTGACCATCAACTATGCTTTCTCCCTCTGTGGTTGAAGTTATCCATCGAGTTCAGGTGGTCTTGGAACTCATCTGTGTGTTGTCTTTTCTGGATCAACACTGTGTCATTCACGTATCTCTTCCACAGTCTGGGTGGATAGGACGCTAAGGCCTTCCTCTCAAAATCCTCCATGTAAAGGCTGCAAATAATTGGGGATACTGGGGATCCCATGGCAGCTCCATGAAGTTTTAGATAGTATTCATCTGGGAAAATGAAATAGGTGCATTTCAGACATAGTTCCAATAATTTTGTCATCTCATCTGCTGCTAGGTATGAACGGCTCGCTAAGGTCGTATACTAAGTAAGCATTCAGTTTATCATTCAACACAGTTAGTGCTGCATCCACTGTGTCATAAGTTGTTGAGACAAAACAATCCCTGAAAGCAAGGTTCATGGAACATAGACACCCAAGCTCCACGGGGTCGGAAGTATCTGGTCATTTACACACTGACCAACAGAGACATGGCATTTCTCTTGAGGATACAAAAGTCCTATGTGTTGAATCGAAGTATTTTGAACGTGGAGTGAAGGAAGCGATTCAGATAAGGAAACTGAGACCTTTGCTCGATTGAGATGGAGGCAGACACACCCTTCCAGCCATATGAAACAACGTGTTGACCCCTCGAGTTTGGGGGGGGGGGGGCAGCTGGGGGACTCTCCTGCTCCATCAGTGACGACCTATGATGTCATTTGTTGTGAACAAGCCAAGAGCATTTGCCTAAAGCTCAATAAGTAATTATGAATAATTGTATATATTGCTTGACAGAAAAGTGAGTATAGAATTCAATAAGTAATTGATCTTGTTATCCTGTTTAAAATATAAACATTTGCTGCGGGAAGCCATTCAAACCAATCAATTAAAAACTTCCTCTGATGGCAAACATCAACCGATCTTTATAAATGTAGGTATAGGAATATATACCATTGAAAAAGCTCATCGAGTGGCAAGTAAACACTAGTATGCTTTTAACCAATATGGACAGTGTTGTGCCGGGTAAAAAAAAGTAGGGTTAGTACTAGGTAGACTTTACAGTAAATGATGGAATGGGACTGTACCCGTGTGTGTTTTTTTTTTCTTGTCTTACATTTCTAATCAAAACTGATTCACAACACTTTGTAAATGATCTATTTAAAATGTGTATGTATGCTCGTATCTCAATATATTAGCTGTCCGTATGTATCACTGAACACTATGTAAAATATACATAACCATGTACGACCATTCATATGAACCTTTCTATTGTTTCATATTTTCAATAGAAAAACAACTGCAATACTATTTTCAACACCATCATCTAGTCCTTATGAAGTAGAGGTTACCTGGTATGTGACTGTCGGTGCTCTTGTCACATATAAGTCTAAAAGAGCCAATTTGGAATGTTGTGCATAAATGAACTGGCTGCTTCATGTCTAACTACAAATAACAACCCAGGAATACCTCACGGCACTCACCAATTACGTTTCAATTCAATTACGTTCCCAGTGACCTGGCATGCACAATAAGCAGCATAGCGATAGACTGCACCACTTATATTTGCACTGTTTTATTTATTCTTCTTTACTCGGTTATTTCCGCAGACTTGATTAGAAGCATTGTATTGTTCATCCGAACCATAGGCCTTGTTATTGTTGCGTAGGACTGTACCTTGGGTTGGGAAAAGTGTTATTTTCTCTCAGTGGGCAAGTTTTATAGCTATTCGGAGTGTACACAGTTCATATTCTGTCACACTCGACAGATGCTTACGTACGTATATTGTAGATTCATCGTAGAAATGCAAAATGATTTGGTTGAAATTACAAATGCCTTTAAGGGCATAATTATGTTCTCTGGCCAAAAATGAGAACACGCCAAGCAGGTTGTATTATTAGAAGACCACCTCAGAAAACGCCTTGGGGGTATTTCAGGGGCGAATGTGTAGGGGTGCCACTAAAGGTCCAAAATCATACCCCTAGCTTAGGTAACATATATAACAAAGTAAAGGTAAAACAACACACGTATATACACAAATCTATATTAAGGTAAGATATTCTCCTAGACTGACGATCTGCGTCTATTGGATTTCAATGTGCAAATCCGCTTCGTTATTCTAAAAACACACATCTAATGTGTATTTTTTGCCAGCCTCATTGCACCCATGGTGGACCTGTCAAGTATTCTGCGAACGTTGAGACGTTAATTACAATTATTCTGCGATCTGACTGATGCATACATTTGCCTGAAAAATGAGTTGGATCACTAATTGATACATGTAGCCATAACTTCTCGTTCTTGGTTTGGAAAAGAAACCTGCATTGTAGGGAAGATAAACGTGGACCATCCAATTGCCATGGCCACTTGATTAAATGTCATTTCATTTTAAATCCTTAATGACAAGCATCATCAAGCATGTATGGCGTGTTAGCTCGATTCACAAGTTCTTTAAACTATCGTAACACAGAATATATGTACAGTAAAAGAGACGCACGGCGAATGACAAGTATAAAAATACTATCCGAAAATACTTTACTCAATGCGTGCGTGTGTTACATATTTGACTCAAACCCAGTAACATATACAACCTATTGCATGAATTAAAGAAAAAATCTCTGATTATAAAGTGTCAAACTTATTTGCAATTGATGGTGCCGTAAAGCCATGGTATCTGACAACCAACATGGCGGAAGCGGTAAAGAGGAACAGGCCGTACAAATTGCCCATTCGGTGACGCCAAATGAGAACTCATCTGATAAAGAGTACAATTTGTGATTCCGTATCACATTAATGACTGCAGGTTTCAGGTTTTATGGGCTTTGCTGATTTCGTGTTCATTCTTGACTTTGAAGAGAACAACGGACTATCATTTTAAAAAAATCTTGACTCGGAAGATAAAGTTTGATATTCTGCCTACTCAATATTGGTTTGTGTTGTTGTCATTTGTAAAATTTGGGCAACAATAAGACGATTTCATTGTCCAACTGTGTCAGTATAGAGCCTTGTTTGTTAATCTAGCTATGGGTTAAACATGTGTTAATTTGAAATACTCTTTTCTTATTCGTCATTACTCATGATTTTGCCATTCGCAAAGTTACACATTGACATAAGTATATGCTATATTCCTATGTGTGGACGTGGACACAATTTCTAGACAGAATAATCGCAAACTAAGAGGAGAATCTCAAATTGACGAGGCACTTACGTTAACTCAACATCACTTGCACTAATCTTCATAATTATCTCTAAGCAGTATAATTAACCAGATAATGTAATTACTAACCCTCTCTTAACCTTGTCTACCAAGGTTGCGTGTTATCAAGTATCTGATACATGTTAACGTACTAAGACCTTAGTTCTTGTGAAGTTAATGAACGCCATGCCAGGTTTGGAATCAAAATCCTATATTAATCCAGTTTAACTGAAACCTAGAGAGAACCCTTCTAGAATACGCTTATTTTTCCATAGCTCACTACTGTAATATACTGGACACAATCACATTATGTTTTTTATCAACGTGAAACTTTGATGTCAGTTCTACAAAATAACATGCCTTATTATGACATTATGTTGGCCGTTGACATTTAAGTTAAATCACTGCATAAGATACCGCCTATCTGCAAATTATCCTTTCAGTAGATAACATAAAAGTACACACGTACGCAGAAAGCATTGTGATAAGATTTCAATTGCCGGGGTGCATTATGTACATATAACATTGTCATAATTTCAATAACCACTTTGATAAGAACGGGCGCACTCAGACAACGGGTTAGGCGAACTTTGGTTTAAGTTTGTTTCAATTGTATCATTCAGTGCTTGCATGCGGCTGATACATTGACACATTTGGACAGTTTGAGATTGGAATGATAACTTGGAGAAAACGTTGCTTCATATTTTTTGTGACAGAGCTCCCTTTTACATATAGCAGGCCTGTAGCAAGGGTTAGAAAAGTGAGGGGGCACAGAAACGTATTGATGCGATCTGAAACGCGGTGAAGCCAAACCTAGGGGTTCCGGGGGAATTATATTTTTTTGCAGTAAAAATGATTGCGCGAGCGGTTGTGTCGATCCCAGCACATTTGAGGGAGGTCCGGCGTGTTTTTCCCCCCAGGAAAATTTTGAAAATTGGATACTATGAGAGCAATTCTGGTGCATTTTCAAGCCAAATAAATGTTTTTTTTTTCACAAAAAGTGCCTTTTTTACAAAAAGTGAGGGGGCACTTTTTAATATTTTCAAAATCTGCCAAAAAAGTGAAGGGGCACGTGCCTCACTGTTTCAGTCTGGATTTTTAAAGAAAGTTCTGAACTGAATGGTGACGTAGTTACTCAATTTGGAGGGGATAAGGTTTTTTGTTGTTGCTGCTTTACAATGAACAATCAAACCCAAGGAAATTGGACCCCAAGAACTACCCTAATATAAAATCTCATCAAGTCTATTAAGACTGTTATATCAACATAGAAATAGTTTAGGGACACTATTAGTCCCATTATTCTCGCACTGCTTCATCTTTGCTGCACGAGAGTTGTAGTAGTAAGTCTAGGTGAGCACACCTCTTATAATGCCACAAATATAAGAGTTTTTCTCAATGCTCTGAAAGGTGCGTTTTGGGATAATTAAGCAATAAGTATGCCATTTTTATCTGGTCAGAAATTAATGGCACTTGGATATATTTAGAAGACACAGTAAGTGTAGTTTTTAGAACATTACTTAAATTTGTGTAAGCAATTGTTTGTAAATTTGTGTAGTTGTTTTTTTTAAGTTTTAAATGAGGGAAAAGACATTCATACTAGATGCCATAGCCTGGCACATTTTACACAGATAAAATAAGGACAGCACTTGTAAGCATAATTAATGGAAAAAAAACATTCTAATGAAATGACAGATTTGTGTGTTAACAATTCAAAGCACGATAACACGTCCAGTGCCCTAGTGTAAAGACACAACAAGTAGAGTAAAAAGGACATGCCGCAAAATATTACATGTTCATTTATACTTATAGAGCCAATATATCGAATATCTAATCATGGCTTCTACCTAACTATTGATACACAAAAGATACATGCGTGAGAAATATCACATTACTGATTACATAGGCAGATCCAGGGGGTACAGAAGTCCGCCCCACCTCACACCCGAAAATCAGTATATGTGGATTTATTTTGCCATGTTTGAGATGTTTTGCGTACGAAATCCATGCAATCCAGGGTAGTGCTTGCCCCAGAAAACCTGTATATGTCAGTGGATTAAAAAGATTTCTCATCAGTATGGGACATATTAACGCAAATAGCCATTACATTTATATTGTCAGTGCCGTGCGTCTTAGTTTGAGTGGTTGATATATAATTCGCATCTTGTCTTCACTGGGAAGCAGCGAATTTGTATCTTCTAAGAACGGATGATGCAATTAGGTAATGGAATAATTGACATTCGCGCCCACATTTCAGCTACATGTACGTTACTTTTGCTAACTTCTGCTTTTTTTGGATGTTGCTGACTGTTTTGTTCCTGTTTCTATGCAATTTAGATACGTATAAATGTCGGCAACACTACAACTACATGTATGTTGATGTGTGTTCCAATTGCTATTGCTGATTTTAGTAGGTAATCAAATTAATAGCTGCTAATTGAATAGATGACATTTTATCTGTACGTACATGCATGTATGTATTAGCTTCATTGATTTATATCATTCACAAAATATTGTACAGTGTTGGATTGCAATGCGAATCTCGTATGCTACGAACCTAGTCCATCACGCTAGATGCCCCCTACGTGTACCAAGGCCAAATGTATGTACATACATGTACCATACAGGTAGATACAATAAAGCCCCAGTCTGAGAGCCACGAATATTCATCCGTGAATTTTTACTGTTTGCTAGATGAGATGTACAAGGCAAACGATGATTCTATATTCAACAAAACACAAATCTTGTGCAATCTATGGCTTCGATATCATAGCTGCCGATCCGGTCGTATATTCGGAAATTTATGACTCTATAGCTTAATACCCAAGGCAAGGGAATGATACCCATCGAACACCGTACACTTCTTGGCTACACTTTATCAAAATCTGGTACTAAAATCATATTCTGTTTAAAAAAATACATTCATAAATGAAGAAAAACACATTACGACACATCATGGCATTTTGCTGATTTGCACGCGTTTTAGCTGTATATCATTTCATTAATTGTATAGTATGAAATTTTTACTTTCATAAATGACACTTATAAATGCCATATATTTTACCTCTGCATCATTATCAGCAACACATCCAGTATCTGACACCTTCCTATCTGTACTCGCTATCTTGATATTTCCTGCCAATGAATCAAATCAGATTTTGCTTTTCGCATTTAGCCATTTAAAGACTATGAAAAACGTAAAAATCGATGTTTCTCCTTTTCCAGTGGAAAGCATGAGAATTGTGTCACCATTGATTGAGAATTAAGGGCTTATTAACTAACGCTAAATGATATGTTTGCGATAGTAACCTATAGCTGAGGTGTGTCAGCGAAACAGACTTTGAGGCGGGTGTTTCTTTGCAGCGCATGTAAAACAAAATATAGAATTTGGCATGTTCATTTGAAAAAAGAAACTCTATGGACAAAATGCGAGATGTTAAATATGATATTTTCAACTTTTTGAACTGGTAAAGGTGATTTAAAACTTAACATATGAACAAATGAAACACACTATTCTTGTACAGGTCGACGTTATATTAAATTTATGACAGACTCATGTTTAAAATACACCAGTGGTTTTACACTAGTGGTTGGACATTAAATAAACTCATCTCGAGCTTCGGCAATGCATATGTATCAATATACATTTGTAATGGTCAAAGAGTTCGTAAGGTCCATGACATTGATATTATCATTCCAACCTCTGGAATCATTCCCAAGGCGCAAAACTTTGACCAAGTTAACACACCATTTGGAGTTGCATCATCAAGTTCCTTTACGAAAGCCATACTTTTCATCGCTGACTAAAAGGCCAAGAGCCGAGTAGTCTCGGGAGTTTTATCGTATCTATTTACTATACCCATAGGGGACGTACCTGTCATGCTAGCTCTCTGTTAGTGTACACTAAATGGGGTCGTATGAATAACGTGCAGTCCGTGAATGTATGAATGTAATACGTGCACCACTATACGTGTTCGTTTAGCACGCTTGAGTGATTTCGTGCCACCGGATAGGTGTACCTTTTTGCGCCATCCATTATACTTTTTGGTCATAATTTTCCCATCCATTATATTTTTGGGTTTTAATTTTTCAAAATTCTGTATATTTTTGTGTCACATTATTAAGTGATAGAATATCCTTTGCTAAAGCTCACATCATCTTTTAGTAACATTATGACTTAGCTATATAAAAAAAAGACAATTTATGTCGCTTATGACATTAACCGTGTGGGTATTAATTTAGAGATTCATTATATTTTGAGGTGTGATATCTTCGGCAGTGGTACTATATTGCTTGGTACTGATTTTATAACCCCCCCGTGGCATACACGTACCATTTTGGGGTGTAAGCCCCCACCTCACACCACGAGAACCTATAGATCAGGATCACATTTGCTTCGGACGTACAAGGGTGTAGTGTATGGAGACAATGCGAACAAAATGTTTATCAGTGAGGGTAGTAAAATATTCGAGTACTTGTTAGCAGTCTGGAGGCACGTACCAACGGAACTCCTCACACGTCTTAATATTGTTCTAACACATCTCAACTATACTCTGAAGCTGCTTTAAGTGAACTATACTTTGAGCTACAACTGCCAGTGAGGACATTCATTAGACAGGGACGCCATGGGGCTAAATTAAGAGTCTAATTTAGTTCAGCGACAAACAGTTTCTTTTTAGAAAAAAGGGATTTGGAACCGTCCAATATCAATAGGAACTTTCTTTAATTAGGATAGTTTGTGTTAATTATGTAGTGCAATAGTGTGACCTAACCATGTGTATCATAGGGGAGAGTTGTTCATAGTGTTTCAACATGAAAACAGCCATCCTCTGTTAAAAATAGACACTGTACATTAAGAAAATAATATTTTTAGCAGAAATTGATACACGGATATTTGGTTTCGAAGGCGTGCATAACATGTTCTAAATAAGTTGTTTGTTTCGTTTTATAGCACTATCAAATAATTCTGATTAGTTATCTTTTCATTTCAAAACACAATTACGATGAATGTCTCTCCAAATTTAAGGCACGAAACAATGGCATATATTTAAATTGAGTTGAACTGCAATTTAGAAAATTGAAACAAGCGCCACAACAAAGAGCTTTTTTTATGTTCTTTTTCTCTTCATTTCTGTGGTCTCTATTAGTTGTGCGCTGCCATTCTGGCCCAGTCTATAACATATATGGAGTGGAACATGTAAGCATTCAATTAACTTAATAAACAAATAACTAGTAAAGGAAAAATATATATGGAGTAGAAGTGTGCCATTAAGCATAATCACTTCTTGTATAACATGACGCACTGGTTTGACATGTGCCGTGATTTGCTAATTGATGTTTGTATAGTTATCCTTCGTAACATCACTGTACTTGTATGAGACACGCATATCAGATATCTTGTATAGTGTGTGCATATTTATACCTAGTGTAAGCAAGCCCAGATTCAACTGTGTGCCATCTCAATTCTAACACGTCAAAAGTCATAAGTAACTTATTTAAGATGTTAAAAATTCCATAAAAAACGTATTTTTATACATTAAATACAAAATAATATGGTATATTACTACAAACCATGAATACATTAAAACCTATAAGAACTATAGAACTATATAATAAAGCCTTTTGTTCTATTTAAGTTTAATTTTACTAGAAAGTAAGACAACATTATTTGAAGCAGTAGATTTTTATACTAATACATTTTTACCGTTAAGAATTCTGGTTATAAAAGCAAAAATAGTTTTACGAAGTATTTATGTTCTTCAATCCCCATTATTTCATTAATATTTAAAAACAAATCTTTGGTGGGAACATAGTGGGTTTAGGGTGCATAACCATGCATGCAGTCTAGCATTATAACACTTTCATGACTATTAGAGTATGACTCATATATATTTAATCAATTTTTGAAGAGCAAACGTTGATGGAGAGATACAAACACAGTCACCATCATAGAAAAGATGATTAGCACAGGTGGAAGGCCCTCCTGAATTATTTGTAATTTACGCCATAGTGGCAATTGGCGTGATTCATGTTACAAGAGTACACATTACATAAGCAGAGGCATCAGTGAACTTTAGAAATAAGTTTAATGTCTGAATGAAAGTTTCAGTTTCTCTCTAGTTCTCTAACGTATCAAAGCCTTTGTTTGCAATATATACACGCATTTGTAATGTCTATGGACACATATCTATATGTGCGTTAGCACGTTGGGTACTCAATAGTTATGCCCGCAGGATGCAAACATTAGACTGGCAGAGCCATTTGAAGCAAACAAAAATGAGAAATTTGTTTTTAAATGTTATTGGGACTATAGCCGATTTGCTCGTTAAATTGATTGAATCATTGGTTTTATTTTATCCCCAAAAGATATTAACCAGGCCATGATTGAGTTTTTTATGTTTTTAATCCCCCCACCCCCACAACTTATTAGTAAGGCCATTGCCCGCATGACAGTAGCCCTTCCTACAGACCTGCCGCATACATGCCACAGTTCGATATTAGATGCACTGGTAGAGATTAGGGACAAAGGCAAGCCACTGAAAAAACTGCTTTACAGTACACAATAACTTCATAAACTTGGTGCTGGCGTCCAATGCATCTACTCTGTGTAAATAGGCCATTCATTTTCCCTGCTTGTTTACAACCACGCACCATACGGCCACTATTTACACGTGAAAACATGAAAATCGCTCAAGTTTCAAAAGTTATGGAGAGTACAATACATCACTGACGGGGCTTTTTTTTCATTAATTAAAATTTACGTCAAAGTGGCTCTACACGTGTGTTGATTAAATGTACAGTGGGGTAATGATGAACTTGTGACGCAAACTGAACTACCGAACCAATAAAAGTCACTCTAGTTACAAACGAAGGCGTAGTTTTAGGACCAACTACTGACTCGTGTTTTACATCAAAGTGGCAATAAACGTGTGTTATGGCGGTCGCCATTCAATTTTCTTCACATTCATTAGAGACGTTTAACTTGCAGTTATATATTCAACATATCGTTTATTGGTGGAGTCGTTTAACGATCTGCTGAATTGATTTTACGTCAATATGGCATATCAAATTTGCGATGAGTGTGGAGGAATGTTGTGCAAACTGGCTGTAAACATTTACAGTACTTCCACTTGGGTTGACATTACGTCATCATTGCACTGAAACACATGATGTATTTACAAAAAGAACTCTATTTAAAACACTCTATTATCACTCTATTAAAAAAACACACACACACAAACACACACACACACACACACAATTTTATGTCAAAATGACATCTTACGTACGATAGCACTTTCACGAATATCAACCTAGATTTATTACAATTTATTTATTACTTATTTATTATTTATTATTTAGATTTATTACAATATTTGGATTACAATAAATATCACAGGGGATGTTACTAACTCACTAACCATTAAGGTGAGTAAATGCACATTACCTGTGCCGCGTTCCCCGACTTTTGTTTACTGATCTGCTTTGATGTTCTGAATTTCAACCATCTTCTGCAGATATTTATGATATGGCACCAGGAGTGTTAAATACCCACGGTTCATACATAGGTCATACATGGGTCAATAGTAATATGGTCTTACTATGTTAGCGTGGGAATACAGTCTAGATTAATGGAGACTGTTCCTCTTGAGTGAAATTCTACCTCACCCATTCATATGGCCTTCAAATGTTAATTACGTCCAAGTAGTTTATGAATGAATCCAAACATTGACGTGGAAGGTGCGCAGCAGTGATTGGTGCTGGTTTTATGAATTTGATATATGGACGGTAAACACTGTAAATGAACGCTCTGCAACCCGCAATGCTTTATAAAACTTTGCAACTGTGGCAGAGTGTGCGTTACGGTTTGAACATACATCAGTCTCCCACAATGTCTGGTTTATAGTCTTGATCCAAGTTTTGATCTCACGACTTTACAATTTACACCAGGTCATTCAGCGCACAATGCTTATCACTCATACAATCACTCATTCAATTGTTTCAACCCGATGACCTGTACCTAATTAACGTGCAGGTCCACGGAAGAGTGTGCAACTGCTTTTAGGGATGAGCTTGCTCAACACCCACCACCACACCCGACCGGGAATCGATGCCACGACCTTCTCGTCACAAGTCCAACTCCCTATCCACTCGGCCACGGAAGCACACTTAACGCTCTGCAACCCGCAATGCTTTATAAAACTTTGCCACTGTGGCAGAGTGTGCGTTACACTTTGAACAGACATCAGTCTCCCACAATGGGAAACAGGAACAATATTGTGCATTAGATTTAGCTGGGGCATTAATATATCATTATTTTAGTTGTAAATTGTCATGTACGCTTAATGGTCTGTTTCAATCGACGCGTTAGTAGAACTGAATCTTATTAAAATTGATTTATTAACGTTATTCTATGTAAAATGTTTTTGGCATTAGGACGCATTTTATGTACAATTGTCTTTCCTTACCACATATTCATCACAACATCAACTTTTTATATATTTTTATTTTTAAAAGCTTTCTCTATAGAGACCTTCTCAATTTGAAAAAAATGAAATCTCTAGCTATAGAGATAAAAAAAACTTTAATAAAGGTATAAAAAGGTATAAAAAGTTGATGTTATGAAACTATGGTAAAGAAAGACAATTGTACATAAAATGGATTAAAATTGATAGATGTTGTTACTACGAGAAAGTGACTCGATGAAGTCAAAACATGGGTCCTCATCATTTATTCGCGAACGTTTTTGTGTGCAGTACTTAACCTACAGCAATATAATAATATAACCATTGTTTTCAACATACTTTCCAAATGGGGACGACTCTCACAGAGAGACGAGGTGTGGGAGATATTTATATTTTTGTTTCAATGTAATCAACTTAATGATTACATTTTCAAAAAGTCATTTGATTTTAGTTATTCTATTCAATCTTTTTCTACTGAAAATTCATTATAATAATACTTCTTGTTCCTAGTCGCCTCTTTATTATATTGAATTTCTATGCAAAACACAATTTAATACACGACTTCTATAAATGCATATTTACATTGTTATAAACCATATGATAAATTGTTATAGTGTGCGTGCATTTTTTTTCAATAATAAGAACGTAAAACGTATGTTTTAAGATTTATACATAACGGCCCCGGATAGGTACTTACGCTTGGTGATATGTGTCAGATAAGGGGTAAGTAGTGCACGTGCAGTAGACATCTATATATAATTACGCCTAGGGAGCAGTGGCACATTTTTTTGTGTATTTTATTTTTTTTATTATCTATTTATTCTTTTATTTTTTTACACTCGCCTGCAATCCCTTTCCCAGGGCATATTCACGCTTTTTGACCATACCACGTAATTGGACATTATCTTTTACAGGTTTATTTGTTCTTCGTGCGCTTGCTTTCATCAGTATTGACGTGAAAACTTGTTTAGAATACACTGATCGTCCCGCCCCCTCTTTCTCTGGTGAAAGAGCACGTTAAGACGCTGACGAATCTAGACAGTTTTTTCACATTTTTATTACCACCACACTCAAAATATGTTGAAAACAATGGTCAATTAAGTTATTATTGCTGTAGGTTAAGTAATGCACAAAACCGTTCACGAATAAATGAAGAGAACCCATGTTTTGATGTATGAAGTCCGTCCAACTTGAAAACTGTAAAAAAATCAGTGTTGACATGCATGACATAAATAATTACATAATAAAAAATATATCAGTGTGGACTGTTGTATTTGACATTGAAGAAAATAACCCAACTTTTACTTGTTGAATTAGCTGTGGACAATGCGTTTTCAGTGATTTGACTCTTGAGCCGCGAGGGTTTAATTCACTGATTTGGCTACACAGTTCAGATTAATTGGAGAACACGTTTCATAAATTAACCTGGTAGGGTTCACGAACAATGAACGCGGACAAGTGCTTATCTCATCATATGTTTTGTCCTGCTAAAACACTTCTCAGCCAGTTTATTTCAGTAGTGTGAAGCACAACACCTCTACCCATGGCTTCCATGAACGTCTTATCAATGTAATGTTTTGATTGGAAGCTATCTATGAACATGTATGGAAGAAGGCAGGTTTATACAATAACATTTATGTACCAGCTCAGAATAGCTTTAGATTACTTTACTAATACAAAACCTATACTAAATGTAAACGTAAATGTGCTTATTTACAGTCGCAATTCACAGTTTGTCGCGTTCCAGCAATTTAACATCTACACCAGGTCATTGGCATCCTTGTCAAACTACATCTTTCTCAGCTCCCTGGGGAGCATACAACACATTGCTACCGTGGTGCAGACGTGCTTATCACTCACGCTGACTTTCACTAGCCCGACCTGTACCCACGTATTGTATAGGTACCACGCAGCATTTTACCACTTGTTAGAGGTAGGTTTTCTCAACACCCACCACCACCGGGAATCGAACCCCGCGACCTTCAGGTCACGAGTCCAACTCCTTATTCACTCGGCCACGGAAGCACACTATATGAAGATAAGTCACTTCTAATTGTAATTTCACATATTCATGGACTAAACTGTCCTACTCTGATTAGAAACAAGCCTGTATTAGTAAGCTCGTGTGCATTTAGCTCATTTTGAGGTACGGACGTAATTTAAAATACAAAAAAGAGTTATTCGTACCGAAGTGCAGCAATGGAAGCTCTGTGAGTGCAGTGTTTGAAAACAGGCAAACCCAGACAGAAACAATGCGTCATGGTGCTCTCTAAACCATTTAGTCGCACCGTATTACCCTCTCTCCTGGGATACGGCGATACACATACATAGTGAATTGTGTCATACACATAGACTGAGCTTAGTGAATCAGTTAATATATAATAATAATGTGTAAATATGTATAATTATGTGTATACTGATGAAAAACATAGTCACTGCATCAATTCCCATCCAGTTTATGTTAGTACCCAACCTTACCTGGTCCTTAATCTTACCAGTACCAATTGCATGCACATTTACAGCTTTATATAGAATCTAAATATCTAGACTATCTTTATCTGTCACTATAATTTGCATTCAGCGTGCGCCCCTAGCCCCTATATAACCGTTTTACTTGACACTTTTCTTTGCAAGATTATCACTAATATACAGATAATCTTACTGATTACAAATAGTGATGTGTATCGTGTATTATCTGGTGTATGTATACTATACTACATTAGTTAAGTCATGTCCATGAACAACATTCACTTTATAAAACAATAAATTTGCAAAACAGGCCGAGGTACAACACGTCAAGCAAAGACTATCAAATCATCGTTATTTCTAAGTCAGCAACAACCAAAAAATAGATTATTAATTTGGAAGTACCTTATTTACATTCGACATTGTCTACTTTATGGTTTTGTGGCATGCTTTAGTAAGTCCAGATATGTCTGTCTAATGTGTTGGGTCTGATCTTTATCGCACTAACTGTTGTCACCGTCAACATATGAACCTATTCACTTCAGTTGCTAAATGTTTTACATTGAGGTTATCAGTCAACTAGTAGAATGTATGATAGAAATTGGTTTCCAATCTACTATGATACATATATGATGTTTATATGCAAATAGTTTTATTTTGGACATTACAGATGGTCTCATTTTGATATCTTTGTCTTATTCTGTATTGTTTGGAGAGTATTGGTGAATAATTTAGAAATTTGAAATTTATTAATTCTATTTAAAACAATACTTAAGTGTCGAAACGTAGGATATTGTTTTAAATTAAATTAAGAAATTTCAAATTTCTAAATTATTCACTAATAGTCTCCAAACAAATACAGAAAAAGACAAAGATATCAAAACATATGATATTTATGATACATATGGAAGATCATGATTTTCTATGTTGAATGTAGGAAGTTTATTGAGAGATAGTTCATATCTGGTTGTTTACATTTATTGTCCATGGACTTGATTAGATATATCTTATATTCACACCTATACTCATAACATATAAACACTGTGTAGGGCTATATAATTACAGTAGAACTTCCAATTAAAACCATCTCTCTATTGAGACCACCTCTATAACAAGACCACTTTTCACTGTCCCAAACCATCATAAAGCTATCATAATGAACCTCTGTATAGAGACCACCTCTCTACTGAGACCACCTAAAACTAAACTGGTCCCAAAGGTGGTCCCAATAGAGAGGTTCTACTGTATGTGGTGAGTGTTGATTCTATAAACCTGTGCCTCAGTCCAGCATTGGGAACAAACTTCATCCATCCCATCATTTCCCATTTTGATAAGATAGTTTTAATAGATGTTTGCCACGGTTAAAAAATGGTCTTGGCAATCGCTACAGAGATCAAACAAGGGTGTATTCCGCACTTTCACTTGCAATCAGAGTGTGTTCTTAGTCACCTTAATCATTTAAAAAATCAAAGTGTGCACAACTTTTAATTAAGATGTAGGTCTGCATAAAGCATCATTGTTCCATGTTCTATGAATAACATAGCATAAGCAAAGCCGTCTTGCGCAGCTCTGGGACATAATGTTAATATGTTAAAACCTCCACTGCTTGTACATTTTTCCCAGAGTCAGCGCAATTGAGAAAGTGGCAATGTAAATATCCTTTGTATACTACTCTATGGTTTGGGGTAATTGATAGTACAATATATTGAAACCAAGACAGTGTCTGTCTTGTCTTCCAGCTCGGATTTGTTTCAACGTCTTGCGGCTATTCTCACACTCCATGAATATAAGCTAATGCCGTCCAAGACCTGCAAATATGCCTAAGTAACTTTCATGAAGTCATTTTCACTGCTATTGTAATAGTATACAGGCTATGCTTGAGGTATATACAAGTTAATTTTTTTCACTTTTGGTTTTCATACGATTTTATATTATGTATTCATTATTCCACCTGTTAAAATGGACACTGCAACAGTTTGAAAATAAAATGGAACGTAACTTAGAAACATAAAACATGCAAAACTTTGACTAGTACAACACAGGTCAGCAATAGTACTTGGAAAATTCTTATTTTTCTGACAACGGGTGCAAATTGTGCAAAAACAAAACAAAATAGCAAAAATAAGTAAACGCGTTGGGACTAAAAAACACATCTACTTTTTTTCCATACTTACCTTTAACGATAGCAATACGCCATCGAATAAAAAGTTGTTGCTTTTTGACTAAAGAATCTAGTTAACAAAGAGGTTGATTAAAACATACGCTGGCGTCCGTATCTAATTTTTGTTCATAAAAAAAGATTTATATTTTGCTTTAAACATTCTTTTTTCATCAATTTGTTTAGTGTGTGAAGTAGGAGTTTTATTGTGTTGTGATTTATGTTACATATATATATTACATATATTACATATCGTGATATGTTTTTAACATTTGATGATAATAGTTATAATACTGATTCGAGATAGCACAGCCCTAGTTATAACGTGGTATCAGCTATTAGATGTAAAAGAATTTCAATAAATTCAATTGACACAAAACGTATTTATAGTTTAATTGCATTCATATCGGAAACATTGAATTCATATGTTTCAATAAAGTAAAGATACCGTTATCTTGTTATCAATATATAATAAATATGAGCCATGGTTTATCTTTCTTAAAGATAAGAGTACATGGCAAATGAACAAATCACGTTATAGTCCCTCAAGGGACACCAAAACAAATCTGGGCACTTCCAGAGATAGCAATCTAAGTAGATTGCACACAATAAGGACGTATACAGTGTTCAAAGTTAATCTTAGAAAGAGTTTTACAAAACAAGTATGTTTATGTTCTTCACAAAGTGACTTGATTATAAAAAACGGTTTCCAAAACAACATTGAGATCCATATTTGAACTTTATGGGCTGACGTATGTCATTTAGTTGGTAGAGGTTGTACTTAGTCGATGATGATACTGCCAAAGGACATTGTGGGGTGTTGGTACGGATTTAGTATCTACATGAAATTCATAACTTAAAGTTATCTGGAAGAAATCAAGTACAGTTAGGCACGCAGGGGCAATAGGCATATCCTTGCTAATGCGTGGACATGGTGTTGGTGTTCAAAGCAACTGGCCGTACAATTGGAAAACAATAGGAAAGATGTGCTATGCAATGCAAAAACATACTGCGAAAATGTTTGATGATAAAGGTGAAATGCTCACAATCATTTACTGATTTTCAACTCACCAGACAATGCTAATTTAAATACGACCGTGTAAAACAGAACATGGCAGTATGAAATAGTCTAAATCCCACTAGACTACTTCGGGTCTCACCGACTTACTGTTAACAAACGAGAGAAGACTGTGTTAAACTTACTCACGTGTACTTTTAGTATGTCATTTAATATGCAATATATTATTTTAACACTTATACAGTGAATGTCTCCAGAAAAGGGTAGTATGACTATTTGTGCAAGTTGACCAAATACACCGGATTTATCCTACAATCCATGTTGAAATTGCGTCCTTTCGCACCTTTCCAAGTGGTCAAGCCGTCAAGGCAATAGAAAAACCCTGTGATTTGATTAAAGTATAGATCCCATGTAGGTCTTGTTAGAGCCATTTAGCACATTTACAAAGCACATGGAAACTGTCCACTTTACTTCCGTTATCAATCAATTTATTAATAAGAGGTAAACTGGTGTCAATGTAATATGTGGGTGTCAGGGGAAATGGGCGGTGAGTGACATATTCAGATTTATATTGAACGGGAAATGAGTTGTAGCGACCTCTGGAATCTCTAATGTACTCTAAACAATCTAGAATACACATTAAACACACACACTGCATAGATACAAAGCACATGAACATATTTAACCTATTGTATTCACTTCTTTGACTCACTGTTATATAATTAGCTTGGTACGTGATTTGAGACAATGCAGTTAACACCCTGTTAGACCTGTAGATACACTTCTATAGAGAATGTGTTTGATAGCAACTTGTGCCTTGCGCAAGGCATCCATGTATTGATACAATATGCAACAGTGGCCCAAATTCTAGAATTCGGATATCACATGGATATCTTCAATCTATAATACAGTAGAATCACCAATTAGGACTACCTCTCTATTGTGATCAGATCTATAATAAGACCACTTTTCACGGCTCCAACAATTCATAAAACAACCAAAATGAACCTCTCTATAGAGACCACCTCTCTATTGAGACCACCTAACACGTGTCTCAAAGGTGGTCCTAATAGAGAGGTTCTACTGTACTTGATGTTCTTTTCTTCAACAGAATAAGTACCACAACTAATGCCTGTTCCATTTAATGAGTTCTAACCTTGCTGCACTTCTTGAAAGTCATTGTAGCCAGGTGTGACGTCAAAAATAGGCAAACATCCTAATTACTGTCTGATGTATTCAGGTGCAAGCTGATAAAAGCTCTATAAAAGCTTAAAGATAACAAGTCTCTTTACATCATCGACTTGACTTAGCACTGTTTACCACTAAGCCCAGCACGTGGAGATAACTGATTTATTGTTTGATTCCTTGATTGATGGTTTAGCAGATTGATTGACTGTTCGATCAAATGAGTAATGATATAGAATGGTTTTGAAGGATAGTTTTATAATGTGACAGTCTTGCTCATAATCACAGGAGTAGACATTTGGTATCGTGTAATAGTGACAACGTAGTGGTATACAGTTTACATATTACCTTGCTATATCTGCTGATTGGATATTTGCAAATATCCGTAAATCCAAATGTTCGATTTCCGCAGAACTTTACCAAGGTCTACATATCTACGTTCTCTTTAGAAGTAGAATTAAATCACTGGGCTTGGTGGACTATGGTGCTGGAAGCGAGGTATGGTGTGTGTATACCAGCTGCCAAAACAACAATGGTGACACCATCGTGTCCTCATCTTCTCTGATGAGCATACAACACTTTATATTAGTATTATTCATTGAGCATGCAGCAATCCCTCGTGGTTTATGTATAGTAGAATCTCTCTATTAGGACCACGTTTTGGACCAGTGTTAGGTGGTCTAAATGTAGAGGTGGTCTCCAGAGGTTCTTTTTGATAGCTTTTTGATAGTTTGGGACCGTGAAATTATAGAGGTGGTCTTAATAGAGAGGCGGTCTCAATGGAAGATTCTACTGTACCCGTGAATAGGTCCAACCATAGAGACAACTGAGGGTGAGTTTGCTCAACAACACAATTTTTCACCATTCAACTACTTATAACTACTTATCCGTAAATCGCCATCATCATCGGGAGAAATATAGATATAATAGAATAATAATATTTTGTATTCTGTTGTTCTGTCTATGCTATCAAATGATAATCTCCAAACACATAAAATTGGTCAAAGTTTGTTCTTAAAAGGTTTTATTTAAGCTTTTCGGCTCTACAAAGCCCTAATCATAACATTGTTATAGACAGAACAACAGAATACAAAATGAGACCATATGCTATGTATAGGATACATGAAATTAGTAATAGAATAATAATGGAATATGCACACTGTTTTTTTTTCCATACTGATAGTAACAATCGTCTATAAAACCACCCAGCAACCAACAACCACATCACCTAGACATACATGTACATATAATCACATCCCACAACTACATTCAAACCGCGCGCATATAAATGACGGTTTACGTTCACATTTCCATTTTCAGCAATATCATAAAACACAGCAGGCAATCAAATGCTGTCCTACAAACGGATGTAACGATGCATTGGCCCTACAAAAAGAGCACCATGTTTATCTGTTATAAATTCATATGCTATTGAGCTGTCTAATATACATGTACACGTGGTGAAAGGTTCAAGATCTCTACTGCTGCTCTCTGATGGCTACATCAGCTTTTAGAGTTACTCCCTTGGGAGTGTATTCATGTATGTTTGTATACATTAACAGATACATTAGCGCCCACCCACCCTCCTTTTCGCACCAAAATACTTCATTTTCATGGGGTTTTTGGCATGTCCGCCTTCCATCGCGCGTAAAAAATCCTTGAACTGCAATGGGTGTGCTCCACGCCCTTTTCCAGAAACCTAGACTGCCAGTGGTACACCAAGTACATGTACCCATAAGTCATATCTTATACACTGATTACCCGACATGTTCATCTGGGTTTGTAAACATACATGTACAAACTAATAGGAACCTGTACTTTCGCTTTCCTTCCACTATGAGCAAGTAGGAAGACATGATGGGAAAACGCCGTAGCGCAAATGTAAAGTCATCACTTTATTAAATAGAAACAAAACAGGTGAAGAAGTAATTGCATTGCTACATATGGCCAAAGGGCAAACAAATACAAATATCATAGCAGACGAAGGTACAGACAAACGTAAAAATATAAGTGAATTTCCAAGTACATGAAAATAAATTGCACTAGGTGCATAGCTGGTTCTCCTGGGTGCAGCGGTGGTCCGATTGTTGGGTGTAGGGATGCGTAAAAAACCATGGGTTTTGCAAACGCTTCACATTCTGTTGTTTCCATCATTTAGCTGCTGGATTAATACCATCACAATCATCCAACACTGCTGCCGATATCAGCATCGACAAAGCACTAAATACTCTCTGCAGAGGATCCAACCAGCATGTTCATATGCTCGCCGGTTGTAACATTCTACCCGGTATCGCCTATTCGTCATGTGATTATGGCATGACGTCATAGGCGATGATCAGAACATTGCCACACATGGCTGGAATGTTCAGGACCTCCCTGTACTTATGGAGAACTGTTTTGGTATACACTGCCGCGCATATCTTCCTTTCATAGGCATTAGTATTAAGGTCTAGAAACTTAATATAGTCTACTGTAATGTAGTGGTGTTGCTTGTCTGGTTGGTGGTGATGTTATGGTATACGGAGACATGTGAAGGCTCTGTAAAAACAAAGCTCATGAGACGATAACTGAACGTGGCAAGAACAACCGGCTATAAACATGTCTGTATAAAAAAATGAAAATTTGGAAGTAAATTGAAACGTCATTCTGTTGTCCATACATAGAAAGGCCTGATTTATTGCGGACAGTGGTTTCATGAATTTGCATTTCAAAGCGACAGCAACATTTTTAATACCCAGTAACTCATGGGATTGTTACACTAAACAAAACGGAGAGATAGAGAGAGAAAACAATATTTGACTTATTCAATACAATTGGCCTGGATTTTGATCCCATTAAAGCTTTGAGATGTTTGGGCATATATCAGACGCTGTGATAGTGTGTAAGCAGCTGAGGCAGCGTGTTTCCTAGATGAATTTCTTAAAAACAGAATAGTTTGGGTGGTAACATTGAAGTAGCGTTGTATGGATGGGGTTGTTTTTATACTCAAATAATAGGAGTGTTATATCAGATGTTAGAACATAATATGCTTCACGCCAGAATTGGTGGTACTAGACACGGCTGTGAAGGGTATTGTGAATGGAGCCTCAATTATAACATATTTGAAGGGTGGAAATTGTTGTGATAACTTTAGATGGTTAGGGTTTACTTATCATGTCTGCTGGTTATCAAGGGAAACAAAAATCATGAAGATCACGTGCTTGTAATTGGGGTGCTAGGACCAAATGCCACAAAGCCACTTTTAAAGCATGTACAGGTGTATACGAGTTTGGGCTGAATTGGGCCCTACAGCAGTGTATTTCTTCTGCAATTCTTGGAGCAGATGCATTTTTAGATAAAAAAACTAAAATGCTGCCTAAAATATAGCAACAGAAGAAAATTGGTAACATTTAAGTCGTATAAACTAAGAATAGAAATCAAATTAAATGGACGAAAAAACTTGCTATGAAACAAAATTCCGTACGCTTCTATGAAGTCGTTCATATTAGCTTCTTCTGATTAAAATAAAAGTAAGAAATGTCATATGGACTCTGGAATGATACACACAACATGTAAGTTGATCGTAACTGTGCTAAAATTATAATGTTACGCACGAGCCAATTGGATATGCTTCGTGTTACACAGTCTATCTATTCTTAGTGTGGATGTTGCTTCAAAATGTTTGAAATTGTTACATGACTTATATGACAAAGAGTCAAGTATTTGACTGTAACCTATGGCGGCATTTTTCGACAAGTTGACTATATTGCAAGGAAGCCGGCGGATCAGGCTGTAGGGCCACCACCAGTAATGGTTTCATTTCTTTGACATTTAAAAGGAGATTGAACCTTAAATGTTTGCGGCCATAATTTGCAAGGAGTAGACCTGGTATTAGACTAATTGTTGGCTAATTAAGAGTCTCCTTTAGAGTGATGACTTGTACCAGTTACTTGCACCATAGTTTGCACCTGATAATTAATTACGTGTGCAATATTTAGAGCAACCTGTATTAATCTTAATGTGACTAATATATAATATTTAGTGCAGTACTACATTGAAGACATTTTAATGAATTGGGACAAATATTAGCAACTGCTCTAACAAAATCAAAGTCTTAAAATTGTCAATGCTGAACTGTAGATTGCCAACAGCATGTTTTGGAAATTGAAGGAAAACGTCACACAGTCATTAACACCTCATATCAGAGAAGAGGGTATTTAAACCTTCTACTTTGATCTTGGAAGAACAAGAAACCAATTCTTCTTCATTGGACAGACGGCATACTGTTCGTCTGTATTCTTTTCTCAAAGAGTTCGGTTGTCTCTACTGAGAATTGTTTTTGTAGGTTTGATTTAACAAATATTTGTGTATTATAGTCAAAAGATCCATCAATATTTACAGATTATCAAAGGACTCACAAGAAAATAAGTTCACGCCTGTGAATGGGATACAAAAGGCATGATTTGTTTCTAAAACTGTGTTTTTAGTAGTTTCATCATTGTGTACACCGCTCGGCCCAACTCCATTGTATAAATTTCAAATAAAACCAACAAATTATTAACATATGCATAGGCAGATCCAGGTTTTTGGAAAAAGGGGGGGGCGCACTTAAGGGATTCATCAAAAATCCTGTGAAAATGAAGTATTTGATGGGAAAGGGGGGCGTATCCCCTGGATTTGCTTATTATCTATAAGATTATATACAACATGATCATTGGAAACACCACGAAATACCACTGTCCATACAGTCTACAAATGATATTGGTATTGATTTTCGGGTATATAGAGAACATTCAAACTGGAAGTTTAGCCCAAAATCGAAAGATGCTCGAGTTTTTCAGCAATCTACTTCAGAGAAAGACACGTGTCAGCTTCGCATTCTGTTTGACAAAAAAGTGAGAAAGGCCTCATTTAAGATTTAACTTTCCTTCGCGTGCTCAAAGAATTGACATGAAAGGCTGAAGTTGGATTAGCAGTCTCATAATTCCTTCTCACTTATTGAGGCAAATACGGGTTCTATCTGAAAAGAAAAGGTGTATTGGGACATGTATACAGGATAGTTATATACCACAGGCAGATCCAGGTTTTGAGAAAAGGGGTGGGGGCGCACGTCAGGGATCTCATGCGTTTCATATGCGCGATCGATAGCAAACATGTTAAGAACTCTATGAAAATAAGGTATTTTTATGGGAGGGGGGCACCCCTTGGATCTGCCTATGTATATTACATATCTTATGATCAAGTAAACAATACATGTTTAATTTGAATTTTGAGTCACGAACAAGAGCATGCAGTTCTAAGTGTATGTTGAGAAAATTCAGTCTCAAGAATTGCCTATTGCTTCACTGTAAGATTAATACACTGGTAGATGATTGTTAGACTAGGTGGCTGTGTGCTAGGTTACATTTTTTTTCGATTTGTGCTTATATATAACAGTTTCATTAATAGAATAAAAATGTTCTATACAGTGACGATGGAAGTTCGTATTAAAAGAGATTTTAGCCTCATATGTTGGCATTCTGTTCAAAATTCATAGAGCAATGGGTGGACACATGAAAACAGCAAATGTGTTCTAAAGCAAACACCACTCTTCAGCTATTGATTGCCAAGCTAGATGAATCCTTCTGCACTCATCCAACAACCGCATAAAACCCTTCATTGATGACTGCCCTATTGGAAACAATACGCATGTGCCTTACGATGCTATTTTTTTCTGTTTGTTAGCGTGAGTGAGCAATTTATCATAAAACTGAGGTAAAGAACATTTGGCCCCCCAAATGCAAATTTTCCCCAAATGAGTAGAGCACTTTGACAAGCATTATCCACTCCAGCAGTGGGGCAGTTGTGAAAAGGGTTCCTGAGGTGTTGTTAATCTGCCCCTGTCAAGAGTTTATACAAGTAATGGATGGACTCTTGAAACCTACCTTATTGGTACTTGCATTCTACCATACCTGCAATCTTCAAAGAAAGTTTAAACAGCAGGCCTGAAAGGTGCAGTTTCCTATCCAGGAAGAAAGAATCACCGGCAAGTGGTGGTGGTGCTGGTGGTGGTGGTAGAGTTTCAATGCCGGGAAGTGGACTGTAATAGATTTTGCTATTGCAATGGATTTCTTCTTTTCTTTGGTCTGTTTTAATGAGGACAGTCAGCTTTTGTGCGAGTTCAGGGAGCAATAAAAATAGCCTGCGGCAGACGTGATTGCAGACATCATCAAAGCAAAGACATGCACAATGACAGCCCCGATTTAGACATGCATTGCTTTGATCCACTTCATGTGGCATTGTAAACCATTGGACTGTGCCACACATGCCGAGGCGTGATTCTCTAATGGCTGTCTGATTATTTTAAAGAGACAGCATTGTAAGACGTGTTGATAGATGATTGTGTTTGAGCAGTGCTATTCAAAGTGATGTGTACTACGATGATGTCGTCGACAAGGATGGGTGGAATCGATGTGAAAGTGACCATCATGGGTTATCGAAATGCCGTTTTTGTCCTAACTTCACCACTCAACTACTTACTTAGTGGACTTATTCCTCACTTTTGCATGTAATTTTATTTATAATTTGCTAATTTTAATAATAAGGCTACATTTATAGTGACGTAAAAATCCGTTGTGTTGTTTTTCCTTTTTTTTTCTTTTTTCTTTTCTTTTTGGGGTGATGTCAAAATGGTCTCATACATGAAATATGATTACATGGTGCTTTCCATCTATCATTTTGTATATCTTAACATGTTCTGATTTAATCACGCTTCATCACCATTAATTATTGAAAACATCTAGTCAGTTGAATGCCAGAATCGTCTCTATGAAATATATTTCGATGAGATTTTTGTGCCCTTAAACATCAACAACACTATCATCTCGGTATGAATTTTAGTACATTTGTACTGTATGTTAAGTGTATTTTAGTGCATTTTCAGTTGTTTTCTAGTCACTCTGAAAATTGTTGAAAGCATTATTTTAAAATGTCTATGTTTCACATTTTAAACGTTCTAGTATGATATTTTACAATACATTTCACTAGTACGGTGAAATAAATTTACATTTAAAAATTTAAACATTCCAACAAACCTAGGTTTTATTCTGAATGATGCATGTAATTGAGAAATTAACTACGTATTGACAGGATTATTTCATGACTGTGATCGTCTGGAATATTGTAAACAATGTAATCGATCATTCCGCAGGTGTCGCGTCAGATTGATACAATGGAAGACGTGGGCAGGAAAATGTAGTCTGGAATTTGTCAGCGATTTTTTGGAACAATAGGCAATCATTTATGGTTAATTTACCACATTTTGATGATAGAGCATAAGATGTTTTCAAGATATTTCTTTTAAAATGTTATGGAAACACTCCCTTAAAATTGAACTAGTTCTTAGTCCTTTTACAACCAGGTAAAAATCAGAGCACTGTTGCATAAAACTACTGTCCCGTCGTTATTGTAGAAATCCACACGATTAAAGTTATTATTCTACCAGTTTACAATAAACAGTTTACTTATATTTACAATCATAGATAAAACACATACATAGCAACAATGATAACTCGGTCGTTCATCACTGAATACACATTATTGTATATACACTTTACATGTAAAATACTTTGGCACTAGCTAGCTGGTGCCAGACACATTGTGAGTTATTAGGTGATCATTTTCTCCAAGTTGTCAAAAGTATGACAACAATCACAAGTATTCACCATACACGTGAACGTGGATTACCCAGTAATTGTTACATGGTACAATGTTCAGATACACACATTATAAAAGCTATGTTTTTAATTTAACAGGTAACATCTAACCAGCTGAGTCCATCTAAGTTGATATTATACATGCTATTTTAACATCACAGCACTATAAAAGCACAAAGCACATGGTATTTTCTGTGACTTTGTGACCCATCTGCCATTCTGCACATAGTATTCTTCAATCACGTCACTGAACGGCCACCTACCAAACCAACCCTTACACTTCCCGCCCATGAGGAGTACTCTGCCCTCTCTTACCACTGACGCTCCATTAGAATGGTGTAGACTGGGCGGGGTGAGTTTGTGCCACACGCGGGTGCTGGGCACGTACTGAGCTAGCAGACGACTTACTCCTCCACACACAAGTAAGGTGTCATTGACGGCCACAGCCGAGGCTCCCCATGTACGCCCACACTTCTTACCTGGTGGTAGAGAACCAATCTCAGCTGGTAGAGGCGGGCCGAAACTCCAGGCTCCTGTCGTCATGTCTAACACTTGTAAAGAGATTTTATAACCTTTTTGCTGACTGCATTTGTTAAGAGGAGAATCATTAAAGACTACATGCACACATGATTGGACTAAAGCAGCAATAGGATGTATCATACGCTGATGCATGTCACTCATCCTGGTCCATTCATCCCTCTCCACATCATACTGTTCACAATCACCCGGGGCTTCCCACCATCCCACCCGCCCAGTACCACGACTTTCTCCCCTGGCACAGTGATGGCAGAAGCACCGAACCGGGCCGTGGACATGTCAGCACACTGCCGCCAGGTGCGGGTCGCAGCCGTGTAAACATAACAGTGGTTAGTGACCTTATTATTAGCATCTAGACCCCCGGCTATGAACAGCCGACCGTTCACGGCACTAACAGCCATGTGTTTAACGCTCTCCGGGAGGCTGGTGACCTGCTGCCAGCCGGACTCAGTGTCCTGCTAACATGCGGTGGAAATGTCATAGTTCAGATTTATCAGTCCTCCGATGATATAGAGTTTGCCGCTGCTGTTATTGCTGGTTTTACTGTACGCTTTGATTCTACTGCTGGCACCTGCACCAACTGTTTCTGTAGCAGAATGTTGTGCTTGTTGACGCTGAGCTGCCTGTTTCCCTTCCACCTCTTTGGGCCTCGCATCAGATGTGGATAGTCCTGACATAGCCTCTGTCAGCTCCTGCGTGCCTCCAGATGGTCCAGCTGAGGCTTGGGGCTGATTATCTGGCATTGAGACAATGATGCTGTTGAGCTCGTCGAGCACTTCTCCCATGGTGGGCCGTTCTTCAGGATCAAACTGGATCATGGTGTTGACGAGGGCCTTGAGTCGCGTCACATGGGGACTGTCCTGGAGCTTGAACTTGATAGGTGGAGCAGACCAACCGGAGTACCTGTGATTGTCATACATCTGCCGTCCTACTGACTCTCCTTGGATCATAAATGGTTCAAGTGGCTTGTGAGACACAGCGTCAATGAGTGAAATGTAGAAAATGCCAGCACTGAAAACATCAGCTTTGATCGTGTAGCTCGGTCGACCATCTCTATCCAGTATGAACAGCTCTGGAGCCTTATATTCGTTAGTTCCACAGTTTGTTTTCAGTGATTTAGCTCTGTCTCCGGTCATTTCTATGAATTTGCTCAGTCCAAGATCACACAGCTTGATATGTCCATCATCCCCCATCAACAGGTTTTCACTTTTCACATCACGGTGTGAGACGGGAGGATCGAGGCTGTGAAGATGATGGAGAACTTGGGCAAGCTCTTTCATAATTACAAATTTCTGGCGTTCACTCACATCATTGTTTTCCATGTATTTATTCAAGTCACCAATTTGGCAAGGCTCCGTAAAGACCCAGACGTTGTTGCCCTTTGTTACTGAATCTACAAATTTGACCAGGTTGACATGGTCAGGGATCTTCCTGTGAGCATCGACTTCAGCCTTCACTCTAGCGATCCAGGCTGGATCATGATATTGTGGATCATCGTCTCCAAGATAAATCTCTTTACCAGCCACAGGATGTCCCTCATCATCTGTCCCAAGATACACACTGCCATAGTTTCCCTTTCCAAGCCTTTTATCTCTGTCAATTGTAAACTTGCCTATTCTGGCTATATTTGCCATGTTTGCTATTTGGCTACCACTTGCACTTGTAATCTGAAAACAGATCACTTTTTCTCAAGCCATCTGTGCATAATAATTTCAAAATATATCTGAGAGCCGTGAAATCAACACAATTAGCCACAGTACATGCATATGTATTCACAAAACTTTAACAATAAGCAACATGGACTTTGTTGCATCATACGATCACCTGATTTTGATAAGGATTAATGTCAATATGCTTGTTTACCAATAGCAATAAATCTACATTACTTGGTGCATGGTGTGATAACGGATACTGGGTAATCCTTTTAAAAATCATTGGATCTATTGAATTAAATCCATAATATATACACACTGATAAAGTGTTGTTGTTTGTCACAATTTTAGTACATTTTAATTGTAAAGATACATATATGTATTTAGAGCAGTGTCTTTCTGATAATGAGTTGCACTATGTGTTGATCGTCTTAAGTTTGATTTTACTTCTTTTGATCTGTACCTAAAAAGCTATTACACAGTGTCTAGTGTGTCTAACGTGTGGTTTTAGTTCATTCAACTTGCTGGTTATTTGATAGTGCACTGTGTTTTTGATGATTGGAGTTTCAAGCCTTGATCAGGGTGGGCTGGTTTGACTTCTTAAGCAACCTTTTTATATTAAATTTTCTTGAATAATGTAATCATGCTACCAGCAATTAACCTTAAATTTTCAAAGTTAAGTGACAACTTGGTAACTCATGATAGAAATATCTTAAGCCAGATTTTATACTCTATAATATTAACATACGTATGTGTAGTTTGCAGTTGTGGATCGCATATTATATGATTTTATGGGGTTGTAGTTGTAACAAATGACAAAATGTGTATACTAGCTACATTTAAAATCTACCATATATACAAATCCATATCACTGGCTTGTAAGATTTTAAGCTATGCATTTTCTACTTACCACCTTCAGAGCAGCTTGAATACAAAATGAGTGAGCCAAACATGCATTTTCATGATGGCCACCATTATTTCAAATATGGCTGCCGTTATGTTGAAAGGGGTATATTTAATGAGTGATTAAGTATTATTCCTTTTTTATTGTTCCATCTTTATTACACAATTACAATTATTTCATATTTATAAGTCACATTTCTGTTATTTTTGCGTTGGCTACATGCTGATCTATTTAAAATTATTACCGATTTTAGATAGTGGCACTTTTATATTGAAAAGATGTGCACCTAAAGCGAGGGGCACATTTGACCTTGCGTGTGTGGTTGCGGCAAGGCGTCTTGAGGACTGCGGCGTCTACGGCGTTTTCCGCATGCATTGACAAAAGTTCAGTTATGGGCACATACGCAAGGGCTCTGTGCGTTATGAGTGCGTCGGCACAGGGGGTGTTGTTGTTTTTTTGTTTTGTTTTGTTTTGTTTTTTTGTTTTTTTAGGTGGCCGTGCGATCAACATGCATAGAATGTGCGTTGTACTCGCGTATAACGTTCTACGCACAGTGTCTTTACAAAAGTACGGGATCCGCACGTTCATGGTGCTGGGAACGCACTGCGCCGGCACTGTATCTGTGCTGACAACGTGCGGGTAAATCCTCTGTGTAAGGTCTCCGCACTGCCTCCTTACGGTTAGACCATGACATAGAGTGGTCGTAGAAGAAGTTTTGCAAGCCAAACCTTTCTATGGCTGAGTTTATCGCATTTAACACTCACGGATCTTTACGATCTCCGTGCGTTTTTGGTCGTAGACTGGCTGTAGACAGCCCTTGCGGTGGAATGTGCCCTGAGTATAAATGTCATTTTCCTAAATCTATTCACAGGGCATACTTTACATCATCGACAGTACATGTCAACTGTCCTATTTGCCACGAATCATGTGTGACGCCTATTTAATAAATTCGTTGCTCACATTATCACACTCTAATTTTTATGTAATGTCTTGTGACTTTTTAAATGAATATGTATATGTCTTATTTTATTTTTGCCTCAAACATATAATCTTACCACACTTCACATTTTATGTAATGCACTAGCTAGACTTTTTTCAATGACTCTTGTTATGTCATCGTACATCCAATTTAGTTTGAAGAATCATATCAAATCAGTCTGTAGACTTTCATGTCAAGCAGCTCACAAAAAGGTGAGAAGAGTGTGTATTATTAGTCTAACTCATAGACATGGCAAGAGATCATTAGACACAATCCTTATGAAATTGGCATTGCATGTCTTCTTGACTGGCAATCGCGAAGAATTTTCTTTTTTTCTCGCTACCTGTGATGGATAATAATGTTAACACTTTGATTTCCACGTAATTTAGTTGTTGGTAAGTGTCTTTTTACACCATTTTCGCTGCAGTACTGTCAAAATCATCCACGCAATTGTCATTTTTGATGACATTATGATTATTATATAATCCCTATCATTTTACCTCTATATTTACAAATTATAGATATCTTGTTGAAATTCTAGCTTTTAGTGAAAGCGATTTTCAAATATTCTCTTTAAAAACGTGGCATTGTTTACTTCCTGAAGACTGGTGCACAAATGTTACGAAGTAGGAAATATGCAAAATTGCCCGAATGCAACAACCAATGAGAACTCGCAAAAGGTAGTTTAAATGGTGATCAATTTCACCTATTGCATTATGCATATTTTGACCTAACTGGGATGGTCTCAAGGGCTCAAAACAAGTTTCAAGCAATATATTGAGCCCTTGCTATTCAGGGTAGTAGACACCTCAGTAGAAGTTGCAACCTATTACTCGTGGGAATAGATGCTCTTTAACTGTTCTTACCAAGGTTGGCCTGTAGCCCTCCTCCCTTGCCATCTTGGACTGGGCCCTGCGTGGCTGTGTGTGAAGGACCCCATTATACAGGTGGTGCGAAGTCCCCCACTCTTGAAGCCATCTCGTGGCACCCAGGGAGCACACCCCACATGTCACACAGACACCGGTGTCCTGACTAGTGGTGCACGTGTGGAGTAAAGGAAACACAACGAGGATGAGGAGTTTGAAGTAAACAACCTTACGATTCCCTGGGGTTACGCGGGTCTGGTGGCTATGTGGGTCAGTGCAGAGCAACTGTGTTGACAAGTGCATTTACAGTTGCATTACTTTAAACAATGAAGAAATATATTCTGGAGATAAATGTGCTTACAAAAATCAATCTTTGACTCAAAACTTTCTATCTTTATAGATAGCAAATAATCTTCGGTTTTAAGAAGAACGTGTATAAAAACATAGTTTCGGTGCAATATATTTATAGGATGTCTGTGAAGATAATGTATGCCATTGGTTCGGATGGACGAACTCGATTTTAGATGATTTAATGCCTATACACCCTAAACATTAATTGGTTATCCACATGAATAAACAGTATACTGAATGATGAAAGGCTTTTATCGAGAGGTTTTCACATACATATGGAAAACTTTTCATTTCTAACAAGATAATGTTAGATAAGACAGGACATATGCTTTCATATCTCACTTAAACATCTTTGTAGGAGACAAGTTAAGATGTTTAGAACTGCCAAAAATAACTTTTGTGGCCTACAAGTAGCACTCCAATATATTGGTTTGCTAGATAACATAACAATGACTGTGCTGTTCTGCTAATTAAGATTTTGATTATGATAACCAACTCCTCTATATTAACTGTCATTCAAATAGCCAAACGAGAGTGGTTACAGATTTTATGTCAATTATGATGAAATCGTGTGTTATCGAACAATGATGTATGTAACTTGACACCATTATATTTGTGTGTATGTATTAGATTGTATGTAAAAGTATAAAGTTCTGCATGTTTGCTGGTAATGTTTCTGCAGTAGTCGCATTTCTGCATCAAGTGAACCCTTGTGTTTTTGGATAAAGCAAATATAGTGAGTAAATTAAAAATATACATCATAATGCATATGCATTTATGGCATACAGAAAATTATTGAATTAAAGCATTTTTTATGGTATTACTTCAAAATGTAACATAGATGCCATATTAATCAGATTCCCCAGTGTTTTATTTTTGTTGCACTGATCCCAACTAGAAGTTAGATTTATTTGCGTATGTATGCCAATGTCAAATGAGTTTTGGTGAACTGAAAAGAGGTGCCTTAATTAGTCTCAATCACGAACTATAACAATATTAAGTATCGTCACAACGATAGCATTAAATGGGTATGTACCCTGGCCTGATAAGCTCTATCATGATAATCTCTGTGGTTATGATAACAATCTCTGAATTAATTAAGGATATATTACATGTACAGAATTCGATATAATTGATTTAAAATTGACAAATGAAAACGGTATAAGCAACTTTCACATTAGCACATTCTTTAAAACAAAGCATACACATATTTTTAAGATATAGTAAAAATGAAGACTATGGATACAGATGTTGCAGATTGTATCCAAAGTCAGCAGGTTCAACTTATAGAATACATGTTATGTGAAGTTATCTACTAAAGAGCATGTCTACAAAGCCCCTATACAAACTACATATTGCAAACCTTGCTGCAAGATCAAGGGTACATCTGATTTTCCACTCATCCTCTGATATGACATGAACGTTGTATACATTCCAATACTCAAAGTACATGAAAGGTGTTTGCCAAATGAGCATCCAAAACGTTAAGCCAGCAATTGAGTGAAGCCCATAAAACCCTGATGTCGGCTACATGTTAGTGGTGATTAATTTCAACTTAAAGATGATACATTGCCGATTGCTTTTAGAGATACGCTTATGATGGTGAACAACCTTGAGACACAGACTCTTAGATTTGTCCAGATGGTGCCTATTTGCAAATCTTCATTCACAATTCACTTAATACGATACTAATTGGATGAGTTTTTTTACTGAAATATTTTATTTATCTTTTACACTTTAATTTCCTCTCATTTGTTCCTCATAAGTATGTTGTATGGACTTGCAATTTGAATTTAAGTTTTCTGAAGAGACATAAAAATACTAAATGTGCGTCATCAACACCTGATTATTCGAGCAATGGGTGAGTTATTTATTTGAACAGCAAGAGTTTATATGGTTAAAGGAGGTTGTTCTCTTTTGCGTATCATATCAGTGGAGAAAACAAGGCATTGTCCCACGAAAAGATTCATCATATTTAATTCCTATAGTATGCGTATCTCCATTGTAAAGTCATCCTCTCACTTTGTTTGACAGGGGACTGAAACCATTACTAGTTTTACATCAACGTCATCATGTCAATTATGGGATAACCATTTCAGATAGCAGCTTGTCCCATTATTTCTCTCCAGTTTGATGATCATATCTGCTTGACTGAGAGCAGTTTTGGACAAGGATGTATCACGCGTTCATGAAAGAACTATTATTATTTTCTCTTGAACTCTGGAAAACGCAAAAGAAAGGGGACATTGGTGAATGCCAGGCATATATATATATTTACGTGCTTACTTACTCAGTTACTTACTTATTACTTCACTTAGTCAATCAATCAATCAATCAATCAATCACACGACACACACTCACTCACTCACTCACTCACACGCACTCTCCACTTACTCAATCACTCACTTATATGCTTATATACATGATTACACCCTCATCTCTAAACTCTTTTAAATCACTTGTCGTGTCACTTAGAAGATAGATGGTATAGGCAGATCGAGGGGACGCCCCCCTTTCCCACGAAAATACTTCATTTTCATAGTTTTTTTTCATAAAATCCCTTAAGTGCGCCCCCCAACTTCTTTAAGTGCCTCCCCCCTTTTCAAAAAACCTGGATCTGTCATTGGATGGTCCTGTATTTTCTGAATATTCATCATTAGGACGTTTAGCTAATTCACACCTGCCTTCAAATCGTGGAAGATTTTCCTGTTTCAAGCTCACATGATCTATAAATGTATGACTTTTTAAGTGTCTTGCAATAAGCATTTACTTGAGATTTATTGACAAGTTATCTGCTCTTTTGAAAATTGTATAACCGAGGTTCGTTATGAGGGCAGGCAAAAACATTATCAGCGGTCTGTCAATAGATTCTGTGTTTTTTATGTGAATCGTATTAGAATATGTTCAACTATAAATCAAATGGTTTTAGGTCTCGTCCATCATTTATTTTGATTTTTGATTTTCATGATACCCCTTCTTGATTATATGTAGTGATGAACAAGTGGTATGCATGGTGCTCACTTTATGAATTTATGTTGGATAATTTCAGAACTTACTTCAGTTTTTTTATCACATAATACATATGACAGTGGGTCTAAGTAGGAAAAAACAAGGTTTAACATTTTAACCATAAAACTGTTTTATGTTCCTATAAAGTATGATATCATGTGTGTATATTAAGATAGTTACAGACATTTGATACACACGTTACTTCACATATGTTAAAACATGCCTTTGCTGGTATAATAATAAAGTATCATCACTTATTACATGGTATAATATACTTTATTTGGGGGGTTTAACATCTGTTTTTGTTCATGAAGTTCCCGAGAATAGACCAAAGTACACTGTACAGAGCAATTATAATCGTAAGCCTTGTGTCACGCCCATTTATTTGTTTTGTTTCACATCTTAGATTGGAAAACGTGCATTTCTGATGAACATCATATCTTGACTAACTTAAAACATGAATATTTAGTTTGCCCAAAACATAATTCGAAACAACATCAATATTATGTTGTGATATCTTTTATTACATGCTGGTAGTAATTTAAGATATTTATTAAAGCATATCAATCAAGCGATATGCCCAATTTGAAAGTAATACGCGGGCCAGTACAATTTATAATCAATTTCTCTCTTTCGATGACAAAAGGCAGGTTAACCTATGTATTCTACATGTACTCTCCGTTTTATCTGCAAATAATTAATAATTCACTTACCAAGATTCATTGTTGAATATATCTTACACTTACCTTTTTATTCAGATAATATATGTTTATTTCACGTCAATGTTAGAGCCGCAATTGTTGATAACATAAATAATTAATAGCAAATTGGTTTTGGTATAGCCAGTTACATTATAAGACATCCTGTGTGCGTGGATGGACTGGTTTTGTGTTGTGAACCTATATATAAATATTTACATGATGCAGCAGTTACAGTATAGGGTTCTACATACGATGACCCCTAAGAAAACTTTGTGGTGCTTTCGAAAAAAACATACAGAGCACTGCAATACTAAAGCTGATAAGGCTGAAAAGGTGCTGTCAAAGAGCCATTAGACCATGGAAAGACAGGCATGGTAAGTTTCCCAGTGCTCTGGGGCGCAAGTACAGTTTCTATCTCCTTGTAGGGTGCGCTGTACAAAAGACCGTTTACAGTTCTTAAAGGGACATGCACAGCAAATGCCTCCTTAGATAGATTGAATTAATAATTTTGTTTTTGATACATTTGACATGTTGCTCCTGATAACTTCTGATTTTACAATTATTAGTGTGCGTTTTGATAAAATATCAATACCCATAAAAAGTGCACTACCATATACACTGTAGGTTGTCACGTTCATATCTCCTCTGCAAAAAAGACCACTGCATGAAATTGCAGCCTCTATCACCGGTGCGCCGACAGCCAAAATTAGCTGCTCAGAAATATGTATTAAGGCTGTTAAGGTATCAGTATAGGTACGGTTTACCAACATGACAGCAAATTACGGAATTGATTGATTATGAAGAAATGGACCACTGCACATAGATAAAAATGTATGTATTCAAATGGCTCAGCAAGTACTATTTATTTGGCATAAAAGGTTGAAATGACATGCACCGGTGAATGTCTCTTTAAGATTTCCATTGAGATATCCAATGGTCACGTGACAGAACTGCACTGTGCACGTGATCGCTGCACTGAACCCGTTCCCGTTTTTGTATTCTGTCGTCTGCATTGTCATTGTGCGGGTGGTTATGGGGGTCGTGTGCCCTAAACTAATGGGATTGATCCACGATTTCAACAGGGATGAATGGACGTTACGGACAGATGTACGTGGTTGCAAGAGCGCATTTGAGTCACACTTGGTATCGATGGCATAGGGGATTGCGCCATATGCACTCCTTGGTCCATATAATATACATATATTGCCATATACCCATGTATTAAATAATGCCATAAAAGATCACCCTTGACGTTTGCATCCCCCCCCCCACACCACACCCACCCTGTCGGGACAGTCCGCGATAACGTCTTTTTATGACCCCCATCCTGTAATCATCATTCGTCATCTTTCTGCCCCCCCCACCACCCCCCACACACACACACACCACCGATGACATATCCTTTGTGAACGATCCCTATATATCTGTGCCTACAATAAGGGCATACACACAACTCCATCGTGTACTCCATTTAAAGCAACTATACAGATATTACACCACTGTGGCATTGGAAAATGGCACAATAGACAGGGTCACGAATTGGACATTCAATAACAACAAGCATCTACAACTTATGCTCTCATCTTTGCTGATCATACTCGATTCTGATTGGTTGAAAATTGGTTGAAAAATAGACATGAGAGAAAACGGTTATTATAGACGCCAGCCACAGATATCTGGATTCACACCATATGAGTTGTGATGGCCACAGCACCAAAGACACCAAGTTCAAAACATGGGATGAATACCATACGCAGATCCAGGTTTTTGTAAAGGGGGCGCATTAAGGTCACAGCGGACTTAAAGAAACCTATTAAAATTAAGCATTTTGGTGGGGAAAGGGGGGGGGCCGCCCTGGATCTGCCTATGAATACAACGCAATGATTGATACATATCCAATAAAATCTCCGATTACTGATGATGTCAATTCTCTACCATGTTGCTGCGAACATTTGTACTGCTAACGAGACCGTAAATATTCACTTTAATGAACACTATAGCCAACATATTGGAGATCTCAGACCTCTATGATGGTAAAACGCTTCTAATTTGGTTGTGTTATTGTAGGACTTGGCGGGAACCGGGGTTACTTGCATCTCAATAGAAGTATGAATGTAAATACAAACATAAATATAACTGTGGTGGTTTATAGTCGTGATTCTGATGTGCTTGCACGACTTTACATTTTACACCAGGTCATTGGCACACTCAATGATCAGCAATTGACCATTTCTCATATGCGTGCATCGGCAGCACATTCAGGGCACAATACTGGTCACTCATACAGGCATTCACACACTCTTTCAATACAATGACCTGTGTCTAATTAATGTGTAGGTGCCACGGAGCCGTGTGCAACTATTTAGGGGTGAGTTTGCTCAACACCCACCACCAGGCCTGACCGGGAATCGATGCCACGACCTTCTGGTCAGGAGTCCAACTCCCTATCCACTCGGCCGCTGAAGCACTTAACCATGCCATGGAGGCATCTCATTATAGGGGACACCTGTCGATAAGGGACACTTCTCAGTCTGGTAATCGCTATATTTAGTCCCACGTGATGTTTCGCTCATACTCTGAAGAAGTCCATTGCCCCAATTCCATCAGTGTCGCAAATAGAAAGGCTGCCTAAACTTCCTAGAGGCATGCTTAACATAAACACAACTTTTTATTTCAAAAGTGCTCTGTGAGTCAATGTGACTAGACTTGCATTTTTCTTGTATCTACATTACATGGACGTTTTTATGTACAGGACAATCAACCACAGCATGGGTATTAATATCCTCTTTGCTAGATCAAACAAGCAGTTTTTGTCCATAGAAATGAGTCCATGGCTTTGATTGTGGTCGATACATCTTGTGTGGCGTGCTAAGGGTTGTACTGTTTTACTACCTTTGTTTGTTTTAAGATTTTACTGCACATTGTTGGAGCATATAATGCTGCCATCGATACTAATGGGATGGAAATAATGCAAATCAATTCTAGCAGTTTTCCAGCAGCTATAGATCCACGCCAACGTGGCAAACTTACACGCATTATGTGGTTTTATCTCATACCATTTTCCTATTTTAGTATTATTTGCTTTTTCACATCAATTCCAGAAACTGGGACCCTTTTGAAATGGACACTTACAAATAGAGGCTTTGTTTGCAATGGAACGTTGCTATCAATGGAACCTTGAGGCATCATGCAACGCTTTATCAACTTACCCAGTGTGGGAATTTACATATTTTCTCTTGAAGTCAATACGCAACATCCTCATAAACATCATAATACCAACACAACCTCGTTTCTTCTGTTGTTGTTGATGGGGTATCATGTTCCATTTTTAACAAAAAAGGGCCAATTCACTCAATCAACCAGCTTTGTTTTCCAGATTTGCTTCTGTTTTATTGCTCTTTTTGCCTGTGACTCTACTCACCATGCAGTGGGCTGTCCTAGTGGCAACATTCATTACCAAAGACAATCTTCTGTTTCTTCTCCTGGATTCCTGTTTGCCTGTGTGCTTATTGTTTGTTGCTGTGTCAATGTGTCCTCGGAGAGTGCAAATGATGGATTCTTCATTTGCATTGCTGTGTGGCTCTTTCACCAGATTTAGGACTTGACAATAAACACATTTGGGACCTCACTATCATGATACGCTGAGGGTCTTTGAGGATGGTTTTTCTTCTGATTCAAAACGTGGGTTGTTTATTGTAGTTTATGTTTTGTTTTTTTTACTTCACTTGGACATGCTTTGTGGTGATGTAATATGAATGTGGTTTTGTCAATTATAGTTTTTTGCTGCTTACTTTTTGTGTTGGTTGTGTGTGTGTCTTTTTGTATTTTCTTTTGTTTTGATACACTTAATAATACAATACAATACAATTTCTATAGTGTAAATTCCACTAAATGTTCGTGTACGCCTAAAGGCCTCCTTAAACAAATGGTGCTTTAGTTAGGATTTAACAGATACAAGAGTTTTGGATTGTCGAATGAACAGTGGAAGCGTATTCCATAATTTAGGAGCTGCTGTTTTAAATGTTCTATCACCACAAAACTTGGTTCTTGATCTGAACTCTTTAAGCAATCGGTGATTTGATGACCGCAGTAATCTAGGTGGTGAGTATGGTTGTAAGAGTTCAGACAGGTAATATGGTGCAAGTCCAGTGAGCCATTTGAAAGTAAGTGTTATAATCTTGAAAATTATGCGTTGCTTGACATGGAGCAGTGAAGGCTTTTCAAAACAAAAAATATTTCTTCTTTCGTCCAAATGGTACAGTAGAACCTGTCCATTAGGACCACCCTTGGGGCCAGTGTTAGGTGGTCTCCAAATAGAGGTGGTCTCTATAAAGATGTTCATTTTGGTAGCTTTATGAGGGTCTGGGACTGGAAAATTGGTCTTATTATGGTGATGGTCTCAATAGAGAGGAGGTCTTAATTCGAGGTTCTACTGTATATTCTCCCGAATTGTAGTGGTTGCATGCACGCGATGGACAACACATAGTGATATACAGAAGAGACCTCCATGTGTCCTGGCAGTTGGCAGTCAATAACTGCGATACATTTGCATTGCATGATGTTTATATATTTGAGTGTTTCTGTACTGAGTAACAGAGCAAAGTTTTTTTAATGTATGATCCCACTTGAAGAAATCAATTAAGCCAGCATTAAGGGGGCATATAGCCTTCTAGCAGTCTCCAACGTGTTTTAACTAAATCACCAGTCACCAATACATTTCATTGTCTTTCACTAATAATCAGGAAATGTAATTGAATACATTGAATCACATTTCACATCCGTAAATACAGGCAGTTCACAATTCACACTCAAGATTTAGGGCAAATCACCAATCACATGTTTGCTATATGACCCCCTCTGTATATGCAAACATAGATCTGGGGCAAGAGTGACCTCGCAACCCTGATGCTGAGGCAACTCATGAGATGTCCCTATGGTAATCATCCAACGGTTTTTTCTGATATAAAATCAGTAATGCTATTTACCAACATGCAAACTTGGCTGATAACATAGCCCATATACCAGTACATTGAATTGTACCTTCAATGAACAGGATTCTATCAATAGTTCTCGGAAATGGGCCACATAAAAATCCCATCAGCATCGTCAATTTTGAATTGTGGCTTGTAAACGAGTAGCACATAACACTTGTATAGCAACAATCATTCAAAACACATTCAGTGTGCTCAGGCAAGTGCAGATTGATGGGATGAAATACTATACAAAACCCAAATACTGACATCTGGCATAAATATATTGGCTCACTGAAGATCAAATTAGGATTTTTTTACTACTTTGGCTGTGGGTATGATGTATGTGTAGTTTTGAATGTGATTTTGATCAAGCAATAGATAAGGGTATTAGATATTTGGGGAGGGAAAAGATATCAGAGTCTGGCTCAGATATTCTATGGAATCAGTGACGATGGAGGTTCTGAAAGTTATTGCCATCCACAGTTGAAGTTTCAGATTTTTTTTATTTAATGGGCCCGTTATGAGGAGGGGCATGAGCCTTGATGAAAATCCTTTCACCAAGATTTTTTTTTAAATCACCAGTCACCAATACATTTCATTCTCTTTCACCAATAATCAGGAATTGTAATTGAATAGGCTGCATCACATTTCACACACTTAAATACAGGCAATTCACAATTCACAATCAAGATTTAGGGCAAATCACCAATCACATTTTAGCTATAAGACCCCCTCCATCATGTGGCAGTGAGTTTGTGCTCTAATTCGATTATGAACAATACACTTCGCAAGGACAGTGGGCACTAAAGCATTCAATATACTAGTAAAATATAAACTATATATTTTTCACAACTTACAAAATAAATCTAGAACATAGCATATGTGATAATGCTGCCCAGGCGCGCGCCTCTACTCGAAACATTCTATTATATCAACTTCCTGTCAACGGAATGAAATGAAACTGTTACTTTGCATTTGGTATTCAATTTAGCCCGTCACTTTGATTAGCTTTATGGAATATATCTACACGTAGAAGCTGTCATTCTGTATATTTCAGTGCCATTTAGTCGTGCCTTTGCTCACGTCAAACCTTAAACCATTTAAGACTAGTGTTGTTGCAAATCGTCCCATTTTGGCACGTAAATATCCCGTAATAATTCACATAGCTATCAAAAGAAGCATCACAAAGGTACTAAAGCACATCTGGGTCAGCAGAAAGTTTAATTGAATTATAGTTCCTATTTGTCAGGCTCTTCAGTCAATGGAGAAGTGTGATAAACTAGAGAAAGAAGTGTTACATTACGCTACCCCTCTCGGTTAGGTGAAACTAAAGCCGAACCCTATACCAATCATTGAAAGTGGGACAAATCTTTTGACACAAGAGGTGTAAGATTTTCTGGGTGCTGACTGATTTACGTGTAATTAAATACGACTGGGCCTATTGTTATTTATGTAAATAGAATTAGAAGTGTGATGATAAAATCAAGCGGCCTTGTTATAAGATGCAGCATCGCCATTACGTGCCTTGCCACTCTGACAGTAATGTCCGCGTGTATTGTTTAGAATCGCTTAGATATGTCACAGTGGACAGTCAACAGTTAAGCATCACCACATGTAAAATGTATGTTAAAGTAGTGAAATTTTATTATATCTAACTATACACATATTGGATCTTGTTTATTGCATCGTGTGTTAAGTACATATAATCACTTCATTAAAGACGCTTTATGGTCGAATGCAACATGTTGTATTTGATCATAGATTATATATAGACCTACATGTAGGTACAAAGGTCCAGCAAAGCCTTATATAAAAAGTGTGACGTGGCTGGTGGTGATTACCCAGTGTTAATAAGTAGCAAAACGACATCGTTAACGCCTGCATTTAAGTGGCAGCACTCTAGATCTATATAATCCATATGGTATGTCACTATGGTCAAGTGCAAATGTAATTTGTAGAAGCATCGTTAACTCCTGCATTTAGGCTACAGTACTGAAACTAGTGGAGGAAAATAAGAAATTCATCATTGAGGGTTTTATATTTCATGTCTATGTCTTTTTAAATCCATGCTTTGATCGTTTGCATTAAATTGTGGTTACATAATCATAATCGAAGGCAAGTTTTGTAAAATAGTAATGCTAGATATTTAGTGAGAAACGCCGCTTGCATAATGTTATATTAGTACCTTAGCATTATCATAAACTTTGATTATTTCCACTATTCACTAACCATTGTCAACAATTCTTTGCCAGTGAGTCAAATTCAGCAGGTCGGATTGAATACGCTATACAAACCTAAACACGACTTGACCGTAACATAATTTTATCCATATAAACTGTTATTAATGAGCAATAATTGACAGATAATTGACATTGAATAAAGGCCATAACGGACACGTGCAAATGCGTCAAAGGCGCAGACGTCAAAATATCTAAGCAGACTCAATGGAATGGGCAGTAAATCTTCCTAACTGACCATTCTATCGTGTCAGGCACAACATTAGAGCTTATAAAACAGCGCTTGCAAACGATTTAATAATAAGTGAAATAAACATTACAACTGACTTGGGTTTTCAATGCCACTGATGACATGATGATGACACTAGGCACAACGGGGTGTAGAGCCATAAATGGCAAAGGCCAATCAAAGCACTTGGCTGGCTTTTGTTAAACACATATTGTGCACATGATATGTAGGTCAAAAGAGTAATAACAATGGCAGCGTGCGGGTGGTGGGGTGGGGGGTAAAAATAAATGTAATGTCTGAGAGAAACAGGGATGACTTTACGCTTAAGGTAGCAAATGTGTAAGTAATAAACTGTCCACCTGTGTGCTTCAGTGGACGAGTGGATAGCGAGTTGGACTCGTGACCAGACGGTCGTGGGTTCGATTCCCGGTAGGGTCGGGTGGTGGGTGTTGAGCAAGTATATGCGAAATGATCAATTGCTGATTATTGAGTGTGCCAGTGACCTGGTGTAAAGTGTAAAGTGGTCGGAACACCGACTATAAACCACCACATTTACATTTAGTCGATTAACATACAAGTTTGATTACTCCAGAGAATGGATTTGGTTTTTACTACATTAATGTACACTTAGGATCTAAGCCAATATCTTTTCACTACACATATATGCAGTAATACAATGTTCCCCTATAGGGTTAAATCCTTTTTCAATACACACAATTGACGAAAGTGTAGACGAAATTCCCTGGGTTTATTATAAAACAATAATAGAATCAATCGCCTTTTTCACATGGCCTTTACTGTAGATTGAGGACTATTTGAATGACTTGTGATTTGAATAATAAGCTCAAGGATTTCTGTACAACAAGTATGCCTAATTTTGTTACCTAATTATCTATGCACGCATCAGTATGATTTATCAACATTGAAATTACACCACGTAATTTTCCAGACACCTGTTAGTTGCAACTAGGTCAGTTTCATACATTACTCAGCAGTGATACCATCAACAAGAATTACTGGGTTACGTGCACCATATATATCATCTGACACCTCATTCTTACACCAGCTCCCTTAACAACATGGCCGATCATGTCAGTGCAGTTAAAACCATACAACACCGGGTACCGTTCGCTGTGTAAAGATAGAGACGCTTTCATTTTGACGAGCATTTTGCAATGAGGAATATGGATAAGGATACATTATGTTTTGTTGTTGTTGTTTTTATATAATGAAAGAAAGAAGGGATCGTCAAGCACGTTGAAGGAACACGAGGTGATACACTTACTTTGGATAGCAGCTACTTATTCACTCGGCTATGAGTTTGATTCTTTTGCAAGTTCAGCATTCTTTTCAATGGAGAAAGCTGTCTTAAGATTGCATGTGCGATGCACCTACTATACATTTGCCCCTAATTAGCATAATCTATGTTGACCAGATCATGTTTGGTCAAGTATGTTCCTATTGACAAGGTTATGCTCATAGTAATTAATTAATCACGCTGTCTTCTGGAAATTAGTTACGCTAGACTTAATGCTGCTATTTGTTCACATTTGATCCTGTGTTGACTGGTCCATATTTTTGACAGTTGCCATTTGAATAACACGTCACTATTGCTCAAAATTGCACGATATCATTAATATTACAGGTGCCACGTTAATTGCAAGAACCCATCAGGTAAAAAAGTCCATTTCACCCAATCACAGATATCCATATTGAGGCATAAGCTTCACGAAAAATCAGTATTCAAATTACAGCATTCAAGTATTCAAGTTACAATATAAAGTATTCTAGTAACTTGGTAGACAGCATATGGATTCATGTTAGTTTGTCACTTTCATTTTCTTGCTGTTAACTATTCTAAATTATAAAAAAAAAATCTTTATATATCTTTATTACATGTTTCGAGTCAACAGACTCCGTCTCAAATACACATGTTGATGTTATACACTAGCATGACAGTACTATAATGATAGTAATGTCATGCTAGTGTATATCATTTATATATTTTTATTACATGTTTCGAGTCAACAGACTCCTTCTCAAATACACATGTTGATGTTATACACTAGCATGACAGTACTATAATGATAGTAATGTCATGCTAGTGTATATCATCAACATTTGTATTTGAGAAGGAGTCTGTTGACTCGAAACATGTAATAAAGATATACATGTATAAAGAAAAGTGTTTATCATTTAGAATAGTTAACAGCAAGAAAATGAAAGAGACAAACTAACATCAAGTTACAATACTCTGTATGATAACCTAAACCCTCAAAATACTACAAAATGCGAACATGTTGGTTGTATCGGTGTGGTAAGTAGAAACACTTGTAGCCCAGATGAGCGTTTCAGCGCCTCCTCAACGGTGTGCTGATGGCACAACACCGAGTGTGGATACACAATCTGTTACTCACAATAGGCCAGGTTGAGCGATTTTAGCGCAGGTCAAGGATTGTTATCTACGTAACGATCACTGGCGTATCCAGGTTTTTGGAAAACGGGGTGGGCGCACTTCGGGGATTTCATGGGGTTCGTACGTGTGATCGCTGGTGGACGTGACAAAAACCCTATGAAGATAAAGTGTTTTGGTTACGAAATGGGGTGGCCCTCCCCCCACTCAAGCTGGATCTGCATATGATGATTGCAGATAAAGCATTGTCTTGATCAAGGATGGGGTTCAGGGACATAACCCACCCACCCCCCTCCACACATGCCAGTGTGTGTCGCAAAACGCAACATGCAAAAATACACAGATCCATGACCATTGGTCAATGGACATCGTCGGCGGAATGGTCACCATAGGCGACCGCATCTTCAAATTCCGCCTTCATCTTCATATTCCTTTCACTACTGTTTCTTAAAATTCACTCGTCAAAACCTCGCCTTGCAGCTAGTTTTGAATACTTTATATAGACACTTGCATATCCAGGTTTTTGGAGAAACGGGGTGCGGGCACATTTAAGGGATCTGACTCGCTTGATAAGCGACATCGACAATGATCGATGGCGGAAATGTCAAAACCAAACTCGTGAGCCATGAGATATTTGGGTTAAAAAAAGTGGTTGCAACCTCCATCCCCTGGATCCGCCACTGCATCGACCTATATGCACTAGAAATCTAGAATCCATACTTGATATGAATCAGGTTAACTATGTTTGCTGTTGTCCACCCATTGACTGCTGGCAGGTCGTTAGTGCTGGCTTCACTTACACCAGCCTCTTGTGGTCTGGTTTCAGAACAAATAAAACAATAGCTCAAAATAACCACGTCAAGGTATTTGTGAGCTCATGTGATATCATAATGGATGAAAATATAAATCGATGACCACATTCTGGCGCATGTACGTTTGCCGCTATGTAAATAATGGTTTTGAATACGGTCAATTAAAAACCTCTCTTTTTTTAACAAAAAACTGATGAAAAACTCAAAAACTTTAGCATGAAGCATGCATTGCACGGTCATCTTTATTTTTTAATCTTTCCACAAATATGCAATACGGTTTTAATTTAGTTGTTTAGCTAATATCCTATTTTAGCTAATATCTCAGACACATCTTCATCATTCATATCATGATTATGATATATATTCTATATTTTATTGTGAACATAGCGTTAGATTATGACTTCCATTGACTAACAATATTATCAATACTTGGTATAATTACAACTAGAAATCAGTTTACGGTCCATTTTATGTTTGATATTATGACCATCTAGAACCTCTCTATTAGGGGCACCTTGGAGGGAGGGGGACAGTGTTAGGTGGGTGGTCTCAATAGAGAGGTGGTCTCTATACAGAGGTTATTTTTTGGTAGCTTTATGAACGTTTGAGACTGTGAAAAGTGGTCTTGTTATAGAGCTGGTCTCAGTAGAGAGATGGTCTTAATGGGAGGCTTTATTGTACATGTATAGAAGTGATGCTTAGCCATATAAACTCTTGAAGTAGAAAGATGACACAGGCTGCCACAAAGCATAGTGGGTTACCAAATGCCACGTAAAAAGTCTGGTGGTAGTGACCACTTTCAAACTCTAAACGTCGATGAATTGTTGTCATAGACCTGCGAGTTAAATCAATCAGTGTGAAAGACAGAGGGAGCGATTTGAACACGGTGTAAAACGAGCTCTACGTAAACACTTTCTTGTACCCGCTGTGATAAGGTGGTGTGCAGCCGTAAATCTTGCATGGTTGGTAACATGCAAATGCTGACAGTGTGGCTAAAATGTCTCTGTGTTAATTAGATATATTAACCGAAGTATCACCAACTCAGTAATGAATGAAACAAATCTAACTGACTATAGCGTGTATACCAAATGTGAAATGTGCATGTCCATTGATACTCAATCCCCATTTATCGCTCATCAGCGTCATGGCACACATGACACAAACATCTAAAATAGGCTTCCCTTGGAATACTATGGCCAATTGTTTTGTACTGAGTTACCTATGCTACAAGATGAATACACTTGGGGCGCAAAATCAAACTTCTGTCTGCTTGCAATCAACTTTCTAGTACACGAACGAAATGCTTTCGTCTCCAGTTTCTGTTTCATATGTATATATCGTGGAAGAAGCTCTTCTCGGCACTTGCTTCAAAACTAGCATTAATCATTGCTTGTAAACACAATAGTTGGTGAAATGCATGCATTGTAGGTTGTGTCACATTATACCCTGTATGGACCACATGGTGTAATTTGAAACATAAATTAACATACAGTAGAACCTCTCTATTAGGACCGCATTTAGGACCAGTGTAAGGTAGTCTCAATAGAGAGGTGGTCTCTATACAGAGGTTCATTTTGTAGTTTATGAAGGCTTAGGACCATGAAATGTGGTCTTAATATTGAGGTGATCTCTATATTGAGCTTGGCTTAATTTGAGATTCTAAGTACACGTATATATTATAATATGCTTTGTATTTTTGACTTTTTAAAATCTAATAAACAATCCTAAGCGTTATGTCCACTGTGTGGCAAGATTCATAGGCACATAGCGTGTACGATGTCATATTGGCCTGCACGACATACCTCTCGTGGGTGTAGATATGACCACATGATCCTTATATATGCAGAACATAGATCAACATGTGAAAGCAAAGTGAAAGTAAATCAAACAAAGCTGCTTGTTTACATAAAACTAGACTGTAATTTAGATACATTCTTCCACACGACTTTACCGTTTTAACAAGATCAAACAATGTTTCATTAAGTAAACACAGTGAAAGATGCGGGGAGGGTCCTCTTCTTCTTTCCGAATGTTTCATCATCTAGACCCTGTCCCAGATCATGGATAAGCAATTCACAAGTATTGAACCCACAGTCTATGCAATACCATGGACATTTAATCCTTTTGACTTCAATACCTTCATTACGAACCAATACTGGGCCTGCTCAATCTTAATTGTAGCAATATCACGATATTGAAAATATATCTAATTATACAGACCCTCCCCTTGTAATTCATCAAAATTACCTGTTTGTTTTGCCATGAAAATAAACACAAAACTGTTGTGCAATACCGGAGGCTCGTGCAATACGCCTTCAATCTGAAACGAATCCTATACCCAAAAACACGTTGAGAAAGATTCATGTTCGAAGCTGATGCTACATTTTCACTTTGATTACATAAATATTGGCCTCCTCCCTTTTAATCACATATTGTATGGTCTCATATATTCGAATTGAGTACTAAGCCAGTACACAACGGTTCATCATGTGAAACTGGAGTAACAATTAGCAATGTCGCGTTGACCTTGTGGCTCCATCAGATAGTCTTATCTAGATAATCATATTTGCGACCAATTGTTATGGTCCATAATGAGTTCCATAAACTTACTCCTGTCCGCACAATTGCGAACCACAGTATTCTATTCTAACTGTCGTTCGTTGAGCAGTTGAGTAGCAGTTGGTGCCTATTTCCTTGCATGACTGGTGTTTGATAAGATCCTAGTATAGGTTTAAAACACGGGTTGATCCAGGTTTTGGAAAAGGGGGGCGGGCGCATTTAAGGGGTTCCATGGTTTTCACACTCGGGATCCATGTCGGACATGCCAAAACCCGTATGAAAATGAATTATTTTGGTGGGAAAATATGGGCTCATGCCCCGATGGATCTGCATATGTTAATGTACATTATAATATTAAATTGAGCACATGGCTACAACTATATCACAATATATTCCCTCTTATCAGACCATGCATGAGCTAGCTGGCATCATAAGTAGTCTCAACAACAGAAATACTGTCTCTTGATGGACGTTCTTAATCGTTGTCTCTTATAAAGGTCAAGCCAAATTTAGACAAACGCATGTTGACAAGTATACATGTACTTTGCTTATTTTTAATCTATGTTTGCCTCTTTCAGATTGCCCGTGGTGATGCAGCGATAAGCAGAGTTCAGCGCAGTCATACATCAGGTGTTGTGTGCTCCCGCCCCTAAATACAGAGAGCAGGCCATGAATAGGTTGGCTGGAGGATGTGGTGATGAAAAATTAGTCCAGGACTGATTACATTCATTGAAAGACTGTGTTCAGTGAACGCATAGCTAGCAGGGACTGTGAGCTTTCCATTGGAGGATAAACATATAATCTGAAGGATTCTTGACAACTGTGGCATAGTACGCTAATTGATGAGATGTAACGTGTTAGCATTGAAAAATACATTCAGTTTGGTAAATGTAAGTGTGTTGTGAAATAATATTTCTAATCATCAATGAGTATTCACACCTGCAAGTGACCATAACTTATGCTGGCCATGTTTGTTGAAAAACCTGACACAGACCAATGGACACCAGAATCACTACCTCTCTAATTACACAACACCTCCACATGGTGCATTAAGCAGCAGCAAACACATCCAAGACATCGCCACTCCTGGTCGACTTATAGAAGAACGTGTTATCTGCTAACAACTTTAAGCTTAATCGTACGCAACTACAACTACTTAGCCAAATGAGAACCTAAGAGCGTACATCAAGCCACGTGGAGATGATCAAAGACCGCTGGGGCTATAAACAACTCTATTCTGCCGGATCTAATGCCCCAGAAGATGAGGGGATTAAGGGCTGCTAATCCTCTTGGCTGCTTTGTGTTAACGTGTTGACGTACGGCCGAAGACGCAGGTGGTAATCGTTAATCCTCCCCCAGTTTGGCAGAAGGGATGTCTTGGTGATTTTTTCTTCTCGTGACGTGAGTATGTTATCAGCTTGGATAATGTATGTTCTGTCGTTTGGTGGCATGTTTGATGCTTTACATGTGTAATTCTGGTAGATGTGTACAATAGAACCTCCAATTAAGACCACCTTTCTATTGAGACCACGTCTATGATAAGACCACTTTCCACGGTAACAAATCTTCACAAAACTACCAAAATGAACCTCTGTTGACATAACACTGGTCCCAAAGGTGTTCCTAATAGAGAGATTCTACTGTATGAGTACACATTAATCAGCTCTGGTATGCATACTGACATAAGTGAGCTAGCGTTTTTATCACATAGCCACTACTAGGAATCGAACCCAGAGACCATTGCCGCCGGGCTACTTCAGGTGGTGTGACAGAGGTGTTATTTTTCTGTCAGGGTGGGTGAGTGGTCTGAAAGGGCATGTGTAAATTGCTTGCTTATGAGGTGCCAGTAGTTGCTGGGTGATGCAGCCATTTAACCTTAGACAAATATGTCCTAATATCACGTATAGTGTTGAATTGTAATTCACTAATGCAGTACGCCCCACCCACACACACACGGGATTTGCTCTCTATTCAGGCACCTTGATGCCAGCCCCCACCCCACCCCACACCCACCCCTAAAAGGAGTTACCCGATATTGTCTCCCATGTAAGGTTCGCTTGAATATTTTCGGAAGACCACGAAAATAACCTTGTTAAGGGTAATCAACACATCAGAACTTATTCTGTACGCTGAAAATAGATGCGAATGTGAATACTTAAAAGACGTGCTGTAAGCGTTAATAGGGATAAAAGAAGAATGACAGTAATAAATGAAAACTTATGTCACATGTCAACTGTAATGAATTCCCAGCAATGCAGCTTGTGTAACACTATATGTGTAAATGCATTTGCTATTTTAGTATCATCAGTCATAATTGCGTCGCTTCAGCAGTTGAAACAAAGCGTTGTGTTTGTATTGTTTGTAACTAACTGTGTATTTTTGTATTTATTTATGCATGTGTGTTTGTTTGTCTCTGGTCTCTGGACAAGCTAGAGCTTTTACCGATGAACCGATGTTATTGAAACTTTACACAACTATGTGGTGTGATGCGACATCCAATGGGTTCAATTTCGGGGCACTTTGCCAATTAAATGTGCTTTCCACATGGCCATTGTTGTTTCATTTTCAATATTTTCTGCAACAGCAAATGCTTGTAAGAAAACATTCAAACGTTGTATAATGCTTACATGGCTACTGAACATCAACTGGGTTAAATTTTGGAACTTTGCCAATTAAATTTCGACTTACAGAGAGCAACTTTATTTTTATTTTATTTTTTCCACTTTAGTTTCAATACCGTTTCAAACATGACCATCACATTGGCATAACAGTTATATTCGATTTAAAGTGTTCAAAAAGCACAACATCACCAGAACAAAATTAACTCATGGCCAATAGATGTTTGCTTTAGTCATATTAGAATGCACCTGCAATCCAATGCCAAGAACATAGATGTAGGGGGAATCACACGTCAAATAAGACTTCTTCTGCGCTGTTCTCTCTGAGCACTTATGATCTAGTTTGCCATTGTTTGTTTGTTTGTTTTTTCACTCAACTTTGGTCCATAATTATTTAGGTGAGCTCTGGCCCAACTGCAATTGATCTTTACGGTGTTAATATTCGAATAATATTAAAAAGCGAAATTTCAACAAGAGTAAATTCAAATATTGGCCAACAGACGTTTTCAAATCAGTAGCGGGTGCAAACCACAGGGTGAAGGATAATTCTGGTGTGTGTGGTATCTTTATTGTTTCTTTTCTTTTCTTTCTTTCATTTTTGGTGGGAGGGGGGTTGCCATACAGCCCCTGTGTATATGCCAGTTTTTAGAGTTAATCGACTTTATCATTGGCTTTTTACGCATACGTCGAATATAAAGTAAAGTTAGAAGTTTGTCCTTTAATTCCACCTATCTGAGTTTGACGTAATGTCTCCAGCTGGTTGTATAGCTTGATCAGAAAGTGACCGCAGTTAAACTTCTATCGCACTAACTAGTTGATTTGATTGATTGATTTTGATTTAATTATTTATTATAGTGACCTTGTATATACATGGCATTTACAGATGAATATTTTAAATACGAATTATACCCAGCCCTTCTAGGGGCTTATATGTCACTTTAGATAAATTATATAACTTAAATTTATACAATGTATCTATTATCTATTATCGCATTTGATTAGTTGCTACATTAATTTACAGACACTTGAGTTACAGGTATGTATACCAGAGTACATTAATATGTATGTCTTTTTGCTCAATTTAACCATACAATTCTGGATAAACTGTTCCAGTCCAAGTGGTGATTGACATGCACTAGTTCGTATCATTAGTAATTATAACCTATGTGTACCGCTTAAGTCACAATCAATGCCCTTTGTTTGTTGATATAATGTGCAACAAATTGTGTAAGCCCAGTATTTTATGTTAACTAATTGGGACAAATAGTTTAGCGATCATTATAACAGTTCATTACCGACCGTTGATACTTATTCGCAATCATTAACACCAAATTATAGCGTTTGATTGATAACTACTTAACTAACCCAATCATACGTCTAACTTTATTCATCAACGAAGCGTAAAATTGCTTCTATAATTATCATATTAACGTTTGAAGTGCAACTATATATTAATTCATATATCTTGCTCTTTCGCCAGGTCAAAATCGCATAGCGGTTCTCATCAAAGAAGCAGACGATAATGAAAAAGATGAAGCCAAAAGGTGAACGAGGCTTCTAGAAATCAGGCAATAAAATCCACCAAACAGCAGCCTCATAACACAGGCTTTGGATACCCCAAGTGATGTTATTAGGGAGGAGCCATTGCAGTGTCAATCATGTGAATTGTATTTTCATTTAATACATTTGCTTAGATTGGGAGCTCTTAGTTGTGGATTGGGATAGCTCTGAGGCTCTGGATATCAGCAAGTGGCTGGAGTCACGCGGTTATCGGAGAGATTAATGAAAGATGAGTTCTGTATGCAATTTGTGAACCACAGAGGATTATGGGGGATTTTTGGATGGAAAGTTACTGTTAATGGAGCAGAGTTTACATTTCAAATAACGCATATGGTGTGTGAAATACTGTTAGGTTATGCATCTACCAATTTTAGTTCACGTGGGAAACGGAATATGTATTTCTTGTTGACTGACTTGCCTATTTTACTTTTTATATTCACCACCAGATATAAAATGACAGTAAAATTATTGTAATGTCAGTTACGCGTCTGCCATTTTATTCGTGTCACTACTACAATGACCTGGAGATAGTGTTACTTGTTGTTTAACTGATTAGTGAAAATAACAACAAAACCAAAAGAAATTTATCTGTGATATTTACCTGTCAAATCATGATGCCTACGAACTGGAGTGCGGTGGATATCTCCCTGCTGTCTAACTTATCGTTCGCCACACTCGACCCCCTCGAGGGAGAAGACAAGAGTGAAAGTTATCGGATATTTAAGATTGTTATTGACATCTACTTTGTTGGCATGCTCTGCATATTTGGCATACTTGGTAAGTGTGATTGTTTTTCTCACAGATAATTTTGCATTTGATATGTTGTTACGAGAGAACAGGTTTGTAGAATTTATAAATGAGATTCATATGCAAATCCGGTGTCCCACCAAAATACCTCATTTTCGTAGGGTTTACGGCGTGTCCGCCATCGATCACGCGAACAAAACCCATGCGCCCCCCCCCCCAACCCCACCCCTCCAAAAACCTGGGTCTGCCATTGAGATTGGAAAGTGAGGAAACTAAAGGCACAGACAGCTGTATGGGTGTTAGAGTGTGTAGACTCGGGAAGTTGTGCAATGTCTCGCTTGCATTTACAGATACGCATGCTCCAAATGCTCTGGTATAGGAGATACTTAATTTACTATGAATAATTGCTTAACAGAAAAGTGAGAATAGAACTTAATTTACTAACTTACTTACTTTAGTAAGTACTTACTTAAGTATATAAATGTAAATAAGTGTAAATTAAACTAATATAGGGCGAAATGAAACGGACATGATCGTAATAAATAACACTATTTCATACAAAACATATCAAAGAAGCACCACAAGTGAGCGATATACCTGGCATTGTCTGCAATTCTTATCACCAGATGCTCTTTAAGGCTGCCAAAAGACAGCAGACCGGATAAAAGTATCACTCTTGTCAATCTCGTTCGCTATTTTATGTTTAAAAGCCCGGACATAAACACAACAATTGCCATCTATTAAGTTGACCTTTCCATGAGATAATCAACAGATTCTGGAGAATTTCAGCACCAGTTCTGATAAAATCTTCTGATTGGCAAAAAAGCTCTACTGGATATCTGTTTTGTAGTGAGCCTCATTGGCCTAATTTTGGCGCACCACCATACATAGTTGACCTTGTTTTGTTCATCAAGTGAAATCGTGCATCAAAGCAAAAGGTTTTAATGCAAACGAGACCCACGGTTCCGGGAATTTAGATACACTGTATACTTAAGTATCAATTACTGAAAGATTTTATGTTTACTCTTGTGTGCTGCTGTAGTCAAGTGCATATAGGTCGGTGGACTCGTAAACATATGGTCTTGGGTTCGAGTTCCAGTCCGATCTGGCGATTGGTTGTTGTTGAGCAACATCACTCATAAAACAGTTGCACACTGTACAGTGATGCATACACTGTTGTTAAATAGGTACATGACAAGTAGTAAGATCCAGTGCCCCCACTATCCCCCCCCCCACACACACACCTATTTTTCAACCCAAATATTTAATTTGCTTCGCATACCCGCTACTGTTCTTGTGTGCGAAACCCACGTGATCTTTCAAGTGCCCAACCCCCCTCCAAAATCCTGGATCTGTTTCATTGCATTGGAAGATTGTGTGATTGATTAAGATTTAATTGATGAGGGGGCCAGTAAACTGGTGTAAATGTGAAGTTGTGGCATTTACATATTGTCTGATGACAGATAATGCAATTTACATATGCTATCATATCTATTACATGTAAATCTAGTCGATCTAATGACTTAAACATATTGCCAGCTCCCATCAAACAACATCGATGCATTCAACTTTTGACTGTGACATATATTTATGTAAAATACAATGATAGTACTTTAGGGTCACTTTAACCACTATTTGAAAAGAAACAAATTGAATCCCACGTACTTAATGGTCAGTAATGTGGGTTAATGCATGCAAACACCATAAAATAAATGTGCAAAATGACCGGCTTCTGTGACATTTATTTTAATGTAAATGGCCATTGTAGCCCTGTATTTATGGTTCCGCTACTGACAGCTCCCCTAGGGAAGTGTAAATGTAAACTGATTGCATTTAACTTTCCATCTCATGCTCTGGAGATATCAAAATCTAGCTGTGCTTAGATGCTATTTTTAATTCTTGCAGTGACATAACGAATTAGATGGCATCCTTAATTCGCTATTTGAATTTTTAATCATGTAATTTGCAAAATTAATTTTCAAACTTCTCAAACACACACACGCGCACGCGCGCGCAGATACGTGCGCGTGCGTCTTTTCTGCAAGCATATTTCTACCCACGATATATATAGCTGAAGACAGGTTTTACAACCATAATCTTCCATTTGACTATATCAAGTGGAACTGGCGGGACTCGAACTCACGAGCCCAAGGTTGTGAGACAAGAATGATACCATTATCCCAAGCAGCGGGCTGTTAAAAAGTTACGCAGTTGGTCTCACAACCTTGGTGTCGTGAGTTTGAGTCCCGCCAGGGCCACTTGAAGATTAGTGTTGTAAAACCTGCTTTGGGCTATATCCATCGTTGGGAGAAATATGCTTGCTAAAAAAACATGTGAAAGAGAGAGAAAAATCAAAATGTATCCGCAAGTACTGGGAAACACATATATAGCAAATACCATTGCCTCACAGTCATCTAGTTTTAAATGGAGTTATAAGGTCAACTTTTGAAAATACAACCTTTCTGCAGGCTGTCTCTTTAACAGCCCTGTTTCAATTTAAACTGACATTTAGTTGACACAATGACAACATACGTCCGCAGGACGTAAGATTCACAATATAAATACATAAAGAGGGTTCTTTCTATTGTTGGCTGCCTGAAAAGGTAAGTCGAGGCGCAAATAGAGCAGTCACTTATTAAAATACATATACATTTCACAATGTAATACTGGCATAATAAGTCTATTGTATGATCCTGTCTACGAACGTGACGTAGAATAGATTCAACTAGACATGTTCCCATACTTTAAGATATATGTTATGCAGATAATATTCATTTTAATTGTTTAAAGTTAAAAACAAAAATGGTATATTTTAAAAACTCCGAATTGCCCACGTGCGTGTTCACACTAATGCATTCTGACGAAGTGTCATATTATCATGTTTTGGGAAGCTTTATTTTGGACAAGACTCCATGTAAACAAACTTATTAGGGAGTGATCATAAATTACTAGGGTGAGGGTCAATAATTTTTAGAACTCGACGGTTGAAACTTTCCTTGCCCCCCCCCCCCCCAACCCCACCCTTTATAAAAGGCATGCCATATACACATCCATAGTCATTATCGACCCGTTATACGACACACCCAGGTTTGTGTAAAACATGGATATAGCTGTAGTGGTTCAGGTATTTGAAGAAAAATCTCACTCATCATATGGTTTATATATTACAAAAAGTAATGTATAGGGCACAACAGGCCGCAAAGCTAGTCTACTGCTAGTCTACTGCCCAAAATTGCATAGTAATTGCAAGGATCCGTGAATGTTCAGTTTGACGAACGTAGTTTTTAAAGCCGAGCTTCGCAGAAGACTCGAGCTTTATAGCCGTCGTAGGCGTTTCATTGTGTGCCCTCTTCACCGCCTACTACGTTTACTATAAGCACATCCATACGCGCTGAAATTAGTGCCCAATTTGAATTTATCAATGGAACGACAATCGCCGATGTTAATGAGCTTGGCAAACGCCGCAGTTGATCAAAATCAATACGCCAGTACATATGCACGCATGTGGCTCGTGTGTTTGTTCTTTTCTGTCTATCCGGCATGCATGCAACAACTCCGAGTTATATCGCATGTTGTAGTAATTTCACGCACATTTCATTCAAGAGAGACTTATAACAGAAAGTTCGGCTTTTCAGGAGTCTGACTCCTTTGATTTATGTATTAAGGCAGTACGCTGCCCGCAGAAGTTAAACTTCCGCTACCGCTAATGACAGCACTGCCCGGGAAGTGTTTGAGGGTGAAAGTTACATGACAAGGAATGTGACAGAAATAGAGCAAATAGGTGTGGCAGAGCCTAATCCGTATGAGATGTAGACGTTCGCCAGGTATGAACACGTTCTAAGCGCCTAGGAAGGTTAGCCTTAGGGTCTAAAGTGCCTGTCCATCGGTTGCTGTCCATACACATATGACAGGTTTAGTGTGAACAGGAGATCGTGAGATAGTGTCCACGGCCTTCCAAGTCTTTACATGGTTCCCTGAAAATTTCACACTATCAGCAATGTTTCTGTCTAGTGTTCCATTCCGTGTGGTTCTGATAAAGAAGGTGTATTGAAAGCGGCCAGCCTCGGCATGGGTGTGTTTGAATTTATATTGTTATGGTGTCAGTGTCCTGGTGAGTTTCTGGGCGTTCAGACGTTCCTATCTGAATCACAGGAGAATTCGGAGAAAGTGTATGTCATTGTACATTCAGCCAGATATGCAAGATATTGCTGTATTCACAGCATGGACCCATCGACGTTGTTTATTGCTAAATTTGCATAACTGAGTTGTCTCCCAAAGCCAGCTTGAGCAGTGAAAATACAAAGTATGATACATTTTCATAACAAACAAGAGGTATAGGTCTACTATATACGTACTAGATATCTACTAGTATATGTGTACTAGGCATTCAGCCAACCAGAACCACCCATCTCAGGAGAACAAGTCCTCTGTTAAGGGGGTTCCCACCCCTACACACACACACACACACACACACACACACACACACACACACACACACACACACACACACACACACACACACACACACACACACACACACACACACACACACACACACACACACACACACACACACACACACACACTCACACACACCTCCACCCAACCATCACCACCATCCACACCACCTCCTTTTAATGAATGTAGATTAGTACCGAACGCGCACTGTCTCAAGTAAATTGCCGTTTGTTCTTTGATCTCTGTAACGCATGGGGTTGTGTCTTGAATTTCGATATTCGCGGCTTCGTGGTAATGTTATTTCTTATTAGCGTTTCGTAGTTTCATAAACACAGTATCGTACTTTAAATTGTAATGGGCTTTACAACTTTCTCGTGGGTTGGGGGTCTCTCATCAAGAAATAGGTGCGGGTGTGCCATTCCTAACGTCGAAACGGTACTCATCGATATGGTAATTTGGCATAAAAAAGTAACCATGTCTATACCTTGACAATGAAAAGGTGACCCATACCTTTACCTATTAAATAATGAAACTACATACTGTTAACATTTTATCAACAAAATATTAAAAAAATATTGCATCAGACAGTATCAGACAAAATGAAACTTACACTAACAATACCCGCACATTTAATTCAAAACCCCTAGCTATACCAAAAATCACAAAAATTTAGACACATAACTATATCAAATACCACAAAGTTTAGACCCATAGCTATACAAAAAATCACAAAATTTAGACCCATCAGTATACCGGAGATTCTAAAAACGTGACCAATAGAAATGGCACACCCGTACTACCCGACATTTAGTAAGACCCCCCCACAAGCCACCACCCCCCCCCGCCACCACTCCCGAGACCAATTTACCCCTCTGCATTAAACTATACTATGCTGTTATTTATGTTTGTTTTCTGCACAAAATCTGTATTTTGTTTACCGCATTGTTTGTAAATGCTGTGTTGATGTCTTTGTTTTGCTCTTGTTTGCCACTTTGTTATACAATCAATGTATTTGTTTTGTTTAAATTCTATTAGTCTTTGTTCTCGGTCTAGTTAGTTCTTTTATGTAAATCAATCGTCTTTAATGAGAAGAAACTGTTCAGCATTCGTGAACAGCAAACATGCCACAATCAAGCTCAGATACAATTTACTTTTGCAATCAAAGGGCGTCCCCGCTCGGTTTAAAACCTTGACATAACTAAAACCAAATGTCTGCTAGCCTTGCTTCATTAGCTTTTCTATTAGTGAAAGGAAATGTTCCTGATTGGTACAAGGTTACTGTGTTTTGGTAATAAAGTGTCCAGAGTTATCCAATTGTCCTCCTCACAAAATTTACCTTTATCACGCACTTTTTAATCACTCTGTACTAAAAGAATATACGCTACCAACAATGCATATGGAATTGCCCTATTCAATATTTAAACCTAATTGTGTTATTAAATTTAATTACAGCTCCATGTATAGGTGAAAAATATACATTTGTAGGTGGTCAATTTGTAACACAATATATGTGGATTCCATAAATTATGTACTAATTCTCATCTACCTATGCATGAATATTGTCTGTCCTGATAACTAGTGATATAAGTTAATAGCAATGGACAATGCAGATATTGAAAACATAGTATCCACCTAGACGCTAGCACCAACTATCGGACATTTCAACATAACTTTCAGCATGCTTGCAAGCCCAAAGGTTCAAGTTGTTCATTAAATCAACCATGCTCTTAACAGTTGGTATTTTAACCCTTATTTCAAAGGAATTTCTAGATCATATGCAAAAATCACTAAAAAACATAGCGTTAATATCACAGTGAAGTTGGCACTTCAAAAATGAAATGCATGACTCTTTTTTTTTCACTTTACCGCTCTGTATTAGACTCTAGATTAACTAGACATTTCGCCTTCAGTCATTGAATATTGTAAGTTTCAATTTGATGATAGCACGGATATGACGCTTACGTGAATTACATGTACTTTTACGTTTTCCGTTGGTTCGCGTGTTGAGCAAATGTGCTGTGTTGTAGCGATTCCCGTAGACCGACACTGTATAAAGTAGGTGCATCCCGGTGCATGATAATCGATTTTAGATGATGACAAATATGAAACGTGTACGATTCTAACGGTAGCATATACTAGATTGCAGAGGCATCTGATATGAAAGAAGTGTACATCTATGCGATATGTAACCTAAAAATACTACCTAACATTGATCATATGGCCACCAATGTTTTTGCAGACTGATCAATCGCACTTGAATGAGCGTGTGCTTTTTCAATGGACTATTTGAAGAGCAGGTCAAAGAGAATAACTCTCATTGGGGATATTTTGACCATGTGATCATTTTTGTCGAAACAGTCGTACATTGTTCCAGAAGAATGCTTAGTATTGCTCCCACCCCTCACCCCAACTGCCACCTTCACCACCAACCCCATCCCCCGCTTCACAATGCATGAGCGCATCTACCTTTACACATACATAAAAGATAAAGCTAGGTTCACCCATCCACCTGTACATTTGCGCACAAGTGTCTGATACAATTCTTCATCTTGCACCAATCACCTCTCATGTCCCTATTATGAGAATCTGGATACATCTTGGTGACTTCTCCGTTGACGTTATGTTGTGTCTTTAATCGTTTGGGTTCATTATGTTAATCTTTTTTTTTATTTCATTCGGCGTATTTACCTTTACTATTACATTGTAGTGTGCCCATTAAGATAAATCTAGCATCATCTTTGAAAGTGGCATTTCTCACTTCCCATAAATTTGTGATTTCCCCATTTGTAAGCTCTAAAAGCAATTAGATCAGACCAAGATGATATTGGTTGTCCTGGTAACTAAATCACCAAGGAGACACAATGACAGGTGGCTGAGTGTCAGAAATTATGCAATGTAAGGCCAAAGTCTGTGTATGATTGCATGAACGGTTCAATATACTACATATTTAGAGGCTGATCCTACAAGGGTTGCAGTTGTTGAATGATTGATTGATTGTACAGTGAGTGACATTATTTTGCTATGGGACATGATCAGTTTAATAGGACCAAGAAATAAATATTAAAACAGTTTTTCCTCCATGTCACTTGCATGGTGTGAAAAATCATAGACAGTTCAATACATTATATGTATCATTAATGAGTTGCACACCCTTTTGTTGCACCTACAGGTGACGGGAATATGCAGATTTTAATAGGTTGATAGTTGTTAGGAGTGTGTGCACCGGGTGCTACCTGTAGGAAATTGGGTCAAAACACAATTATGGCAATATGAAGCCTATGTCAATACTGAATAAGTATGTCGCGGTTTTGGAGGTCACCATGTATGAATGCATGCCAGCATGTGGTGAATATTGCCTGAGAGTGCGCGTGCAATATTCACCACATGCTGGCATGCATTCATACATGGTGACCTCCAAACCATGACATATTTCTTCAGTATGTTTGTACGATATTGATACTCATGTGAAACAAGTGGCTCGGTGGCGGCGCATGTCCGATACAAGTAGTATCATGCACGTGCAACAAGGAAAGATTCGAGGGTCAAGGTTGATAATAAATAATGTGACAGAAATAGTAACATACGTGGCAAGGGATTAGTCGGAGGGAGGATTTACAATGTGGCCAAGTATGAACGCTTCTCAGCGATCGTAGGGAGGTTAGCTCAGTGGTTAGAGCGCCTGCTGACACATAATGACTGGTCTGGTGTTAGCAGGAGACTGTGAGTTCGAGTCCACGGACTTTTAAAACTTGACAGGGTTCCTCGAAATTTTCACAATACTCATAGTGACTCTATGTGACTTCGTTAGTAAATAGTTCTTCAATTGCACCCTAGACTAAAAACCCCAAAATAAGCTGGAATTTACCACATTGAATGTCTCACATTCAGTAAAACTAGACTGACCTTATATTGCCCTATTCTGATGGCCCAGTAGTACACTGGGTTGCTGTATCACTGCATTCGGGGTAACGACAGACACCATCCATCTACTAAGTAAATTTGAGTGTATTTTTGGCTTTATTGAAATTCTGGTGAAATTTTATTTATCCTGAGTTTTGCAGACAAAGTTATCATAATATAGTTTTTAAATCAGGATAATACAAGCAATTTTTTACACTAAGCTTTCAATATCCTCCGCTGGTTTTGGTCACAGTGATGAAGTCATTCCTTGTCACTGGAAGTCCTCGCTAAATAGAGACGGCGACAGATACCAACTTCCTTCCATCTGGAACAACGTGCTGATCCGAGGGGGAGAGGCAGGTAGGCACAACCAGGATTTCCCGAGATCCCAGTGACGATTGTGGGAAGCTTAGTGTAAATTACTTTGTATTATCCTGATTAAAAACTATATAATATTTATTAAACTTGTTGCCATCAATGACTAAGGGAGCACACATAAATTACTTCCCGTGGGGGGTTGGCCATTTAGTGAGTGGGTTGCACAGTTTTACATAATGTCCAAGGGGGGGTCATTCAATTTTAAATGTTACAAACGGGGGGTCACTCAATTTTATGTCCGACACATTGAGATTTTACGCACTTTAGGCGCGAATTGAGAAAACTGCAAGTATTTCAACAGGAATGACGTAACAATATATATGTTTCATACCAAAACCAATTTATTCTTTTTAATGAAAGAATACATGCTAATCACTGGATCAGAAGCCTATTGAACTACTTTGCATAACATTCAATCAACAAAATATATATGGTTCCACTGTTACCCCTCTACAGGCAACGTGATCTCGATCGTGGTGCTGGGCAAGGACCGCACCATGCGGCGCACCACGGCATTCCTGCTCCAGATGGTGGCGCTCGCTGACTCACTCTACCTCATCACCTGCCTCTTAATCCAGGTGAGCGACTCAATATAATATTATGATGAGTTGATGGTTAGTGGGATTGTGTGCACCGAGTCCTACTTTTAGGAAATCAGGTCAAAACACTATCGTGCCAATATAAAGCCTATGGCAATAATGAAGAAACACACACATGTATCATAAACCACTTGCACACCTACGAGTGACTGAAGTATAGAGATTTTGATGGGTTGATGGTTTATAGGATTGTGTGCACCGAGTCCTACTTTAAGGAAATTGAGTCAAAACTCTATTATGGCGATATAAAGCCTATGGCTATAATGAAGAAATATGTCATGGTTTGGAGGTCACCATGTATGAATGCATTCCAGCATGTGGTGAATGTGGGCTAGTTCACGTAGACTACGTGGACAGATCTGTGGGCTACACGTGTGTTTCAAAGGGGGCTATATTAGTAAAAGTGACAATTGTATATGAACCCAACTGTGAACATGGTGAAATGTTTGGAAATCAGGTAGATTCATTGGTTGTTTTTGTTTTGTTTGCTTTTTTTGTCTTCCAATATATTTTTTGTTTTGTTTTGTTGTTTATATTTTTGTTTAGTTGTTATCTGTTTTTTTTCTCATGATGAGAAATTTCTAAGAACACAAAAAGCCATTAGAGACAATCAAATGTAACCCTAATTAACAGGTGTCCCTGCTATTAGGGATTTGCCTCGAACATGGCTAGCTTTACTACACATTAGAACCTCTCTATTAAGACCACCTTTGGGACCAGTGTTAGGTGGTCTCAATAGAGAGATGTTCTCTACACAGATATTCATTTTGGTAGCTTTATGAAGGTTTGGGACGGTGAAAGATTGTATTATTATAGAGGTGGTCTTAATTGGAGGTACAGTAGAACACCTCTGTAAAGACCACCTTTGGGACCAGTGTTATGTAGTCTCAATAGAGAGGTGGTCTCTACACAGAGATTCATTTTGGTAGCTTTGTTAAGGTTTTAACCGTGAAAAGTTGTCTCATAATAGATATTTTCTCATTTGTTATGTTTTTTTGTTTATGTTTTTTTTGTCTTTGTTATTTGGTTTTATGCTAATGGCGAGAAACTTCTAGGAATACAAAAACCATTAGGGAGAATCAAATGTAACCCTAATTAACAGATGTCCCTACTATTAGCGATTTGCCCCGTACATGGCTAGCTTTACTATAGCCAGGTGTATCCGTGTTCTTGCAGACGTTGAACACCATCAACGAGTTCCAGAGCACGTGGGTGCCGTCGCTGCGGCTCTACTGGCCGTACATGGCGCAGTACGTGTGGGCTTTCGCCTCCATAGGTCAGTGCTGCTTTATTCTACAGGCCGCAACTACACGTGCGGGAGCCCGTGCCATTAAGGCGACTACAGGTACGGGAGCCCGTAGCTTTAAAGCGACTACAGGTACGGAGCCCGTAGCTTTAAAGCCACTACATGTAAGGGAGCCCGTATCTTTTAGGATTTGAGTTGGCAAAAGTATGTTTAAGATTGCTATTAGTGTCATTTAAACAAATGTGACTTCCACGCTTTCGCCTCATTCAGTTCAAGTTAACTTAAGTACTTTATTCATGAGAGTTACTACTATGTACAATACTGTATTTATAGGCGATATTTATGAGTGTTGAATGTTTGCTTAAGATTGGCGTATGTTATAGGAGCAAATGTGATTTAATCATCACAATCTAGTCGTTTGTACTTTCAAACATTATACAAAGTGCCAATAGAAAATGACTGCGCATCACAGGAATGAGTATTATATCTAGACCGTGTATCGGCTGAAGTGATATGACGGATGAAATTGGTTCTCATACTATATGTAAGAAAGGCAGTCAAAAATGTTTATCATATTGGGCTTTCCTCTGCTGTGTTTTATCATTAAGAAGATGTGCTTGGTTTTATTTGCTATCTGGTATTTACTATTTCTTGAAAACACTTAACTGTTACCGTGCACAACCTAAGAAAGTATATAAAACATGTTTTAAATTGTTTTATTTTTTCCTCAAAAAATCATTTCTATATCATATTCTGTGATAACCACATCACACACCATCCCAACAATTCCTCATTTTTTATCCAAAAACTATCATATTATCGCCCACTACATCAAATGAACAATAACACTCAGTGAAATGTGTCAATTATCGCTCATAGACAAACTAATCCCATGCCTCAGAGAACGTGTGATTCACGAGAGGTGCTGTAGATAGTGGTGAGAGGAGGCTGTGATACTGCTGAAAGCTTGCGTCTTCACCACCTCCTAGCTACTCAGCACACCTTGTGACTCAATGGGCTACAAGTGGCATGTTGAAACAGGAGGGGTTGAGTTCAATTCAGTTGTAAAATGACACACCCGATTTTGGCTCATATCAAGGGAAGCTAAGGGACTGTAAAATAAGACTAACGTAAATTGTGAATGATTATAATTTATTCTCTTTTCTTCTCTTCTCCCATCGTCTCTTATTTTCTATCAGCTTACCATCTCTCAGCTCTCCTGTTCTCTTCTCTCCTCTCCTCTTCTTTTCTCTAATCTTTTCTCTTCTCTGGTCTTATCTGTTTTTTCCCATCCAGTGCTGACCCATTGGTGCTAGCTAATGCATGGAAGCCAACTGTATGCAGACACATTTACCTAAATGAGATTCCGAGTCCTTTTTCTCACCAATCACAACAGACTTTGACATTTATCAATGCTCTTGTACAAAACAAACTGATATGATATCACCTTTGTGTGAATACAATTTTGGCCATCTAGAGCATCATCCTTTGTATTCCGGAGAAGAGATTGATACGTGTCTATGCAAATGTTGACCTTCAGCTTCTCTATTAGTCTTACTTTTGTCTCACCTGTTTATAGCCTCACGGTTCCACTCAAATGGCACGTGACGAGCAAAATGTGGTTAAGAAAAATTGCTTCAGTGTACTTGGAAATCTGTCCAGCTTTAACTGAAAATGACAAGTTCAGTGACAAGTGACAGAACCCAATGACTTTTGACATAGATTTACATTGACGTTTTCGTACTTTTGATTCAACCGGAGCTTTTATCCCACACATACGCACCTATATGTGCACTTTAAGATGAAAGACTTCCCATAGTATAGCCATGTGAAAGATTAAAAAGCTAGCTCTCATCGTTCAAAAATCCTTTTATCTATACTATAAGTAGCCCTTTTCATATCTGTGCTGTTTTCGGGATTAACTGTTTCAGAGAAAGGGCATGGCATATGGAAATTACATTTGGCTACTTTCCTTTTATTTAATGTAATTGTGGGACAGAACTGACTACATTGACATTTTGTGTGAATGTGTCCATATTTGGGCAGGTCGGCTAAGAATAGAAATGCACTGTCTGTAACACAAACCTAAAACTTCAAAATGACCGCAATCCATTTACTATTTCTGTATGTCCTACATAGTGACAGACTAGTCAGGTATGATTAGACGGCAACACTACATATACAGTGGCAATATACAAAAGGCATTAAGGTGTTGTATCACTGTACATCGACCCTCTTAATAACCACTTACAAAAATGGTACCCGCATACAGCCCGGATACAGCCCAGCATTTCCGTATCCGTGTCCATCATTTTCTGTATAGCGCAGGTGTGCATTGATAAGCTTCTCCTTGCGGTATAAGGGTATAAAGACAGGAGGAAAAAGTGACCAACATATATAGCAGGAGTGTTTGAATATAAAGAAGTTGTATGTGGGAGCGGGGTGTGTGTGAAAAGAGGAGTGTGGCAAAAGAGCTAGGTGGAATTTCTAGAACCCTTACCAATCCCTCAATAGATTCGCTGACCCCTGCATGACTATCTGCAAGCGGCAAACAAAATGTCTCAATACAGACTTTGTCTCTGTATAGAAGAGCTCTCAGTCTATTGGAAGCTACCGTATACTGCGTTTTGTGCTACATTTTTATATTATATTTATGCTCTACATCTGTGTACTGCATTTCATACTGCATTTTCATACTTCGTTTTCATACTACATTTTGAAACATTTTCATACTACATTATTATACTGCATTTATACTACATTTTTACTGCATTTTTATGGTACTACATTTCTGTACTTCATTTTGCCGCTGCAGCCCAAACATGCACGGTGTGGCTGGTGCTCATACTGACCGCTGACCGCTACGTGGCCATCTGCAAGCCGCTGCACGCACCGCAGTACAGCACCATGTACCGCATGACCCGCGTCGTGTTCGTCGTGTGGGTCACCGCCCTCGTCTACAACATCCCGCGCTTCTTCGAGCGCACCATTCTGATGAAGTACGACAACGACACGGGGACTGAGTACCCCAAGGTGAGTGGAGGCCGCACATTACATCATCATCGACATAGGCAGATCAAGGGGGCGCAGGGGGCACTACCCCCTGCCCCTTTTCCCACCAAAATAGGTCATTTTTGTAGGATTTTCCGCATGTCCGCCATCGATCGCGCGTACAAAACACATGAAATCCCTGAAGTGCGTCCCTGCTTTTTTTAGAAAGCTGGATCTGCCATTGATAGAGGATGTTTATATCTGACCAATCAACATGATCTTAGCTTTATTGTTGTCTGTACCTTTTAACCAGAGATGTGGGCCTGGGGAGACGAGGGTTGAAGAGGATATGCGTAACCTGGTGTAAGTCTTGAGAGAGGCACGTTGATCTCAGTGTGACAATTCTCGTCTGCAATAGGTAGCACAAATGATTATTTTTATTGAAATATAATAAAAATGGCCACTTTTCTACTTCTTCTCTGTTAGTACCAAAGTGCGTTTGTTCATATCATAACCCACAGCAGTTAGTTTCACACAGCAGACACAGACGAGTCCGTAAATTCCATTCTACTCTCTCTGTTTTCTATGGCAAGCAAGCTCCTACCACTGTATAGACATAGCTGACGACAGGTTTTACAACCCTGACCTTCCAATTTGACTATATCAAGTGGTAGCCCTGACAGTAAATTGCCTGATTTCAGGACGTGAAAAGTGAGTTTCGCCAGAACATCTACTACTTCGTCATCTACAAGTGCGGGTGTTACTTCCTGCTGCGAGTGCTCATCCCTCTCTCTCTGCTCGCCTTCTTCAACACCAGACTCATACAGGCCATCAAGGTAGTGCTCAGCTCACACCTACAGTACAACCAGCAGTTAAGATCACATCTATATACAGTAGAACCTCCAATTAACATCACCTATATGGTGGGACCACCTCTATAATAAGGCCACTTTTCACAGTCCCAAAGCTTCATAAAGATGAACCTCTGTATAAAGAGCGCATCAGCTCAAACGCACAGTGAACTTGCTCACTACAGTAGAACCAACAGTTAAGATCACATGTGTATACAGTAGAAGCTCCAATTAACATCATCTATGGTGGGATCATCTCTATAATAAGAACACTTTTATTGGTCGCAATCCTTCAAAATGATTCCAATGGGAGTCTACATATAAAGACCATCTCTCCATTGAAAACACTTTAAGTCTATCCCACAAATGGTCTTAATTAATAGAGTTTCTACTGTAGCTATGACAGTTCGCGTCCTTCCTAGTAAGAACATTAGTGTGCATCCAATTATTTTCATGATAAAAAGACCACTGTGAACCTCATTTAAGAGATCACCAGTATGTTGAAATCACTTATAAGACATGTCCCAGAGTTGGTCTTATCATATAGGTAGGTTCTATTCTAACAGGGCTACTTTTCAATTAGGGACATCTTTTCCTAATCCCGATGTCTTTATAATGTTACTAAATGTCTATTACTAGTGGGGCCACCTACCCAGTAGTGACACAACCCAGAAAACAGCCATGGTTCAATGAACTGTCACGCAAATACTTATGACTACTTATATCAATGTATCAAGCCACAAAGTAGCCAATAATCAATATTAATATTTCAATCAATCATCCCAATCAACTTGCAATACAATAACGCAAACTATCTACTCAATCAGTTAGTCCAGGGAGTAAGAAAGCAATAAATTATGCTCATTGCATGAATCTATGCAATCTATCTAGATAACATTCAAGAAATATAACATCTACTCAATGTAATTTGATGAAGCAAACGAGGAATACAAAAATATAATTATTGCTTATATAATCTACCAAAACAGATTATCAATATATATTTGATTTGTTCATGGACCTAATAGTCAAGCAGCTGTTCATGGCAGACATCAAATCCCCCTAAAGCTTAAACTTTCAATCCGCGCATTAGAATACAAGCACACTTTCTAAAGGTATCTATCGTGAAAGAAACACTGTTCATAAGTTCTACTCTCACTGTTATGTCAAGCAAGCTCCTACCACTGTATTGACATTGCTGAAGATACAGCTTCCATTTGACCTAACGGGACTCGAACACACGACCCCAAGGTTGAAGACCAGAATGATACAACCTTCTCAAGTAGCGGGCTGTTTGAAAGGTTACGTGGATGAACCGTTGTCTCAGTAACCCCCAGCCACCTCTCTATTGAGACAACCTAGCACTGATCCCAAACGTTGCCCTAATAGAGAGGTTCTACTGTACTCAAGCTGCCATTTTCGCCTTCCTCCACCTATCAGGACCGTCAAAACTCATTAAATCCCGTAAGTGCCCCCCTGTTCTTTTTTTTTTTAAAATGGATCTGCCAGTGTGGTGACTTACAGTAGTACCTCCAATTACGACCAGCTCTCTATTGAGACCACATTTATAACAAGACCACCTTTCACGGTCCCAAACCTTCATAAAGCTATCGAAATGAACCTCTGTACAGAGACAACCTAACACTAATCTCAAAAGCAGTCCTAATAGAGAGGTTCTAATGTACTCAAGTTGTTTTTATAGCCTTCCTCCACCTATCAGGACAGTCAAGACTCATGAAATCCCTTAAGTGCCCCCACCCACCCCCACCCACCCCTTTAAAAACTCTACTCTCACTGTTATGCCAAGCAAGCTCCTACCACTGCATTGACATATATAGCTGAAGACACAGCTTCCATTTGTCTATATCAAGTCGACTATATCAAGTGGCCCTGACGGCACTCGAACCTACAATCCCAAAGTTATATACAGTTGTTCATTCATTTAAAAAACCTGGATCTGCAAGTTGTTATTGTCTCCATCAGCTCATGAAATCCCTTAATTGCCCACCACCACCCCCCCTCTTTCTTCTTTAAAAAACTGGATCAGCCAGTGTGGTGACATACTCAGGTTGTCAGTATCGCCGTCATCTACCTATCTGGACAGTCACCTATCAGGATATAGTCAAAACTCATGAAATCCCTTAAGTGCCACCCCCACCCGCACCCCCAACCCCAACCCCTTTAAAAAAAACTGGACCTGCAAGTTGTTGTTGTCTCCATCAGGACAGTCACCGGCTGGCGCGGATCTACTCGGGGTCCCGCGGCCTCACGTCCTCGCAGCACAACTCGTCATCGCGCCGCGAGAGGCCGCTGGACCGGCCGGCACCGCCGCGCACCGAGAAAAACAGGCACAACCTCACGCTGGTACTAGTCTAGTCTTTCGTTTCCTTGTGTAAATGTCACCTTTTAAATTGACGCCTTTGCCATTGAGAAGGGTGTGTTGGGCGGGCTTCTTGCTGCACACAATATGGTCATTTGTTAATGATTTGTATTTGATGTTTTTAGTATCATGATAGTTTTGTTCTATGTTCTTTTTGGCTGTGCAATAATCACGAAAGATCAAATGATAAGGAGCCTTGTAGAGCTTGAAAACGTTTAAATAATATTATTTTTAAAAATTCTCTTTCGTGATTATTGCATGGCTAAAAAGAACATAAAACAAAACTATCATGAGACCAAGTGCTGAGAACCAAGTCTACTGGATTTTAAATAGATGTTTTAAGTGTTATGGTCATAACAATACATATAGACATAATGAATATAATATAGATATGTCAAGATCATATTACAATGCAAAGGAGTTGAGTTTTTATCATGATTTTAGCCTGAAAAAAAATAAAATACGAAAAATACATACAGCATTAATGCATGAATATTGATACCGGTTGCAAATACAGAGTCGGCCTTGTTTTTATATCATTTTGATCAGTTATTGACTCACTCTCAATCAAGGTAAACGTAGCCCCTTCTACCGCTTATGATTTGGGATGAAGCGTGCCCCTCATTCTGAGAAATTCTTGATCTGCTCACGAAACGCACAAACAAACAAACAAACAAGCATCTAATATGTCCCTCTCTGTCCCCAGGTAGTGCTAGTGCTGGTGTTCGTAGGGATGAGAATTCTTATAGTTATAATAACACAAACGAACAAACAAAAAACAAACAAGCAAACAAACAAACAAATAAGCCACTAATGTGACCCTCTGCTGCCCGGTTGCTGGTGGTGCTGGTGCTGGTGTTTATAGAAATGGAATGTCTTATTGTTATATTCTCACAAACAAAATAAAAACACAAAACATAAACTAATGTCACCCTCTCTGCCCCCCGCCAGGTGGTGGTGGTGCTGGTGTTTGTGCTCTGCACCACACCCGACATGCTGCTCCGCATCTACGCCAGCGCCATGTACATCGTGGATCGCCCCGATCCCGCCATCGCCAGGTACATCAACACCATCTCAAACCTGCTGCTCACCATCAACAGCTGCGTGAACTTCGTCATCTACTGCTTCCTGGGCCAAAAGTTCCGCAGCATCCTGGTGCACATGGTGTGCAAGAAGGCAGCGAGCCAGGCGAACCACGAACTGTCGCTGTATAGCCAGAACGGCAAGTCCGCGGTGATCAAGTCCGGCGACTTCACGGACGAGATGGCCGTGCTGATGAACAACCATTCGCACTGACGCGGGCTTCTGCGGGTGGTTTGTTTCCGCGGTGTGGCGCGAAGAAAGTTTAAAGCCGGCGGTGCGAGAATATCTGGAGGGAATTCTAAACTTCCCACTAAGAGAGACCTGTATGGCTAGCTGCTTTGAGGTCAAGAGGTCATGGTCATCTGCTGATGCACAACCTTTCACACTGACAAGGGCTTCTTCGGGTGGTTTGTTTCCAGGGTGTGGCGCGAAGAAATTTTAAAGCCGGCGGTGCAAGAAGATCTGGTGGCGAAAAGTGCAGACTTGCCACTAAGAAAGACCTGTCAAGAGATCAAAGCCGGTGGTGTGAGAAGATGAAGTGAGGGTTCCAGACTTGTCACCAGCAGGAAAGTTCTGTATAGCTAGCTGCTTTGAGGTCAAGAGGTCACTTGGTGATCTGGTTTTATGCTGGTGGTGTAGTATACGACGAGTAAATTGCAATTAGGTAGCTGGTTACTACTGATAACTGCTCGTGTACTGCACCATTCATCTCACGAATTGTTTGTATAATCTGGAAGTGTTTGGAATTTGGTAGGGAAATACAGAACAACACCTGTAAAGGAAGTAATGGTTTGCAGACTTTACTCTTTTATGCGGTGGGTAACTAACAAGACTTTGTTGAGTGCTATATAATATGTGCATATACTCCAGATAATACATAATTCTCATGGCTGTGAATTGAATGAATATGGCGATGAAGCTCAAACTACTGGCAGTTCTATTTAGTGGGTATTTTATTCCAGTATTGACACTGAAGTAGTGCTTGACACTTCCTAACTCAAAATGTAGTGTTGGCATAACTATGTATATGTCCTATACTGATATACTGTCAACTAAGGGTAAATATGTGCAAATTTCAAAAAATTTAGATGGAAACTCTAAAACAGAAGGGAGAAACATACAACTCACCATGTAATTTTCATTTTTGTGATAGTTAAAGGTTGAATAACTGTTCTAAAGCGCATTTCCTGACTTACATCAAGTAAATATTATGAATAATAGTTACCAAATTTAAGGTATGCAAAAGTTACATACCAAGTGATCAGAAATGTACTACCGGAAGTGTCCAAAACGTGATCATTATCTGGTATCCATAAACATGTGTATTACTGGTAATATTTTGTAAAAAAAAAGACAATGCTACATTTGCATCATGCATCTCTTTCCAACATATGTCCATGCGAGTAAAGCACTTGAAAGTTAAAACGTTAATCGGTGAGCATGCTAGTACCAAATAGTAATTCTTGACAAGTATACTATGTTTGTGTCTTTTTGAGCCTCTGATGAACTGCCAAATACAAAAAATGCTATTCCAGAATGTTTAAATTATGGCACAAAATTACAGGAAACTAATGTTTAATTGAAATATGACTGTTGATGTGTGACAAAATGCGGCCGAACAATATAAGTGCCATGTAACTGCATTTTGCCATGTTTTTTGGTGCTTGAAGCACAAGTATATAGAGAAACCTAGAGATGGGATATCTTATTGTATGATTGAAGTGGGAATGTTTTAATCTCAGCGAGCAACACGAATGAGTAAGGTATGCAGTAGTTTGCAGACCAAATAAGGTAAATTGCCATCTTTGTGTGTAAAAAGAATAAAAGCAACTGTACATATTGTATGAAAGATAAGACAAGAGTCCACATCCTTTAGTGTTTTGTGGAAAGTGCAATCACATTGGTGGTGAACTCACAAAAGCTATTAATGTTCTCTCATTCATGTTTGGGGATTGTCAGTGATATGCAATAAGTGATGAATAGAAATTCAAGCTATAAATGTGTGGTGTTCTCTCTGTTAATGGTTGTGCCATTCATAGGGTATGCTCAGGGTATTGGAATGTGTGGAATTGTCTACTTGGTGGCATTTTAACCAGACAGAGGGATTATCAACTCAAATGCTATTAGAATGGTCACGTAAGTGCAGAATATTATAAGTAGTTGTTATATACAGACATTTTGTAATGTTGTAGTGAAACTCGGATACCAAAAAGGTTGTATACAAAACAAAGTTGTGTGATGAACATTTTAAATGTGATGCCATGGATGTGGTAAGGCCAGTAATGAAAGTGAACTCAAACTTGTTAACCAGAAGTTTTTTGCATACAAACCCCATGAATAAGATTTAGTTTTGTACAAAGATTTATAGAAATGTACAATGTAAATATGGTAAAGGTCTGGTTAACCAGTATGATTGGTTGTACAATGAATTCATCTAAAATGGAGTATTGGGTTTATAAAGAAAACGTCAGCTATTTTTGTTCCCAAATATATATGTTTATAAAGTCAAATTTGGTTTGGTTTAATTCATAATCCATACAACCTTTTTATGAAGCTGAAAAGTTGAAAACTGTTGGCCAATTGACTGCTAAAAATCTATTGGAATTTGTATCAAACCAAATGTACAGATTGAAACGGAGATAATTCTATATCTCATCGGTATTTGACAAATCGATTTAGTTTTGATCACTCAATACCATGATATAACACTTTAGCATTGCAATCATTTACAGCTTAGACATGACAGATGTGCATTTTATGACCTTATATTCAAAGCCTATCGAATTCCGCCGTCCATACTCCAGTGTATCATCTTTGGCATCAGCTCTTACTAATGAGCAGTAATATAAGTGATTATTGGGGCTGAAGTGGTTACAATAAGAGGAAATTTGGGGGCTATTACTGTGTCCAGATACTGATTAAAGGTCACCACTGCCTCTTACCACTGCAGCTCTATGTTAATGGTGTGTTTCCTTACGAATTGAGACGACTAGTTTATTTTATATTTTTCTATGGGTATATATTAATTGCATGTCAATGATCGAAAATTCTAAAGAAAAGTTCAGAATGAGAATAAATTTTATTTACATTAGATTTGGAGGAAGGTTTCAAATGCAGTAAAAGAAGCTATATTTGTAAAATAGACAAAACTTTCATTTTAGGAACAGTATTATGAAATACATGTACTTTAACATGATTCTTGGGAGATATGCTTCCGAGGTATAATGCACCTTGAAAGCAGCATCATTGGTTATTAACTACATTGTATGTACAAGGTTGTAAATATATGTTTCATAGCCATGCCACGTGCTATGCATGCATGCATGGCATGTCATAACTCATACTATTGCAAAAAGGTCCATCAGTTTTCAGGGTAGATGAACAAAACAATGCCAAAGATGTTTTCTTGTATACGATTGAATGTTGTGAGTATTATGTAGAGTATTGAAAATATTGTAACTAACATACTAACACAAGACACAGGAGATGTCGTGGTAAATGCAGTATGTATAATAAAGTATTACTGCCCATATTAGTAACTAATGATAATGGGTATTTAATAAAGATATGACCACAGTCCATGTACTTCATTGTTGCACATTTCACTTTATAATACACGTGAACACATGACATTGATTCTTCATATTGTTATTTTCTACCAACATAAATCAGCTATTATTGTAGAGAGAAGTTTAGAAACGTATTGCCAGGAACGTATCATTTTAGTTTTCGCTGTTTTACTTGAATTGATAACCTGCGAATGAAGAACACAAAGATGCTACCTATAATTTCAATAGTGATCCATACTAAGTACTTTTGTACCTGTATGCACATGATGGTATCGGATGTCGATCGTGTTTCACAAATTGGAAGATACAAATGTTTACAAAGACGGATAGCATCAATCGCTACCTAAACATGTGATGAACCATGTGTTGACAATGTATGACTAAACTTTGGCTCAGTTTTTGGCTCAGTTTTTTCTGATGGTGATTCATGCTCCCAGACATGTAGAACAAAAGTGCTAATCCGTCAACGTACGTGTACTACACCAATTCATGTACTCACAATACATCAGTACATAATACATTGGAACACATTGGTCAGTTGCTTTAACACTATTTTAACTCATTTCAAATAGTTGACAATGGCAGGTCCAGGCTTTTGGAGGGGGGCACAACATTTATTATTGCACTGAGGAAATAGTTTCAGAATTTGTTTCATCTTCACGTTTTATCAACAGACACTTATAACATTTAGACTTTTAATGTGCAAATGATTAGATGGTTCCATCCAAGTGCAATGTAGTAACAAGACCCTTATGTTTAAGACATGAAATCATCAACACCTTAAGATCCATGAAAGATCAACTACTTGACACCGCCAATCCCCAGGGGGACAAAAAGACAAGCATTGATACACAGGTCTGCATCAGAAAAGTATTTTCCTCCAAAGAAACCATGCATTTTTAAGACTGCAAATGTAAACAAGCCTCTAACATGAGCCACTTGTGTTACAACCTGCTATGCTGATGCTCTGCTAAGCTATGCGTTGATTTGACAAACAAAGGGCCTGTATCGAGTCTAACACGATTGAAACATGCGTAAGTCAATCACGTGTTGATATGAATCTGACATTTACGTCAATGTGGCAACAGACGTGTGATAAGCCGTTGATAGTGATGCGTGTGCACCTGTTGGCTGAAGTCTCTCCACTATTCGCAATTTGAATCATGGGAATAGTTTGGTGGCAGTATTGACTCACTGCAATGAAAAGGTGGCCAACTATGTCAAAAGCCTATATATCATTATAATGAATCACAATTTACAGTGAATTGGTGATTTTAGTTTGTGGTAGATGGTCGATTAGTTTTCTTTTTGTTATATCTCCCATGCATCTCCAGAGTATTTTTAAGCATATAGTGTCTGACAACCAATCATCATATTCAAAATGTTTGTTAATACATCAGTATACAAATATACAGCGGGCATATATTAGTAAAAACCGTTTACCAATTGCATTGCATGAGCATTTGCTTTCAGATTGATTCCATGTGGAAAATGCAGTGCTCAGTGACATTGCCATGAATCAGTTTTAATGTTTTAAGCAGCCATGTGCCATGGTCTAGATTCCACGTTCAAACTTATGATGACAGTTCTGCACCTTAGCCATTGGCACATACCTGTACATCGAGGCGTGAAATTGCATGCATATTTTATCATCTGCATAAACTTACAACAACCGACGAGGTCAACATGATTTATACAAAATGTACAGTAGAACCCTTATTAGGACCACCTTTAGGACCCGTGTTAGGTGGTCTCAATAGAGAGGTGGTCTTAATTGGAGGTTTTACTGTAGATGGTTTGTTTGTAAGTCAAGCCTAAATTAACAAGAAATCGTGTACAGACCAAAATCCTGCTAGCATTTTAACGGGAAACTGTATCTTTCAACCACATGAGACCAGAGAGAAACGTGTACGTGTTTATTCCAAATCCTCACCTAATTCTCGGCTGCTGATTGAATAATGATCTATCAACGTGCTAATTTCAAACTCATTTGCTGGAAGATTTTTGCCAGTTGTCAGAAAAACACATTAGCATTTGATTGCACCATAATTTTGACAAGTGTTGAAGTTGGATATTTATTTTAGAATTGTTTTCAGTTTGGGACTTATACCAATACCTGATAACACAATAGTCTCAATTTGGTCTATAAAGCAGTGTGTACCTTTCTGAACAGCTGAAAATTAATAATTGTAAAAGTTTTCTTGACAGAAGATAGCTTTGTTCCTTTCTGTGAGATAGAGGATAGATCATTGTTCTAGTCACAATTCATATACTGACAATAGATAAACAAGATCTCTTTTTATATATAAAAACCAAACCACTTATGTAGATACACTTTTCATCTGTCCATTTTGACATGCAAATAATAATCATACCTCCCCATACACATTTGCGGATTCATATATGACTAGCACCGTCACAGATTATCTGCCTCTTACATAATCCGCTCTTTGATGGCATAATACTCAACGTCATTTCAGCAGAACATCTCTATACCTGGTAGTGTATCGGACCACCTCAAGTGCTCTCAATGGAGAGGTGGTTTCTATGGAGGTTTGTGGTGGTCAAGAGCTGTGATTGTAAAATATGGTCTTTTAATGAAGGCGATTTCCTAATCGAGCTGGTCTTTATTGGGGTGGTGTTCTGTAATGCCATAGTGTTAAACGTAGGCTGTGTCCGTTTGCTTTGTATTTACAGTAGAACCTCTCTATTAGAACCACCTGTGCTATGTGGTGAGGTGGTCTCTATACAGAGGTTCATTTTGGTCGCTTTATGAACGTTTGTGAAAAGTGGTCTTATTACAGAGGTGGTCTCAATATACAGGTGGTCTTAATCAGAGGTTGTACTGTGTATACCAACTGTTGTGGGTATGAGAATAGTTACGGCCTGAGAGTGGGACTAAGAGCGGGGTAAGAGCCACTAAGGTGTTACTGGGAATCCACTGGAGCTCGCTAGGGACTTTATATGCTTTTAGTTTTTGTTTTCCGTCAACATGCTAATATACGTCTATACACTTCCTTTATAGATGAAATATTTAAAATTCTAATTTACAAGTTAGCTAGACAATGTATACACTTTTTGCATGTCTCAACACTTTCAGCATGCATGGATCAAATCAAAGCAAACACATATCAAAAAGTCGTATTTAGTATTTAGTATTTATCTATTATATTAGCCATATTGACAAAGTACATTAATATTATAATATTCTGGTAATTTAAACACAATATCATTTAAAATCACTTATAAGTAGTTACATACATGTAGATACATGAGGAAAGAAGTGGATTACTTATCAAGTTCCTTCCCGTGTGTATAATTGTATCATAATTATAAGAGAGGGTCGTATTGCAAAACTGTGAATGGTGATTTGTTCTAAATCTTGATTGTGAATTGTGAATTGCCAGTATTTAAATGTGATGGAACCTATTATATTGGTGATTGGTGATCTGCTCACTACAAAGGCAGTGATTGGTGCTTTGCATCAATTTTGAATGTATTTAAGTGTGTGAAATGTGATGAAAATGTGATGCAATGTATTCAATTACAATTCCTGATGATTGGTGAAATGTATGAAATGTATTGATGACTGCTGATTTAGGAAAAAAATGTTGGTGAATGAATTTTTATCAAGGCTATACCCCCACTCTTATAACTATATTTAAACGTTTTATACGCTAAAATGTTACAATGCCCGTATGTTTCACAAAGTGATTAAATATTGGCAAGACACACTTATCTATTTCCGCCACAGTTAATTGTTTATACATGTGTACGCGTTTCCCAGTGCTTGCGGATGCATTTTCAAACCTGTCTCTCTCACACATCTATTAGCAAACATATTTCTAACACAGTGGACATAGCTGAAGACAGGTCTTACAACTCTAAGCTTCCATTTGACTTTATATCAAATGGCCCTGACGGGACTCGAACTCATGATCCCAAGATTGTGAGACCAGAACGATACCATCTTCCCAAGCAGCGAGCTGTTAAAAGGTTACAAAGACGAACCCTTGTCTCTGTAATAGGTGGTCAATTATCATCTAAACCCAGAGGTCGTGGGTCTCTTTTTGGGATGATGGTATCATTCTGGTCTAACAACCTTTGGGTCGTGAGTTCGAGTCCCACCAGGGTCACTTGATATAGTCAAATGGAAACTTAGGGTTTTAAACCTGTCTTCGGCTATGTCCATTGTGGTAGAAATATGCTTGCTAAAAAGATGTGAGAGAGAGATAGACACTTTAAAAAGTTAATTGTTTGTTTAGTTGTAACGTAATCTATTCTCCCATGTAGGATTTCTCATTTCCTGGAACTCTCTTTATCGCCCGCGATGTACTCTCGCGACTGTCACACGGGAGCTTAGAGGGTGACAGTCGAGGGGTGCATCGCATTCACAATATTGAAATAAGCTGACACAGTACTAGCTATGCAATTACAAATTAGATATTATTACCAAATTCCATATCTTCATTTGTCAATAATATAACAAGGAAGTTGGTTTGATTGGCTAGATTTGGTCAAGTTTCCATTCCATTTAAGTTAATGGTAGACTTGGTTTAGTATTCAAAAAGGGGACTGGAAAGGCCTGTAGATTATCTGCTGATACGTTACTTATACGGCATGTCATACCATAGGGCAATAACAAAATAAATCATATCAAATCAAATAAAAAGAAAATGCCCCCTAATGCAAACGTAAAAAGTACACATATACATGTATACCTCAGACCCTTAGATCTGACAATCCACCGACGAACTTACACAATGCCATCCCACAGTATATGCCTGTTTGTTTTGTTTTTGTTTGTTTCTCTTTTTGAATAACACTGCTTGACTTTGACTGCAATTACATAATGTCATCTTCAAATCACTGTAAAGCTAAAAGCCTTGGTGTAGACCTAGCAATAAGCGCTCCAATCTTCTCTGATTTGGTTCATCGGGAATCAGTTAATGTTCCTAGCTGGAGATGTAATTGCTCATTAACGTCACTCATCAGAATGCCATTACGTTCCATTTGCTTTGTTGTGGCACGTGTATCTCCCTGACTTCTCTTTGTACACTTATGTCCATTTTATAAATTCAATTTGTCCAGTTGATTATCATTAAGTGGTATACAGCAGGGGTTCTATTGATTCAATTACTTCAAATGTATTACTTGCTATTCTTTAAAAACAAACTCTAAAATTAAGATTTCAAATATGATTTTTAATCGATTTCGAACACTACAGGTTCCTTTTCAAAAATACACATCCTATGACATATTAACAAATCAACAATAAGTTTACTAATTGGATACCAAATTGGTTACTACCTTTGTAAGTTTGTAAACTATAACAAACACTTTTTATCCTAGTAAAATACTATTGCATCTATCAATTACTTATGTGTTCAAATTACATAAGCCTACATGCGATAGTGTTGATTTGTTAGCTTACTCTATGTCTTCTTTCATGAAAATGTTCTGCACGCTTTGCAATTCACACTAGGTCATAGGTATGTTGGAAATATAACTATATGTTATGGGGTTACGTTACTGTAGTCATAGTGTAGTGTTTATTATAAGGCCCGTATGAGGGTTGTCTCTCCATTTATGGAGAGAGAGGTGGAGAGAAAGAGATAGGGAAAGAAGAATAGGCCAAAATGGAGACAATGTATTTTACAGAAGTCACGGTATTTTGTGTTTTGTTTTCTGATTTTAAACTCATTATGGTTTAATATTTTCAACCAGTAGTAGCTTTTCACTCTGAGTATCAGATGTCAAGATATGACCTCTGAAGCATAACTATTGCTCATTAAAAATATGAACCAATCACAGACCTTTTAATTCAGGATTTGAATTAGGTCACGTGATCAATCCAAGCATTGCTCAAGATTTGCAGTTTCAGTTTGCACTTTTCTATGCTTATAACTCAAATAGAAGTACATATATCTATCCTGCTGGTTTGAATAGTCTACGTATAAAGCAAATCACAATATATATGGATGAATTCATAATAAGATCACTTAAATTAATAAATTATGATAATCCAATCTCTGGTGAGACATTTCGGAGGTCGATTTGACATCTGATACTCAGAGTGAAGCTTTTTGATATGAGATTAATTTCTTACAAAGCACATGTTTCTTTTTAATAACAATATATGTACATGCAGGATAACATGAAAATGATATCAGATTCTCACCTTTTCCCCAATACACGCCAATGTAATTTCCAGGAAGTTGGCTTTTATTTCTTAAAGAAAACCATTCACATACTGGGAATCTTGTCTGAAGACCATGCCTATATTGTCATTGCTCGACATTCTGAACACAGAGCTGTCTCACACTTGGTTGCAATGAGGAAAACACCATAAACGCCAATTTTGCCTTACACGGTGCAAAGATGGTGGTATACCTAATACGAATGGGAAGTAGAGCAAACTCCCAGAAATAGGCATTGTAAGGGCACATAGAAACACCTACGATGGCAATCCACGTGCACTGTTCATGTGTAGATATCTTTATGGCATCACTCATGCTGGCAAAGTGGATATTAAGGGGTTGAACGCGTTAACACAAGGTCTTGGGTTCGATTCCCGGCTATCGGCTCTGGTGGTGGTGGTTGTCGAGCGAATTCATCCATAAACAGTTGTGAACTGATTATCCGTGGTACTCACGCGATAAATAGGTACAGGTCAGGGAAGTGTGAGCTGATCTACATGTATGTGAGCGATGAGCACTGTATAATCTCCAGGGAGTTGAGAACAATACAGTGTGCCAATCACCAGCTGTGGGTATAAAGTCGTCTGTATCTCTGCAGCGGGGAAAAACACATTAAACTTATTGTTGCATTAACATTTGTCTCATATGAAATTCCGGGGGATTAAGCAATCTCTCTCTTACAAGAGGATTGACCATGAGATGCCATTGCGATATTTTGAATCATTCAAACAGTGGCATCCGCTTGCTTAATATCGCTCACTAGAATGTGATAACATTGTCAGTTCAATGCACATGACCTAGTAGCCTACCAACATGACAAGGTTGTCGCTGTGATATGATCCTATGAAGGATGGTATTGGTAGCGTGAACTAATAGCGGGACCTCACCCATCATATATATCTTGCAGTTTGATGGAGGCTCATTTATCCTGGATTTAATACACATACATACATAATTATCTATTTCAAACAGGATGATAGTCCAATTATACACATTGAACTTTCAACAGGAACTCCTGTCTTGGTCACAATGAGTCGTCAATGTAATTAATTGGACTATTATCCTGTTTAAAATAAAGAATTATGTATGTATGTGTATATCTTAGGGACCATTCAGTATTTATGACAGGGTGGGGTAGGAGGATTTTAGGAGGGGCCATGAACTTTTGTCACAATGTTTGGAGGGGGGGCTATCAATTTTTTCACACACTTTTGAGGGGGGACGGCTATCAATTTTTTTCACATAACATTTACCCCTATTTTCTTAGAGATTCTGTACTAAAAGTTACTGTTTTTTTATATTATGGATATCCATCAAATAGGGTTTTAGTTAACTGACAATGAATGCATTAACTGTTGGGGGTCGGGTGGGTGGGGGTGGGTCATCAATTTTTGTCACATGAAATTGAGGGGGGGTTACCAATTTTTTCACAGAGGTTTGAGGGGGGCTATTAATTTTTTCACAGCAATTTTGGAAAATCCTCCTACCCCACCCTGTCACAAATACTGATTGGTCCCTTACAGTTTATCATTTGGAACATCATATTTTGGACATGTGCACATAGAGTAGTGCAGCAGAACCGTTATTTCAGACCATCTCTCTATTTACGACCGCCTCTATGATAAGACAACTTTTCACAGTCCCAAACCTTCAAAAAGCTACTAAAATGAGCCTCTGCATATAGAGACCACCTCGCTATTGAAACAACCACCTAACACTGGTCCCAAAGGTGGTCCTAATAGATAGGTTCTACTGTATAGTGTTGATATGAACTGGCTGAAACTTTTAACTATATTGTTGTTCGCTGGCGAAATAATGGATGGAAATTTTGTGGACCAAAATGATACCTATCTGGGCATTGTTACTACTGTTATAGTATCAACAACAGATATATGATAAGTCTAACAAATCACGTAATATAGATCTGCTGAGTATAGGACAGTGAGAATTATCCTCTGCTGTTTATGTTCTGACAGAAAACATTAGAGTGGTTAACATCTCTTAAATGGGCGTGACCCCGCCCACATCAATCCCAGAACAAGGGTATTATGTGTAAGGAGATGATTGCAATAATGTTTAACCTTGGTGATCTCTAATGAAAATGAACAGGAGCGCCTTTTATTTATTGTAAGCATTACATCACTGTTATTTAACATCAGTGTTATTTATTTGCAATTGACATATGTGATTTAAAAAGACAATGCCACCATCCTCGTGAATAGGTCATATTGTAGTGGATCTAAATGAAAGAAAACAATTATTATAACAATACAGTCAACCAATGAATACAGCAATGTTATTGACGGCCCAGTAGGTCTGTATAACAGTGGCCTTGACTATATATGGACATGGTCAATATGCTGGTCTATTCAATTGTGAGCATAATATAGTCTCATTCTTGTCTCATCAATAGCTATTCACAACATCTGGGGTTGTTCAGGGTGGTTATCAACATAATATCTGCACAATATGATTCTTTACAGCTGTAAACAACCAATTAGAATATGTTACGTATTAGAACAAATGCTATGCATTATGAAAGACGATTACACCATGCATAACAAACATGCCATAAAATAAGTTTAGTGGGATTGGTTTACCTGTATTTATCCACCTATCCAGAGCCTAAGGGTGTATGCTTTTACAATTGCATCGGTACCTTTAAAACACCTTATATTAACAACCAAAGTGCATAGGCAGGTCCGGGTTGCGCCGCACCCCCCCCCCCCACACACACACACCCTCCCACCCTGCCACCTTTACACACCAAAATACATCATTTTCATAAGTTTTTTTACAAGTCTGCCAACGATCGCGCGTACGAAAACCCATGAATTCCCTGAAGTGCCCCCCCTTTCTAAAAACCTGGATCTACCATTGAACGTGTGTCTTAGAAACGAAAGTGTGCAAAATGTGGTCATTTATCTAGAAGCCAGTATTCCAATGTCAAAAATCAAAACAGCAATAGCATCAATAGCATATGATAACAGAACAGCGCCAGTGGTAGTGGCTACAGTTTCCAATTGACCGTAAGTATATGTAATTGCGGTAGTTATCTAATTTAGTACTGTTAACTTGATGCTGAAAACCTTGGATAATCATGTTAGTATCGTTTGGGAAATGCACAATTGACCACTGGTCAAGCAATGATTAGCGCAATCTGCTCAGTACTTTCGCCTATGTGATTGCAAGGGTCAGTTATGTCCATTGAAATGTGAAGAAGCTTCCGTGACTTCATTTTATGCAATGGTTTTGTGTATGATGAGATTTTGGCAGATGATTGGTGAGTTTCGATCTGGCTGTGGGTGGTTATCCAATCTTCAAGGTCAGTTTTAAATGATGATGTATAACAGGGTGTAACCAAACCACACTGGGTGGTATATGATACGTTTCCAGAAACGCGTTCATCATTAATCGGAGGAGTCGTTAAACTCATCGTAGCGTTAGTGTGAGCACTCATGATAATACATGTAAGTAGGATAGCACATTATCACTGTCTGAAACAGACCTTTATGTGCAGCTAAAATAGCGGCCTTTACGCGCAAAAAAAACAGCCATAATCCTCATCGATTTAAATGTCTGTGTGTCTTGCTATGATCATCAAACACAGTGTACCATATTCTATATAAAGCTAGGGTGGAGTATTGCACAAATTACATCCCATAACTCAGATTCATGGAAATCCTGTATTTTCTGTGTAATTGGTCATTCGTTTTATACATGGATGTTACACGTAATAGCCTACTCTTTTGAGCAGTAATGGCTGCATCACTTTACTTATATCATCTACGATGCAGTGTAACATGGCCGGTGCTAGCTGCGCCATGTTTAGTTGCACGTACAGGCGGCTATTTGCATGTAGAGGTTGGTTTCGGACGGTGACTACAAATGATGTGTAGACCTGATGAGTCCATACTGCAATTGATTGTACATTTTCACTTGAAGCATTCAGTGTTTGTGTATGTGTGTCTGGGGGGAGTTCCACACAGCTTGCTTGTTGACATTGAAAGAGGGTGTTTTCCACAGACCTTATAAAACGAACCAGTCACTACACCTGATTTTTAATGGCTCGGGTTTCCTTTTAAATTGCTATTATACTACATGGTCAAGACGTATTGCAATAATAGGGACATATACCAGGCAATTAAAGTCGTAAATGATAAATAAGTTGCATATTTGTTCGTAGAAAATTACGGTACATGCTCAAGAGTTTGTAAACACTGACTTATGATAACATTGGCTCCTTCCAAATAAAAATGTGAAAAACACAGGACTTAGTACGATATGTTAAGTGTGCGCTTTCAACTAACTTGATCTTATCCACCTAGTTTTTGTGAAGAATGTTATTTACAAAATGGCAGGCTCAAACAATCTCCAAACTTCACCATCTGTCGATGCTAAACGAGAACGTTTTTCAGAGCTTCTGTATAACACTTTGAGTGATATTTGATACAGAAATCTTCAAAAGATGATGTTTTTAAAGATTTTATCCTATGAGACGATTGACGCACATGAAATCGACCAGGAATTGATTTTACGATTATAAAATAGTCGGATTTATCAATGAATTTATTCAAGGGACATTGATTAACAATTATTTTCACATTTAAGAATTGGTTGATCATCCATTTCAAAGTCGTCTGCTTTGAAACATGTGATAGTTAAAGTACCATGGACTTCTGTAGATCCAATGAAGATGCGCGTTCTAACCAGGAAAAGACAACAACATATGAGGTAAAATGTAAATCTAAATGTGCTTATTTACAGTCGCAATTCACAGTTTGTCGTGCTCTAGCGACTTAAGTTAATAAGCCAATTTTAAAGAATGCTATTTTTTCTGCAATTATGGATAAATACCATTATACTTCTATGCCAAGGGGGTGCGTGTGGGGGGATGTGGGGGGGGGGGGGGCGTAGTCGAGATTTCCGTCCTTCAAAGTGCAATGGTGCACAAGTCCTCGACAACCCTACTACAAAAATAAGTAAGTTTCATACAGTTCTCAGTACCTTTCAAAATATCATCGGTCATCTTAAATCCTACCAAATTGGTGGTATAACATCGCTGGTGGTCAGAACATTGCTGCAGATGGCAAGGAGTTCTAGTGTTGCGTAATTCATATTTGATCTCTCTTCGCATTTTGGGCCACTGTTGTGCACCTTTTTAACAACAGTCATATTGTTTATTTAAATGTAGTGCTCCAAGTGGATTTCCTCAACACCCACTAACAAAACCACTCAATGCTAATCTAAACTCACAACTATCACCATTTTGACATAGATTTCACACGTAAGCGAATCAATCCGAAGCGGCGATCCAGAATCGTCCTGAAGGATTCCTGAGAAACCGGATCCCGAGCCATGTTAATAACTCACGCTGGTTTGTAGACAAAGCATTGGTCAGTGGAATGGGAATTGAATGCGTGGAGTGAAACCCTCTCCCCCTGCCTAACGCAGTGAAAAGATTATGTCTCTGGAGCCGATGCCAAGGCCATGTAGTATTGTGAGACAGATAGGCCCTGCTTCAGTGATTATGTCTGCCATGTCAAACTGTCCAATCGGTGTGATAACACTGTTCACCGGATTCATTGAAGTAAAACTAGGGCAGTGTATCTTACAACCAAGGGACGGGACACGTGATAAAGACGTGCACAACACGCGTGAAGCAGAGGAGATAATGCGTGCTACGGCACTCGGGGGGGGGGGGGGGTCTTACTATATGTCGGGTAGTACGGGTGTGCCATTTCTATGGGTCACCTTCTTAGACATCTCAGATATAGTGCTGGGTCTAAATTTTGTGTTTATTTGGTATGGCTATTGGTTTGAAATTAAATGTACAGTGAGTAGTGATTCACTACGTGCAAAATCACATCCAAGCCTAAATTGACCGAAAGTGACCACTGACAACCACGTCCACTAGAATTTCGTAGCTTTTTGGACGTGATTTGGCCGTGATATTGTGTATGTGACCCGCCCTTAAGAAGCTAACTCGCCAAAGTGTCAGACGATTTTTTTTTTTTTTTTTTGGGGGGGGGTGGCTGTCTTTGTACACTAGAAGCTCTAATTCAGACCACCTCTGCAAAGAGATCGCCTTTAGAATCTGAAGTAGAACAACTTGTCACGAATCCACGCCTTCATAAATCTAGGGGAATTTAGAATTTGGACATAATGCATGCGTACAGCAGACCCTCCAATTAAGACCATCTCTCTATTGAGACCACCTCTACAATAAGACCACTTTTCACGTTACGCTACCAAAAGCAAAACTCTGTATAGAGACCACCTCTATTGACACCACCTAACAATGGCCTCAAAGGTAGTCCTAATATAGAGGTTCTACTGTACTCTTCCAAGAAAAAGGATGAACACATCTGACCCTTTTGTCACAGGTCACAACAAGCTCTGGCACACAATTTAATGCGTGAAGAAGTTTCCGACACACTTCTACGAAATCTTTGACTGCGCATGTTTACTGAGAATCGCTGCTTCACGATTTAGAGTCGTATTCAACGAATTCTATCGAACAGACGACTATTGCAAAAGCGAGCACAGACTTTGGACGTAAATCGAACGTTACGGTGATTACCTTTCAATGCTAATCCCCACCTGAGGTGTGCTTAAAATGGAGCCAGTCAAATGAAAAGAATGAACGGTGCGGGGGCGACCCGGCTAGCGTGTAGTGAGAGATTTACGATCGGTGCAGGCAAGTGCGACTAGGTCAGTCAGACGACAATTGAACTACTTTTAATGGTAGATCCAGGTTTTTGGAAAAGGGTATGTGCGCACGCGCGTGTGTGTGTGTGTGCGCGCGCGCGCGCGTGCACTTAAGGGATTTCGTGGGTTTCGTACGTGCGATCGATGGCGGACGTGTAAAAAAACTGTGAAAATGAAGTATTTTATTGGGAAAAGGTGGGGGCGCGCCCCCTGCCTCACCCCCGGATCTGCCTATGACTTTGATGTTTGAATGGGGGTATTTGAAGCCATGTTCGTCCACCACCTTATCCTGATGTGTTAATGATGTCATGAGGCAATTTCCTGCTGGTGTGATGCCTGTAATTATTGACTTGGTGACGTAGCTCTTGTGAAGGTGTCGACACACCAGATTGATGTTCATGTCCATATGCAGAAGATTTGAGTGGCAGACAATGGAGTATACAAAATAGGTCCAATGAAATAATTGCACGTGTATAGGGTTTCATTTCACCGGTAGATGGCGCAAGAATGATTCTACGCCTACACTAGTACATCACTTTATATACTTCATCACCCCTCGAAGTCTTATGGGATTTTTGCGTATGGTGCTAGTGTTTATCAATCATATTGGCGCTAACTAGCCTGACCTACTCACATAACTCTAGGGAGGCCTACTTAGGGCAGAGTGCAACTTTTGCTTGGAATAAGTTTCCTCAACACCCACGACCAAGCAATATATAACACTTAGAGACGAATACAAATATGGTTTAAACCTTGTTAAAATAGTATTTTAAGGGCAGTAGAAATCCTGACTTATAAGAAATACCTTGATGTATCTATTTTATTCTAAGGGATAGTTCATGAATGACGTCATCAAATTTACGGCATTTTTGACACCCCCCCCCCCCCACCCCTGCGTCATCATGTGTCATCATTGTTATCACCCCAACCCCCTGCACTCGCCATCATTCGTCATCTTTCAAAACAATGACCATAGAGAAATATAACAGACCCAATGATTCAGTCACGGCAATAGCTGGTGCTGTTTTAATATCCTGGCATATGATTATTCAAACAAAACATGTTGAAAAGTTCAATCAAAGTCTTGTAGTTACTACAGCAATAATACTATGTATGATACTGAGGTATCAATATTTAGATTAAAAAAAATACTAAAATAATTCTAGATGCACACATTATTTACGGTTAAAAATGAAACTAGGCCGCACGCAATCGGGTAGGTATGAATACCGACGGGCACAGTCGGGCCCTACATAAATATTGAAACATGTATACATGTGTGCTTCTTGTTACAATTTGATGTATTTGAGTGCTCTACAAATATTAGACTTATTTTTGAAAAAAAAAACGACAGAACTCTGTTTGATTTAGATTAATTACTAAATTATCAGTTTACATATTGGGAAATCCACCAATATTTTGTAAATACCAAGCGTCGGTTTCACTTCTGACGATGTCATCTGATAGAAAGACGAAACAGTCAAGTTTTTATGACAAAATAGTCATTACATAAACTAACTTATTTTAAGATATTTTCTAAAACTTACTTTCGGAATCTTTTGTGGTGTGTGTAGCATTACTCGGCCGTGACAGATTTTCGACATTCATTCTTTTAGTACCGCGTCAATTGACACCCCTCAAACAATGTTGATTTCAATAAATGTATATATTGTACCAGATGAGTTGATGTAAGTGATATATATTTGCAATATATATCAAAAATACTTTGTTTGTTTGCTATTAAATTAAAAGCCTAATTAGTGGCACTTCATCTGTCGAACGAATTATAAAGCAATATTAATATTTTTAACAAACGTGTATTAAAAATACAAAATATATTTTCAAGCGTAAGCATTATTTGCCATAGAAAAGAAAATCGAGTTTGTTTCATAACGTACTCATCTTCATTTTCAGGTGTGTCATTATTGCTCTTTAATGAATGAACTTGGGGAATTGTATTTGTTCTGTGTCTTGCACTTGGAAACCAAAAGAAAGAAAATAATGAATAAGGAACAGACAATAAGGAAAAAAGAATATATCTTACACTGAAAGCTTGTTTGAAGGATCCAGCCCTTTGATAGAATTTGTCTCAAAGGCATATAGGTATTTTATTATTTTTATCTACTACACACCTGGCTCAAAGAACAACACAAAAACCAAACTGCTTAATTGGCCCTCTGTCAGACAGGGCATGCATGGCTTTTTAAAACCTCATCATTATCTATCTATAAGTGTCAATACTCAAACGTGATTTTGCTTTTGAAAATTCATTGTGTAGGTACTGTGCAATAGATGATCTTTTTTGGGGCCAGTACAAGAACCAGTCGTCAGATTGTTGAATGTAGGAACTAAATATGTAAAACTCATGCATCCAATTGCATCTTCACACATGTATGACATTCTAAGTATTTTTTGTGATAAACATGGGTTTAATTATATGAGGGTAGTCTCCATACAGTATGCATAAATGAGTGTGTAGAGTAAAGATCTATAAAACTGATAGATGACTAAGTCTAGACGGTGTTTTTTATATACATATTACAAGATTTATTATGTAGGGCGCGACTGTACCCGACTGTATGCATACCTACCTCACAATCAGCCATTGGCCACAGATTTATGAGGTCAAAGGGCTTTAACAAGGTCATCTGGGGTCACATCATTACATACATTATGTCAATGACGGCCTTTAGGGATGTTAGACTGGTCCTAAATAACTAAATGATGTGCCCCTAGTTTTTGCTGGGTGCTAAAGAAGAGTCCAGAGAGGGTTATAGGAAACAGGTGACAGCCATGGACACACACTTTGGTGTCATTAGCTTCTGCAATTTGATGTGACACTGGCTTGTCGCAAACCATGTCTTTTCAGGTTTTGCAAAGCCAATTAAAGGACAAATTGCTTTTCCCATCTTTTGGGCCCAAAAGGGTTTGGAAAACAGGGTAAAATGGACACCCACTTTTGCATTAAAAATTCAACCAGGAAAAATTTAAAGTGAATGGAAAAAGTGCAAACCCTTTGGGTTTTTCAGGTTTTGGAAAAACCTTAAAAAGGAAAAAATTCTTTTCCTATTCTTTTTGTACCTTTGGGTTTTAAATACGTTTTGGGCCAAAATTTAAACTCAGGGGGGCAAAATGCATTTGAAACTTTCCAAACCCCCTGAAAAATTTTCAGGTGTAAAGTATTTTAATTTAAATTTCAAAATTTGAAATAATTAATTTTTGCTGGGACCGCTATTTGTTTAAAACCCCCCCCTACTATACAAAAAACAACCCAACCCACCAACCCAAAAAAAACACACAAAACGCAAACACCACCACCCACCCCGTGCTGGTCCCGAAAGGGAAATTTTAAAGACCTTTTTCATAAGGATTTTATTTTAATTTTTAAAAAAAACCCCAAACCCCCAAAAAAATTATACAAAAGAAGAAAGAGAGAGAAAGTTTTAAAAGCCTTTTTAATT
>CM032668.1:20012118-20054111 GCA_019095985.1 Streblospio benedicti | reverse complement strand
TTTTCGTAAATGACGCTCTAGTAGCCAGACAACTTGCCACATTTGGATCATACAGAAGCTTTTAGAATAGGCCTTCATGTATAATCACTTAGAGAGGCCTTGTGATAGGCTAACGCACACCCATTAGTCATCAAATAGAATCAACTGGAGATTGCAACACAAAACTTGACCCCCACATGCCCCACAATTTTGCAAAAAAAACATAGGCCTACAGTCCTCAGTAGCTCAGTGGTTAGAGCGTACGACTTGAAAACAGGAGTTGCTTGCGTCGTAAGTTCGCGGCCCGGTCATGGCAGACACAGTGTCGTACGTCTGCCACTGAGTTGCTGATTTCCACCGAAGCGCGTCGGCACCGTACAGTGTTACTACTAGACGGTAGCGACGCCAAGCGGAGGTTCGGAAGCCTCGTTAAAAGGCGTGTCCCGTGTAGAGGAGAGCCACACCTCTGCACGTAAAAGAACTCACCTAGTTTGAAAACTATAGCTAGTGTGATCCTTCCAGTACAACCTTGGCTCAGTTGGTTACCTAACCTGCCAAACAAACAAGGACCACATTGGAAATAAGCATTACATATATATGTACGCTTCCATGTGCTATCCTAGGAACATTAGTTCCTGAAGAATATCAAATCAAATCAAATCAGTAGGTAGCTACTGTAATGTACCGCACACAGAGCAGTGCGTAGATCTACACATTGATTTATTATTGATTTTCTGATTCATTGAAATGATAAAAGGATCGCTTAATAAGCGGTCGGAAGTTCTTCAACGAGATGTGATTTAAATTGGTGTTTAGCGCGAATGTAGCGATCACTGGATCATGCTAACCAACACGTTTTCGTCAGACCAGAAAATGGCGTGAGTCTAGTCAGTCGATTCGGAGTTAACATAGAACAATAATCCTTTAGTAGCGCATATGATTTTCATCGGAACGTTTTCATATTAACAGTACACATTCTGAAGACTGTCTAGTTTCTTATTTTCATAATAATGAATAATAAAATATATAGCAACGAGTCCGATTTGGACAAAATCGAGTAATAGGCAATACATTTTACAGCAAACGCCGAACGCATTGTGTTAGACGTGGCGATGGATGTGATTAATGGTCAAATTAAACTATTTAGTTTAAACAATTACATAGACTTATATATATGAATGGAATCGCATCTTACTGCAGATTATTTCCATCAAAATTATATATTAATACGACAATGTATAAGAGAGATATGATCCAATATATCTGTGAGGTGTTTTTACCTGTCGTCGCCTGCTGATATTGTCAGTAGACTTTTTATGCTCGTGCAAAGATTTCACTGTTTCAACTTAATTAAATATACTAAATGTGATAGTTTATAGTATATTTTACTATCAAACGAAAGGAAAATATATTATCTGTGATGTATGTAAGTGAGATTGCTAAAGTCTTAAGTTTTATTGAGCTATGTGCGTTCAAAATGTATTGCGCAATTTCTCCCATAAGCATATAATTGGGACAGCTTGTATCATCGCTGACTCCATAATCCAGTTGAGTTTAGTCTGGTTGTAACGGTAGTTCCTGTTCTGGTAACTTCCAACCCCTTAATTCACTCTGAACAAAATGGAGCATCCACCACCAGTTCCAAGTAAATCTTGGAAATTATCTCTTTATGACTTACATCGGACACCGCAAGAAACAAATTACTGATAATACTGAAATCGCAGTATCCCCCCGATGTCTTCAGAGTGAATTCATGTGCCCAATATGTCTAAAGAACACCATGACCACCAAAGACTGCTTGCATCGTAGCTACACTGAGATCGATATTTACCGTGTGGGACAAGATTTCAAAATACGAGATGTTCATGAAAATCGCCCTATCCCATAGGCAGATCCACCTTTTCCCACCAAAATACTTCATTTTCATAGGGTTTTTCATGAAATCACATCAGTGCGCCCCCTCTTTTCCATAAGTGCGCCCCCCCCCCTTCCGAAAACATGGATCTGCCTATGCTATCCTATTTCTAAATTGGAAACCCTCCTCTCTGAATTCACGACCAAAGTGTTGATCACATGGTTTTTTCACTATTTGGAATGTTATGTTTTGCAATTGTCTGGATTTGCTTTCATTTTCCTAATCCTTATTTTCTCCTCTTTCAAATGATATATAATACAAAGGTTTAATCTAGTTTGCTCCGGCGAACATAAGCCTAAGAATGATGCAAGGTCACGGGAAGTTCGCCTTGATTTTGAGGCATGCGCCAATCAAAACTGCCCAATTAACTTAAATTACAGAGTGATAAAAAAAATGACAACAAATAGTTTTTTATTCAGATTTTTTTTTCTCTTTTCAATGGTATGTATTATATTAGTTTTACTTCTACTCCTGAGCATCGCATGGCCGTCGTAGTGGCAGTTGACAAAAGAAAAACACCACACGAATATTGCATCATATCTCTGTTATCAGTTGTCCTAAAAATTTATAATTTAGATGGAAATAATCTGCAGTAATATGCGATTCCATTCATATAAATAAGCGTATGTAATTATTTTAATTTAATAGTTTATTTTGAGCATCAATCACTCGCAACGTCATATTTGACAGTCCGCGATTGGCGGGAAAACACATGACGATGTTTGCGCTATAATGCAACAAAACTCACTGAATTGTGTGTGTTGGGATGGTAAGAATAAGAACTACAATATATTTTTCTATAACATACTTTATTGTTACATAAATTGAAACAATAGTCAAAACACAGCAATAATTTTAAAACCCCATCTTATATTTGGTGAGTGCGCAACAGCAGCTTTTTACTTGTTTTTGCAACGAGAAACGTCGAAAGTGTTGCAGATTTTGAAATTCGTTTAAAATGGGTAAATGGGAAAATCATGTCTACAAAATCCCCCCAAAAAACAGACAAAGAAATGTTAATAACTTTGTCAATTCTTGTCGGATTTTGGTGATCTTTTTTTTAATGATTCCCATGAGACGTAGAATTTTTTCAAATTAAAAAAAAATCAATTTTATCCCAGTGTAGCTATGCATCGATTCTGTCAAGAATGCATCATAACAGCTCTTAGAAAGGGGAATAAGGAATGTCCGAAGTGTAGGAAGAAACTTGTCTCTAAGAGAGATCTGAGACCTGATCCTAATTTTGATGCTCTCATTTCAAAGATTTACCCAAGTAGAGACAAATATGAGGCGCACCAAGAAAGGGTCCTGGCTAAATTGAAATCTTCTCACAACAGTAATTCCTTTATTGGCAGCATTGAAGAAGGTCTGAAGATGCAACAGCTGAATCGTGCACAGCGTATTCCATTAAAGAAAGGTGGCTCCACAGTGAGTGCAACGCCTGAAGCCACAAATCAAGTTTATGGTGCTAAAGGAATTTAGACAACTGCGAAAAAGAGAGCACGGGCTTCATCTGAAGATTCTATGGATACATCGATTGCAGGATCTGTGGCGGGATCAATCGCTGGCTCAGAAACCGCTGAGACTGATCCTAATATATCAATGAAATAGAGTTAGTCTTCTAGCCACATCCTACGTTCGAGACTCGTGACACTGCTCAAAGATACATTAAAAACACTGCAAATGCATCAGTTGAACATCCTTCTAAATACCTTGCTATGTGCCTTGCCATTGAGGAAGAGCGGGACTTCTTCAGGGAGTAGCAACAAAGAGCGCACAGAGCGTCATTATGACATTTATATTGCTGTGTTATCTGGAAATTTCATAATCATTTCACCATGCAACTTGACCAAGTCAATGAGAAATACTGGAAAGTGAATAAATATGGAAATGTACTATTGTCAGAAAACATCTAGTGCTCCAGCTGCATCCATGGAAGATGATGAAGACATGGAAATGGAAGACAATTAAAAAGATAGTTAATGACGTAATGTTACATTTTGATGTGGATGAAATTTTGAGTGGGGGTGGGGAGTCTACTATTTGTGTTCTTTTTAAAATAATTGCATAACTACATATTGCATGTACATTACATATTGTATGTTAAAATTCAGTTGTCAGTTCATTATTTTGTCGATTACTTTAGGATACTACATGGTATATGTATTTGTACATGTATAACTATTTGTCTCTAATAACACACGCACGCACGCAAGCACACACACACACAGAGTCACACACACACACACACACACACACACACACACACACACACACACACACACACACACACACACACACACACACACACACACACACACACACACACACACACACACACACACACACACACACACACACACACACACACACACACACACACACACACACACACACACACACACACACACACACACACACACACACACACACACACACACACACACACACACACACACACACACACACACACACACACACACACACACACACACACACACACACACACACACACACACACACACACACACACACACACACACACACACACACACACACACTTGACTATAATAAAATCTTAACTCACTAACTTTCTCACCTTCTTTGTATCGTCTTGAAAGCTATGGCGCATCAAACTTGCAGCAAACCACAGCCTGTCCGTCATAAACCCATTTAAAACTAATTTCAAAATAGACTGTCTTTGGCAATATTTTACACTGGAAATAATGAATCTTACACTCCAAGTCATACTATCGGCTTTGCAATGAATAGTGTTGTAGATGCAAGACACATTAATCTTGTGGCCAACATTTATTACAGAGAATTATTGTACGGCTGACACCAGAGATTCATGAATTGTTGGTGTTGTTAGGGGCTGGGGTGGTAGCTCAGGGTAAATTCAATGGCATACATGACAGGGGATGGTGATATAACCGCCATTACCGCGTTGTCATGTCACACCAAGGTCACAGACACGATTAGGTCACGTCCGCAATGTAAATCTGATACTAATCATAACGCACTCACTCGATCAACCAGACTGACATTTATTTCGTTCGCACAACTCGTAGGACAGTAAGTGCGTAATTATAAAACAAAGAGAAGGTCTGGGTTGACCGAGACTATCGCTTGTCATGAGTAATTTCCGATTTGGAGCGCAGGTGGTAACTTGATATTGTAATAACTAGTCAAGGCCAGTTCTAATTGGTGCATCAGTAATTCTGGGTAAAGTGGGGGCGTTATGCATTGTTCTGGGGTAGACTATACATTACATTTCCTACACCTGAAGTGCATGACTTCCAGTCTGGTGTGTATAACTACATGTAGGCCTGTTGCAAATTGGCGGAGAGCTTCCAGGAAAACTTCAAGAAAAATATTATACCCACGTGTAAATCTTCTGATATAAGCCAGGAATAAAGACTGCATTGTCCACTTTTTCCAGATTGATAATGAACGCAGGCGTTTTACGAAGGGCTGGGTCCTTTGAAAAAGAGCCAATGTATTTCTAATTCCAGATGAAATTTATTTTTGAAATTATCAGCGGGGGGGTTCGTTTTTTTTTTTTTTTTTTTTTTCATTTCACCCAGCTCTATAGTTTCCTACTTTCCACGCATTCTAACAAGACGAACTCTTTCTCTATTGTAATGTCCCGTAACTAATTACCCGAATCAAGCCCCAGTGTGAAAAGAAACTTTGTGCAACAAGCCAATTTCTTACGTCAAGTATTAAAGAAACATGGGTGAACTGGGTAATGGGATTGAACTTTTGAGACAAGCAAGTTCAGTTCTAAAACCATTTCTATACATACTGTGGCAGTCATTAAAGTGAATGTCGTGTATTTCTAGTCATGCTATAAAACTAGAAATATTTGTGCACGATTCAATATGCGAATTTCGTGGGTAGGTGCAAAAACGCAAACTTAAATAGTCAGCAAACATTATAGCCTAAATAAAGTAGGTCCAGGATGGACCAAAATTTAATAGCCACAAAATATTCTATTTTACAGTATAATATAAGACTTTCCTTGAAACCTACGTGTAGCTTGTGAGTCACTGATTACTTGCATTAATCATCTAGTCTAGTCGTAAACTACGTAATTAGACACTTTACTAAGGTTCATAGTTGAGCTACCAAACTTCACTATTCAGTACATAAAGCAAACCGACCGAATTTAAAATCTAAGTTTTGGGGGTCTTTTTGTTTTGTTGTGTTTGTTTATTGTTTTAGTGGGGGGCATCGGATTTATTTATTTATTTTTTCATTATTTTTTTTTGGGGGGGGGCGTGGAGCAACATTGAATTCAAAATCAATACATATTTACAGTAAAGCCTCACACAAAGACCACCTGAAATGTCCTTCTTCCTAAACTGTCCACCTTCCTTATATGGATCCTTACATCAGCCCAGTCTGCTTTGATTTTTTCATGAAGCAGAATCTACTATCATAATGATCGCCGCTTACGTCTCACCACTTAAAGCATTTCCTTAATTAGATCTCGCTTTTTAGACATGTTTTACTGTAAGAACAACACTGGTCTTCTTTTAGGACTGTAACAGCACAATTTCTACGCATTTATAACCCATTGGACATGAACACGTGACAAGATAAGTGTATGGAATTGTGGGGAATCCACTGTTCAAATTGGTCCCATTTTTCGACGAGGCTATTCAAGAAAAACACATGTTTGACGCCCATCATCTGTACAGCACTTTCAAATGCAAGATTTCAACTTAATTTCACAGTCTATATTGTGCAATGGTTATTTGCAATGGTTATTTTTTACCTGTTTACTTGACTATTATGTCGATGACAAAAACTATAAATGTTATGTAAGTTTATGAATATATCCACTCACTAGTATTCTCATACGATAAAATAAATGTATAACATGCGGTGTTTAATTTACCCAATATAACCCCGAACTCTCCAAGAAATCGTCTTGTCAGATCAAGACACATGAGGGACCTGCATTTTGTCTGTTCCGGACCTATATTGTTTGGGTTGGTGATAGGAAGGGTATGTGTGTTCATATGGGGAGGGGGGCGGTTATGGTTGATGGTGAGGAAGGAAGGGGAAGGGAAGAGCATTTAATCTGTTTCATATTTCATCCGTTTCAACCCGAACAGCATCAGGAAGGGGGTGATGGAGATGCATTTAGTCTGTTCTGGACCTGTTTAGGGAACGATCATAAGTAACGATACTGGGGGTTCGTCCATTTTTGGGGGCTCAAAGAAAATGTTAGCCAAGCCCCCCCCCCCCCCACACACACACACACACAATCAACATTTAAAAAAGTTGAGTGACCCCACCCCCCACCCCCCGCCGCCGCCTCTGCTAAAGCAAAAGTCCTCTACCTAGTCATTGCATCATCATTGTATCATTATTTATGATCGTTCCCTTAGATGGGGATGGGGTAGAGAGGTTTGGAGAGAGAAAAGGGGGTTGGCGGCGGAAGGAAGGGTAGGGGAGGGTGGAAGATTTGATCTGTTCCGCACATGTTTATCAGGGGTAGCAGTAGCAGGGGGAGGGATATTTGAGGGATCAATCATTTCCATATACATGTAGTGTGTATATTAGCTGTGACATATGACTATGAGAGAAATGTGAAGGAGGTGAACCTAATCTGTCACAGACCTGTATACTAACGGGAGCTGGTGTGAGGGATGGGGGACTGAGGAAAGGAGGGGAGGAGCATTCTATGTGTTTCGGATCTCATCTGTTTCAACCCGAGCAGCGCCGGGTAGACAGCTAGTATTGCATATATTACATAGCGTATTGCACCCAATTCATGTCCCTTACGTATCTCTGCAGATGTCAATTGAACTTGAATTACGTTGCAATCATGAGAGCAAAGCTGGAAGAAGATCCCCAGTATACAGCGGGTAGTGCAGTCAGCCTCCGAGGTGATGGAGATGGTGACAACTCCCTTGAGTGCCTCTATCTCATCAGCGATACCAGCAGAACCTCCAGTTAGTAGTGTAAACTAATGCTAAACCTCGCTGGCTGTTGGATTTCAAAGGGTATGCCGGAAACAACATTTCATTCCATAATGTACTCCTTTCCAAATGCGAATTTTGTTAGGATTATGAAAGTGCCGGTGTGACGTACAGCAAAATCTAATATAGTGTATGGAGTTAATGGTATGTGCCATATGTAACACATGGGGTGATTCAACTCCATGGAGATTGGGGGGGGGGGATCAACCAATAATGTACCCTGGTGACAGCAGTTCTCCCCGAGTTGCCAAAGCTAGCAGTGTACGCGCTACAGAGTGGCAAGTAAAGATTGATGATTAATAAGACATTGTAGTCGGAGCCCTTAATATAAAAAATGTGCATGGAAATCTGTGTAGCACAAATAATTGCAAATTGGAAACTTTAACATACCAGGGGTCGCGCTTATAAAGGCCTTTACGACGTCGTTGTACTGTTTGCCGTCGCCAATTTGTGGGACTTCAAATCATCACTAAAAACGTGGTTACGGTGTCGTTATTGAGGTCCACATTTAGGTGGTTGTTTAACTTGTACATGTATAAATGTCTAGTGAGTATATATGTATATGTTTTAATATGAAAAACGTAATAGTCTCTGAATGGGTCAGCTTGACTGGCACAGCATGAAACAGCACATTAATGACTGATCTGAATGATTAAATAAATAAAAGCTTGGTACATCTGCATAAGGTTAGTCTGACTATACAGTTAGGTTGTTTGATATATCATCAATTTCAACCTTGAATTGATAGAAGTGTTCATTTGATAACTATCTAATGTATGCAAGACTTAGGATTTCTGAGAATGGATCTTGAATTCTGCAAATTCATTGTATGGTCAAATTGACATGTAACTTTGACAGTTAGATCTTGTGGATTTAATCCTTAATCCTTTCTGCCTCGTCAAGGCTACATAGGATGCATGTAAAAAAATGATTGCTTTCTAGGACGCTATTCTAATTAAACTATTTTTTCCTGTGTTTCGAGTGAATTTCATTATACTTGAGAAAAAATTGGACACAGTGACTGAGAAGTTACTCTACACGGCTCATACTAACTTTTTACAGTTTTAGATGTGCGATTTTGCTGAGGAGACTGAAGAAAGTCTTGGGTTGAGAACACTGACTGTATTTGGCAAACATGACCATTGCATGTAGGGTTATAGGTTAGATTACCTATACACGTCGGAGGTCAAGGCTATACGTGTTAACGATAGCATATGGATAAGGGGTTGATATACATATGTATATAGACGATGCCTTTGAAATATAAAAGGCTGGGTCAGCAATGACGTAGGCAGGATTTTGCTGATGTGTATGCACAATTAAGTTTTGAAAACAGTGAGCGAATCCCATTCGGGCCTCTGGGTGGCATTCGCCCCCCCCCCCCCACCCACCCCAGTTCTGTTCAAATAGTCGTTTATGGGGACACAATATATAAATTTTCGATTTCATCTTACAAGGTATTTATAGATATTTCTCAGCAAACTAATATTATAATAAAACATAAAATATATTTGCTGACAACCATTTAACATACTGGAGACCAAACATCATAATACACAAAGAATACTACAGAAAAAGAAACTACTTTATGTGAACCTCACAAGACTTAATTCACGTAAGAGTAGAAATTATGATACAAGCAAAAACATGGATACTTGAAGAAAGAAAAGATCTGAGCATGAAACACAATCCGCTTCAAACGCTGACGTCAGTAAGGGTAAGAAGAATAACAGCAATGGCAAATATCAGTGTACAGTGTGAGAGAAATTATTCAGTCGAAAGGATGGTTTGACAATGCACATGAGAATCCATACGGGTGAGAAGCCTTTTGTGTGTGATGAGTGTGCAAAATGTTTCTCCAAAAGTCACCACTTGACCAGACACATGAGAATCCACACTGGGGAGACACCGTACCAGTGTAAATAGTAAGATTTTTGTAATTTTCAATTGCATCAATGAATGAACAGGAATATAAATATTGTGTAATCCCCCCCCAGCAGATGGATTTGTTAGAATACAAGCGTTTCTTATGAAATTATAACAAAAGTGCTGACAGCAAGTTCATGGAGTACCATTTTCTATCAAGCTCAAAAATGGTACTGAATATCGAAATAAAAATTATAGTAGCTATGCATTTTTTTTCATTTGCTGCATCTACATTGTAAGTTCTAATATTCGGATTGGTTACAAGAAAATGACATATTAAACTAGATCAAAAGTGTTCAAAGAACACTGCGTCGCTAGAACGACGTTGACTTATGGGCAATTAAGATATATACTGAAATGATGTATACTTTACAATCAAAAAATGAATAATTTGAGGAGAAAACATCAGAATGAATGAGAATCAATATACCCAGGGAAAAGATATTTGTGTTGCAATACAATAGTACTGTTTGAATAACAGATACTAATCAATATCAGTTTCAAACCCAATAATCAATATTTGCTGCTTGGGTTGGAATATGGATTTTTCTTGGTGCCTTAATTGCATTGAATATCAGTAAGAATATCATGAATGGGCTTCTAGAAACCACAGTTTAATTGGCAGATTGCCCAAAATCGAATCACTTCGGTGTCGGCTCAAACCTCATAGTTGTGTAAAGTTTGAACGAAATCAGAACTAAATTAAGTATGGATCTGTGAAATGTATTACAATCGGTAATTGCTGATAAAATGGAATTGTCACTTAAAAACACACGATTACGAAAACCAAATACGAGTTTTCTTTCAATAACAATAAAAGGATCAACATGCATATTTATCATTGTTACCGTAGTATTATATCTATCACAATTAAATAGTCCTCTGAAGATTCGTTTAAAAGCAGTAATAAGTTTTTTTTCTACATTCTTGAGTATACTTAGACCATAGACATATACCATAAAAATTACAACAATATGACTTAAACAGTTTAACTTTAACATCATCTGTACAGTGACGAAACCTTTTTATAATTAAATTACCTCTTGTATAAGTACTTCTCAATTGTCTTTTAATATCATCATTATCGCATAACTGATTGTGAATAAAACACCCTAAATATTTATGAACTGTAACATCTTTCAACTTCTCACAATCTAATTGGAACTTGGGAACTTGAATGTTACGTAAAAAACTTTGGTTTACAACACATAGTGACAGTGTTCTTATGATTATACATCAATTCATTGTTATGGGCATACAAGTTACAAACATTTAATAGGTTTTGCAATGCAGCTGGTGACGGAGCTAATAAAACAGCATCATCAGCATAGAACAAATGATTCGTCTTTGAGCCGTTTATAATGCACCCACCATCTGAGGCATTTAATAATAAACTAAGATCGTCCATGAACAAGTTAAAAAAGGATGGAGATAGAATACGCCCCTGTGGGACACCATTAGATACATAAAAGGGATCTGAAATATTTGTGCCCCATTGTACAACATACTTCTGTAACGTATACCAGCTAATAAAAAGTCTAACAAGAATAGTAGGGAAACCACGAGCTAATAGTTTACTAAAGAGATGCCAGTGATTGATTTTATCGAAAGCTTTACTGGCGTCGAGAAAACAAGCATATACTGGACTATTATAAGAGTTATAATATTCAATAACTTGCTTAAGTGCAAATATACATAAATCTGTTGAGAGTTTTGACTTAAAACCAAATTGGTTAGAACTTGTATGCATAAAATCTTTACATCGCTGAAGTACTAAAAATTCAAAAACTTTAGAAATGACACACGTGATTGCCAATGGCCGATAATTATCCTTGTCACTAGCATTACCTTGTTTATTTATTGAGATATTTCTCAGCAAACTAATATAATAATACGAAGAAAATATATTTGCTTACAACCACTTAACCTAAAGGAGCCCAAACATCATGATACAGAAAGAATATAACAGAAAAAGAAACTACTTTATGTGAACCTCAGAATAGATAATTTACACGAATGTAGTAATTGTGATACAAGCAAAAACATGGATACTAGGAGAAAGAAAAGAGCTGAACATGAAAATAAATCAGCTTCAAACGCTGAAGTCAGTAAGGATAAGAAGAATAATATCTGTGACAAATATCAGTGTACAGAGTGTGAGAAATTATTCAGTTGAAGGTATCGTTTGACAATTCACATGAGAACCCATACGGGTGAGAAGCCTTTCAAGTGTGATGAGTGTGCAAAATGTTTCTCCAGAAGTCACCACTTGAACAGTCACATGAAAATCCACAGTGGGGAGAAACCGTACCAGTGTAAATTCTGTGAGAAATTGTTTCGTCAGAAATTCAGCCTAACAATGGACATGAGAACTCACACTGGTGAGAAGCCTTACGAGTGTGGAGACTGTGAGAATTGTTTTAGCGTCAGTAGCCACTTGACCAGACACATGAGTATCCACGCTGGGGAGAAAAAGTACGAGTGTACAATTTGTGAAAAACTGTTTAGAGAGAATGGAAAGCTCAAAATCCATATGAGAAACCTTATGCGCGTAGTCAATGTGGCAAGTGTTTTAAGCAAAGTGGTGACTTGACCAGCCACATGAGAATCCATACTGGGGAGAAACCGTATCAGTGCAAAATGTGTGAGAAAACATTTGCACGGCTTGGAACACTAAAAATCCATAAACGAACTCACAATGGAGAGAAACCTTATACGTGCCGTCAATGTGGGAAATGTTTTAGTCACAGTGGCCACTTGACCAGCCACATGAGAATCTATACTGGGGAGAAACCTTATCAGTGCACAGTGTGTGAGAAATCATTCACTCAAAGTAAAACTCTGAAAACCCACATGAGAACCCACAACAATGACAAACCATATGCATGTGGAGTTTGTAGAAAATCTTTCTCCCACAGGTCTACTGTAGTAGTTCACATGCGCGTACATACAGAGGAGAAACCATACAAGTGTGATCAGTGTGGCAAATGTTTTACTAGCAGTTGTAAACTCAAGATCCACAAGCGCATACACAGCGGAGACAAGCCATTTTACTGCCATATTTGTCACAAATCATTCACACATGGAAGCAGCTTGAAAAAGCATCATATGACTGTGCATGCAAAGAAGCAAACACCATAGACTTAAACAGTCCAATGGTTAGTGTTGAGAAGGACTAAGTTTTACAGGAGACGTGATTTTTATGGGTAATTTTGCAGCTGCAACGAGTAGAAAATTAATGTTTCTGTTTTATTATTTTACATAATGTGGACAAGATTTTAGACGTTCAGTGACTGTGTAAATGCATTAGATATTTTAGGACATAGCTACATATCATAGGACTTAGCTAAGATTTATTTAGATAAGAGGATAAAAACAAAATACTGAATAAGCAGATTTTTTTATGTTTATGAATCAGATGTTATTATGTATAACTGAAAATTAGATTTTTCCTGATTTACTGTAAAGTATGTGATTTTTAAGCATAAAGATGTGCATTTGTTAATAGTAAATAGTTAGTTTTTTAAGCTTAGACTTAGGATATAGCTACGGAGGTAGTTGGTGGTATGAGACCTGAATGACACTTTTTTCTGCTCATGAAAAAAAAGAAAGGCAATCACTTTTCAAGTCATTGTGATAAGAAATAATAATCGAAACGCAGCATCTTTAAAACTTATAAACATTCTATAAACTATAAACTGTTAATTATACAGATGATTTTGTCATTTGCTAATTGTGATTTTCTTTGGAGAGAAACCATGAATGTGACCGTTCTGTTCAAATAGTCGTTTATGGGGACACAATATATAAATTTTCGATTTCATCTTATAAGGTATATTTATAGATATTTCTCAGCAAACCAAACTAATATTATAATAAAACATAAAATATATTTGCTGACAACCAATTAACATACTGGAGACCAAACATCATAATACACAAAGAATATAACAGAAAAAGAAAGTACTTTATCTGGAAACAATTTTCAGCTTTCATTGAGGTCATCCTGATTATATATAAGTGTGAGTGATCGCTTTGTTTTTATAATGAAATTAATGAATATCAATTGAAGACATCACATATGTTTTGCTAGAAGTTGTACAATAACTATAATCCTTCACCAATTTTACAAAATGCCTAATTCATACTTTTGATTATAGTGTTGCTAATTTTTAGTCGATTTTGTTGAAAGGCTATATACAAATAAGCACTAGTAACATTCAAAATACAAAATCACCCATTTTCGATGGCAGCCATATTGGATTTCAAGGTCACTCACTTACATTATTGATTTTTTCGTGGTTCCGTGACTTTTTTAACTGTCGGAGACAATATCTTGCGCCATGCAAAAATTCAATGTTCTTTCCAGATGTGAAGCATCCGTGCCCCCTCTACTAGGCGTAAGCCAGACATTCTTCAAACTTTCATCAATATAGCATCCTTGCTTTCATGTTGAAGAATGAGACTACTGATATAATCATGAAAGTAAACTATGAAATATTGTATTACAAAATATTCTAGGTGCTGCTCATACCAAATTAGAATACAATAACAGTTAAAATAGAGTTACAAAGGTACAAAATATTTATTTTTTACAAATTTTCGCTCCATCAGAGCTTCTTCAGGTATATACCTGAAGAAGCTCTGATGGAACCAAAATTTGTAAAAAATAAATATTTCGTACCTTTGTAACTCTATTTTAACTGTTATTGTATGAAATATTGTTACATCATCCCCATAATATACTTACTGTAATTAGGTACGTAGGTCAATGTGATCCTTGTTATACAAGCAAAGTTTGCCTGGGAGACAATTAACCTAAAAATCAGACTTGATGGACTCTTTCTAATGGTGTTAAATGTCTGTGGATTGAAAGAAATTAACTTCCTGATGACGTACAAATTGCTAAAAATGTGTGCATTAGCTAATTACCTAGTAGGTCATGTTCCTTTTTTCAAAAGTTACGTAAGTGAAACTTCAGAAAGTAGAAACTTCCAGAGCTTTTACAGGTTTCGTGACCAAGTGGACACTGGCTTCAGTGTGTATTACATATTGAGCTTTGGTGAGCCTTGGAAGTTGGTTTTATGCAGTGAATGTTGATCATATTCATCTTCGGAATACTACTAGTATAGCAGACAAATAACGTATGCCTTACCTCACAGAAGTTGTAAAAAGAAATAGGCATGTGCCAAGTATATCAATGATCTGCATATTTTTAGAAAAAACTTCTCATGGATCTGAACATGACACATTCGTATTTACAATAAACTATCTACTACTCTTGTGGTTTTATAGTTCTTATTTTATAAAATAAAGCAGTTCTCTATCAATATGACATCCGGGGGGACACAAATTGATCCGTCCTATGCAAGTAGGCCAAGTAAAGGTCTTCAATGTCTATTTCCTAATAACTATCAGTAGTAGGGTTAGCACGTAAATACTTGTTGTAGACGCTTGTTCCAGTTACTGCAATTTAGATTTTCATACCATCTTGTTTGTTTACAACTCTCTGTTGATCTACTGTTTTCAAAACAGGATAGAAGTCAAATTAACATAACTTTTTATTAGAATCAGTATTTTAAGTCTCGATTTTGATACCCTCATTTCATGTACTTTGTCAATTGGAGAGACTCATCATTGGTTTTGGCTATTTAGATTTTCATCGTATGGGGTATCTATGGCTATTCCCAATTGTAAATGGTCCGTTGTTCTATTCTACCATTGACGCAATTGTTTCATCAAGTTTCTCAAAGTGTGTTCGGTGTAACAATCAATCGTAAGAGCATATGGTCATGCCAAATACTCATCATTTACCCTGGTATATACTATATCTAGGCCTACTATGCATCATGATCCTATTTGGATTTATGTGTACCATTTATCGTGTGGCAAATGTGTCTAATGTACAACTGTATACTCAGGTTTTAGTTTTCTAACTCGTGGGTTCTTTTCATATTATGTATTGATATATAATGATTTCTGCATTATGAATGAGATAGCCATCGAGCCAACAGTACCCCTGTTGAGTGGGATGCTCATTTCAAACAGAGCACTAATTGCTCAGTCGGGATAAGCATCAGTATAGAGTTCCTTGTTAATGCTACAGTCACACAGCCACTTAGCATCCGCAAGTATACGTATCCTCCTGAAGCATACGTATCTATCCGTAACTCAATACGCAGGATACGCAGACATACGCAGATCGCCCAAGAAAATTTTGAAATTATCAAAACTTTCCTACGGATGTCAAACGTCCGTAACATACGTAAATGTCCGTAGCACAAGTAATTATTACGTAAGATACGTAGACTCGCCCGTAAGATACGTATACTCATCTGCGAGGATCCGTAGCATACGTAACACAATCCGCAGGATCCGCAGTTTTATGACCGACCCATCTCCTGATGTTCACAGCTGGGATAGTGGGTCTCTCTGCTGCGTATTATGATAATATTTACGTATTTCCATTATGCAAGCACCCACAGGTCCTTATCATGCCGTGTGACTATAGCATAACTGGCAGAGGCTTAAACTCATCATATTCATGACTAAAGCATTTTTTTAAGTCTATAACTCCAAGCTTAACATCTATAAGAAAAGGCCGCAATGATCCATGTCGTAAAAATTGTCCCCTAAAAATACATGATCACGTGACATAGTCGACTGACTTATGCTACACCGCCATTTTGTTTAGCAGCTACGATCACCACTCCAGGAGGAATTTGATACAGCATCACAAGAGATGAGTTTTAGTATTTCTGTTGCCGAATACACGCATGATTCTTTCGATCAGGAGCAGAGAAGGCCCACTTAATTACCACAAGACTAATGATTTCTTACCTACCATCCGTCTTCCCCGTGACAGGCCATCTTGATTTGGCCCAGCATGGGTGTTCGGATGATGTAGCTGGTAACCCGTTGAAGGCCCTCCTGCTGTTGGTTTTACGGTGTCGTCTGTCTACGTGGACACATCAGTATAGAGGACACAGCAGCAGCAGCAGCAGCAGCAGCAGCAGCAGCAGCAGCAACAACAACAACAACAACAGCAATAATAGCAACAACAGCAGCAGCAGCAACAGCAACAACAGCCGTAGCAAAAACAACAACAACAGCAAGAGCAGAAACAACAACATCAACAACATCAACAACAACAGCAGCAGCAGCAACAACAACAATAATACCAACAACAACATTCGTGTCATTCAGTTATTTGTGGCAAGAAGCTTATTGAGTGTGTCGGCAAATTTGATGTAGAGGAATGGGCCAAAAACTCGATCATTTTCCCGTGACAGCTGTAAATGTCGTTTGATGGAGAGAATTGAAAAAGTGGGGCAGCTATCAAAATATGCATCACACACTTTATAGTTATTTTCCATCTGAATCTTCTAGCTGCGGTAGAACTTTTCTATGATGACCACCTTTGGGACCAGTTTGAAGTGGTCTCAATAGAGAAATGGTCTCTATGCAGAGGTTCATTTTAATAGCTTATGAGGGTTTGGGACCGTGAAAAGTGATCTTATTGTAGAGGTGGTCTCAATAAAGAGGTGGTCTTAATTGAATGATCTAACTGCTCAGTTATTACAGCAGATATGTTTTAAGTGACCTAAATCTTTGCTTCTTGGCTTACAACTGATTCAATAGTTAATCTATATTTGAAGGATTGTGTTTACAAAATTAGATCTTATTATGGGGGTGGTCTCATTATAAATGTTCTTGATTGGTGGTTGTATTGTGCCTACTTATCCAATGAGAAACTATCGTGAGCGTGTATTATCAATATATGACTCGGAATGATTTTGCTCAACATCCATCCTCAGATCCAATTGAACTTCAAAATCATGAGGAAATAATACTGGTACTGAGTCCAAGACCTTCTCCAAAGGGCCACGGTGTCACAGTTTACATATGCAGATCCAGGGGGGTTCAGAGGACGCCCCTCCCCTTTTCTCACGGAAATAGTTCATTTTCATAGGGTTTTTGTTAAGTCCGCCATCGATCGGGCGTACGAAACCCATTTAATCCCTTGAGTGCCCCCACCCCCTATTTTTTCCAAAAACCTGGATCTGCCAGTGGTTATAACAGTAAGATTCTTCTAACTCATACTGGTTGTTGAAAACTAAAACACACAAATAGATTTAATGCTTATGTCTGAAAGACTGTGTCTGATAATGCGATGCTTATAAACAGAGAAGGGTATCCATTTTAATAAACAGTGACTGTGAAATCCCATCAACATTTTTCATGTGATAAAACTAACATAAATTGTGATCATGTTTTCTGCCTGTGATGGAACACTATTTTATGCGGCGCGCTGTTAGTCACAGGGTCCCACTAGTTTCAGTGGAATGAGTTACGTACATGTTCCTGATAGAAATATACCCATTAGGTATAGTAGGATTACCAGTATCGCTGCAATTTTGAATAGTGGCCATAATGTAAGTAACCAAGAAAGGGGGCCAAACTTCTGGGAAATCCTGGGTCGACCACTGGAAATGCATCTCATTTAAAAAAATCAGTGTTGTCAGTGAGTCGTGTTAGTCAAGCGTGTGAGTCAGTAGGTTTAGTCATTCAATTGGTCAGTCTAGTCGGTCTGGTCAGTTTGCTTGAAGGGGGAGGGGCAATTACCTTGAATAAGGGTAGGGACTTGTCAGTCGGTCGGTCGGTCGGTCGGTCGGTCGGTCGGTCGGTCGGTCGGTCGGTCGGTCGGTCGGTCGGTCGGTCGGTCGGTCGGTCGGTCGGTCGGGTCGGGGGTCGGGTCGGGTCGGTCGGTCGGGTCGGGTCGGCCGGTCGGTCGGTCGGTCGGTCGGTCGGTCGGTCGGTCGGTCGGTCCGGTCGGGTCGGTCGGGTCGGTCGGGGTCGGCCGGGTCGGTCGGGGCAATCGGTCGGTCGGTCGGGTCGGTCGGGTCGGTCGGTCGGTCGTCGGTCGGTCGGTCGGTCGGTCGGTCGGTCGGTCGGTCGGTCGGCCGGTCGGTCGGTCGGTCGGGTCGGGTCGGTCGGTCGGTCGGTCGGGGTCGGTCGGCTCGGTCGGTCGGTCGGGTCGGTCGGTCGGTCGGGGTCGGTCGGGTCGGTCGGTCGGTCGGTCGGTCGGTCGGTCGGTCGGGTCGGGTCGGTCGGTCGGTCGGGGTCGGGGTCGGGTCGGGTCGGTCGGTCGGTCGGTCGGTCGGGGTCGGTCGGGTCGGGTCGGTCGGTCGGTCGGTCGGTCGGTCGGGCGGTCGGTCGGTCGGTCGGGGTCGGTCGGGTCGGTCGGTCGGTCGGTCGGGTCGGGTCGGTCGGCCGGTCGGTCGGTCGGTCGGTCGGCCGGTCGGTCGGGTCGGTCGGTCGGTCGGTCGGTCGGTCGGTCGGTCGGGGTCGGTCGGGTCGGTCGGTCGGGTCGGTCGGCCGGTCGGTCGGTCGGTCGGGTCGGTCGGTCGGTCGGTCGGGTCGGTCGGTCGGTCGGTCGGGTCGGTCGGTCGGTCGGTCGGTCGGTCGGTCGGTCGGTCGGTCGGTCGGTCGGTCGGTCGGTCGGTCGGTCGGTCGGTCGGTCGGTCGGTCGGTCGGTCGGTCGGTCGGTCGGTCGGTCGGTCGGTCGGTCGGTCGGTCGGTCGGTCGGTCGGTCGGTCGGTCGGTCGGTCGGTGACGACCGTTACCCTCCTCACGAACAGTACCATGGCAGTTAAATACCAATAAGCACTAAGCTTGAAAGGAACCGCTCATGCATGTATTGCCATGATTAATGTATTATTGGGGCTCCAAATGGGGCTTTTGAAAAGATTTATAATTTTTTCAGTTGCTAATTATTTTTAGTACATGTTGAATTCCATATATTTTGTAAATATTTTGAGGACTTTTCTATTTGTTTGATGTGGAATGGGAGTTTATTTCACAAATTTATCCCATTTTATAAAAATGAAGTTGGGCCATGAATTTAACATGTGTTACAATAAAAGCTGAATTACTCAGTAGGAGTCTTGACCAAAGTATACTTACAATTCCTTGTAAAATGCCTGTGTATGGTAATGACGACTAATTTGCTTTGATAATAATCCAGTTGTGTTTCAACAACAGCTAACGGTCGTGGAACGTAATGTAAGTGATTGCACGTTAAACGTAGGAGATTACACGTTAAACGTAAGCGAGTACACGTTAAACGTTTAGTCTTTCTTAACGTAACACATTAAACGTAATTCAGAAACGTTTCGTAGAACATGTAAATCATAAACCATGTAGGCATTTTAAAAAAGATCAATTTTCCATCATGATCATTCCATTTGAACTATCTAATATGGTTACATAAGTCACAGAAAAAGATGTTTCCGTTGACCAAAATGCCAATGGTCTATATAACGAAAAAGGACAAGAATGCACAAACAGTGCGTTCGCGGGGGAAGAAGGGGTCAGTAGCGGGTAAAGGCAAGGTTTATAGTCCCATGATCAAAGTTAAAACTAGAGAGAAATCAGATTCTGCAATGCTGGCTCAGGCTAAACTCAAGCAAACAGAGAAATGGCTCGACGAAGCTGAAAAGAGTCGATTTTTGCCAAAGAAAAAAATCGACCCGATGAAGTATGCAAAGATGAAACAAGAGGTATACTTAATCAAAACCATTTCAATAGTTCTATATTAATATAGTCATATATAGGATAAAGTTGCTATATGTTCACACCGAGTTTATCAACTTGGTGCCTTAGGTGTAGATATTTATACTTTATACTTTCTGTTATCTTCTTTTTTTCTTCTAGTCAGATACGTTACCGTTAAATTGTATTTTTTCTTTTTTCAATTTTCTTAAAACATTCTATGGACCGCTGTAATTTATGCATTTACTGTATTATGGATGAGTCTGAAATAAACACAAATAAATAAACAGATTTATATAGAATAAAAGTAATTTTACAATATGCATCCAGCATTACTATTAACTGCTCTTTACGTCTGTCGTTTCAGGTGCAAAATGCACGCAAAAAACGTAAAGATCTCAAACGTCATCTGAAGTCCTTGGAGCTTAAAAAGGATCTTGCAAGACAAGAGAGACAGGACCTTTTGACCCAACTTGATCTGCTGAATTTGACACTAAATGTGCGACAGTTTGATTTCATTTCTAATTCATAAATAAAACATATACATTTTGTCTATCAGTAGAGTCTTGTCTACTGTTGATTTTGTAAGAGTTTAACTGAACATACAGTAAAACCTCCAATTAAGACCACCTCTCTATTGAGATCACCTGTATAATAAGACCACTTTTCACGAACCCAAACCTCAATAAAGCTACCAAAATGAACTTCTGTATAGAGACCACCTCTCTATTGAAACCACCTAACGCTGGTCCCAAAGGTGGTCCTTATATATACTTTTGAATAACCAACAAAATGTGAATACTGTTTTGTTCTGCCTTAACAAACAATTATTTTGTGTAGGTTTGTAAATTTATACATTCTTGTTTTATTTGGGTACAGGAGGAGAGAGATGAGAGATATCATATGGAACGGGTGCTTGAAGCACAGCGTCAGCAACGACATGAAATGGAAACTCTGCTTCTTGAAGAAAAGAGACAGCGGGCTGAATTGGAGGAGTATATAAAACGCAACCTAAAGGTGCTCATTTTCAATTTACAGCATGTAAATTTAGAGTATTCTCCAGTGTTGCATTTTCAGCATAAATCATTACACGACTGTATAATTTTGTTGTTTTTGAGAAGTTCGCATGGATAAAATTGTGTGCAAATATTTTTTATTTCACAGTAGATGATATATGGGTAAGTATTAACATGGTAAGTGTGTGTTGTTACAGACATGTTGGTAGCCAAAAATATGAAACATCAGTTGAAACTATGAAACTAAACACTTGTAGGATGCTGCAGTGACCGAGTGGATATGGTGTTGGACTCGTGACCAGAAAGTAGTGGGCTCGATTCCCGGTCGGGTCTGGTGGTGGGTGTTAAGCAAACTCATCCCTAAATAGTTGCACACTACTCCGTAGCACCTACACGTTAATTACGTACATGTCCTTGGGTTGAAAGAGTGTGTGAGTGCTTGCATGAGCATTGTGCGCTGAATGTGCTACCAATGCAGGCATGTGAGAAATAGTGAATTGATGATCATTGAGTGTGCCAATGACCTGGTTTACATTTGTAAAGTCATCAAAGCACAAATAGAATCACGACTATAAACCACCACATTTACATTTACATTTTCATTTAGGGTAAAGACATGACGGTGGTGGAAAAGTTAAAACGACAGCAATGTGATGAAACGGGTGAAGAACAAGGATTAAGAAAGATTGAAGATGAAACGACCACTGAGAAGTTTAATGCTGAACAGTTTGATAAAATGAAACTGCATTGCCAGAATATGGAGGAAGAACTTGACATCTTTTATGAACGGGAAATGGATTTGAGAAGACAGCTTGAATTGGCGAATGATGAGGTCAAGTACTACATCATTATGTACTTAAGCATTTTGCTTTTACGGTGATACATTTAAATTGCTTTTGTTTTATATATTTCTCAAACTTGAACTTTTTTTCATCATAAAGTAGACACTGCAAGAATTGAAATGGCATGTGTATCATAATGTTTTAGACATACGGTACCACTTCTGTGACAGCTTAAAACCCCACACAGTGTGTCGCCTCAGTAAAGTATATTACTAAACGGTGGCGACACCACGCATGAGGTTCAAAAGCCTCTTTCAGGGCGTGTCCGTCCCGTGTAGAGAGTCACACCTCTGCACGCTAAAAAAAACTCACCTAGTTTGAAAACAATAGCTTGTGTGATCCCTCCACACCCACGAGGCTCAGTTGGCTACCTATCCTGCCCCTGGAGGTCCATGTACCAACACCACGTCGTCCCCCTCTGATATAGTCATCAACGTTGATGGCTGCAGAATATCCATACAAACAAAACAGTGCTTAGATGATGGCATATAGCATGTGATTTCATTGTATATCTTTCTTACCATACAATGAATATGCACATAAGAACAATATACGATAGACCTTTTATGACACATCTCTGTTGAAAATAAGATCCCTAACCCATATTTACTCCTGTATTTCACCCACAGATAGAGGAAGAGAGGTCATTGAGACAAAGCTTTGAAGATCAGCTTGTGCAATTCACTCAATTGCTAGAACCTCTAAACTGTGTCAAGCGAGAGGTAAGTCATTCAGCATTCTGCAAATCCCTTCGGTTTGAATCCCTCATGTAGATGGAAACCAAGTAGAAAGGCTGTCTCACGTTGACTTCACTTTTACGTATGGTTCTTTCATTTTAGCTAAAGGAACTGAACGTGAAACAAGATGCGGTTTGCTCACACAACCAAGAGCTGGAAGAAAGCAAGGAAATAATGCAAGAGGAAATCAACAGGTCGTGTGCTTACATTTCACTCTTTCTACATTTGTATTTCATGCACAGTACGACCTCTCTATTAGGACCACCTTTGGAAGTAGTGTTAGGTGGTCTTAATAGAGAGGTAGTCTTTATACAGAGGTTCGTTTTGGTAGCTTTATAAAGGTTTGTGACCGTGAAAGGTGGTCTTGTTATAGGCCACCTCTATAATAAGACCACTTTTCTTGGTGAATATCATTCATAGAGTTACCTTAATAAGCCTCGGTAAAGAGACCACCTCTCTATTGGGACCACCTCTGTATAGAGACCACCTCTATTGAGACCACGTAAAACTGGTCCCAAATGTGGTCCTAATAATAAGATTTGTAAATGTATCTTGATTTGTGAAGAGTTAACATTGGTTTCAACAGTCATTGTACTGTCATGTATAAATATTGTCGGGACATGATTAGATATTGTTCAATTTTGTCCCACATATTTTGCTATCAAGGTACTGTTGCTGGACTTTCATGGAACTACTATGAAGATCTAAGTGTTATGAGGATTGACAAAATCTACACCGTTTTATTGTCGTGGAGACCACCTAACACTTGCTCCAAAGGTGGTCCTAATTTGAGACCACTGTTCTATCCCAGTCCCGCCCCGCGGGACTGTCCCGCGGGACTCCCGCAGTCCCGCGCAGTACACTGCTGTATCTGCAATAGTGTTGATTGTGCAATTCATTGTCATTCCAGGTTAAACTTGGAGTTGGAATTGCTACGCAATGAGCCATCAAAAGTTCATAACACAACTCCAGTGTTTGAGCCTACAGACGATGACAAGCAGGTTGAAGAATTTGAAGTTCAGTGCAAAGAGAGGAAAGATCATTTGGGGACATTTAAAGATAGTAGAGTGGAAATAAGCACATTATTAGATGAGATGACGGAGTCTCTCAAAGGGAAACAAGCAGAAGAGGTGAAGCTAAAACAAGAATGTGAGCTCAAAGCAAATGAACTTGCGAGGTTAAAAGACGATGAGATGAAAATCCGTATGCACATATTTGATCACCAGATTGCCCACTCCCTCTCCGATCCTGAGCTGTCACATGCAAACAGAGGCAAGAAGAAAAAGAAGAAGAAGCCCTCACTACTTGAGAAATTTAAGACTAATAAGAAACATTTGAAGAAAGATAAATACTCTGCTGAAAATGGAGGCGTGACACTTGTGAGCATGCGACCCATAGGTTCTAATGTAAGTGGGTTTTGAATTGCACCATACACTAGTAGATGTAGTCTTTCAAAAGACTTTATATCTAATAGTTTTTATTTCTATTATTTATGGGTGATTTACCAGGTAAATATTGGCCAATACATAAAGTATGTCAGCTTGATCAAAGCTTTGCCATTACAGATGAACAGTCCCACATGCTTAAACGAGAAAATATCCAAATACAGCAGCTATGCAGCTGCTCTGAAAATGAATTACTGTTCTAAAGATAGAACACACGTGCTTTTATTAGATGACGTCGTAGTAGCCAAACAACTTGCTATCTTTGCATCATAGAGAAATCAGATCATTTAAAGGCCTTGTCATAGGCTATAGTAGATGTGACTTTATGTTTGTTTCCAATATGTATGTGCGTTTCAACTTTGTTGTAGTGTGGCCATAATATTTGCATGTTTTTGTGTGTGTTTTTCATTGTCAAAGTCAGTAGATACTCGTGAGTGCCCCATACCCACACTCCTGGGTCTGCTCTTGTTCTAGTGTTTTCTTCATATGCAGTTAACACTAGGGTCACTGTACAATTCTTCAGATGTACAACACTTCTTGGTAGTCATTGTTCTAAATGCACTGTAGTCATCATTAAACATTTCAGGAAAGAGTCAACACTTCGAGAGAAGCGTCTAAGCATAAAGCGAAAACAATAGACCTTAAGAGTAAGTTCTCATCTTTTGTTTAGAATCTAGATCTGATAACCATAACAATAAGTTAGCAATAAAAGTTGATGGTGCCAAAACCTCAGTGGAAATAGTAATATTACCAATGATATTGTTTTTCAATTTGTGATTATCATCCAAATACTGACACCAGGTACTGATGTCCATATAGGCATTAAGCAATCCTTTAGCAACAATTTAAATGTATAATGCCCTTTATTTATTTTTTGTGGGTTAAGTTCAAATATTTTAAGTGTTCAATAATGCAGATTTAGTGCTTATTTTTCTCCACAGGTGATGGAAAATTTCTACAAGATAGCACCCGCAAAGAGAAGCGCACCACCAAGTAAACGATGGACATCAACTTTATATTACATTTCTTATATGCTATTTACATAGTTATTTTAATGGTTTTGCCATATCGATGTTTATGTCATATTCGTGAAGATGAAGTCAACTCATTTTGGAGATGGCAGAATATTATTGGGCATCCATGTACCATTTTAACATGAAATATTCCGGCTTACAAGTACAGATGCTACTGCCCTTGAAATATGATTCTATGTTATTTTGTGTTGTAACAATATTTTTCACCTCCTAAAATTAGAATCATAAATTATATATTTATATGCTAGTATAAACTGGACAACTCCACATTATAAACCGGACTTGTCCGTATCATAATAGCATACACTCCACTAAACTGCATACGGCAAATTTCATTTCATGGGTTACTGCTTCCTATTATTCCTGATAAATAAAGCTACAATAGAATTCAAGGTCTTTCTCATAATTGTTTTCCATTCAAGCTATTTACTAATCATTGCTTATTCAGTTCAAGGATGCTCATTTCCACTTATGCCTACTTTATAACCTTTTACTTTAAATACATGTAAGTAATATTAGTTAGTGAGAAGTCACAATAGAAGTCCTAACATAATCAGCGAATTGTCAATTACACTTATTTCGTGACATGCCAAATGATGTCCAAGTCTGAGTTTATTAATCAACCCAAGCCCAGATAGAACTAACTACTTGTAACTTGCGTCATATTGCAAACATTTACGTACATGTAACTACACACAACTATTTTTGGTATTTACCATAATTTCCCGGTCGAAGTACCAACTTGCAAGCCTTGTGGTGGCATATTGTGGTTTTGCATCGTAATTTTCTGCAATTGCTAATGATCTCCACAAATATAGCTATGGTGGTAAAGCCAGTTGTACTTTTTCTTTGACTAGGATATCATTTGATGTCAATACGGTTGCATCTCCAATTAAGATCACCTCTGTATAGAGACCACAAAATGAGACCACTTCTCCCATAAACCTTCATAAAGAGACCACCCCTCTTTTGGGACCACTTAACTTTAGGTCAATGGTCCACTGTACGATCTTGATAGAGACGTTCTATTGTATTATGGGGCAATGTCCAGTTTTGACCAGTATTTCCTGCCATATTCACTCATACTAATTAAAGTGACCATGAGCATCCTCTTAGCGGCCTGTCACCTAAGTGAAGCACGTCCTTAGCACGTTAACACTTCAAGTATCCATTTCTGAGTGGTGGTCAAGATGTAGAACCTGTCAGTGGTGGTCAAGATAAAGGTCTAGAACCTGTCGAAAGTAGAGTCTTAGGATTTGCCATTGAGCAATTTCACTTTTGCCTTATTATTTGTTTTGTTTGTTAATGATTATTTAATTTTGCTTGGCCTTTGCTTTCTCCTGTTGTTGCGTGTGTTTGTCATTGATTTTTTGTTTCTTTTTTATGTTTTGTTGTTGCTGTTGTTGTTGTTACTGTTGCTGTTGTTGTTGTTGCTGCTGCTGCTCCTCCTCCTGCTGCTGCTCCTGCTGCTGCTGTTTTGTTGTGTTTTTCTTTTGTTTTGTTTGTTTTGTTTTGTGTTAGGGGAACGGTTGAGAACGTAAAGATTTAAAGGGTCTTTGAAAATACGAGCACACCCTCTACATATCATACTTATATTACTTACAAGCACTTGCACCTTAACCAAACAAAATAACCCAAAATTATTATATCAATAAACCAGAAATGAGTCCCAAATCTTTCTACCGTCCCCACTTCTGAACCCACAACTCAATCGTCCAATACTTATAAAGTAAACTAACCAATTATCATGCCCTTATACCAGTGACCATCCCATTACCACGGCTGCTCCTCAACTGAATGATCTAATTAGTTTTCGTCACAACGTCCTCTTACAATGCCCTGTCCTCCCTAATAACGTTACTTGATGCAATGACGGTGACGATCAAAGTAACGTGGTCAATGGACGGCACTAAGGGGCTAGTCGGATTTGTCCTGGTCGTTACGTGCAAGCAGATAAGCAGAGCTGAATGGGCAGTGATTGTCAGAGGCGTGTCCAGGTTTGCTTGTTTGTTTGTTTGTTTGTTTGGTTGTTTGTTGTTGTTGCTGCTGCTGCTGCTGCTGCTCCTGCTCCTGCTGCTGCTCCTGCTCCTGCTCCTGCTCCTGCTGCTCCTGCTCCTGCCTGCTCCTGCTCCTGCTCCTGCTAGTCATTGCTGTTTTTGTTGTTGTTTTTGTTGTTTTGTAGGTGTGTTTTGTTGATAATTCTGTTGTTTTAAGGGGCGGGCACGGCATGATTTCATGGGCGTATTTTTGGTTGTTTTTACTCAATATGTGCTGTCACACCCCAACCCTGCTGATTTTTGTAACAGTCACAAAGGCTATTGGCGATGCGCTTATATTCCATACAAGATAAAAACACAAACAGCGTATATGTATACAAGAGACAAAACGTACAAAATCGTATAAATCATCCATGAAATCTCACTTAAATACCTGGCGCCAGCTAGAACGCATAATACATAAGAAATGAAGTTGCAGATGCAAAAGAAAAATCCCCATGTGCCTCTGACGAATCAAAGTTGATGGTGCGAGTCGTCAATGGCGAAATTAGGGAGCATTAAAGGGTTTGATTGACAGCTGGTAGTGCGATGATTGACAGCTGCAAATAGTTTACGATTCGTGCTGGAACTAACAGATGGTGTCAAGTTGCTGGTGTAGAAAATCGTCCATGTTTTGACAAGAGAATGTAAACATTAATGTTTGGATCGCTGATACACGTGTATTAATTGGCTTTCCGAGTTTCACCTTTTCAAACATCTGTCATATTTCACTTAAACTCCTGTGGAGTATTCAGTGATCTGTCAAGTGTAAGCATGAAAATACCTCTCGACTGTTTTGCGTGCGTTTGCCTTTTTTTATTTTGCATGCGAGTTTTTGTTTGGTGTATTGTGTATTGGTGTGGTAGATTGTTTGTTGGTTGGTTGGTTGATTTGTTTGTCTGTTTGTTTTTGTGTGTTGCTTTAATAGTGCGCGGTTTTATAATTGTTTTGTCGTTTTTTTTTTTTGTGTATTTTTTGAACGTTTTGGTTTTGTCAATTTTGTTTTCAAAAAAGCGTTTTTTGTACTTGTTCTTTTTTTTTCCATTCTGGGAATTTTGGTTTTAATTGCATGTGAACTTTTTCAGACATGTTTGTGCCATATCATATAAATCAATTGCTCTGACCCCCCTAAAAAAAAAAAAAACATAAATTAAATAAATAAGATAAAAAAAAATAAATGAGACAAACCATGTTGAAAGTTTTTTTTTTTTTTTGGGGGGCAAAAGATGACGTGACGATGGGGGATGACAAAAGGTGACAAGGGGGAGGTTAAAAAAAAGCGCAAGAATGAGGTGACGTCATTTGTGAACGATCCCTAACTGCCAAATAAGAACAATACTACTCCTACTTGTATGACACTTGTAACGTCTGCAATGTCACGTCTGCAATGTCATGTCCGTGTGTAGTTGCTTTTATCATCATTTGTCTTATGAAACGAATTCTTCCTTTGATGATGGCCGATAAAATGATACCTAATTCGCTTTTTGCAAATTTAGGAAGTACTAATATGCTTCCCGTGTGACATTACAAGGTGTGAACGACTAATTTACAGCCTTCAATCATAATTTGCGTCCATCTAATTAGCTGGTCAATGAACAAAGTGAAACTGGCTATTCCATTGAAGATAATGTGACTTTTCCTGTATATAATCTATATGTCCTTCGCAAATCTCGGCCAATTGTACCATACATTCTGCCATCGAAGAAGAGCAATATGCACGTGGGTCTATGGTTCAATATTGTTATGGTGCTATGGATAGTGCCATAGCAATATTTACTGCACCTACGTTATCAGCTGTAGGTGGCCCCAGAGTTAATAATTAGAACTTAAAATGAAAATAATAGCAAGAATTCTCCTCATGTGGATCTCCGACTTGAATTGACTAATCGTCCCGTTTAATTGTACACAGAAACTTGACATGTCTCGCAGTTTGCATTGTGAAAAGTTGGCAGGTGTCATCAATGAATGTAGAATCCTTGGTGTCATCTGCAAAGGATATATCAATGATCTCTCAAATACATTGGTACCATGCATCTGAAATAGTTTCGGTTTCTTCTCTCTTTTTCATACAAAACACATCGTAAAATTTCGTTTGGCACTGTCATGCATGTTTCTATGCACAGATATGATCGACTTACAGTTCAAATCACACGTTAATATTGTAAGATTGTATCTATATGTACAGTGTAAAATAGATTACCGTAGACCGACAATGGTTCAGTGTTCAGACGTTTGTTTCGTAAAGCCTAGGGTACAACTGGCAGTACTGCTTATTTACTGCCTCTCTACTTCCAAATGGTCAGTTCATGACAAACATGGTGATCAGTGCGTGTCCTGTCCTGTGAAAGTGCGGCAGAAGTCCATGAAAGTACCTTTGGGGGCAGTACGGAAACAGTAGCGAATGTTCCTACCATGACTACGACCAATTCAGCAATGGACTTACAGTACTCAGTGGTTAAAAGATCCAGTACGTCTAGCAGCACGTTACTAACTGCCGAAGACACTAGTCAGCACAGACATTCATTGGAAAATGCGCACTGTCAAGATGTCCGCACTGCACATTGTGCCTCACGAAACGCTACGCATTTAGAACACCCGGGTATGAGTGTGCCCTAAGCTTAAGACGCGTGCTGTTGAAATAATCCCTACAGTTCAAATGAACAGCTGCTCTTACTATTAGACATGACACGTCTCGTGTCGTCGCGACATAATCCCGCTTGAGGATAGCCTCATCACGCGATGAGGCTATCCACGTGGATGTCCCAATTCTATTAGGATTCATTTTAATCCCCCGTGTATTCTAGTATCAGAATCAATCAGCTGTGACCGGCTTTGATGACGCAGCCAAATGATGGGAATACTGTGTATCTCCCGTGAGCGCAATCATCCATGACCAGATTCTGTGTCACCGCTGCAAATGTGATTTGTAATGGTAGCTTTTGTTTGTTTTGTCTGCTTTTCAGTTGCATGATGCTGGATGGAAAGCAAGACTAATTCTAACTTTACTGTGGGCTGTGTACGTGTTTAAAAACTTTTACAAAATCAATTAAAACTGCGAAAATTATAACACACTTAAAATCCATCCACGAGAATCGAATTTGTAGGCGTGAATTCACCTTGTTTCCTATAGCCTACACCCCTTCATGTGAAAAAAAGCTATCCTGAGCTTTCATGTAACATTTTGTGGGTTAAGTAAACAGCTGATACCTCATTAAAGAAATGAAAACAAGATGGAGGCTTTATTGCAGCTGTAGATGTGAGTCGACTGCGAACTGTCGTTTTTAAATAGTCGTCTGCTTTCTTGATAGACACGATTTTCCTGCAGTTTCCCTCGCAATTTTTGGCTACGCACTTTAAGTGGCTTGTATCTGGTGACTGAGACCTATTTGTAGCAATTAACTGGATGTAAAACTGAAATGATATCTCAGTAGAGTTGTCATATCAAAAAGGGTTTGAAAGTGTTAATCTTTTGAGAAAAGTTCTTGGCCCGGTGCGTTTTCATATGTTTAAATCTATGATTGGCATTAGGTGACCCCATTATAAATAGATTATCTTGAATATGTTAAGTATATTTAACCTTTTAACAGCCCGCTACTTGGGATGATGGTATTATTCTGGTCTCACAACTTTGGGGTCGTGAGTTCGAGTCCCGTCAGGGCCACTTGATATAGTCAAACGGAAGCTATGTCTTCAGCTATATCAATACAGTGGTAGGAGCTTGCTTGCAAGAACAGTGAAAGTAAACTTGAATATGTTGTTATAGGGGTTTAATTTATTTTGAACGATTATTAAAGTACTCAAAATTATACATGGTTGAATGAATCATATGTTAGCACATGTTAAATCATCGTCCATAAAATAGCTTGCGCATCTAGTCATAATGCAAACAGCGTCTTGTTGGTAATTTGCGAGTAATGCAGCACTCTGGTATATGAGGCGTAACCAGGTAGATCCCAGGTGCAGGACCGTCTGGGAGATTTTATTTCATGCCCTTCTTTTTATTAAAACGCTTCCTATATAATAGATCTTCGCTAATCGAACGTTATAATATGCATGGTCATAGGCAGATCCAGGTTTTCGGAAAAGGGGGGGCGCACTTAAGGAAAAGAGGGGGCGCACTTACGGGATTTCATGAAAAACCCTATGAAAATGAAGTATTTTGGTGGGAAAAGGGGGAGCGCGCGCGCCCTGCGCCCCCCCCCCCCTGGATCTGCCTATGCATGGTGGCCGTGCCATCAACAATAGCTCTGAGGTTATAGCCGGCAAATGTAGTTCTGATTGTCCTGATGTGAACACAATGCAAACTAATTATAACATTGACTTAATCTTGCTACAATTGTACTGATTAAAGTTGCACAATCCACATGATTATCTAGCTAAATTCTCGCTATATTGAGTGCATACTATTATTATTTTGCCAATATGCTACACTAAAATTTCATTGTGGGAAGAATTCAACTGTTTTTTCTTGAAGGATTTGTGATGAATGCTGTTGAGTAACTGGGGACAGTACAAAAGATATTTAGCCATTATGATTTCTCTATCAAAAAAATGGGTTTACGTGTATCTTAAAACCAATATCTTATCTCTATGTGATGGATGTATTTACGTCTAGTACTTATTACTATTTATGCTATTTAAATCTGTTGGTACCGCCATGTAGTTTACACCATCTAATAAGAGATTCATCCTGTCCCTAACCAGAAAGGATGAAGCAACATGAAGCAATGGTTTTGTAGCATTGTCAGAGTGATATTATAATTATCATGCTGCTTTTGCAGTTGATGGAGTTTAGTTGTTTTTTATGACTGTTTCATATGTTCCTTTTTTATTTGAATCTTGGTCTGTGTTTCACTTATCTTTTGTCGGGCGATTTGATGGGGGTTTTATTTGACTGGGGTTAGGTTTGGTTTTGCTGAGGGAGTGGTGTGTTTCAGGTTTTCTCAAGTCATATGATAGTGGTTACTTGTTTTGTTTGTTTTGTCTTTTGTTTTGTTTTTAAATAATCCTAGCACTCAATAATGGGTATGATTGGGATGTGTTGGTTGGTTGGTTGGTTGCCTGGTTTGTAGGTTGGTTAGTTGGTTGGTTGGTTGGTTGGTTGGTTGGTTGGTTGGTTGGTTGGTTGGTTGGTTGGTTGGTTGGTTGGTTGGTTGGTTGGTTGGTGGTTTTACACTCAAATAAAAACAAATACGTGTATTTGAACTTGAAGTTTCTACAGGATTATTCGGTGACAAGGCATTTTGGTAACTGTGTACGTATGGGCTCATTTAACGAATATCACACGGGTATCTTGAGACTAGAGAGAAAGGCCTTTTTTAGATACTAATGATTCTGTAATATACAACAAATAATCAAGTTTGAGCCACTGTAAAAGCAACTGAATACATAAACATGCTATAATTCTAAACAGTCATGAATTCTATAGGTAGCATTTTCCCCCGGTGTTGACTAATTCATTAACTATAATGCGTTAACCATTGCAGCAAAACTCTAATTGTATGCAATATGTCCCATTGACTTAATTTACATTCTATTAAAACTCCTCTTTCTTTTCTCCCTCCAAAAGCAGTTGTACAATAATTGATGTCACACAATAGACAATTAGTTTACATGCCATTACCACTGAATGGCGGGACACATTGCCTCTCCGGCAAGAAGAAAAGCGCCAAGACGTATGCGTTTTTCACGGCTCTTCTGGCATTATCGCCCACGACAGAATGCTCACTTCCGGTAAAGATGCTCCCAGCTTCCGCATTACAACATGGCGCTTTGAGATAATGACTTGCCCCCATCGCGCTGCTATTGAGCGGGGTCTCGCATAATGAGTGCTTCCTGTGTCTTGCTATTGAGTGCTAGTGAGGGATAAATCTCTCACGCCCCATTATCGCTCAATGCAAAATGAGCAGGGGGTGTTAAAAGACTGCCGTTCCATCTTTCAATCCCTGCTCATCACTTGGCCTTTTCGGGGGCAGCCATTGTTGATTCGGCTGTTAAACGCAAGGGCCATGCGCCCTACCACAAATTCGCTGACAAAAGTAGTATGGCTATGGGGATTAATAGAAGCGCTCACGTGTAATTTATATTGACAAATTGTGACTGGCAGCCGACTGCGAGCATTGTAGGCGCAGGAATGTCATCCATTCACATGGCGCGCAATAAAAACACACCACGTGGTTTAATAATATTCATTAGGGCGAAAATTAGATGAATGCAAGAGGCGAGCGTTTTAATTAAGTGGAGGTAATAAGTTGAAGCGTACAATGCGCCTTGGCACCAAATGATGACGGATGGTGGCGGGTTGCCGGCACAATAGCCTTAAGCCATTCACAGCTTGCCAACCACGGGCCGGAAATATGACTGCAATGCAGCCCAATGGCTGGGTAATAACGTGGACGCCACTACACCATGGATAATTTTCGCCTGCTCCTTTGGACTTGGGGTCAATGGTTGGGTGGCATTATCCAGCTGAGGGGGATTCCGGAGCTGAGCAAATTGAGGAGGTTGTTGTTGGGGTGTGGTGTGTGGTGTGGTCATGGAAACAGCAGGGGTTAGGCGGGGTGTTTGTAGGATGCAGGGGTTTGGTGATGATGAGTTTATGCGATGATAGTTTAGTAGTGGGGTTGGTGATTAGTGATGTTTGGTGGTGGTGTTAGTGGTGGGTTTGATGTAGTGTGGGTTTTTTTTAATATTGGAGATGGGGATAGTGTTCTGGTTTGGCTTTAGATGTTAGTGTATAGTAACTGTTCAACATTCGTAATAAACGTATTTATTATAATTGAAAACAGGACAAACTGAAATGTTCATGATCACAAAAGTTGTAGAAAGAGCTCCAATATAAGACCAGATTTAACCTATGCGCATTGCATCCAGCTGTTATTCATTATTTCCGGAATATATCCTTTGGATATCTGCCTAAAGATGATTTGAATAATTAAAATTGTAAACATAAATTCACTTTAATCGCACTCATCAAGTAAGTGAATAACGGGGCATGTAGTAGCAAAGAATGCAAACACACCAATAATATATATATATCTGACAATTTAAGCCAGTCACAATATTGTACAACACACAGATGAGCAAATCAACGTATTCACTTGTACTATATACAAGGTGATTCAAAGTACTATAGTGTCATAAGCTTCTCTTGTCGCTTAGCATGAAATGGGATTAAAATTAATCTCCTCTATTACACACATATATCAAAGTGAGCTGCAGAGTTACCACAGCAATAATGAACAACCTCAAAAACACATTAATACATACACTGATGCCCTTCTGGGTAAAGACACGCTTAAAATAGAAATGCCAACGAAAACATATGCATATGTCCAAGCTTTTATGGATTATGTGAACGTGTTTTACGTACATCTTACATCACTGGTACTTGTTCCTTCAACAACTGGGGAATGCGCGGACACTTCACCCAACTCTCTTCCATTGCCAGCAACATGGCTTATCATTACTTCGGGACAGACGATATCGTTGCCTCCATTATTAACCTGCATGCATTTCGTGATCACGTGTTCATGCATTTCCGGGTTACTGCTGGCCATCACATCCGGGTCCTCTTTGAATAACTTCTGGGCATTTTTGAAAACATCAATGTGGTTTTGAAAATAAGGATGCTCGAATTGAAACTGTCCAATCACGTCAATATCATTGGTACGTGAGTTATTTGAATTGTCCTCCGCATTGCCCTCATTTGAAAAGTCACATTTCTTGTTGATGTTGCTATTCTGATCAAAAGAGTGATTCGTTTCGTGATCAGAATCTTCGAGATCACTTTCGGACCCGCCTTCTTTCTGGAAGATGTCTAGATTGGCTAGCTTTGCGTGCTGTTGCTCTAGATGGGTTTTCCTCCACTTGATTCTTCTGTTCTGGAACCAGACTTTCACCTGAGCTTCTGTCAAATTCAGTGAGGCGGCCAAGTAATACCTGAAAATTTAAGGCATAGATTTACAAACTTTGCATATAAAAAAACTGAAAAACAGTTGGACAACTACATGTAACAATATGGTCGATAATGAAGCCTTTTGCTATCTACCAGATATCTGTTGTGTTTTGTTTCATAAATATGCTCACAAAAAAAGTTATTACAGACAGCGGTCCCCAATGTCCCGTGACAATTAATATCAAGTCAGTGATCCAGACCTTCATGGACCGCCGTTTAAAAATAACACTACAAATGCCATAACCCACACTTTATTGTTCCACATTTAGGCCCACGTGTCTACACCATGCAGAAAAGGAGTGTCTGCAACTACCATGTATTGTAACCACGGATTTAGAAGCCCCCACACCGTACCTCTCACTTCCCACCCCCATATACTGTACACACGGATTTAGAAGCGCCTCAAGTCAAGTCAAGTCAAGTAATATTTATTTAAAAGTCGGTACATTATAACAAATAACATAAGCTCTACAGAGCTTTTAAAACCGACAATACAGACATATACAATTACACATTATACACTAAAATGAAATTATATAGATAAGTTATTTACAAAATGAACAGCTTACCTCTCGGTTCCCACCCACCATGTACTGTAACCACGGATTTAGAAGCCCCCACAGCCCACCCATCGGTTCTCACCATATAGTGTACACACGGATTTAGAATCCCCCACAGCTTACCTCTCAGTCCCCACCATGTACTGCTGCCGTTCAAACTCCGCCTCCAGCCTTTCCAGCTGCTCCGGCGTGAAGATGGTGCGCACGCGCTTCGACTTGCCGCCCCCGCCCCCGCCGCCGCCGCCGTGCTTCCAGTCGCCCCCGTGGTGGTGGTGAGGGTGGGGGTGAGGGGAATGGTGGTGGTGATGCCCCAGCTGCCCGGGGAGTTGCTTGTCGTCTGCAATAGAGAGAAGAGGTTGATCTAAAACGCGGCTAAGTACAGTAGGATCTCTCTTATATAAGAGGAGCTTGTTTTATGATAGCTTTCAATTCAAGAGGATTGAAAGCTATCATAGGTATGCTTAAAACAAGCTCAAACGTTGGTTGAAAAAAGTGTATATGATCACAAACTTGAGCAGATAAGTATCAACATAGAATCTCTCTAATAGGACCACCTTAGGGACCAGTGGTAGTCGGTCTCAATAGAGAGGTGGTCTTTATACAGAGGCTCATTCTGATACACTGGGTACCTTTATGAAGGCTTGGTAGCTTGCAAAGTGGTCTTAATATAGAGGTGGTCTTGATTGAAGGTTCAACTGTAAGTGACTGATGGCTGACTGGCCAGATGGCAGGTTTCAGATACGTAGAGTTCTTGTACATGTACGTAATCCTCTACGTAAATTTGCAAGTGTACACACTGAAATACATTTCAATTTCAAAGGCCTTTTACTTTGATAAATGCTGAGTTGTTTGGTTGTCACCCGTAATGAACAGAATTCAATGAGGGTTTGTTACTGTGGGTTCGAGTCTGACGTAGGTAAAATAAAAACTTCTGCTTAGACTACAAATAAAGTTGGAAACGTTTGCTTTAAATGACATAGTTAAAAGTATGTATTTGGCAAACTTTAAGAAGTTTTAGCACGGATTATTATTATTGTTATTTGGATTGATAATATCATAATGTAATATGTAACATGTACTGTGGTAACTGATTATAAATACGAAACTTTAAAAAAAAAACATTGTCTCCATTGCAGATCTCATGTAGGCCCTATATTTGTGTCCATTCTCTACTCTTTTGGAAGTTCAGCCAGTCAAATAAGCAGTCAGTGTGCAAACATAGTTGGTAAGTTTCAATAACCCCATTCACTGAAGAAACAAGAAGCAGCTCTCGCTAGTATTGACACAGCAATTCGATGTTCATTTGCCAGCATGTTATTTGACTTCACTTCCCTTGCACCAACAATACATGACACCTTCCCATTCAACAGCCCACTATTCTTGCCTCCCTCGACAAACAATCGTTCGCCACACACACACTTGGGGTGTGAGTCCACTGAAAACGTCTTTGGATATCTTCATAATTAGTCAATTGCCACGTTCAAAACAACAAACACACCTCATTTGGAATACAAATGCCTGTATCAAGCTCCAATGCGTTGTTTGTCGAGCATTATTGCTTCAAACGGGCGTAACAGACGAGAGTTGGCGTGAAATCGAACGACTCTGTCTAATTACCGTTTAGCCTTTGTCTTTTTATTGGGGACGTTATGTAATTTGTCCAAATGGGGGTGGGCGATGCAGGTTACCAGCGTTCGTTTCTAATGATCTTTGATCCACTCGTGTCAACGCACGTGTTAATTAAAAGGCTAATGACGTTTTCGCTAATAATGCATGAGTGGGGCCTGGTGACTTGTCGGCTATAGTGTATTTCATTTTTGTAACACTTGCACTCTGGTTTCTATAGACAATTTGGATGGATGTTTTGTATAAAGAATTAGTTCTATGTAATGGCTATTCGCTACGTTATCTGGTTTAATGTTTATTGGAATGCTGATACACCATATTATTGTTGTACATCTTTAAAGATATAAATATATTAGTTTTGTTTTTGTTTTCATTTTATGTCTTCATATCTATGATAGTTTGCCTTTAAAATTTGTGCGTGTATTTTGTATATCATTGTGGTTAGGGATGTATTATATATTTTTCATGCAATACAACGTCAGATCCAGGTTTTTGAAAAAAGGGGGGCACTTAACGAACGGGGGGGGCACCTAAGGATTTCATGAAAAACCCTATGAAAATAAAGTGTTTTGGTGGGGAAAGGTGGGGCGCGCGCCCCCCAACCCCCAACCCCAACCCCCAACCCCATGGATCTGACTATGCAATGTGCTAAAATATTTAGTGACTTGAAGACACGAAGACACAATTCTCGAAATGTGAGTCTTGGCTTGCAAGTACTCACAAACTATGGTTTTCTTATTTAGGGGGGGAAATGCTCTTTGTTCGCAACAGCTATTTAGGAGAAAGAATGCCAAGCGACATTTTTCATCGGTTTAAGTAAATACAGACACGTGCACCGCAATGTGGACAAACTGGTTTGCAACATTGAACAGGGTGGTATTCTTACAAATTATTCCTCCTAATTAATGTCATTTACTGCATAAGTCAATTCCTCCTTACTAAGTAACTTTTGTTGCCTCTATATATGCACGTTATTATATCATTTCGATCTGCTATGGGGCACAGTTCAACTTTTTCGCTTTTCCTATTTAGTGCTTTAGATTTTTATCGTGCTGTTTTAATGAGGGGGTCATATAGCAAAAATTGTGATTGATGATTTGCACTCAATCTTGAGCGTGAATTGTGAATTGCCTGTATTTCAGTGCGTGAAATGTGATGGAACCTGTTATTGGTGACTGGTGATCTGCTCATTACAAATTCTGTGATTGGTGATTTGCCCTAAATATTGAGCGTGAATGGCGAATTGCCTGTATTTAAGTGTGTGAGATGTGATGAAAATGTTAATCAACCTATCCAATAACCCTTTCTGGTGATTGGTGAAAGACAAAGACAATGAAATGTATGGTGACTGGTGATTTAGGAAAAATGGTGGTGAATTAATTTTTATCAAGGCTATTTACCCCCCCCCCCTCTTTAATCGTATTCTTCTTTTCGTTTGATGAATTTTGTTTTTCTTTCCTCAAAGTCATATTCACGTTTGCAGCTGCAAATCTAATATTGTATGTACTTTCTTCTGAAAATTTGCATGGCTTAGAAATTACTTTCTAAGCATGCTGTGGTCGGGTGGGTTAAATAAGGAGTCGGAATTGTAACCAAAAGACTGTGCGTTCGATTCCCGGTCGGATTCGATTGTCGGTGTCAAACAATCTTATCCCCAACAGGTTGCTCAATACATGCTCTATGACACCTACAAGTTAATCATAAATAATGCTAAATATGTACAGGTCAGGTGAGTGAACGATAATCTGATTGCCATGGGTGCTGATAGCAATCGTGCTGTATCATAGGCAGATCCAGGTTTTTGGAAAAGGGGGAGCGCACTTAAGGAAAAGGGTGGGTGGGGGTCGCACTTTTGGATTTCATGAAAAACCCTATGAAAATGAAGTATTTTGGTGGGAAGTGGGGGGGACGCGCCCCCACCCCCACCCTCTGGATCTGCCTATGTGTATGGTCTACAAGGACTTGAAAACCTCAATATAGAGTAGCAATGTTAACAATGATCTGGTGTACATGACATTAAGTCGACTGTGCATATGGCTATGACATAGTAGAACATAAAACCTGTTCATTTACATTTAGATTGATATAAACAATCTTATTTTATTATTTTCTTTGTATATTTCTGTCACTGCTTAATATTCCAAAAATTAAAATGTACATAAATTTATATTTATTATCATTATATATTTATGTACATTTTAGTTTTTGGAATATTAAGCAGTGACAGAAATATACAAAGAAAACAATGATTCCATATACTGCATACCTAATTAACAGAACACTAATCTGATTTTAATACTACTCTCACTGTTATGGCAAGCAACTGAACATAATCTGATTTTAGTTTTTGCTTTAAAAAACTCAATAACACTTGTAATCTAGGCATGTTGCTCTACAAATCTAGCGACTACAAGCACACCCTCGATCACTCCCATTTTTATCCAATTGTTCGCTCAACTCACTAATTTCGCACCCAATACGCCATCAAAGCAACCGCCCACTCCACACCCCACAAAATCAATGCTACCAACAAGTCATGGTGTTTGCAGATAGTTAGGTGCATTCCTCATTTGAAATCCATCTGACTCTTTACTCAAGCTAATTTATTTGCTGGGTGCGACCGCTATTGGTAACTTTGCGCAGTGCAATGAGAACTTAATCGTTTGGTCGTTGAAATCGCCAAACTTGGCTAGGCTCAAATTTGCTAATCATTGATGGAATTGAAGTTTGTGGTTTCTTGTGCATATAGCTACATTGGGCTCTGAGGTCTACAGTGTAAATTTTGTGGCAATTAGACATGATATCTGTGTAATTTGACAGAATTGATTGCACTGCGTATTACACATTAACGTGCAAGGTTGTTCTTCGTTGCCCACTAATTTGTGTTTGGGGAATATTAGGTTGACTAAAGACGGGGCATTTTGTTTGTTGGTATTACGTGGGTGAGAATATACAGTGTGTTATGAAATAATGATTTAACGTACAATTAGTCAGGTGACAGTTACGTCTATCGTTGAAGACAGATTTGTGTACTGTGTCTGCTTGTGTCAACGACGTGGTTTAGTCCAGTATCAAACGCTAAAAATAGTTTGCTTTGATACTAGTATGCAGTATTAGTACAAGACTAGTACAAAGTCACAAAAACACTTCTCCATTATTACTAAAATTGCAGAAATCGTAGTCGAAACAACAGAGAAAACTCATCAAAAGCACACAAAAAAACATTGACATTTTCAAGCAGTTTTCGTTCAATCAATGAAATTTACAAAAATCGTAGAAGACTTTGAAGCAGAAAATGCAACTTTTCGCCCTGTTCCCGGTAGCTCTGCCTCTGCTACTGATCATCACCTCCATGCGTGGCTGCGATGCATTAGAATGCTACTTTTGCGAGAACTGTTCCGCCGTTGATGAAGACACACCCGTGGCGAGTTCCATGGCACCGGACAAAAACTTACTGACGGCGGGATACGAGCCCAAAGACCGCTCGTGTGCGCTCTGTTCTATCACGGAAATATTTAAGACCGGAGAAATCACAAGGCGCTGTAAAGTTGTAGATTATGTGACCAGACGACATAAGGCCGGTCAATGTATCGACGAGTACGGTAAGGATGTTAAGGTGAACGGGCAGACGTGCTTTTGTGACGTGGATAGATGTAACGGTGCCCCCCATATGACGTCAGGAGGTTGGAGAAGCCTCCTGGCAGTCGGCATTTTTACTCTCTTCATGCAGACGACTGGCGTTTAGGGATGATGTAGACTCTATATGGACATTTTTTGATGTTCGACAGAAGTGGAACATTGTTCCATTTTGGGGTAGGGGTGTCAATCAAGGTTCTGATATGTTGTGGGTCTAAGTTTTTTTGTATGCGCTAAAATGTGTCATATTGAAATTCCACTAGTTACTATTTAAAGAAATGCGGCATTAAAAGTACATGTATGCACAGTAGAATTTACTTGGATATTATGATTTATATTCCTGGTGTATGATATAATAAATATTTTGTGGAGTATATAAATAATATTTGAATAAATTGTCGCATATGATATACACACTTTTCTTTTTCGGGGGGGGGGTCAAGAAAAAAAGAAAAAGAGAACAATTGTGCACTTTTCTGGAGTGTGAAAAAATGTACATTCTGAATCTTACGTGTATTCGTAAAGATTGTGTACATACTGATAAAGGATACTGCCTGGACACTTGACAGGTTTACAAAGCCTACTAATTGCTTGTCAATATCATAATTTGATGATGAACATTAGCACCTGGGTAGTTTAATAATTTATGTGATCATTAAAACTTCCAGGGATGAGGGTACCGAGTACTCGACTAACCGTAAACAGTGTGAACAATTACTTTTCCAATTGTGTGG
>CM032668.1:19860963-20007087 GCA_019095985.1 Streblospio benedicti | reverse complement strand
ACCCAATTTTTGTTTCCCCCCGTTAAAAGGTTTTCCCCCTAATTGGCTTGTTTGCAAAATAGTTGGGTGCTTTTCCTCAAAAACCCATCTGACTCTTTACTCAAGCTAATTTATTTGCTGGGTGCGACCGCTATTGGTGTGGCTTTTGCGCGGTGCAATGAGGGGAGCAATCGTTTGGTCGTTGGGAAATCGCCAAACTTGGCTGGAGCTCAAATTTGCTGATCATTGATGGAACTAAGTTTACTTGGTTTCTTGACTCGCATATATGGGCTCATTGGGCTCTGAGGTCTAAATTTTGTGGCAATTAGACATGATATCTGTGTAATTTTGACAGAGAATTGATTGCACTGCATATTACATTAACGTGCAAGGTTGTTCTTCGTTGCCCACTAATTTTGTGTTTGGGGAATATTAGGTTGACTAAAGGCAGGGGCATTTTTGTTTGTTGAGTATTACGTGGGTTGAGCATATACAGTGTGTTATGAAATAATGATTTAACGGCCACAATTAGTCAAGGTGACAAGTTACGTCTATCGTTGAAGACAGATTTGTGTACTAGTGTGTGCTTGTGCCAACGACATTGGTTTAGTCAGTATCAAACGCTAAAAATAGTTTTGCTTTGATACTAGTATGCAGTATTAGTACAAGACTAGTACAAAGTCACAAAAACACTTCTCCCATTAAAAATTGCTTATCTCTCTGACAAAGGAAACTAAAATTGCAGAAATCGTAGTCGAAACAACAAGAAAAAACTCATCAAAAGCACACAAAAAACATTGACATTTTTTTCAAGCAGTTTTTCGTTCAATCAATGAAATTTACAAAAATCGTAGAAGACTTTGAGGCAGAAAATGCAACTTTTCACCCCTGTTCCCGATGGCTCTGCCTCCTGCTGCTGATCTCTATGCATTAGCTGCGATGCATTAGAATATACTTTTTGCGAGAACAACTGTTGATGAAGACACCGTGGCGGGTTCCATAAGGACTGATATGTTGGCGGGATACGAGCCCCAGGTTTTTTGTATGTTCTAAAATGTTTATACCGGAAAAATCCAAGGCGCTGCAAAGTTGGCTATTTAAAGAAAGGCATTAAAAGTACATGTAAATATATAATAATATTTTGTGAATATATAAATAATATTTGAATAAATTGTCGCATATGATATTCGATCTTTTCTTTTCGGGGAGGAGGTTTAAGAAAGAAAGAACAATCTTCGTGCACTGCAGGTTGGGGATGAAATGCTGCATTCTGAATGCTTTTTTGTATTCGTACAGATAGTGTTTCATGCTGGGATAAAAGGTTCTGATACTGCATGGACAAAGTTTTTTGTATGCGCTAAAATGTGTCATATTGAAATTCCACTAGTTACTATTTAAAGAAATGCGGCATTAAAAGTACATGTATGCATAGAATTTACTTGGATATTATGATTTATATTCCTGGTGTATGATATAATAAATATTTTTGTGGAGTATGATAAATAATATTTGAATAAATTGTCGCATATGATATACACACTTTTTTTCGGGGGGTCAAGAAAAAAAAAAAGAGAACAATTATGCACTTTTCTGGAGTGAAATTCATCATTACCCAATCAGAATCCAGAATCTAATCATAAAATGCCGAAACCCAATTGATTTAAACGCCGTTTTACATTATCCTAAATGAGTAAACGCTGTAAAATTTCAGAAAAAATGAACTTATTTCTCATGTCAATGGAATATGTTCCTTTTATTGCAGCTATGTACTAGTAAATTCAAAATTACTATAATGTACACTACAAACATGTCCATGTCGCACTCTTTTCTGAGTGCAAGTGCGCATGCGCAAGTGACGTCATTGATTAAAAAGTCAGCCGTAACGAGTGTGGCTTGTGGGACAGGGCCTTGTGCAAAAGTGTTGGTTCAGTGTCAAATGAACAAATTATGATTAATGGCATAACTTGATCGCTGTTAGCAAGGATTACGCGTGGTTTTGTTTCATTGGCCTTTTGGCTCTTTAAACACTTTTTCGTGCCTTCCATGATTATACAATAAAGCAGTCTTGGGCGGGTGTTTGTTATGGGTTACAATTTTTTTGTTTTGTTTTTTTGTTTTTGCTGTTGTTCGGCACAAAATGCGATTAATTTTGCACTTATGGCTTTTTTAGTCTTTCCAAAAATTGCAACAAAGATATATTTTTCTCTTTTCTTTTCATCTGTGTGTGCCTGGTTGTATTTGTCATTTGGGGAATTACTAAAGTTGCATACTTGCACTATAAACTGATTTCTTTGAACTGAATAAGGCATTAATTAAGTATCATGCACCTACAGTCCCCACTCGCTGAGCATTTTTTTTTCTTTGCAAATGACATGCCATTCTGCCAACCATATTTTCCCCCGAAAAAGTGTACTCAATTATAATTATCAAACACACAAAATGCACAATGACTACTTCAATCTCTGTTTAAGCAATCATCAATAGGAAAAACATTACGCTGTCAACAAAGCTCACCTCATCTTCCAGACATTAAATGCATTATCACAACCAACTCTCCAATTTGCTGATCCCAGTTAAGAACATAATGCACGCATAATGGCCTATCTCCTTTCCATTCCGCCATCTTAACCACGCATCCACTATCATTCAACACCCATTCAATGCTATGATGCTTCCATTACTTAAGAGTTGCCTGTGATTTTTCCACTTTCTTCTAATGGGCACTCGTGCTATTGAACGGCTAATTCTTTAATTGCCAACGCATTGGGGTCAATACGATGTTCATTGTTATGTTTGCCCCATGATTATTGGGCGAATATTGCATGGATTGTATTTAATGTCTTCAGATTTCTTTCCTGTTTTACATTTGTTTCTCTCGATTAAGTATTGTTGTTGCAGTTGTATTTGACCTCCCTTTGTTAAATAATTGGTTGTATGCTTTGTTTTGCCTTGTTGTTATAAATGTGACTATGATTGGTTATGTTTTATTGACAAGCATTTTTTGTTTGATTTAAGTCAATTGTGTATCTTAATTCTATGCCACTACGTATTGTTTGATTGTTTATCACTTTAATGTATATCCGTTTTTAACATATACATGTGTGTATTTTCTTGCTTATGCATTGATTTTCCTTTAATAAACTCTAGTTTTCTAGTAGCATTAAATTATACTCACAAATTGTTTTAACACCATTTAACGATTTATTAAATAGAAGTATACCACACACAACTGACCATAACAAACCAATGCAGATTATAATTGAATTAATACATCTAGAACCAAGACCATGAACTCATCACACTCACTTCTCCAATAAATAGCTAAGACAAGTATCATTCACTCTTTTTCTCGGGGGCAATACCAACAGACAATGCAAAATCTTTCTTTCCACTTGCTCTTTCTCACATTTGTCAATAGTCTTCAAAAGCAGACGCAAAATTAAGCTGACCATCGGGCATGTTCACTTAATATCGCTCATTTTCTCCGGACATTGTGGCTTCTGCTTGTAATATTGACGAGCCAAACATTGGGGTCGGGTATTCCTCTGATGTCACAGGGTATTTAGTGAATTTGACCACCGGCCGCCTATATTGCTGAATGGACGGTCAACATGACCAATTGATTTGGGAGAAAACGATACTTGTTGACTTCATAAAGGAACGGGAATTAACTTTGTCTGGCAATATACTGAAGCCTTGCGGGGCTTGGATTGCTATGATGATACCATGATCAATCAGTTAACGGCCTTCAGGGGGTGGTGATTAATTAATGAGACTTGTCATGATTCAATGGGGTTTGATCAGTGTTGTAATTCAGACTTAAATGGCAACTCTTAAGTGGTCGTTATTGATAGTTGTTGGAAATATAACTGTTGACAATACGTGCGACATGATACAGGGCTATTCTGATGGCTTTAAAATCAAATTAGTTGTGACATTTCAGGTGATGGGCGTGTTATCCCAGCGAACGGCACACGGCGGGGGTATTTGTGTGTGTGTGTGTGTGTGTGTGTGTGTGTGTGTGTGTGTGCGTGCGTGCGTGCGTGCGTGCGTGCGTGCGTGCGTGCGTGCGTGCGTGCGCGTGCGCAGGTGTGTGTGTGGTGTTGTTGCTGTCATACGCGAAAAACAGACATTACGACTTTCTGTACGTGATGGTGCTACGGGCATGTATACGGTGACACGGAGCAGTACGATGAGATACGAGGAAAGTTGAAATTTTGATTGACCTGCCGCCCCACGTTCATGCCCTCTCCCTCAACACCCCAACACCAACAAGCAAGCACGTGAATGACGTATAAAAATAAATGACCTATACTGTACTTGTCGTTAAATCATTGTTACCCAACTATTTCTATTGAATAGCTTATATAGTTTACGGTATAATGACCATCAATACCGCTTTGTTAAATGTCTATCGCTAAATACCGGTAAATTCAGGGGCGTAGCTACATAAGCATGTAAGATGCGACTGCTTCCTTTGTTTGTTTGTTTGTTTGTTTGTTTGTTTTGTGTGTGTGTGTTTGACCCTAGCTCTGACATTCCTACTACCAGGTAATTTTGCTGTGAAGAAGATTTCTGGTGGCATAGCCGGTATCATACTGTTCATGCCCTTGAACATAAAGCTGAGACGGACAGAGGTTTTCTCGTCATTCTTGCAAATCTAGGATTTTAAGCATGTTCAAGACCCAGCCTAAGAATCTGGTTTTGTAGGCATCAATACAGAGGATACATCATATAAAAATATACGTGTACTATATATAAAAAAAAAATACCCAGAAAAGAATGACCTTTTCCATGATGTAGACCAAATATGTTAATTCAATGGCTAACACCAGTAAATTCATATGAAAGTCTGAGTATCGGCAATGAATCTGGGTTAGCTTGGGTTTATGCCCGCTTTAATCGAATGAAACGGGTGGCTCTGCGTGCGTAACGCGTTGTACTTTTTCAAGTTTATCTAGTGACATGTATAAACTAACCTATTGATTTACTAAGATGAGATGGTTAACGTCGATATGCTGATTTAAAATCAATATGTTTGGTACTACTAATGTTTTGGCGACAATAAGACTTTGTTATTCTGCGATGTCAACATTTCAGTTTCAGGGAGGTTCACCTACCACACACAAAGTGGATACAATTAACGGTTGCCCTGTAAAACGGTATAGAACTTTGTCAGCGGGACAATATGTAGTAAGTCTGAAATGACCAGTGATTGCGCAACGTCGTATGTAAACAGGTGAAAGTCTTTGTTAACACAAGGCCTTCGAAATACTGCGAATAGAAGAAGCCACCCCAGGGAAGCCACGACTAGTTAGATACTTGATAAATCTTGCTTGCAAAGCAGACGAGATAGCAGATCAACAAACTAGACAATAATGCATGGTTTGATTTAAATAACAACACGTGGATATATGATTTACAATTATAGTGGACTTACTATGAAACAAGAAAGATTTTAGGTCTGAAATGGATAGAAATCATTGCATAATATATTACAAAAACATGGCTTTTAATATTGGCGTTCAAGTGCAAAGATTAGTCAAGTCTATATAGGTACGATTGAATTGTTTCATGGAGATCGTGAACAGAAAACAAATTTAAAAGTTGGCTATTTTAGTATGCATCCTGTGTTGAAATACAATGTGATTAATACATTGATAGCTGTGTCATGCATGATACATTTCTTTTTATAATTTTATTCATGGACTTTATAAGCGTAGCATAATACAAGTGGTGATTGGTTGCATGCTCTTTTGTGGTGGAACAAACGCCGACCCTACTCCCAAGGCATAAACTATGTTGGGCCAAGGATACGTGAACGGTTACAAAGGATCACCGGGCCATCCCATGGTCCACGGACCAACAGCACCACTTCCAACCGGAAATGGAATGCAGCGTGATGCTGGAATAGCCAATGGGCATCATTTACAGACTGGACACAGTCCTTTGTTGCCTCCAAACGGACATTTCCCAAATGGAGCCAATGGCAGTGGTTCTGCAGGATCTGCATTCCACGCACCACCACCACAAACTCCTCCAAATGCGCAAAATTATGGCTTGATGGGTGGTCCAAGGGGATATCCATATAATCCTGGTCATGCATCTCAGGCAATGGGTCACGGAGCAGTAGGATACACGCCATCGGGCAATGGATCGCATAGTCTGGATCAAGGAGGGGTAGGATACACAGTACCACAGCCACCACCACCCAATAATCCGGACTGGCGCTCCACTTGTCCTGGTAATGGTTTTCGGCTGCGTGTAACATGTGACGTGGAAGGGGAGATGATCCAGCCCGGACACGATCCTAATTCTGGCTACAACAACACACATAACCATCCCCAGAATGGATCCGGAATACCAACCTCTGCCACCTACCACGTCCAAATGCATCATGCTCCCATTTTCACCGCCCAGCAAACAGCTTCATTGAATCAGCAAGGACCACCAAATGTGGATCCATCATCTCATGGATCCACAACTCAACCCAATGCCCTTCTCCCTTTTCCATGTTACGGAGACGTCCCTACAACGTACCATGGAGATTCAATGAATCAGCCTCTTCCTTCAGGACAGTCAGCTTTCTTGGCGAGTCCATTTCAAATGCCAACTCCTAATTCAATGAATTTGCACGATCTAGTACGTTCACTTCCGGCAGCGGATGATAGCCAAGGGCTTAAATCATCCAAAAGAACTATTTTCACGCCTTTTGAAGTTCAATTAATGGAAAAAGTCTACAGTATCTGGACACACCCTAACAAATCCCAAACTGAAACACTTTCTAAATTTTTGAAGAAAACTAGACCATCAATAAAGATATTCTTTCAGAACAGGAGAAGCAATATGAAGAATGGTAAGAAACGTGCTCGAGGCAGTCCAGAGAATTGGATACCTCCCGCAGAATACAAGTCGTTTGTGGATAACTTGTTGTCTGTTCTCAAATCTCAAGCTGAAGACGCACCGGCCAAAGGTAACACCAAGAAGAAGCGCAAACAGCCTGCGAAAGAAAGGGAGCCTAAAGTTAAAAATAACGACCCTCATCTTGATGATGACCATCAAGTGCCTGCCAAGAAACATAGCTCCAGCAGCAGTAGCAGCAGCCCTGATCTTAGCTGTGCCAGTAACGGGTCTTCAACTAATCTAGCGATGGTTAATGGTGAAAGTCAAATGGTCACTGAAAAAGACAGCTCCAGTAGCAGTAGCAATAGTAATTCTGAGCCAATCAGTGCCAGCAATGAGTTAGTTACCATGAAAGGTCCTCCAATGGAAGTAACCGGTAATACTGAGACGTCTACAGAAGTAACGGTTGTAGAAAAGATTATGAAAACTGACTCTCCACCTCTGGTAGAAATTGATGTGAGTACAGAAACGATGGAGGCAGAGCCTGGCGTAAAGCTCGCTGGACAGCCGGAGAATGCACCGGACAAAGTGATTGAGAGTGTAGCTGGTGAGCAGCCAGAGGCTGGTATGGATGCAGACGACGAGGCATCTACTGATGAGGAGGAGGAGGATGACGATGATGACTGGGAAACTTATGATGAATCTGATGATGACGATGATGATGACCCTGATGACGATGATGATGACACTGATGACGATGAAGCTGCCACTGATGATGATAGTGACGACGATAGTGATGACGATGATAGCAGCAGCGAAAGTGATAGTGACGAAGACACCAGTAGCGAAAGTGGTAGTGATGATGATACCAGTAGCGATGATAATAGTGATGATGACAGCACTAGTGAAGATGATAGTGATGGTGATAGCAGCAGCGAAGATGATAGTGATGGTGATACCAACGGAGAAAGTGATAGTGATGATAGCACCAGCGAAGATGATGACAGTGACAGTGAAGACTCAGAAGATGAAGATGAAGACTCGAGTGATGCAGAAACATCAAGTGAAGACAGTTCTTTTTCCACGGAAGATGAAATCACTCAACATTACAGCCGTTTTGAGTCAGTTCCACTTGCGTCATTGAATCTTAGAACTGGTCGTTGGAGAGACATTCGTGATGAATGGGCTCTAGCAAATGGAGAACTATTTTATCTTCATCCACCACTATCTGAAGATGAAAAACAACAGTCCCAACAAGATCCTCCCTGCGGAGTTCACGGTGATTCAAAAATGAGCCAGAATCACCAGATGCAGAACGAATACCGTCCCTCAAACGCTTCCGAAGATCCTGGAAACAACGGCCATCATTCTGGACCAGCAGCAGGGTCCCTGACTTATCAAGGAATGACCAATGGTCGTGATTTTCTCAATGAATATCATCCACCAAACCTCCATGATGGAAATTTTCCTCCGGGAGGCACTGGCTATGCCTCTGGACTGGCATACACCACACCATCAAACGGGGTTCCAAATGTTTCGGGTTCCCTGCATGGACATCATTTACAGAATGGGCACCGGCTCCCGAATCCCCATGGTCATTCACCTGGAGTTAATGGTCATGGTTCAAGACCTGCAAACTCCGGACCTCCTAATGGAATATCTTTTGGTTCAGGAATGATCCAAGAACATCGATTACAGAGTGGATATCATTCATCAAATGCCCATGGACATATCCTACGTGAAGAGGATGACTATGGATCTAGATCTGCAAACCACATACCACCAAATGGGGTTCTATGTGATCCAGCAGGAATAATCCATGAGCATAAGTTACCTAATGGGCACCGTCCTCCACAATCCAATGGCAAATTCACTCCCGAGGCCAGTGTTCATGGTTGTAGACCTCCATACCAAGCACCACCACAGCGTCAGCAACACCCTTCCGATTATGGATCAATACAAGGCCTACGTGGAAATTCATCCAATTCTTCTCCATGTGGCCGTGGATCTCATGCAATGGATCCTGGAGCAGTAGGATTCACACCACCGGGCCATGGATCGCTTACTCTTGATCAAAGAACAGTAGGATGCACTCATCCACTTCATCATGAAGCTCAGAATCCAGAGCAGAATACATTGGGATATGCACCACAAAATGATCAAGGATCTCAGAATCCAGACCAATGCGCATTAGGATACGTGTCGCACCACGATCATGGATCTCGTCAGAGTCATGACCACGGGGCAATGGGATTCGGACCACCACTACCACCACCTATCAATCCAGACTCGAACACGGATGATGAACAATAATTCCGCGTATGGGAGCTGGTATTGCCTACAGTTGGCTACATTGATTAAGTGTTTTGTTATAATCCTCGATTAAATTTTAGTTGCCGGTACTGTTTATTTTTAGCAAAGAGCATTACCTCTTGTTTTAGTTAGCATGTATGATTCTAGTTCTGATTTTACAAGTGAATAAATATCAATAGTTTTTGTGAAGTGTACAATGTAGGTCTGATGAATTTTTTGTCAATTGTAGTCTCAAAAATGTTTGCTGAGCACCATTTGTTGTGATATTATTTGATGTGTAAGTGTGAATGTAAGCTATCTGAGCATGTGTGCATACTTGTGTCGAAAATGGTATTACAATGTTCACAAACGTTCTTATTCAATGACTATGAGCTCACTAAATGGATGTTTTGTCAATGGAATAAAATGATTTTAGAAATCAATTTTACCTATTCAAATTCTATTATTCAATAAAACTAATCAAACTGTGAAGCAACAAACCAACATTTCCAAACTTTATTTCATTCTTACACATTTTTAGATCTTTAGATTTCACCTCCTCGGTTTGTTTGTTTTTGTAATATATTTTACAAGATTGTAATTTGAAAATGTAACACATTTAAAATGCAAACTTGTTTGGCTGTATTTTTTATGTCTGGTACTAGTGATCGGTTTGGTTAAAATATATTAGTATTTCATAGGATATGATGACCCCCACACACACACACACACACACACACACACACACACACACACACACACACACACACACACACACACACACACACACACACACACACACACACACACACACACACACACACACACACACACACACACACACCTTCCGATTATAAAATCAAAAATTCGCCTCCGCTTTTTTGGCTCTGGTTACGGGACTGTCATGATTTCACCAACCACCTTCAAATCCTACCTCAAGGGGGAGGGGGGCGGGGGTACTTCCATAGTCGCCCTATACTGCATGTGCCACTGATAGGTGTCACCTTTTCCACCACTCAGTTTCACTGGGGGTCATGATTTCAACATTCCAGCCAGTTTCACTAAGGGAGGTTCAATCTCGAGGTTCAATATCTAGCCCTCTTTACATGTGATTTTGCATCATTGAGTCATAAAAAAGTACAAAAGGTAAATATAAGTTGTAGAAAATCTTGATTTCATTACAATATCACATAGAATAATACCCCATTGTTTTCATCCGGTGGTTTCACTAGGGGTATCATTTTCATAGTTTCACTGGTTTAACTAAGGGGTATGATTTTGGACCTTCAGTGGCACCCCTTCCCCCCTAGCCATTCACCCCTGAAGTAACTCCCACCCCCACCCCCCACGAGCATCCTACATACACATTACAACACAAAAGATGAGAGGGTGTACACCCGTACGGAGCCGAATTACAGTCTAATCTCAAACTCTAAAAAAAACATACCCAGCTGTGGAAAAAGACAAATTGCCCCAAGTGCAAATGGAGCGATCGTGTCTTTTCAAGTTCATTAATTTCACATACATCTCACCGGCATATTCTTCCGCCTCGGTAGCGTATGAATCTGTTAACAGAATGAGGAGAATTAGTGCCAGAAGACGGATTTTGACAAGGACCGATGCGGTCGCGGAGGGATAAATTGGCGGGTGCCCAGAGAGGTGTGATGGGGCTTGCGTAATGATACGACGTGTTCATTTGACGTCTGCTTTTCTGAGTCTGTCATGTGTTATGGGGCCGGCAAAATAGGTCCGCCTTTATTAAAGGAGTCATTTATATGAGGTGTGGCTGGCATTTTGTGGGCTAAATTGAGAATATCCCAGCTTAATATTATGTGGTGATGCTTGGACTAAAAGGAGCTGTTTGGGTTATATTCCCAGATTTTCGCAGTCACATTTTCAATATTTTTTATCATAATTGACTATCATGAGATTACCAAATGACACTTTGTAACCCGGTATACAATTGGCTTAATTTCTGGATTTTTAAATTATTATGAATAGTATATGGTTTTCTTTTTCGGCTGTATTCTTGATCAGATGAAATTTTGTTTTAGAATTTAATTTTGATTTTATTCATTAACGTTTTCGAGTCCCTGAAAGCTCCTGTTCAAATTAAAGCACCAAAAGAAATGAAATACAAGTAAAATATACAGTGTAGGCCAAATATACAGAATATGAAATATCTTTTTAAATTATGAAGATGAAATGGCTTAGTTTTTCTTTTCTTTTGAAATACACGTAAAGTCAGAACTCACGAATTTTACAAGTTGCTCTCGACCATATCAATAGTTGGGCAAATCAATCCATCAATTTAGTTCAAGAGGCAATTTAAGTGAATCATTGTTATTTTGTTCAAGTCAGTAAATGCAAGTCAGTTTCAAACGATTTTAACAGTTAATGAGTCAACAAATATGCAAATATTAAGCCCAGGCAAATTTCCCATGAGTTTTGGAACTTTACCGTTGAAGCATCTCATTTCTCAAGAGACTTGGTCTTAGGCGTATGAATAACGACCTGAACTAATATTTTTATTGCTATTTAAGACAATCTTTAAAAACTCAATCAATGTGGTCTAATGAACTAACTGTATGAACGTGGAAACAATGTATAGCTATACCAACGAACGAGAAAATTAATGTATTTTGAATTGATATTTAGTAATAATTTAAAGCAACTCATGTTATTTCATTAATACGTGGAATACAAAACCGTCTGCATACTGTGAGAACTAATACACATTTACTTAATTTTCTTTAAAACATCAGAATACCATTTCACAATACATGTATCAAATTGTCAAGTGCGATGTGCGCAAATGTGAGCACAAAATATGGTTCAACCGTGAACAAGGTAACGCTATTAAAAATTGACTTTCATTTCAATAACAAACATTTAAAAGTTGACAGGCGCAAAGTGAGAGTAAATAGAAGTTAACATAAACTTCATTGCTGCAAATTTTAAACTATCACGACTTTTAAAAGGAAAATTTGAACATCAACTATTGTTCCCCTCTCCATCAGTTTTTCACATAGAAAAGCTATGTCACGCACAACCACTTACCATAGTGAATGTAACCCCGCAACTTTGAAAATGTGATTTAAATGTGTCAGCAACATTGTGTAACATTGTTCATCTTGTTAGCAACATCCTTTCTTAGTACTTTTAAGCCGGACGTAAGATGGCACATCGGTAAGCAATTGCTTAAATATAATGATATTTTGTGGCATCATTGAGCTATAGGCAGCAGGTTTTCAGCTTAAATATCTAAAAGCTATGACTTGATCACAGAGGAAGAAAAAAACTAATTAAACTTGATTAATAGGCACATGCATGAGAATTAACGACTGACCAGTGATGCATGTGTGTGGGTCATTCATATACTGATTTACGACAGCTATTGGTGCAGAATTAACAGGTTTCCACGCAAAATTATCTAGATATTCATATTAAAAAAACAAGTGACCTAACCACATGTAGTATGAATACAATTTTTGTACACTTCAACTTGCCATCTAAAAACAATCATCCCAAGCAAGTCATTCAACTGTTTAAATGTCACATGCTCACACCCCTGTACTAAATCATCTGAGAACACAAGTTACGCCTTTTTTCTGAATGAGGAAGTGTGGTGTCACATGGCAAATTAATTGTTTGATTCTGTGTGTCCAGGGACCGGTCAAGGGCAATATTGGAGCTTGACAGCGGGGTGTTACATCAAGTGTGTTTCTGTGGGGACATCCTTGACCTCGTGCTAATTACTTTAATTTGATTTGTAAGAGAATAATCGCCGTATAAGACCTTATCAGGGAGAATTATATTGTATATCCCAAATATTAGTTTTCATTCACATCAATCTGTTTGGTGTAATTTGGTTTTGCTGGAAGTATCACGATTCGTTGATCTACCTCGAACGTGACCAAACGACTTAATGTACTGTACACGTATCTGCTCAAAGAATAGAAATCACCGTCTCTTAAGATTTGCCGAAAAGACTTGTTGCAATTGTATTTCTTGAATTATATAAATGACACCCTTAACCTTTGTGGTCGGGTGGGCCTACTTCACATGATATACAATGGCAGATTCAGCGTTTTCATGCGCCCCCCCAGGGACTTCATGCCACACACCCACACCCGCGCTGGATCTGCCTATGATATATGCAAGCTACCAAGTCTACAAACCATACAATATTATGAAGTCGTGTAAGCATCAAGAGACTGTACATCAAGTACATTGTAATCAATTAAATCAGTCTGCCAATGTGTGCACGTACAGTAGAACCTCTCTATTAGGACCACCTTTGGGGCCAGTGTTTGGTGGTCTCAATAAAGAGTTGGTCTCTATACAGAGATTCATTTTGGTAACTTTATGAAGGTTTGGGACCGAGAAAATTGCTCTTATTACGAAGGTGGTCTCAACAGAGAGGTGGTCTCTATACAGAGGGTCATTTCGGTAGCTTTATGAAGGCTTGGAACCGTGAAAAGTGGTCTTATTAAAAAGTCAGTCCCGATAGAGAAGAGGTGGTCTTAACTGGAGGTTCTACTGCACATACATTACAATCATACAAAACTTGGATCAAGACTATAAACACACACACACACACACACACAAAATTGCACACACACACACACACACAATGGACACACACACACACACACACACACACACACACACACACACACACACACACACACACACACACACACACACACACACACACACACACACACACACACACACACACACACACAAACCCACGCACCTCTATTGCCGCCCGCCTCCTGCTGTCCCCGCAGCCCCCCGCCTCCACCAGCCGCCGCCACGGCCGCGAACCTGAGCGCCGCCGTGGGGCACGCGGACGTCACGCTCCTCATGAACGCCGACACCGCGGCCGCCGCCGCCGCCGAGGCCGCGGAGGGGTGGCCCGGGAGAGGCTGCGGACACCCGGGGGACATTCGCAGACCTCGGCCACCGTTCACGGTAGTGTGGAATCCGGGGTCTGCACCAGCCTCTTGCTGTTGAGGAATATCAATATACATGAATATGTATGTCTTTTAGACTGAACAAGTGTGTAGAATACTTTAAACAAGTGTAGATTTTGTGATAGTGAATGTGACTAGAAAACGCAAAATTACGAAACATCGAAGCATATGCTCCTGAAACATGATCGGGATTTTCCTAGAACTTTCGGATTATTGGAAATTTTGGTTAAAGGATATTCGGATAATAGAGGTTGTCTTGTATCATGTATGCTCTATATGTATGCAAGTTGTTATACTTTGGACATTACAGGTGGTCTCCAAAAACACTACAGAATAAGATTAAACATAAAAACGTATATGATTTATTCAGATAAAGTTGAACTTGACACTTTGAAGAGTGATCAACTATATGTAACTGGGAGTGAGGTTGGAAAAATGAATGAGTTTAAGTCTTTTAGATTATTTTATTACATACAAATTTGTTTCATGGGCATAATGCTCAATCAACACTATTATGCTCATCAAACAAATTTGTGAATAATGAAATAATGTAAAAGACTTGAACTCATTCAATTTTTCTATCATATAATCAATGCAGCTACATCGATTGTGACGTCACGTAATAAATTTTATGCTATCATAGTCAACTGCTTTGAGTCTGCCTGCAGTATTTTGAACTGGTTCATTTCCGCCTTTAAGCATAGATCTACATGTATAATTTATAGAAAACGGTTTCAGTTTAAATTAAAAATGATAGATATACGATCGCTAGAACCTCGACATAAGTTAGCAGGTCGTCACATTTATACATTTTAGTGACGTGACGATCTGCTAACGTATGTCGAAGCTCTGGCGACCACATCTACACTTTTATTATAAATGTCGACCTACTGACCTCCTCTCCCGTGGCTGCAGAGACTGCAGACGACCCCATCTCGACACCGGAACTGGATTCTTGTTTCTTCCGGCCCAGGATGGCGTCGATGGTGAACGACTTGCCCTCCGCGGCGGCCATCTTGTTCTCTCCTCCTCCGGGAGAACACGTGGTCGATGAAGTCGTCTGCTGTACACTGCAGGCGTTCGTGAACGGGAACAGCCCGTCCCTTGCTGCGGGTCCATTGCTGCCCGCCCCTGGAACACTGGCTCCTCCGAATAGATGGGGGTAGTTGGCGTGCAGGAAGGCAGCTGGGTGGAACTGGGAGGGCTCGAAGGTTCCCCGTCCCCCGTGGAGGTGATCGACTTGAGTCGTGTGTCTGTTGAGTCCTGTGGCTGGTGCTGGAGGAAAGGCAAACGGGGGGAACGGGGGAGCTGCCACCCCTGTCACTACGGGCGTGGGTGGGTGATGCATTGTTTGATGATGTCTTTTATTGTTTTGTCTTTAGAATATTGAATATATAATGGTGTGGGGTTTTTTTTTTAGTTTCTAGTTGACAACAAATAGCATCTGCGTCAGTGGAAATGTTGTAAATGAATGTTGATGGCTCTGATTGATTGTTTGAAAAATTCAATTGCTGCTTTTGCTGCTTTTTAATACTGCTTAATTTGAGTTAATCAATCATGAAGAATACACTTTATCAGATATCATCGTGTGCTGTTGTAAATGTAATGCATTAATAGCATCAAACAATCGCAAAAGTTTGGTCAACCACGCAGTTTGTTAATCAGAAAAAAACGTACTTAACACAACTTGATTCACAAATATTGTAAACTCATCCTCAATCCATTCCAGTTAGTTAATTTCTGGTTTAGCTGAAAAGCATGTTCCGGGTCAATATAGAAACATGTGCTGTTAGTCAATCTTCTATAATGGACATTCTATAATGAACACTATTTTCTGCATGTCATGTGGAACAAAGTACATATCCCTCACTCCTGTATAAACACTTGATGATGATTTTCATTACTTCCAAAACACTGCCGTTTTTGCATATAGACTTGTCAAATGTGTAGTTCTTGTCAAGTCGATTATGTCCGTTGTCTTGGTAATGTTTTTTCCTAATTACCCATCTTATAGTGCTGTAATTAATTATCATTATTATGATGCGTTCAGTTTATCATTTCCTCATCAGTTTCTCAATTTCAAAGTTTTCACATTTTGCCGCAACCAACACTGCAATGCATCTTTACAAGTTATCACTCAACATGGAAAACTGAACCTAAATTAACTCAATATCCAATTGAACTGTCTCACTCGGAAAAAAAGAGCAAAACCTTTACAGCCGAGAAAACCAGTGCTATGACAATAATCCAACAATCACAACACGCAATCTCCGTTTTTTCTCGTCTGTTATTAACCTTCAAAATGTCCCTTTCCAAATCAAATATCACCTGGCACCATGACCTCTTCCTAATCGTCTTTTATCCATTACGACAATGACACCAGTGAGCAAGCCATTTAATGTTAATCAATTATGGTCGCCGAGACCTTTGGCCAATTCCGACTGGCTGTCGGGAGTTTCCGCCAAAGGCGTTTTCGACCAATCACAGCCGACTGCTCTTTTCGTCTGCTGCAGAAGCAGCGACAACGGCAAATGTCCGGGAAAGATGTTGTCACTGGGACAGAGGTTGACTTTGTGGGAAACATTTGATCACGTTGAGGTTAATTACTTGAAGGTTCCACTGTTTTAGTCTATTCTCCTTTTGCTATTTCTGTTTTCACTTTCCTTTTATTAATCGTTTACTATTTTTAGGCTTACTTGTAAAAATATTGAATAATGAAAAAAAAAGACAGGCTACATTGAAACAGTAGAAGATAAATGGAAATGCGATTGCAGTAATGTTTTTATTCATTCATTTACTGTAAGATGTGTATTTTGGCTATCAAAAGTGTTATAATTATATTTTTTAGTTGTGAGCACATTGCGTTAACAATTGATTATTATATTTGTATGATTCTCAGTGCTTGGGCCGAAGGTATCATTCTGGTCGCAAAACCTTGTGGTTTGTGAGTTCAAGTCCCACCAGGGCCAATTAATATAGTCAAATAAAAGCTTAATGTTGTAAACCCCGTTTTCAGCTATGTCTATCGAGGTAGAGATATATGCTTGCTAAAAAGATGTGAGAGACTGGGAGATTGTCATATCTAATTCATTTAATTACTTTCCATGAGATATGGCATAATTTATCAATATCAGTTCAGCATAAAAGCAGCTCTAAAACAAATTTGTTTAATCCAATAGTCAGTGGCCAAAATATATATGGACACTCCAACCAAAATGGCAACGTTTAATTTGGTTTTCTCGGCTGCTATGTGCACAAATATGTGGATAAACTCATAGCCATCCAATCATGTTTGACCATAATTAATTACCCGTATTGCCCTGCATCACAGAGGCAACCTATTTACACGCCAATAACCACCATATTTGCGGGCTAAACCCTCAAATAAATACCCCAAATGGCGACTAAGCTAATAATTAGCATATGTCTTGGTTTGCATTGTCCAAACTACTCAATATCCTTAAACCACAGACACAAAGAAATTCACCTGCCTTGTGGATATCAATATCCCCCAGGCAAACACACTGAATAAACCGACGATTGACTTCTATTCAGTCTTTCTCCTTGCTTGTTATAACCTTTAAATTGCTTTTCTTTGAAGTTTCGGACCCTCTTAATTCGCGGTTTGTATTTTTGCGAATAGCCGAAATTTGATTGACGTCAACCTGTCAAAACTAAGATCGTCTGCATGTCGCATTGCAAAGTGAAAAATTCCCTCATCTTTTCAAACGCCACTTAAATTGCATTAATAAAGTAAGCGTCAACTTGAAAGGGGTAAAAGCCAAGATGTTGATGTGCCCTTTTTCCCTTAGAGACACCTGACAGACTCGTTTGTGTCCATTAATAGCTTAATTGTGTGATAAATATCAAAGCTAATATGTGTATATGTATATCAGACACTCTTCAAGCCACGCAACAATGAAACCGAATAGACCAGCTTGACACATAATCATTACAGAGCGTAATTCTGAGACCTCTTCCCAAGCCAAAATGAAAACACTGTTCATTTTGACACCCTCTTGGAGTGAACTGTCATTGAAATCGTAGCGAACAATGACAAATGATCAAGCAATTGGGCACATTCTCTATTTGTTTCCACGCTGGCAACATCAGCTGGACTCTTTCCCAGTCATTAAATCGTGTCAAACAAGAGAAAGTCGATTTCGGCATCTCGGAGAGTCGTATTTCGCCTGCCCGTGAATTATTGCATGAGCATTTTATTGGTAGTGTTCAGCTTTAACCAAACGTAAAATTATGCAAACTGTCTCATTTTGGCCACCGAGCGTTTAGACAAGCCCCGCTGAGTGGTTTTGTGACGCTGCCACGTTTTCACCGGAGTAAATCTCGTCTTTGCCTGTTTTGTCACGTGGCCAAACGGGATTTGACGCGACATGAGTCAAATCTCGTCTGTTGTGATTGCACAAGTGTTATAATTGATCGGTATTGGTGTCAACTGACAACTTGTTGAAGGGCTTTCATAATTGTCATTTAACTATTCGCTAGATAACTTAGTTAATGCGCAAATATGAATGCTCTGTGCATTACAAGCATGCTATGCCATAACAGGCTAGTGTTATGAATAATTAGTTTTGTAACAAAAAAGAAAAGAAAATTGATGCACATGAAAATTGGAAATCTCTCATTTTTCGGTGATTATAATGATTATGAAAGGTTATATCGTGGTCTGATATCTACACGAATAGGCCTATCAATTAATATGAGGATAATCGGGCTGGGATAGGCTACTAGACTGCTAGACATTAGGCCACTAATATTAGATAAGTTCTACATAGCCATTTCATTACTATAATTTGCCAACTGATTTAAATATCTAAATTCTTAATGAGTAGTTAAAGTTTCAGTAAAACAAGATAAACCTTTTGAACATATAAGTATCTAAGAACCCGCGTGCACGCATGTATGTATGTATCTCTCCTTCAGCTCTTACTATTGGAGCAAGCAACAAGTTTGAATATACATATTCTGTCAAAACGTTACATTGCTATGAGGTGTACCAGCGACCGCTATGTGATTCCATTTTGAGCACTTAACTAATGCCTAAAAGTTCGTCATTTTAGACACTTTTTTATATTTTATGCAATACTCTCAATACTGCTTTATATAGATATTCAACGTTGTTCATGATTTGTGATAATCACATGGGTCCAATTTGGGCACTTAGAAAAATAAATGGCAATGTGAGGTATGTCTTCACAAAGGCCCTTTGGTCCATTTTGACATTTTATGTTTCTTTTTCTTTTTTTTTTTACTTTTTTCCTTTTTTTTTTCTACTGTTTACTATTGTGGTTTGGTCTTGTTTGTGAGGAAGTAGGCCTAACTGTAGCCACCCGCATCGCTTCTGCACAGTGAAAAGAGAGTACTATAGAACTGTACGTTAAACGTGACGTATGATACTTGGTTGTCATGACAGCGTGGACGTATCTATACTTCAGTATTTCAAATAAGTATATGTTTTGCCGCGTTCGTGAACAAAATTATGAATATTTTGTTTCATTGGGGATGGTTGACATTTCTAACGTCAACAGGAGTATACAGTGTCGATCTTCAAGAGGCTAATGAACTAATTCACGTTAATGTCAAAGCAGAAACTATTTTAGATGATGGACTCCTTGGGAAATGCAAAAAAGACCAAGTAGAATGGCTTGCAAAACCAGTTGATAACGGGTAGATTATTTAGTTTAGGTGTCAAAATTAAGCTACTTACTTATATTTTCAAAGATAAGCACTATTTTTTCATTATTCATTAAAATTGTGTGATCTATGGTGCATATTGTTATGAAATAACGTATGCACACCATCCCGTAGGTGTGATATACTTATGAGATTTGACTACACTCAAGTCTCAACTCTCGGTCTCCCTCCTGCTTCTCTCTTTATACCTGCCACGCCTATCCTAGCCTGTGTGCTCTCTAGACTGTAGTGACCAGGGCCACTACGACATGCCTCAACATTCAATCTTACTAGACCCTCTAGGAATTTTCTTTTTACATTTTGGCTCCGGGAAAACAATGATCATATAATCTTAATGTGCTTATCATGTATATAAGTGAGTAGCTTTATTTTGGCACATCAAACACTATTGTGGGTTCATTATGATTGTTTTATAAACAATAAAATGCACGAAGTGCATACATGTGCGGTGATCTATATATTTTGTGGGAAAAAAAACATATGGGATGTGTGTGACCTAGTAGTGACTTGTTAGTTTTGTTTGTGTATTTTTTTTCAAGATGGAGGGTAAATGTTACTTAAGTGACGCAATCTCAAATCCAGAATAACTTGTTTGGCAATACTTGATGCCCCAACATACAATATGCTAATATTTAATGTAATAACATATTTTTTGTAATCATTGTAGCTACGTGTACTCACACTTGATGAGAATGCACGCACATGACGTAATCACTGGATCAACAGATGATGCAACGGAAAATGACACCCTCTTGTCCATTGCTGAACGCTACAGCATGACCAACAATATTGCTAAATATAGTGAAAATATTATTCTGTGCAGATTTGTGGTTGCTGTAGACCAAAAAATACAGAGAGATAGTGGTAATATGTTATTTCTATTATCTTTAGACAGAGCATAGTGTTTTTATCATGAAAATTACTTTTAGCCAGAAAGCATGAACTTTCTTATATGATCCCAGTGTTAGAAATATCTATTCATATGGGCCAAGTAACTTTCATTCCAGTCAAGTAACTTTGTAAATTGTCAACTTATTCAACAAGTCATCATGAACCCATGGATTACCGTATACAATGACCATCCAAGCGCCCAGAACCATTAAATTGAAATTTTCTCAAACTGGGGGTGGGCTGTTACACGAGAGTGCAGTTACTACATAATTCTTAAACACATTTAAGAAAAAGAGGGGGCTGTTACATGAGGGTGGGCACTTGGATGGTCGTATAAGGTATGGGATGTTTGGACGTCCCATCATCGCACCTCCTGGGAAATTTTGATCTGCCACTACATTCATCTCATTGCACTGTCCTGAGTTTTCATAATGCAATCAGGCGGTGCAAGCAAAAAGGCGTATAAAAACATGTCTTTCAAAATATTACCTCTTTTTAGTCCTCATAATTCATGAATTCAATCAGCAGCAACAAACATCAGTATTACAATAAAAAAAAAATCTTGTCACTGTATGATAAAAAAGGGGAAGAATGCATTTCCGAGTCCGGATGTGAATAATGATAGTTTTGTTTTATGTGTTATTTTTGGCTGTGCAATAATTAAGAAAGAGAATTTTTAAATTGATATTATTTAAACTTTTCAAGCTCTATAAGGCTCCTTATCAAATAAAATGTCTCCACAAAATTATCAAAATATTCTACATCACAATAATTATATTTAGCGGGTAATGTATCAAAATATTACAGTACAAAAAAAACATTGAATATAGAGATTAACATTGGGATGTGAATAAGAATTTCTGTAAAAAAAAATTGCATTTTGAATGATCCTTGAAAAGTTTATATGTAATCAAAAATAACTTCCTGATTGATTTACTGATGTCATTGTCTGTAAATCATAGTAAATCACCCCCCAACCCCCTCCCATGATGCTGGGGCCCATCAATAAAATTGCCATACACTCCAGCAGTGCCACATTTAGGAGAAAAATCATTCTTGTCCATAGGACGAGTATCCTGAAACATATACCTGTCCGAACTAAGGTTTACTTGTCCAAATCTACAAACATCATGTAGATACAAAAAGCAATTGAAACTGATGTCTGGGGTGACTGAGAATGCAGGTCCATAGGACAAGTAACTCTAAAAAATTTGCCCATCCTGACAACACATATACCCTTCTCGGACTATAGGATAGGTACTCCTTCCATGCCCCTGGTCCATGATATTTGTCTGTACTAAGAATGCAATTCAATGCATGTTGATTGTTCAAGGATCATACTAGTACCATTTTGTTTTTCAAACTTTTCTCTCTCACGTCTTTAGCAAGCATATTTCTACCAACGATAGATATAGCTGAAGACAGGTTTTACAACCCTAAGCTTCCCTTTCACTATATCATGGGCGGGACTCGAAATCACGACTCCAAGGTTGTGAGACCAGAATGATACCATCATATCAAGCTTGGTATATATATACATAGTTAAATGGAAGCTTGGGTTGTAAAACCTGTCGTCAGCTATATCTATCATTGGTAGAAATATGCTTGCTAATGACGTGGGAGAGAGAAGTTTGAAAATGTATCCGCAAGCACTGGGAAACACATATACATAGTACCATTTTGATTTGTAGACAATTTCTACTATAATTTTCTTTGATATTTATAGGTCCAGGGTATGTCATGAGAGCAGTTCTGAAAGGATTTTTTGCTGATTGCGATGAAATACAGAGCGATTGTGATAAGGAGTGTGATAAATTAATACTCTCAGACATTGACACGAAACAAGTTTTGGGATCTTATTTCATGGCTTGTTCGAATAGAAGTTATGCTGATAAACAGAAAGGTAATATTTGTTGCTTACTTTTGAATAAAAGTAAGACTTACTTTTACTAATTACTGTTTGCCATGATTCATCATCAAATTTTAAAAGTTAATGCAAAAATATTTTGATCAAAGCAATATGATGTGTTTTGTGCACTCAGACAAATCTGGTCATCCAAATAGGTCTAGTTGATGAAATAGTACATGGACATGATAAAATTCATGACATGATAAACCACGGATGAAACCAGCCAATAACACAAGAAGCAATATTGTCAGATGTGAATACATGGTCGCACGTAGGCAAAAATCCCATAGGTTCACATGACAGCAACCGATAAACTTTACCTGCTGTGAGGCAGTTCAAAACCCACACTCGTGGCTGTCTTTATTGACATGATTAAATCAAATAAAAAATAATCCTCCATGCAAATCAATCTTAATCCAGCCAATCAAAATCACACAAAAACAAGGGCTCGCACGTGGTATCTGTGCCTGTTGGTTACCCTTTCTATATATAATAGTATTAAAACCCATCCACCCATTATGCTTGGTGCACAGTGAGTTCATATGTACAAATGGAGCCTGTGCGTCCCACTCTAGAGGTCCTAATATCAAAAATGAAGCTAAATAAAGTTTTGTAAATAATTTTCTGTCAACAATCTGTTGCCAAAACGCATTTTTGCACACCTGAGGATCTTTTATTTTAAGTTGGGCTCACTGTGAAATGCTCTAATGAACTGATTTCTTAGAGCTAGCATTGCACTTTCATCATTTTGTCAATACTCTTGATTTTATTTGCAGCGGCTATTGTAGAGACGACTGGAGATAAATTGCAACTGATTTTCAAAAAGAATGACGATGACATCACCAACACTGGCTTCACACTATTTTTCTTCAACGTAAAGAATTCTAATGGTAATAGATACATTGTTATATATACCTATATATGCAAATAAATAGTCTACTATCCAGGGGCTGTACTGCTCAGTCAACTCATTTACACCAGGTCATTGGCGCATTATGTTAATATTGTTGATATAAGTTCAACTCATTATTTCATATTCAATGATTACAAGAATTTGAGTCTATCTATCAAATGCCAATGTTTAGAAGGGAGATATTATGATCTTAAAAAGACATCAGTCTTGATAAATATTTTTTACCTAATTTGTTAACAACAACCTGTGACTTAGCATAATTCGTTGCCCTGAACTTTTGCATGATATAGTATAATGCAGTCTTTATCACCAAACAATGATTAGTACAATGTCTAATTGTAATAACCATTTTGCTAGTAAAAACTCACAAATTTCCATATCAAAGATTTGTACATTTTATGTATGATTTTTCATCATATAAAAATGATTTTATGAAGCACGTTCGATTTTTATTGCAGTTTGTAGAAGTCATGAATATTCCTGTGCAAATGAAAGGCAGTGCATGCCTCGAAATTTCCAATGCGATGGTCTCTACCATTGTGATGATTTGAGTGATGAGGTAAAATTAATTATTTTGGCCAATGGACTATTTTGTTATATAGTAATTTGAAACAGTACGTTCTTAAAGCAGTCCTTGTGATATTGTTTTAATAAACAACATGCCACTGAAGTACATGTAGCTCATCGATGAACTTACAATACTGACAGTTGGATTTATAATTTTCGTGATCTGTTTCAGATGAGTTTTTTAAAATCATTTTCTGATTGCATTGATGTGAGTCTTTCTGACATAACATAATAATTATACTTTAACAGGTGATATGCACAGCTGCTCAACTTTTTATTGCGAAGATCTTCACGTTTAACATATACTATGTGCTTGCTATTATTGCTGGTGTAGCAATCGGTATAACACTGTTGGTTGTGGTATGTACTTTGAAATATTTTATTTATCTTTTTTTTTCTAAAAAGGGGATGGGTTTGGTTTTCTTTATTGTTGTAAATTCATCCCAAAACACTATAATCGCCCACCCCCTGCACATCCACAATATATACTCTGCTTTGCTGCAGCGTAGTCCATTATATTATGAATATATATATTTTCCCAAGTTCGCTTGTGAATTCTATTTTACTTTCAATGTTCTTGCAAGCAAGCTCCTACCACTGTATGGGCATAGCTGAAGACATAGCTTCCATTTGACTCTATCAAGTGGCCCTAACGGGACTTGAACTCACGACCCCAAGGTTGTGAGACCAGAATAATACCATCATCCCAAGCAGCGGGCTATTAAAAAGTTACTCTGACGAACCGAAATATATATACAGTTATTCATGTGACGGACTCAGGCTGTCAAAAGGTTACTCGGACGAACCAATGTCTCTGTAACCCCCAGCCTACATACTTGGTCAGATATCATCTCAACCTAGAGGTCGTGGGTTTGTATCCCATCTTAGGACGGAAATTTTTGGGAGGTCTAAGTTTCAGCCGTGTTAAGGTCTGTGATTCTGTGAACAACTGTACATATATTTTTCACAAGTTTGCTTGTGAATTCAATTTTATTCTCACTGTTCTTGCAAGTAAGCTCCTACCAAGCTATATCAATACAGTGGTAGGAGCTTGCTTGCAAGAACAGTGAGAGTAAAATTGAGTCCAGAATATTCTCAAGCACATATATGTGAACTACTGGTGGGCCAATCCATGACTTAGTTTCTATGAATTTTATTAATACCATATCCATATCCATGAAGATTGCAAATGTATGACCTATCAAAAAAATTACTTTTTCGAATTTGCTAATTTTCGCATTTCCTTTGATAAGTTGCTAATTTTTGCATTTCCTTGAATAGGTTGTCTGGGTTGTTGTCTTAAAAAAGAAAAAGGCGCGAGTTGCACCTGAAAATGATTACATGTCAGAAAAGTTTTCATCACATTCATCTTTGCAAAAAACGAATGTTTCTCAAGAACAAACATAACACCATATGTAAACTGTTACTGCCGTTTCAAGTAGTGTATCTTGAAAATGCATATTTTGGACATCTCTTTCTTTGATCATGAGTTCATTCAGGCATTTGTTTTCAACGCTATGTTGAAAATGTATGCCTTGATACATCTGTCACTGTGTACATGTATTCCTTGCATCTTGAATATTTGAATGATATACACAAATCAATTTGAATGCAAAATAGTCAGTTTCTTCAATAAAATTATTTTTGCTACTTTTTGTATCATTAGCATACATTTCTAAAAGACATATTTAAAATGTACAAACGTTGAACTGTATTATTGAAGTGCATCTTAAATGTTGGTGAAAGAAAATTCTATTGAACACCCAAGGATGCTGCCAATCTTCAAAATAACTACCGGTATACATAATTGTATTGGTACAGTGAAAGGGTGTACAGCAACGCAAAAGGTGCAATTTGGATACATTACTTGTAACAGTTTACAGAGGGTGAACCATAATAAAATGATGCACACTTGCAAAAATACTAACTCTTGTATTTTCTTGTATAGATTGCTGTTGTTATTTTCACGAAAAAGAAAAATGGAAAAGTTCATCCAGAGAATGATCATGACTCTGACTCTGACTAAGTATATTATACATCAAAAAAATATGTTTTAAGGCAGAATAAATAATCGAAACTAAAATATTTTGCATTACAATGAATGATAAATAATGCAAGGAATATTTTTTCATTTAATTAAGTTGGGTATGTATGTACATTTAAAAAATCCTACAAAATATTTGTTTGTTATAAGATATTGTAGTTAAAAAAAGTTTTTGTTCTCTTGATACAAGTATGGAGATAGTTTCAGTCAAATGTATATATGTATACTAATATTGACAAATAATTGTACCCACTTTTGTCTTTAAAAATGCATTACACAAAACCTGTACATTATATTATGATATATTCAGATGCAAGGGATATTCAGTATTTAACAATGTTTAATACAGAATTTTTCTATATATAAATATGTGTATGATGTGAAACTATATAAAATAAGGTGTTCTTTACTTCTCAACTAGAGTTAGTTATTACTATTCTAGTAAAGCATCATTGCTGTTATTTGTATTTTGTAAATGTATATGAATAGAAATACTTTATACATAATTGACCTTATGCATGTAAATACATTTGCACTATGTTTTTATTGGTGAATTTTTGCTTGTTTGGTGGAATCATGTAAAAATAAACATGTTGTGCTTGTACCTATGAGTAATTAATGATTTGGTTTCACCATTGGGCCAACGTTTGTGTATTTTACTATTATATTATACATGTATTAAGCTGTCTGTGGACTGTAAAGAACATGATAGAATTTCTGAAAATGATAGTATACATGTATTAAGCTGTCTGTGGACTTTTAAGAACATGCTAGAATTTCTGAAAATGAGTTGTTTATCTGTTGATATAATCACTAAGTGGAAAATGTACCTAAGCAATAGGATTTGCTGTCATAGCTAAGACGTTTAAAAGCAACTTAAAATAGATTGCATAGTAATAACCTGTGGACTATGCTTGAACATGTAGTTGCAATTTGCAGGGATCTACATGTACAATGTATATGTTTAGTTGCACTGAATGTAAAATAAACCAATATCTTGGCTCCAATTAACTTTTACGTAATGGTTCAAGTATTAGTTTTGTGTGGTGCGGCGATGCTCAAAGAACTAGTTAAGATCATAAAGAAAACAGCAAATTATTACATGAAATATATATATTTGATTAAAAATCATATGTACAAAATTCACAAAATAAGATATTCTTTGATCATTGACATACATAAAAACCTATGACATTAGTTTAAATAGTAACAGAAGGTGTAAAACATATTGTAAAAGTAATAATATGCTAAATTGCAATCGCAAGTGTAAATATACTATTGCAATAAAATCTAATATCCATTGCGTTATAAAAAAGGTATATTTGTCCATATTTCAAACTGCATAACATTGAATATTAGACAAGAGAGACTGTCATAAATAACATATGCTGTTTTTTGTAGTACAGCTCTGCTCAGAAGTAAGTGAACAAATGGAAAAAAACATTGTAAAAGTTCCATGTAAAAGAAAGATGAAAGTTCCTTGTACATTTTTTCGCAAGATGCCAAGTGACTTCTCTTATAACTTTTCTTCTACTGTTCCTGCAATTTCTGAAACAAAAAATTGCAAAGAAATTGTAATTTATCTTACAAATTATGCATACAGTAAACCGGCAGCTAATAAAGCAGAAGAGTTAAGATTCCCAAGAAGGAATCGTAATTGAATGCAAATACACAGCTGAAGTGTCATATCAAACAAGTGGGTTGGGAAAAAGGACGAGGCTTTAGGTTTCTTGGTTGACTTACCTCCTACCCCGTTAGGATCTTCAGGACTTATTTTTCGAGAACCCCTTGTAAGAAATCCGGGATCTGCCATGTAATGAATAAGGTTTGGAATTAACCTGGGATGAATAGTTCAAATGGGAAACTTTATAGATATATCCCTAATGAATGAAACAAATACATTTACCAGTAGGTGTTATGGATGGGGTACTCTCAACATAGATCTACCACTAAACCCAATATTACAAAATCTAAAATCAAATTTTATATATACCAAGTAAGCCCCAGTTACAATACCAGTACCTAGAATGTAATGATTGATATATGATCCAAAATTGTCCCTACGATCTGGTTGGTTTAGACCTTTGGAAATGCTCAATGTATAATGGACTATTTGAATGAGGGTTTATTTTCAATAGCTTGTGAATTGAATAAGCCAAAAATAGGTGCAGGTGTGTATTTGCTACATATACATGTACATGTAAATAGCATCGGAAAGGGGGAAATTTTTTAGTAAAGCAGAACACTGCTTCTAATAGCTAGCAAATATTATCACCATAATCCAATCCGACTTGGGGTAAATCACAAATTTTGAAATTCAATTACAAATACTATCATGCTCTGACTTTATTTCAATGACTGCTACAGCTGTACAGACGAAGTTTCAATAACAATTACCTACTGAAATTCATTATTTTACAATTTAATTGCAACTTGATTCTCAATAATAATTACGCCATTTTGTTGTCAAATACTATAACGCCGGTTGCCCACTTACTATGACAAAAAGTCAAACACATCAAAATTTTAAAAATTCATATTCCATTATCATAATGCAGAGCAAATTGCTCATCTTCATGAAAGATCTGCTTAGAAGAGTTCTAATTATTTATCTATCTTTAAACTAAACAAGGGTTAATATGATACTTGCTGACACAGACATTAATACTGACAGCACAAAAAACAGTTAAGGGAGATCAATTAGACAATCACCTTTGTTGATATTTTGCTTACAATGCTCTATTACAATGGTGATAATCTAAGCACAGAACAACCAAGAACTAGGATTAATGAGCAGCTCTTTCGATTTACAAGATAAGTAAATATAGTATGTTATCCTAGCAGCAGTGACAATCATAAAAAACATGAAAAAAAGTATACACTTGTCAGGTCGTTCACAGGGATAGGTAGATAACAAGTATATGTCTGGTGGCACAAGCATACACATGCAATGCTAACTGGTTGTCATACATGTAGATATAAACCAAAGACAGACTATTTACTATTTATATAGATTATTTACCTGTGTTAATAAACTACAAAATGAATTGTAATTATCATGTAAGATGTTAAGTCACTTAGAGGTCAATTACAAACTAATTTCAACTTTAAGTCCATTACAAAAATTAATCAATTTTTGAAAAGTTAAAAAATACTTAAAATTTATTCAGATGCTAATTGTCAATTCCAATCTTTAAGGATTGAAAATTGAATTGCAATAAAGTACTTGAATATTTGTGACAACTCTGGTGAAAATAAGCATGCAGAAAACCCACTAAGAAGACGACTTCTTCGACAAGATTGTTTTCCACTGATCATCTCTTTATCAGACATTATCGTGGACCTTAATGGGCCCTTAATTCTTTTCTAATCCAAAACATGTATACACCGTAATGAACTTTTTGGACAAATGCTGTCGGAAGTTGTCTTCCTAGATAGAGTGCTTTGAACTGTGAACAGTAGGTAGTTGCAGTTAGAATAAGCAAAAGTCTTTTGCAAATTAGGCAATTAGCTCTACTTAGCAACCATCCCTCATGCAGAAGAGAAAAAAACACATCACTTACAAAACCGACTCATGCATCAGAGATGGGTTCATATTTCACACTACCGTAGTCTCGTTTGGTACTGCTTTCCAGAAACATGGTCACTTCATCTTCGGGTGGGTAGATTGGCACTTTGAAGTGGCGGTAGATCATGATGGTGAACTTGAGAATGGTGCCCAAAATAACCTATTGAACAAATATACAATGATTTAGTCTAAAAGTTATTCTATGTACGTGGCAATAGGTCTCATTTTATGTACAATTGTCTTTCCCAACCACATTTGATTCCTATTATATAAAATGTACAATTTATTTTATTGCACAAAAAGCTTTTCGTCTCTGTCGAGACCTTTTCAATTTTTTTTTAAATTTACTATACGTACATATTCCTTCAAAAATGAAAATCCAAATGATATTGATTCATAATAAAAACAAAACAATACTTCTTAGGCTAAAGTAGACACTGTGTAAATTATACTCAACATTAACAATACATAATAGAAATCACAAAGCTGGTGAACAAACATTTAAGTGGTGTTTAGCCTAATTAGCTTTAGAAGTATTGTTTTGTTTTTATTATGAATCAATATCATTTGGATTTTAATTTTTGAAGGAATATGTACGTATAGTAAATTTGTAAAAAAAAAAAAAAAAATGAAGAAGGTCTCTACAGATTTGAAAAGCTTTTTGTGCAATAAAATAAATTTTACATTTATATAGGTTTAGGTTTTTAGGTTTATTAGTTTAATAAAGTCTCAATCGTATGTACACACATGAAAAAAGCACAAATAGAATATCTTTGAAATGTACACATGACCATTCTTTATAGAATTACTAGAGACTATATATACGTTAAAATTTTCCTCCTATCTAAAATGTAAAAGCAGGCTGTGGCAAAATCTTTCTTGCTTAGCAGGTAGTATAATTTATGCTCATCACTAATGTTGAAAAAAGATAAATCTGGAATATTATTATACAATTCATTTCTGATATCATCATATACAGGACATTTGATTAAAACATGACATTCCGTCTATTGTATTATTGCAGAAAATACAGAAACGCTCTTCCTCTGTTTTCTTATTTGCACCATATCTTAATAATTCAATATTTATTGGTGCTACTCCAGCCCTAAACATTGACAGTGCTCTACGATACTTTTTCTGGATATTAAGGAGTACATAGTGCTCCGTTTCAACTTTGTTTTTAAAATGTTTGTAGGTACGTAACTTGTTTTTTCCCTCTCTTGTTTTAGAATAAAGAACGTTTACATCTGTCAACCAATTATATATTATATATTTTATATGTTAGGAAACAAATATGGTGGGGAAAGACAATTGTACATAAGATGAATGATGTAGTCGTAAATCATTAAATTGATGTTTAATACTTTCCTTGAAAAAAAAATATGTTAAACAAATACTTTACTTTAAGAACGCATTTCATGTAGAAATTTATCAAGAAATAACTGGTGGATATGGATTTAATCTGACTTACAACGAAGCTTAGCATTTAATTTAATTGACTGATTGTGAATAATTATTGTGACAGGACACCTAGTAATATAGTATACATAGCTTCAGAATATCTAAAAATGATAAAAAAGATAGAAGATAGGATGCACGTAAACAGCTTTTTTGGTTTCTGGAGATGAAGAGGGAACGGGGCGCACTTAAATGATTTCATGGGTTTTGTATGCACGATCGATGGTGCACATACCAAAAACCCTATAAAAATGAAGTACTCTGGTGGGAAAAGGGTGGGCGCCCCCCACCCCCTGTGCCCCACCCCCACCCTCTGCATCTGCCTATGTATGTGGCTTGGAAATTATACTAACCGCTGCTAACAGGAAGGCTGAGAGCACAGAGTTGTTTTTGGTGAGGTCCCAGTTGTTGACGAGGCTGCCACTGACTCCCACCAGGTAGGTGAGGTAAGGGGTGAAGATGTACCTGAAACACCGTCGCGCAAACGATTGTATGCTGTAAACTATAACAGTAAAACCTCTCTATTAGAATCACCTTATGGACCGTGTTCGGTGGTCTCAATAGAGAGGTGGTCTCTACACAGAGGTTCATTTTGGTAGCTTTATGATGGATTGGGACCGTGAAAAGTGGTCTTATTATAGAGGTGGTCTCAATATAGAGGTGATTAATTGGAGGCTCTACTGAACCTGTATATACATGTAAAATACTGGTCTGTGCGTGTGATAAAACTGAAGCGGACACTGCCTTTTTGCAGCCATTTTAAACTGCAACTCTGACACAAACGCCTTTGGACACCAAACATACAGGTATCAGCTGGTATCTTACTGTGATTGTTTATAAGAAAATGTAAACAAAACTTTACATGGATCTACATGTATAATGAGTTCAGTGGCGTAGGCAGGATTTTGCTGATGTGTATGCACAACTGCATTTGAAAAACAGTGCCGAAGCCACTGCAGCGAGCGCCGTAGGCACAAAGCTGAACAGGCGGAGTCGGGGGATTTCAATCCCAAATTTTTTGAAAATTGGAGTAAAAATGGTTGCATTTGGGGCAATCTGTTGACAAAAACAATGAATGACTCTAAATACAATTTTTACGCGATCCATGTATCATTTCAGGGTAGAAAATCAATAAATCAATGTGTACGCACTGCGTTGTGTGCGTTACAGTAGCTACGCTACTGGAGTTTGAGAAAATGTATCTCTTTCAAATGAAAAAAAGGCTTGTTTTAATACATGTGTACTATGTTATCTCAGTCACACTTCATTCGAATTATTTGTTATATAGTCGTGCAAGTTAAAAGCCAAAATCTTGTAATATTGCCTATGTCAAAATAAAAGTTTGCTCTACAGCTTCATAGATGTCAAATACAAAATTTAAGGGGAGCGGTGACTTAGATCAACATCGTTAAATGCATCATGAATGAAGACACTTGATATTTGAAACCGGTATATCACTCATGTACCTAAAATTTGTGCTTTTGTGGTTCACATTTCTTCTTTGAAATAATAAAAAAATAATTTTTAAGAAAACAAAAATTTGAAGAAACATTCATACTGTATAATTTGTCTTAATGAAATTATATGCTGAGCAAACAGGGTAAAATGAAAATCAGTAAAATTGACTGAGCTTTCCTCTTATTCAACTCATTTACCCTAACTTCACACACAGTTTAACTGTGTGTGAAGTTAGGGTAAAGTTAACTAATGAACTTAAATGAGTCGTGTGATTATAAGTATGTCATTAGAATCACTCTATATACTGTAAAACTAGATTATTTTTTAAATTTTGCTATCTATGAATTATTTGGCGACAATTTAATTTTGGGATTTTGGTCCATCCTGGACCTACTAGTACATTACATGGACTATTAATGTTTGCCGACTATTTAAATTTGCACCTACCCACATATACTTTGCAAATTAAATCGTGTGCAAACATTTCTACTTTTACAGTAGTCGGTACCCACCTTGTATACTTGTCAATGAGGAAGTTGTCCACGAAAAACCACGTGATGAAGTCAAAGAAGATGAGGCACAGACAGATGGTGCCGGCCAGAGTCACCTCGTAGCCAGCCACGTAGATGATAACAACGTCTAAGTTGATAAACGTTGCGATGGTCGTCCAGGTGCAATAGAGACCAATGCTGTTGTGGGTCAACATCCTGGAACGCAAATTGTTTAAGTTCTGGATCCATGAGTACAGCCGAAGAAACATCTTTATGGAATTTCACCATAATGCATCTAACTCAATAGTTACTAAGGGACCATTCAGTATATATGACAGGGTGGGATAGGAGGATTTTAGGGCGGGCCATGATCTTTTGTCACAATGTTTGGAGGGGGGCTATCAAAATTTTTTCACACACTTTTAAGGGGTGGGGGGGATATCAATGTTTTCACATTTACCCCTATTCTTTTAGAGATTCTGTACAAAAAGTTACTGATTTTATATTATGGATATGCATCAAATAGGATAAGGGTTAACTGACAATGATTGCGTTAACTGTTAGAGGGGGTCATCAATTTTTATCACATGAAATTGAGGGGGGGGTTACCATTTTTTTCACACAGATTTGAGGGGGGGTCTATTTATTTTTTCACAGCATTTTTGGGAAATCCTCCTACCCCACCCTGTCATAAATACTGAATGGTCCCTAAGAGTAAAAATGTTAATTTTAGAGGAGAGAATATCAAGACTAGAGATCCTCAAGATACTTCTACTGTACACATTACCAATGAGTTTTCTCCATCAGTGTTCACTGAAACTTATCATCATTCAATGTCCTCAATAGCACTTGCACATTGATGAAGTACAACTTGTACTACCATTCCCATTGCCCAAGTGCATATTGCTCTCAATCTCAATCACATTACCTTTTTTTGTGATTTTAGCAACAGTCCAGCTGGTTTGCTTTTTAAAAATATGTGTAGCCCTTTCTGACTCTAACAAAAAAGCATGATCACATAACTCCTGTTTTGAAAAGCCTTCACTGGCTCCCTGTCAAGCAACGCATAATTTTCAAGATTCTAACACTTACTTTCAAATGCCTCACTGGACTTGCACCATATTACCTGTCTGAACTCTTACATCCATACTCACCACCTAGATTACTGCGGTCATCAAATAATCGATTGCTTAAAGAATTTAGATCAAGAACCACGTCTTATAGTGATAGAGCATTTAAAACAGCATCACCTAAATTATGGCAAAAACTTCCACTGTCCATTCGACAATCCCAAATCTTGCATCCTTTAAACCCCAACTAAAGCACCATTTGTTTAAGGAGGCCTACAAGTGTACATGAACATTTAGTGGAATTTACGCTATATAAAATTATATTGTATTATATTGTATTCTAGCCCCTACACACCTGGTGAGCCACACGTCCTTCATCAGTCCGTCCTGCTGCAGTCTCAGCGCCTGCTCAAACAGCGCTCGCAGTGACACGAAGAGCATGGCGGACGTGAGGACCGGCCCCAGCAGGATGAACAACAGCGCCACGCCCGGCATGAACCTGGGGGCATACAGCAGAAATGTGATTGATTTGCCCTGAATCTTGAGCACGAATTGTGAAAATTGCCCCGTGTTGAAGCATGTGATTTGTGATGAAAACCGTTTAACGTGATTCAATCTATTCAATTACAATTCCTGGGGATTGGTGACAGTGAAATGCAGAGGTGACTGGTAGTTTACGAAAGAAAATGTTGGTGAATGGATTTTCATCAAGGAAAAAGGGAAAAAGTCAGGAATTTCATATCATTTTCACTATTCCGGAAAAAGTCATGGGTTAAATCCAATGCTTGCTTAATTCAATTATGAAAAAAGACCAGTAAATATAGTTACAACTTTATAAATTCGTGTCGGATTTTTGTGATTTTTTTAATTGATTCCCATGATATCTATATTTTTTTCCAACATTTTTTTTTCATTTCACCCAGAGTAGTTTACAATACTAGAATATATAACTACTGTTGCCCTTATTATTGCTTATTATAATAGAAAACCATTAGATTATATCTAGTTCTTTACTGGTTAAACCATGAGAATATGGTCTGGAAAAGTAATCCCTCATTTTGGGAAAAAGTTGGGAATTTGATGAGCCTGGTTAGGTAAGAACACTGAATGTTACTACCTCCCATGCCATCCCTGGGGCTGGGTGCATGACCATAACATACTCGTCTCGGGGGGGGTCTCTCCTCAAAAATGGGTACGGGTGTGCCATTTCCAATGTCGCAACGGTAACCAACGATATACTAATTTGGCATAAAAAAGTGACCCTTATCTATACCTTGACAATGAAAAAGTGACGCATGTCTATACTTATTAAATAGTGAAAATACATACTGTTAACATTTTATCAACAAAATATTCAAAAAAATTATATCAGCATCAAACAAAATGAAACTGAGACTAACAATACATTTAATTTCAAACCAATAGCTATGCCAAAAATCACAAAATTTAGGCCCATAACTATAATACCAAAAATCACAAAATTTAGACCCATAGCTATACTAAAATCACAAAATTTGACCCATCACTATACCTGAGATGTCTAAAATCGAGACCCATGGAAATGGCACACCCGTACTACCTGACAAATAGTAACGACATCCCCCCCCCCCCCAAAAAAAAAAAAAAACAAAAAAACTCCCCCAACACAAAAAAAAATAAAATAAAAAACAAACAAAAATAAACTCCCCCACCCCCCTCCCCCCGAGTTTCTCGTACCTGTCCCAGAGCAGCAGCCATGCGATGTTGGCGACCATGGTGGCGGAGAACAGGGCGTACACCAGGGGCGGCTGGTGGCCGGGAGACACATACAGGCGCCCGTACGTCGACCGTCTGAAAACATAGTGTATGATTGAGCCGATGCCCTGTAAGAGGGGGTCATATAGCAAAAATGTGATTGGTGATTTGCCCTAAATCTTGAGCATGAATTGTGAATTGCCTGTATTTAAGTGTGTGAAATGTGATGAAAATGTGATGCAATGTATTCAATTACAATTCCTGGAGATTGGTGAAAGACAATGAAATGTATTGGTGGCTGGTGATTTAGGGAAAAAATGTTGGTGAATGGACTTTCATCGAGCCTATATACCCCTCTCCTGTAAGTGGTCAGTGGGAAATGGCCTTAGAATTAAGTGGCATGTGGAAATTGGCAAAAACTTAAAGTGGTTAGTGCGAATTTGGGCTATTAAGGGGAAGTGGGAAAATTACCAAAATCAAGTGGGAACAAATTCTAATTTTAGAGGGAAACTATAAAAAAATGCGCAAGTGGGGGTCATGCGCGTGAATTTATAACAGTTTAAAATTGGTCGTTATATTTCGTCATATTTTGTAAAAGTGAACAAAATGTTCATTAAAAGTACGCATTTTAGTGGGAAATGAAAAAACTTAGGTGGGAAGTGGGAAATGAACTAAAATAAGTGGGATCAGCCCCCTCCTCCAGGGGCAGACGACAAAAACGGGACCACATTCAGATGGTATACAATAGAACATCCCATATGACCATATTGAGATCACTTTGTAAGATAACTTTTTGTGATCCCAAACTTTCATAAGGCTACCGAAATGAGCCTATTTATAGAAACCACCTCTCTATTGAGACCACCTAATGCTGGTCCCAAATGTGGTCCTAGTGGAGAGGTTCCACTGAACTTGGTTACATCAAACGCTTTTGCCCTATTTTTTAGACATGATATGTGTTTGGTTTTATAAAATGTATGTGGGGAGCGGAACTTTTCAAAAAAGATAAAGCAATATGGGGTATAGGTCGGGAAGGAGGTGCTAGAAAAAATGCGGTAGGCCATTAAAAAGGAGGGATGCGCTGGATTTTGGGGGTTGATAAAGCCGCCTGTCCCACTAAACCACGTGTAATGCAACCACCTGCTTATAACAAAGCTCGCCCTATTAGTGTGATGTAAATGAGATTCACACATTGATAGATAAAATGGAGGGCTAGGGCACCATCAGGGGTTTCTATTTCAGTTATAGTCTGCTTTGTAATGTCAGGGTTGATGGCAACGTCCCTCCAATTGACATCGGAAGATACACAATTATTTATACCACTTTCATATTCTCAACAAAATTTGCAGTGTGTTGACTTTAACGCAGTAGTATAGACACACATTCTGTTAACATGTTACCTTTATTAAGCTTGTTCACAATAGGTATACATTTATATTGCTTAAGTGGGAGTGAACTTATTTACCCAACTTTTTAATTAAAGTATAAAACTAATAGAGCATGATTAAACAGTGTTTATTAAAGATGCTTTAAAGAAAACTAATCTTTTCTACAATGTACCCAGGAACAGCGTTCCCCCATTCAGCAATGCATTATGGTTTAATGTGGCCATACCATACAGTGTTCATCAGCTGCCTATAGCTCTAGGCAAACTATGGTCAATAACAGTATGGCCTTGCATAATTGTGAATTGGTCTTGTTTCAACATACGTACCTTCTAATATAAGCAAGTAAATTTGTCTTCTGAGGTTTACATTTTGGGTATGACTTGGTAATGATGTTGGTGTATGGTGCTATATATGGTCTTAATAGAGAGGTGGTCTTTATAAGGAGGTTCATTTTGGTCACTTTATGAAAATGTTCCTATTACGGGGGTGGTTTCGATATAGAGGTGGTCTTAATAGGAGGTTTTACTGCACATGTATGTCACATTGCCCCATAGTCTTAATTACATCGTACATTGATTAGACTCATGCACGATAGACACCTGTCCCAATCTTATCACTTTACCTATTTAACAAGACTTTCTAGAGATAAAAAAATTCTCAAAATGTGCATGTTTTTTTATTTTAGTATAAAAGTACACTCATTTCCCTTTTTAAAAATGCTTAACACTTTAGGGGTTTCAGGAACAGAATTTGGTTTATGGACCATACAAAAGATCGTGTATACACCATGTACAATTTCGGTACAGGCAAAATTAACATTGATTGAATTTTTCAATGCCTTTTGTATGATCTTTTGGATGGTCTATAGACCAAATTCTATTCCCGAAACCCCTAAAGTGTTGGACATTTTTAAAAAGGGAAATGAATGTACTTTTATACTAAAATAAATAAAGAACAAGAACATTTTGAGAATTTCTTTATCCCCAAAATTCTTTTATCTCCAGAGAGTCTCCTTAATCAATACAGGGATGACAGAATTCAGATAGAGCCCATCGTTACCCACCCCAGCAACTAGGACAACATGAAATATTGTATAGTAGTATAAGAACACAAAGTCTCGTGTCTACCCTCCTATGGTTGGGTGTCATTACCTAAATATCAGGCTCACTGAGTAGACGAGGAAGAGGGCGATCCAAGCGTAGATGACGCCCATATGGAGAACGTCCACCCTGCCGGGGTGATGTCTGTGTAGTAGTAGGCGGACACCGCGCCCGTGCTGTTCTGGAACAGTTCTGGAATTAAAAAAGAAAAGTGCTTTTACATACAGTTTAACTGCACTTGAAATACTGACTCCTTGATTTCAAATTCATTATAACTTTAATACATGTTATCAATGCTTCAACTTCAAGTAAACAACGCTAATAGTGACTTGGCAACATGTTTCAGTTCCATGTAGGACAAAACTTTGTTATCTAACAATTTTGGTAAAAGAAAAGAAAAACATAATAGCCCTAGTAGATCCTCCAATTAAGACTACCTCTCACTTGAGACAACCTCCATAATAGGACCACTTTTCATGGGCTACCAAACGCTACCAAAACGAACCTCTGCAGAGAGAACACATCTCTATTGAGACCAACTATAACACTGGCCCTGAAGGTGGTCCTGAATTAGAGAGTTCTACTGCGATTTTGTATTATTGGTCGTGTTACAGCCTGGCTAATGTCACATCTTCCATTCACAAGAATATCTTTTACAATTTTACAATATCTTCATCAGTATGTGCCTGTGATAATATATACTAATAATATATACATATTTATATAGCGCAACCCTCCAAAAAAATAAATGTTCAAGTGCGCTGCATAGAGGAAATGTCCGCAGCCCTCGGTGAACAAATGCGTTTTAACATAGATTTGAATTCGTCCAAATTGTCTATTTTTTCTTATATGGAGAGGTAACCTGTTCCAAAAACAGCGGTGCTGCTTTGCTGAAAGCCTCGGTCCCCATAGGACTTAAGCCGAGTAGCAGGTACCTGTAGAAGCCTCTGTGATGCTGACCTGAGAGAGCGAACCTGGTTTGTGTTGCCTAATAAGGTCTTTGAGGTATGAAGGCGCAAGGCTGTGAAGGCATTTAAAAGTCAAGGTTAATATTTTATACTCAATCCGTTTGGAGATTGGAAGCCAATGAAGAGATTTTAGTACTGAGAAATGTGTTCATGTTTCTTAGTTCTAGTCAGTATCCTTGCGCTGTATTTTGAATGCGCTTGAAGACGCTTGAATTTGAATGGTCGATAGTCCATAAAGTAAGAATTCCCATTGTCAAGTCATGAAGACAGGAATGCGTGGATAACTTTTTCTGTTGCTGCTGTACTAAGAAATCTTCTGGCTTGGCCCATTGATCGGAGTTGGGCATTGCAAGATTTCACTAGTGAGGATATGTGTTGGTTAAGGCACATTGTGTCATCAAAAGTTGCACCCAGATTTCTGGTCATGCGAGATGATTTGACTGTACAGTCCCCAATCTTAATGCTGTTGATGGATACTTTATGGGCATGTCTGGCTGGTGCAATAATGATCAGCCTGGTTTTGTCTCATTAAGTTTCAATTTGTTGAGTCGCGTCCAGGTTCTGATGTCATTCACACATGCCTCCATCCTCCTGAGAGGTTCCTGCTGATTATCGAAGTCAAAGGCCACATAGTTGGGTGTCATCAGCATACTGATGTATACTGATGTTATGTTTTTCAGCAATACTATAGACAGGGGCACATGTAAATTAAGAATTCGAAGGTCCCAGTACTGAGCCCTGAGGTACTCCATACACTAGTGGCACTGAATCAGATGACTGTCCCTGGATATGAACACACTGGTAACGATCCGCGATATAAGAATGGAACCAGTCTAGAGCAGGCCCAGTGATTCCGATTCTACTTTTGCAGCCTTGACATCAATATGGTATGATCGATGGTGTCAAAGGCTGCAGAAAGGTCCAAGAGAACAAGGATGACACCTTTTCCGAGTCTAAATGAAGGAGAATATCATTCTGGATCTTGACCAATGCTGTCTCTGTACTGTGTTTAGGGGCGGTAGGCAGACTGAATGGGGCAGTAGAGGTTGTTATTATCCATATATAATCCATGATCCCGCCATTATTCAACTTCTTCAACCATATGTGGTGCTATGCTGGGCACACCAATCATATGGAGAGTAGAGTAAGTGTATGCTCCCCTCCTTCCAACCCCCAACCCCCACACCCCCACCCCCGACCAAAATGAATCTTTAGAGTGCTACTACACCACATTTTAGCAGCCCGTTATTTTAAAAATGCTAGTCCCTCACCCCACCCTAGGGAATGTTACTAAATTAACTTCCAATATCTTAACAGTACGTTTTATACAAGTAATGTTTTAGGACTGTTGTACATTGACTCTTAACATGTACATGTCTTTTAGTACATAGTTAGCCACTTTAAGCAGTGTTTTTACGTTGTTTAACTGCACTTGAAATACTGGACTCTTTGATTTCAAATTCGTTATATCTTTAATACATCTTATCACGTTTCAAGTGAACAGACGCTAATAGTGACTTGGCAACATGTTTCAGTTCCATGTAGGACAAAACTTTGTTATCTACCAATTTTTAATTGATCATTGTACATAAAAGCAGACGGTGGAAGAGCAGCTTTATTTTTTAATGAAACCTGCATAATAATTCTATTTGGTGCTAATTTTAAGTACACAAAACGCTCCCAGTATAATATTTCATGAACCAGCAAATGACCTGAACATGAAAGGTTAGGGCTTATCTAAATATTAATTGAAAGGCTCACAGATTGTGAGACATTGTACTCTACATAGTAGGGTTAATAATGACAATTTGAAATGCATGGTCCACATATACAGTAGAACCTTCAATTAATAGCGCCTCTATAATAAGAACACTTTTCTCTGTCCCAATCCTTCAAAATGATCCCAATGGGAACCTCCATATAATGACCACCTCTCCATTGAGACCACTTTAAGTCGGTTCGCCAAGTGATCTTGATATAGAGGTTCTACTGTAATAATAAATAGGTGATTTATCATATGAATGGTCATGACCTAATGTTTTATGCTTGGAATGGTAAAATTTAATTTGAATCGGAAACAATTTTGTTTAGAGATGTAAAATGGAAAAATGTATTACAATTAACAGTATTACTGCTGTATGTGTTCATTTTATGATAATGATAGACATAGCAGCTCATGCAAGACGTCTTACTGTAGTAGATCTACTAAGTACCGATGCAAACAAATCCAAGGTTAACATTTTTTCTGATTTGATTCACGTGCTTTGGCCACATGACCAGAATCCTTGACCAATATATTAGACGATGCATTTGATAACTAAATTGAGGGAGCAGAAGGGGGTTGTTTAGATAGTGAGTTAGTTATTTTTTTAAACGTGCATTACTAGTATGTATGTGTATATTTTTGCTAGAAAAATCATTTCGAGTATACGACTAATAATTTTAAAGAGCACCCTAACCACTACATGTGATGCACTGATGATATAATTGTGTAAATTCATAATTATAACCTTTCATTGTGACAACTTAATGCTGTGACAATCAAGAAGTTTCAATATGTAACAATACTTCCAAACAAACATATCATGGCCACACCAAACTGAACTAGTTGTACTATGGAATAGTTCGTATATTTGCACTTTGGCCAAACAAACTGAAATCTGGATTTGTAATACGGGTTGTGTAAGGTAGATTCAAGGATTAATGCCTGTGGTAGATTAATTATAAAATGTATGATATGAGAGAAAGTATCTTAGTCATTCATTTCAACTGCAAAGAATTATCATCTGATTCTGCCGTCCAACAGTTAAAGAAGAAATTTATGGGGAGATATCTTTAATGTGCAACGCTACGGTAGAGTAAACTCATGTGATGTCTATTAACTTGAAAGCAGCATCACAAGACCTTTTATTGACACATAATAGACATAAAACACTTGTGAATGAACTGGCTTGACATTGAATTAGTCTTACTACCGCATAGTGTGGAGCTGAAGATTAAAAAATTAACAATAATTTTCAACAGATAATGAAACAAATTACGTGAAACATCTTTTTCATGATTTAGGAGCATATTAAACCTTTTCAACATACATGTACTGTTCTACGTCTTAGTATCGTGTTTTATATCATATACAAAATACATGAAAATACACAATGTTCATTCTTTTATTGCATTAGCAGCGCATCCATCGTCAATAATGACAAACACATTAATAATTCAAGAAAGAAAACAGATACAATGCGCAGCGTCAATCAAAGTCAACACGTTTACTAATGTAAGTGCACTGATCACACTCAGTTAGACGGAATATATCATGATCCTACTTTTGTAATTGTGCATCGTTAAAACTTGCACTTACACGTGCATTGCTGTATACATAAATGATAGTGCCATCAGCATCTGCACTTAATTAACATCATTATTCTTAACAGTAGGGTATTAGATTTTTCCTGTTTCATCAAATAACAAAACTTTGCTTTCCAATTCATCAATTAACATTTAGTTCTAAATTTCTAACTTATTAAATGGGGTAGATTCTTGTAGATTTATACCTTTTGATGGGCTTGTCTATGAAGTAAACTGCTACATATTATGACAATATTCTTAGTTATCACACATAATACATATGTAACCACTGGGCAGAATTGCTCACATATTACAGATTTCTATGAATCTGCACTCAGTTCATTATCTAATTCACAGATACTAATTACATCACCATATATTCAAAATGCCAGGTATTTCTCAATAGCAGTGATCATATGATAAAAGTATAAAACCTCTGCTTTAATATGCCACATAAAACTGACACTTGCTGGGAATTTAGTTCAATTTACTCACTTTGCTATTTGTGTTACATGTGTGATAATACGTAATGACAATGCTGTTATTCAAAGACCAATTAAAATGATATAGCTGCACTTGCGAGTTGAACAATCACAAATTTCTAAATTTGTACGAAATTGCTACATTTTTATAGAACAATTATCTGTTTTTTTTCACGTGACACTATGTGTGTCAAATTGAGATAAACGTATAAATGTTTCTTAGATTAGCAAATACAAATATCATTATCAATATGCAATTATCAAATATATGTAAATTTACCATTATAATGCGCATGGAAAAATATACCAGAACAATTAATGACACAAGGCCCGTCGTAATTGTCAAATCTGACAGAGACTGTATTTATAGAAGACAAGTATACATACAAACATGTATATGAACTTATGGAAAATCAAGGGCCTTTTTGAAGGAGTCGCTTATTATTTAACATGAATGATAAAATCGCAAACAGTAAATGCAGATTAATTACTTAATACTTAACATTACATCTTTGATAATATTATATATAATACTTAATATTAACAATGTATGAAGCATTATAGACTGTCATGCATTTAGTATTTTACCTTTAATAGAAAATTCAAAATACAGTTTTCTGTTCAAGCGCACCCAACCTGTTACAAAATATCATAAATGTTTGAAGACAAAAGCTGACTGAATATTATTGAGTGAAAATTAATTCTATAATAACTATAAATATTGAAACATAACACTTACTTCCTCCAGAAGAAGAAGCAGCCAAGCCATTAAAAATCATAGCCACAACGAACATGAGACATGCCGCTAAAATGTTCACCATATACAATATGTTATGGTCACTATCCATTTTGAAAATTGTCTTGTGCCACAGTTAAATAAGATAAAACTCTCATCCAAATCTATGAAAATCTTGCCATGCTACTACTACCATTACGAACCATGTAGCTAAACAACCAATGCTTATGTATGCATACCAAGTTCAAGGTAGCACTACATGTACATGAGTGCCAACCTGTTCAATGCTTTTAACCACTGCATATAGATTTATAGGAAGAATTATACTTAAAATTTGGGTTTTCAATTCATTTAGTGAGTTTCAACCTTTCATTCATTGAGATCAATTGATTGAGATTTGAGGAAAGGCCTTTTGCATTGAAAACATTACCGGTAAAAGATTTTTGAATCATAAAATTTATAGAAAATTATACTAATAATATTTAGTGGTGTCCATGATATTTGAGATCTAATGAGATAGAAGTTCTAAAATTGGTAAAATGAAAATGCATAAATGAATAGATCTTGAACATGTTAAATTAATTTTCTTAATGTAATAACTAAAGTAAAACCTATGACATCATCAATGAACATTATAAGACTTCGATTCTTGGACATGTAGTGATGATGTACCATTTTATAACCGGTATTATAAATAAGTTCAAAATGTCTTTAAAAAATAAATATGATATAACGTTTTTTTAATTTTATAAGTTATGAATATCACACTTGATTGTGCATCAATATATAGTAGGTCAAACCATGCGATCACTTTAGATGTGATTCAAAATCAGGATTCTAAAAACTTTCACAATCACAGGCACAAAATATTACTAGCTACCTGAGTCAAGGGGAACTACTACCAAAAATGGAATAAAAATATTAATGAGCTTTAGGGAACAATCATAAATAATGATACCGTGGGGGTCGTGCAAAAAGGTTGGGGGGGGGGGGGCCCCGCCAACTTTTCTGATTTCTTTTGGTCACTGAACTTTTTCATTATGCTGTGGTATATTTTTTCAAATATTTTCTTTCAGCAATGCAATGACTACATAGAGGACTTTTTCTTCAGCGGGTGGGCGGTGGGGTGTTACTCAACCTTTTTAAATGTTGATGGGGGGGTCAGTTAACTTTTTCTTCGAGCCCCAAAAAATGGACGACCGCCCCCCACCCACCCACCCCCGGTATCGCTATTTATGATCGTTCCCTTAATTTACACAGTGGTATAATACAATATCAGTAAACAATATGCATGGAAAATAAATAACAGGCCAACCATATAGTACTCAACTTACATCATATTAACTTAAAGGAAATCATGTGATTCTTTGAAGGAGATTCAATAGTACAAGATAGAATCAGGAATTTCCTAGAAATTCAATTTTAACGTTACACTCTTCATATTATATAATGTTTGTGTGTATTATTCAATTGTGCTATTCTAACTGAATGAACAAAAATACATTTGAATTAAATGATGTTTTAAAGGATGATTCTGCTCTGCTAGATTGCATTGTGGTCATGTCAAATTACTTTTACTTTTTAACTTTACTTTTAATTGACAGTTGACACTTTTTAAGTCTTAAATACATAATATAAACAATACACACAACATTGAGGAGCACAGTTTTTCAGTACTTTTCGTTATTGAGTTATGGTTGCAGTGACCTTTTAGACAAAAAAAAATACTTTCATAAATGAGTATACGCACAAAATCCATGATTAAAAAAAAATATTAGCTGTTTCTAAATTTAGGGTCGATGTATTTTAGACCAAGGTGCTGAAAGATTTCCTCTTCGCTCTTCGCTGGTAATGACTGTTTCTGGAAAAAAAATCAATTACACTATTTTATAGACGTATACAAATATGAGTTACTGAAGAAAGAAAATTTTCTTTGATACAAAAAAAATCATACATTGAGGAATACTTTAGATTTTACACTTTTTATAAAAGCAAATAATATAAGTTCAAACTAATAAATGATAAGTAGAATTATTATACCGAAAAACTTGGGTAGAAATATTAGAGGAGGATGATAATAGAAAAAAATTAAAATCATACCTTAACTTTATCATATAAACCATGACTAGATAACTTTTTGCTTTGTTTGTCTGCATATAATCTCATCGACCTACAACGAAAACAACCGCTTCCATTCAGACTACAAATCTTAAAAATAAATGGAATTGACCGCGCTCTCAAAACTAGTATAAAATATGAATTTCAAATCATGTCAGATAATGGATTAGAATTTTTTGAAAAATCATTGTAAAAGCTTGTCCTTGTAATCGTCACATGATCAGCTGTGAAACCGACCTGTTAAAATGTCTGCTGCCTGTCCAACCTAAGAGTGCGTAGTAATACTGAGCCTGTGGTACTAGGATAAGATCCACGCGCCTCGCAACCCAGTCCCTGTCACTCCGTGCTGCCACCTAGTGCAGAACAACATAGTTACTCACAGCATTAGTACCCACAGTCCAATACATGTGGGAATTTATTTTATCAAACCCTGGAAAGCACAACTGACTAGCCAACCAGAACTTTCCTAAGATGACTAGTGCGAGCGCGATTGAATTAAAATCAAACAAGTGTTGTTAATTATCAGTGATGGACTGGTCATTTGATGCAAGAATCACTGCTTTGATAAATAAACACACAAATTTACTTCAATCATGTTTTATGATATACATGTACTTGAATTTTAAATATTTTGCATAAACCTGTACTGAAATCATGTGAAATACCTCTTGAAAATACTACTACTGAATATATCTATAGTTTATTCATTTTCCATTGTAGGCATAGCTTGAATTGTGTAAAAACTATATATATATAAATATGCTCTTGTTTTCAATATACATTGTATCTATTAACCTTCAATGCTCTCTCCAAGGACCATGTCTCACTAGCATTTGGACTTGATGGCTTTTCTTGAAAATTGGCGTAATCAGAACTGGGATAGTACTTTATGATTCCAATCCACTTTTCAAACACATCCAAGGTGGATTTGTACTGCGTACCAATTATGTTGTCATCAGAAAGCATCTACAAAATTATCAACAATAAGAGGTCAAAGGACACCAATGACCTTTTTGGTCTCGTACCAGTAGTGAGGCATATGCATATAAATTCTTTATCTGCAAGTAAATAGTTACGTTTCCTGAAGATATGTTGTTGATAGTAGCTTGTTTTACATTATTTTATGCTTAAAATTGCAAATCCAAAATTATAGCGTTCATGATCAGCCACTATGAGTATCAGATGTTCTGAAGAGACCTCTAACACATAACTATTCCCATTAAAGATTCTGAACAATCACAGGCTGTTAATCTATAATCAGTCCAGGCCAGTGATGAATATAAATGATGTCAAGTGACCGATGTTCAGACTGCCGATTCGATTTTTCCCTTCCTGATAACGTCAATTGGGCTCCATATCTAGGTGTTATGAATGATCCCATGACATTTTGATTACAATCTATTTATTAGACACATTGTATACGCATTAACAATACACGTATATACTAAAATGCTCAGAATTCAGACCATCAATAAAATGTCTGGCTTGTTTACAATAATGCTAATGGCTGCATGCTTACGAGAATACCGAGCGACCAACGTAAAACGCGCTGTGTTCAACCTGTTTATTAAAACGCCAACCTCCAAACAGTAACGTGTGCCGCACTTCTCTGAACGTCTTACATGCAGTATTTATACAGGTCACATACATTATGTTAATCCACTCTCAGGCAAAACATTTCAGAGGTCAATTTGCTTGACATCTGATACTCAGAGTGGATCAAGCATACGAAAAATCAAATTTACGTCTTCTTTAAATCCATTAGCTTGCCACCGTCCATGCAACAGATGACCTTTTTTCTGTAGTGTGTCCAATAGTTTGGGTAGCAAACCAATACCTTCAGAATCATTTTTAGGCGTGATTAAAATATCAATGTCATGACCATTTGGTTTCCCTCTAAAAAAGCAAAAATGATTTTAAACTATTTAGCCATATGTTACACATGTTATGAAATCTCAAGTTGATAACTAATGATTACGAACGAAAAATGCCAGATTAACATTCAATGTGGAATATAAATTGGCATAAATACCGTATAAATCCTCCTACTAAATCTACTGCTGCTGAAGGTAAAATGTTTCGCACATATTCTGCAACAACAGATGTAAAGTTTTCTGCCTCTTCTTTAGAAACTGGTGTATTAAGTTCTTTGTAAAATGCAAGTCCTGTGTGAAAAAATACATCGATTTTCTATCAAAGGCTTCAATAAAAAGGAATCAAAAAAAGTAATGTTCTGTTAATTAGGTATGCAGTATATGGAATCATTATTTGTATATATTTGTCTACTGCTTGAAAAATCCAAAAGCTAAAAAGTACATAAATATATTAATTTTAATTTTGAAACAATAGCTTCGTGATCACAAGTAACAAATATAAATTAATAAATGATACTATAATAATATTTATTTATTTATATTTGTTACTTGTGATCAGGAAGCTATTGCTTCGAAATTTAAATTAAAATAATATATTTATGTACTTTTTAACTTTTGGATTTTTCAAGCAGTAGACAAATATATACAAATAATGAATCAAAAAAAAGGTTTATTGTAATTATGTTCGGTACGATATCATCAAAATCATCATTTTAAAACCAGAATTAATCCTAAGAAACAACAAAATATCTAAATTTGATGACTAAGAAAATCCCACATCCACCCAACCCTACGGCATGTGTACAAGTATGGATGACTTCCAGGATTGCTTGTAGAAATTAAGTATATCATTGCAAACCTTGAATTTCAATTTTTTCAAAACTATATTGAACACTTCCTCACCAAGATAAACTCTTTCATCACTTCGTAGTAATATATCTGGAAACTTTATAGCATCATCTATCGAATTTAGACCACAATCAATCCAACGTTTTCCTATGGTAGTCCCCACACCAAAGATACTTGTGAAAATCTGAAATTCATAATCAATTTGCTTTACACAGGCTATTTAGACATCTGAACAGATGATAAATCATAGAAAACATTGATAGCGGACATTGTTCATACCTTCATCTTTTTATACCAATCACTTTCTGAAATATTTTCCACTTCTCTGCTAAAACCATGTTCAATTATGTCCTATAAGGTGAAGATGCAGTAGATATGAATGAGGCAAACATCTCGATGGTCATCAAAATATTCAGAGATTGTGTAAAATATCTTACTTACTTCTATAATTTGCTTACAGTGAGCACCGATATGAGGAGCCTTCCGAATTTGATTCAAAGATGTGATTTTAAATTCCATTGATTTGATAACGGACGCTCCACTTCTGTATGCCAAAGCCCTTGTGTGATCATCGTGGAACTCTCCATTTTCTTCCAGTATTAACAAAGCATCCTATTTGTAAGTCAAAAAATCAAATATAGAAGCATACACATTAAACTTGAAGTCTTATAAACTCAGTAAAACGTACTTCAAATCTATCGCATTGATTTTTCAACATCAGGTTTTATTTTTTCCCTGATTAGGTCTGAAAATCTCTACTTGCTGTCAATAAATCATGTTGGGAGGCATTTTACTCATACAATGTATGTGTCTGCATAGGCAGATCCAGGTTTTTGGAAAAGGGGGGGTCGCACTTAGGGATTTCAACAAAAACCCTACGAAAATGAAGTATTTTGGTGGGAAAAGGGCGGGGGGGGGGGAGGGAGTGCCCCCCCCCTGGATCTGCCTATAGTCTCTTCTAGTAGTACAAAGAATGCCAATCCCAATAGCATTTGATATGTATAAGATACATGTAATTTAACACAGAAATGTAATATAACAATCATCATAGTTACCACAATTTGTTCATTGCAGCTCTTCAGAGGTGACTTTCTCTGACATGCAAAGGAGGGAATTTCTTTCTGCGATGGGTCACACTCATGGATGACATTATCTTCGACCTAAAATATTAAAATTCATTAATACATGTTTTGACCTTATAATAACGTCATACAAGTTATATTGTTTTCATAAACTGAAAAACTTATCCCACTTTGTTATTATGTGAATATTTTCTAACAATAATGCTGTTAGACAAGATTATATGAAGAGTTTCTGGTATTTCAATCACCTATAAATTTTCATAATTACCTTTTTGGCATATGGGATGATGTGTTCGTTTAAAATTGGTTGTATTGTACCACTCAGAATTGAAGAACTGAGCCACGTTGTTTTCAAAATGTTCAAGTCAATTTGTTGCTGGCTTTCGAATTGTAATGCTTTCAACACCTCATCAGCAGTATCGCAAGCTGATACCACATGTGTAACATCATCACTGTATAAAAAATTATCATATTCAAATTACATTGCTATTTGGCATATGTTATTTGTAGAGAACCATCAATTCTCATGGTATAAAATCTGAAATCTAAAATAATATATAGCGACAAACAGTTGTGTTACAAACATTTAAAGACAGTTTGGGCTTCTGAACAATACATAATCAGCTATGATTTCAAAAATTGTATTGCAATGTGTTTATAGTCCTGGTTTCCTTTGAAAGAAACTTAATTAAAGTCATGCATGTTGGACATCAGCACAAACTTGTCATAGCTGTATTATGATAGCTGTAAACTCAGGATATAAAATACATGCAAATATACTCGTTGATAGCAGACATATACCATGGTATAAGCCAATGCAGGAAGCCATGCAAAGTAACTGCATGGCTGAGCTGCATGGGCCTTTAAGTAGACTAATTGAGTTAATGAGGTAGACCCACAGGGGCAATCTATAGACAAGAGTAAAAATGTGAATGGTCACTCCACAACAAGCCTGGCTACATTATCTTGCACTGAAGAGCTGGAAAGTTTTGCAGTTCAATCTCTATTTGCTAAGAGATTACAATGTCATATGTGGGGCCGCAGGTTGTTGAGCATAATCAATTACTGCTCTCAGTACAGTGTTTTTGAGGTGAGAATCTTTTACAAATCAAAGTCGTCAACATTAAGTTTCATGCTGCATATATCGTAGGATGAGGAACGACTTGCGTTACTGTCACGTAAAGCAACAGACGAGTTATGCATCATTGAAAGGGGATGAGAATACAGATTGTTAAAAAACACTGAAAATTTGAGGGAGCCCCGTAGGGGCGACCCTAAATGCCGGGGGTGTGGGGGACGCATAGGCCCCCACTGGGGTTGAGGGGCAACGCCCCCATGGGGGTGCAAGGGGGCGAAGCCCCCTTGAAGCCAAAGGATATTAGTGCTTTTAAAGTGTAATTCTGGGCATTTCCTGGCATACATTTGTGAAAATTATGAACAATCATACAGCAATGTTCAATGTAGACTTATATTAAGTTGCAAATTACAAACAGAAATGAATCACCATATTACTAAACATAAACTTTATTTAAAGAAAAACAGTATGGCACTGTATTAAACACACTGATGAATGTTGACTAAATGTAGGGATAGTTAAGTAATTCTTAATTAAGTAAAATTTCAATTGTCTATGTCTACAATGTATTTCAAATATAATCAGAATCATTATAGACCTATCAGATAAATTTTGTCTATAAAATGGTCCATTAAAATTGTACATTGTTAAAAAAAAATAGTGGTAATTAAACAATACAGTAATCTTAATTATTTTAAAATATTATAAAGTCAAGAAAAATATTTGCTGTAGATTGCTGATATATTTTCTAAAAAATGAGGTGTTTTAAATGGCTATAATTTATAATAATATTACATATACTGTCAAATAACCAATAGACTTCTGCAATACATGTATACTTATATACAGTTTAATGATAACAGACTGACATAGCTCACCAGATCTTGACATAAAGTGCAAAGCACTTTGCCAGGCGTCTCAACTTTTCGAATGTGGTCGACAAGATAGGTTTTGCTCTCGTCGGAGCCTATTTGTACGGTCACAGATCTCTGAAGCCACTCCCACCGAAATGCATTTTTAATACCGGCCTTTTTATCAATTTCGCGGGCCTTGTGCTCGTCATTTTCACTTAAATAAATAATATTCGCCATAATTTACCTCGGGTTACAGACATGTACAATGTTATGATCAGCCATGTGCGTTGTTGACAACTTCCGATACCCCAGTTCGTAGAATCCGTTTGGAAAACACGTACACAATTACATGGGCAAAATACAGAGAACTAATAGAAAGCGCGCAATGAATGAGGTATACAATCGGCGCTCTTCGAATACGATAACCATTATACGCATGTCGGAAACGGCCGAAGTCGTGGCCTCGATCAACAAACAAGCTGACAAGTTACAACACTTCAAAGTTCAAACGCCGGCCTAGCCTGGTCTGCTACCCCTACCCCCCCCACAATATTTTTTCATCGGATTTACACGATTCACACAAATGACCCCTGGAGCTTGTTAAAACACGGAAATCCGCGGATCCGCGGAAAATTCTCATGCCTGAATTTAGACCATGTCTGATGATTCATGAGATACAATGTTTATATTTCTAAGAGGATAATCCTAACTGGATGAGAGGGAATTTTAACTTGTGCAGTGGAAAATCAGCCGTGCTTTTGCAAATTCCTTGTAGCAAAAAAGGGACTAGTCCACGAGCCACATATTCTCCTATATAGTTATTGTAATGGAAGTGGGCATGGCACAATTGATATAATAGAACTCTTGATTTTTCAGTTTTCCTTGTCTTTAGTGTCTTGTTGCCATCCAACACTCTGAGTATCAGATGTGAAGCAATTCAGGACATCTGATACTCAGAGTGTCATCCAATAGAAAGTACAGGACCTGTCCGCCATTATAATAATATAATTGTCTACATATTGCCCCTGTATCTATAGCCATAAATCCGTGGTCTGGCCATCGGCTAACGTTTGCAGCCAGCCGGTCCCAGATAAAAGCTACCGGCATAGTTAAAAGGCTATCGGTTGGGCCTTATGTTTCACAACATTAACTAGATCAAAAGTGTTCAAAGAACACTGCGTCGCTAGAACGACGTTGACTTATGGGCAATTAAGATATATACTGAAATAATGTATACTTTACAATCAAGAAATTTATGAATTAGAGGAGAAAACATCAGAATGAATCAGAATCAATATATCCAGCTAACTGGAATATCTAACATAAATGTATCGATCTAACCTAAAGGATTTGACGACAGGCAAATTCTTCTTGATAGAATTATTTGCTAAAATTTCATAACGTCTTTTATCAATCTTTCGAGGGAGTACATAGATAAGATGACGGCAAATTCGCTTGTGGTTTGTCTCATTTCGTTCAAAATTTGTGTTGGGTGCCGCCATATTTGTTTACATTTTGCAAGGTCAAGGCTGTGCGCAAACTATTTGCGCATGTTGCTGGTGGACGTGCAGGTGGTCATCCAGGGATTAGGAGTAGAACGCCCGCTGGAAACCTCGAGTCATGACTCGAGTCTCGAGCGCATTCTCGGCATTTAATGACCCAACAAGTAAAAAAATATTTGTCTGTAGGAATTCCAATCATTTTTTTCATTGCAGTAATCTTGCATCTCATTAATGTCGTTTTGTCGTTACATGTGAATTATCTCGTACACTTTTTAACTTTTGTAACGTTTTCTTTTTCTTTAAATTCATTCAATAATCAAATACACAGATTTTAGCTTTCACATGTAACTGTATAATCATATTTTAATGCTTGTTTATTTGAAGGCGTTTGATTAATTTCCCCTCGAATTTGCGTTGTGAAACATGTTCAATTTACTACATGTAAGGATATAAAACCTACTGTAATATGTGCGCATTGAAAAAGTAACACATCCAGGCACCCGTCAAAACTGTCCGTTCATTGTTGATGTGTCGTTTATTAATTAAAGGTGCCATGAACCACACAACCACACAAATAGGGGCAATTTAAATAAGTTTATGTGATTTTAATGTATTTTTTTCAACCAACAATTTCGCCAGTTCATATTCGGTGGGCGTGGGCATACATGTACATGCATGTGTATTATATATCTGCTTACATACATGGCTCGACAAGCTATAGCTTTTAAAGGATACAAACGCTATGTTTAGAGTCTATCTACTATACGCGTATATCACCTAGTAGTTCAAGGGAGCCGGAGACTGGCCCATTTTCTTCCAATATGTCCTTTACACATCGATATAACCAAATATCTTCAAAATTTACAACCGAACATATCTGACATTAGCAAACAAAAGGATGATCTTCTTGCCGCTAAAAGTACACACCATGCTATTCACCGGGGGTCGGGGTCTTCTGTATACATACGTATTACACCTATACTCCTCCCAATTAAGTGACCCTCTTTTTTCACCTTCTAGACAGCACCATTGACTAGCATTTTTGGCCAAAGCTGCACTTTTGACCCTGAAACCCAGCACCTCAGCACTTTTACTGATTGAATGCCTTGAGCCTTGATAAAAAAAAAAAAAAAAAAAAAAAAAAAAAATTGTCTACAACTGTTACCAGTTTTTTTTAGTAGTAATGGAACAATTCAATTAAACGAACATAAATGCCCATCATTGCAGCTGTTGTATGTGTAATTAGGTTTGGCTACACCGCGTTTCAGCTCGCATCAATAAGTTTCCGTACCCCCTCACTTTTCTAACCCTTGCTACAGGCCTGCCTCAAGACGATCAGTAGAAAAGCTTGCTTTTCCATTCACAATAGACGTGCTACATGTATGGAAGTGGCTCCATGTACAAGTGGGCCTATAAAAGGGGACAAGGCAGGGTCAGACCGAAGAGAGTAATAACTAACGAAGCGTATAATTAAGTCATTAAAAGGGTATTGCATGTGTTGGAGTGGGAACATAAGTGAGGCAGCTGCACTCACCCGGTGAGATATCACCTTATTCCGCAATGCAATGCCCTAGTTCTCCACGTATTACGCATATTGATATTAACAAGTGTCCAAAACCATCACGTCAACCTACTTGTAAACAGACTATAGCTAAATCACCACCACAGAAAGCTCTTACGCAACATAGTTCTAGCGGGAGTAAAACGGTTTTATAGCAGGCAGTGCTGCTGGTGTTTATTTAGCTTTGTTTTACCCAGTGTAATACTTGTAAAACTTTATGCATGCTGCGATACACATACATACACATTAACTCATTTACTAAAAGACATATTTTAAACTCGCATTTTTTTATAGAAAAATAATGTACAAAAAGATAGTAAATAAAATCCAAAAACATACTTCCAAAAATTAATTGTTCTATTGTTTAAGCTACCGGTAATCTGAAGTCAGCATTCAAGCAATTGGTTGGGAGACAGTCGGTAAAACTATATAAAGCCTTTACATTCCTTTATAGATTTTACTTATTGTTGTGGATCATTCAATATAAGGAGCTCCACACCTCGCAAAACGAGTTGTGCTGCTTAGAAGCATTACATTAGAAATGAGTTGTGCTGAGGGTGGATGATAGACAGAAGAACAAATCAATCAGACGATACAGTCCGACTTTTTGAAATGCACATCACAGCACTATTCATAGATCAACAATAATAATGTCTTTTTTTGTGAAATAATGTAAACTCTATAATGTTTTCATATCGTCAAAACTTGCACAAGTAAACCAGTAAAAAAAATATAGGGCAACTTCAGTACAAGCAGGTGGATTAGTAGCACGTGAAGTAAACCAGTAAATAAACAGATAGCATAGCTGCACGGCTGTAGTAAAGCAGTTCGGTTTCATAGTAAATTTATGCAAATTATACTCTGCGCATTAATTTTGTCCGATCTCAGCCGTGGGAGATAGCCGTGGGAGATAAAAAAATCTCCCACTGCTATTTCATTCATGAATTTGCATGAAAGTGGGAGAATAGACTTATCACTCCAAGTCAGGCAAGGACTATATAGTTGGGTTCGCGAAAGGGTCCACGAGCACCCCCCTTATATGGTGTTGAAACCTACTTTTTTATAATCCTTAGGATATTCCCCAAACAGATTTAGATGTTAACATTGCCGCCTAATGTCCCATGGGGTTCGTTCAGCAGCTTTTTACATCCTGACCTTAGTGTTCATAAAATTCAAGACCATCTAGTATAAAGGCTGATTTTTTCTGTGATACATGCAAATTTATGAACATAACTGTTATCAATTTCTTCTAAATAGTTGTATTGAGTATCAAATGAGTGATTTGTGCCTAGAAATATCACGTAATGGAAAATATTTAGCTTGATTTCACGATTTTAAATTAAAAATCGGTTCGGGTCTTGAAATGAGTCATTATTTGCGTGGACCCTAATTTCAAAAGTAATCGTCTGATTTTGTTTTTATTTGGCAAATATCATCTACATATCCTCTAGTTTGTATTTCTGAAGAGAAAGTTCAATTATCTTCATTTGTTTTCATGCAGTGGGCTGTTGAATGAAAATGCGTCTGCCCCACCCCTAAATGACGTTAGACTGAAAAATTCAAATAGTTGGCATTCGTCATTTCTTTGCATAAGATTTATTCATTTTTCTCATTTTAATTTGACTGAACATAAACTATATATGACTTTCACATAGTTTAACACTGTGCCACTTTTCATTGTTTGGAAAAATCCAAGATGGCCGCCACCCGATTTCAAAAATTTTACCTTTGCCACAAATCATTTTCTATTTGTGAAACGCTTGTGATTTTGGTGTCTAAACGTATGTTTTATTTGTTAAGTAATCCAAATAAAGTTATGAAATTTATATTGACCATTTTAATCCAAGTAAAATACAATATTTGTTTTGTTATGATAAATCATATGTACCCAAGAAATGTAAATCATGTCATTTATTTTATTTCCACATCAGATCTACAGAAACTTATTTCTCTTTTATGAATATTCAACTACTCATCTAAATATTCACGAATGTCATCTGGTTCAAGATCCTCATCATCCACGTCATCCTCATTGTCAACTTGTACATCACCTGATTCCAGCAAGTCAACCAATGATGTTGGAAGTATTGGCCCATTCGACCACCCAGGTTCAATTGTGCCATTCACATTTCTCGCCCAACCTTGTTCTCTGTCATAGGGCTTTGGCCTCTCCACTATTGGCTCATGCGCTCTCTTGTAGCAAGTCACTCTGTGATTGACACGTTGCAGATGTGGCAACAAGCTATTAAGACATGGTGGAATCCTTGAAAAATCAACCTTCGATTTGAGACTGAGCGTTTCATTGTCACCCACCATCTGCTTGATCATTTTGGCTCTAACTTTATTCATCGAAGTCTCCATTTGCTGACCATACATTATACACGTGAACTTGAAATTGAATATTATGTCATTTAGTTTTTGCATTAATGTAAAAGCAGTCACTATGTAGTATGTGTATATATCTTTAGTGAATAAACGGTAAACTCACCTAAAGGCAGGTTGAAATCGAGGGGTTTTCTCTAACTTCTTTAATTGACTCACTTTGCCCTTGGTTTTGAATGCACTCGTACAGTCTTCACCAGAAAACACATAGAAACCTAGGAGCGTTTCACAATATTCAGGTCCGTGGGATTCTGCCAGCTGTGTGACATTGATGAGACGGCGGTGCTTGCCAGTTCCAGTATCTAAGTAGACTGTCAAAGCAATGCTGTGCGCATGATGAAGGAGAATCACAAAGATGTCAGTGTCAGGGGTGCGCACAACAGCGGATTTATACCCACAAGAGGCTGCAAAATGGAGGTATAGTACCACTCTGGAGACGGTTTCTTCCTGATTTGACCTGAATTGGTGGATTTCCTTCACTTCAATCTGAAATGTAGGTGTACATATTATGCATGTATCTTGGTATTACTTAACTATCGTGAAGGCAAATTTTTTGCTCTTGAGATGTGTGACATGCTTGATGATCCAGATGGTGGAAAGGGGAGGAACATAGAGACCTTGAAAGTGCTGCCATAAAGAAGAGTGAAGCAGCTGTTCAGCGCACGATGGCAGCAATAAAGAACTTTACCAACCCTTTTACCATCGCAGAGAACGATCGTCTCTACAGTCTTGCATCAGGATACCCTGTATCGAAGATGTGGAGCAAAATTTTCTCAATGCTGAACACATTGGCAGAGTCCAAGGAAGTGTTCATCAAAGATAGATTCCAAGGGGATAAAGACTTCTTTGATCCATTGAAAAGAAAGAAGCTACAAACGATGGAAACCTGCAACAAAAACGTGACCCCACTTCCTCACAAGGAAAGGTAATTATCTGCTAATTTATATGAAAGCATGTACATTATTTATGAATAACCAGGTTTTAATGTGCATATTTTTCAACTGATAAATTATTTTGTGTAATTTTACAGACCATTAAATACCAAGAGCGGAGCAATTTGGCGTTCATGGCACTGGTAAAGTCGCAAATGGGGAGTAAGCCACTGGATCTTGACGAAATTATGGCATATTCATTAACGCCAGTTCCACATAGCATAGGTACGTCAGATGGCTTCTTCACAAAGACCAATTTAATAAGGGTGCAATGCTTCACTACCTTGTTGAAGAGTGTGATAATGATGTGGCCTATCCAAAAGGAGCATTATTCATTCAGGATGGAATGGCATTTTTCCATGCTCTAAAGGGTCTGGCTCCAACATTTGGATCAATATGCCTTCAAATTCTGGATATGATGGTTAGCAACCATGACTTTGTATTCTCCACTGATAGCTATGATCCAGAGTCTATCAAATCCCAAGAGAGATAGATACGTGGTTCTTCGGACAAATTCATCTTTGATGGCCCCGCTACAAGAAAACCAAGCGACTTCAGTACATTTCTGAGTAATGATCAGAACAAGATGCAACTGTGCCAGCTATTGCTAAAGGTGGGTGGTGGTGAAAACGCTGTGTCCAAACTTAAATCATGTGGCAAAGCTGTTCTGCTTGTCGAGGGCAAAGCATATGAACTTGTTCCAGATGAAAGTAAGGTAGGGATGTCTTCTAGCAAAAAATTTGCCTTCACGATAGTTAAGTAATACCAAGATACATGCATAATATGTACACCTAATTTCAGATTGAAGTAAAGGAAATCCACCAATTCAGGTCAAATCGGGAAGAAACCGACTCCAGAGTGGTACTGTACCTCCATTTTGCAGCCTCTTGTGGGTATAAATCCGCTGTTGTGCACACTCCTGACACTGACATCTTTGTGATTCTTCTTCATCATGAGCACAGCATTGCTTTGACAGTCTACTTAGTATATAATACATAGTCTCTGGTTGGATTCGAACCCACGACCATACGGCCCCAAATCGCCTAGCAGTTCAAGGCTAACTCACGAGTCCACTCTGCCACCGGAACCAGTAAACCAGTAAACGGAACCAACAAAAAGTAAGTTTAGATTAACTTTTGAATTTTGAATTTTTATTGAATGGTGAAAATGACGGTAGCCACTGCATTGAGAAGAGCAATCTGCAATCAATAACAATTAATTGGGGGGGGGGGGGTCCTAAACATCGTCCTGGGAAATGGAAACAATCCACCATCATCATGTGACGTCATGGAGAACGGTAGTTGGTCTGGTAGAGTGTTATACAGGTGTGGTTATAATGAAACATTGGAAATCATCGTCCGATACGCGTCATTATAGTTCACCAAAAATGCTCTTGGTATACATAGAACAGGATCATGGCCATTTTTCTGCTCTATTCAAATTAATTTATCATTTGTGATCGTCAAACTCAGGGTTCAGTTCCAACACAAATTGCAGGGTTCTAACCCTGCATGGAACCACGGAAAGTTCAGTCTTCAGTTCCTACGTGAAACAACCTAAGGCACAAGGTTCTATTCCCACTTGTAAAAGTGCAAGGTGCAAGGTTTGAATCCCAAGCAAGAGGGTTCTGGTGGTATTTCTAGCTGCAAACGAGTGTACGTGTGTAACGGTGGAAATCAGGAGTTACTAGAACACAAACATTGCAGAAGAGATACGCTAAGATTGTACATATCTTGTGAATGTAAAGAGGTAACAAAGAACCAGTTATATTTATATATACCTGTTGGGCTAGAAAAGCCATTCAGAACCACAAACAACAGCACATACCCTGTGGTGTGAGGTAAGTCATGCAGAACCAGAGGCCCCCTTCAGGGGAAAAGACACGCGGTTCATGGCCTTGACCGTCCCATGAATCGCGGTTGTTCTGGTAGCTGCAATAGCAAGGATGTGACACATCATATAATAAATTGAATATCAAATGATTTGCAGCAATCGCCCCACATTCAGATCATCTATATGGCTTGTCACCACTGTGTGTTTCTATGTGGCAGGTCAAACCGCTTCTGTCATAAACACTTCCTACATTCATTACAATCGTATGGTTTCTCCGCTGCGTGAGTCATCATGTGATCTGTTGGGTACCTCTTTTGAGCATAGCATATCAATTTATAGCAAAGTCTACTAAAGGCAGGGGTGGATCCCGGGGGCACTCAATACATTTCGCGGACGGGTGTGCTAGGGGAAAAAGACCCACCTTTTTCACCACAAATTTGCACTCAGTTTGGGTCTAGTTGTCATGCTGCACTCAGGTTGGGTTGGATTTTTATCAATATGCATTCAGGTTGGTATCAAATTTTCAAAATGACTGATTGATTTTAATATTACACTGCATCAAATGTCACAGTTCACAAATATGTACAATTTATCTATGGATATCCCTTTGATAAGCCAATGTGAAACATAATGCAACCACAGACCTTAGAATGTCATTGTAAGGTCTGTGATGCAACCACATGTGTGTCTCTTGCTTCTATTATCTAGGCATGTAAACATTCGGTTTGGGTACAAAATCATCCATCGAGCACTCAGATTGGGTTAGAATTTTGGGATTTAGCCCTCAGGTTGGGTCAGATTTCTGAGCGCTCCCCTAGCACAACCGTACTTTTCTAGACTCAGTGCCCCCCCCCCCCCGGGGGAGGTGGATCCATTTTTTGTGAGCTGGTGTGGCCTCTCCTCCCTGGTCTCACGAAAATGTTGAAATTCTATGCGCTGTCAGGTGCAGTCTGAGTCATTTCCAGCACGAATTTGTTCAACAAAACTGTCAGGAATTTCATGAATGCACTGCTTTTACTCTTCAAAAAAAATATGTTTCAGTATCTCGAGGAGGCCCCCACTTCCCGTCGACGTGTTCTTGACAGGATAGGGTCCGGTGACGCGGTCAACCCGCAATCTTTTTAAAATCTGCATTCACAATTTTTTGTTTTTACACTGGATTCTAACTTTTATACTTTATTTATCATGACATGAAATTCTTACATCTTATGACCTACGTATATCATCCTTGGCACCATAAAAAACTGTGTGGTTGCGCGGTAACACACACGCACGCACGCACGCACGCACACACGCGCGCGCATACACACGCACACGACCCCTACTTGGAGGTTATAGAGGCCAAACATCACAAGCGAATCATGGAAATCAATATTTTTTTCATTCAGAATCTATAATGGAAATGTGGAAATGGCGTATTGATTTTGACCGTAAACATTCTCTGTTTTTGAGAAGTGAAATACTTTTTTTTAACAAGATTATGCTACAGTAGTAGAGTACAGGGACACGTGTCAAAAGACATTAGATTACTGACAAGAATGAAGCCAATATTTAATTTTGTAGCCATTTCATTGATTATTTCAGCAATTCAAGGCGATGTAGTTGGTGTTAATGTGCTAGAGGTTGATGAAGACAGAAATTGGCGATGGAAAAAGTATATCGATAAAATCGTAGTTGCTAGAAGTGCTTATACACCATGTGTCAAAAACAACTGCACGTGCCACGAAGCCCAGATGGATCGGGACTTTGAGCCCTTCAGGACTGGAATAAAAAAGGAAGACTTTGAAAAAGCAAGAGAGCATACTAATAGGTATCGTGGGTATGGAACTCACTATCAAATTATCAATAACCGTCTGTACCGACAACAAACATGTTTCATTCGTGCCAGGTGCAATGGCATTGAGCATTTTCTCAAGCAAACGAAGCAGAATCTTCCGGACATGGAATTCATCATCAACGTGGACGATTATCCTCAATCGCACAAACACCTGAAGAAGCCTCTACCAGTGTTTTCCTTCAGCAAAACTGCTGATGATCGGGACATTTTGTTTCCCGCGTGGTCTTTCTGGGAAGGAGGTCCATCCGTGGATACGTTATATCCAAATGGACTTGGAAGATGGGATCTTCACATCAATAGCATTGTAAAGGCAGCACAAAAAAATCCGTGGCCCACAAAAAAGAACCAGGCCTTTTTCCGCGGCTCCCCAGTGAGCAAGGACAGAGTTCCCATCATGTTATGGTCCCGTAGCGAGCCTGATTTGGTGGATGCAGCTTACACCAAGCATCAACAAGGCCACAGCGATCTCAATACCACCCTCGGAATAGAGCCAGTGGAGCCAGTGAAGTTTGAAGATCACTGCAAATACAAATATCTGTTCAACTTCAGAGGCCAGGCTGCCAGTTTCCGGTTCCGACACCTCTTTCTCTGTGCATCCACCGTGTTCCATGTTGGCGATGAGTACATTGAGTTCTTCTATCGCGCTCTGAAGCCCTGGGTACACTATGTACCAGTTAAAGCTGATTTTTCTGATGCCAAAGATTTGCTGGAGTTTTTCAAAGTCTATCACAATTTTGCCCTGGATATTGCACTGAGAGGCCATAAAATGATTTCGGACCACCTGACGATGGAAGATGTTCGATGCTACTGGGAGAAATTGTTGAAGAAATATGCAAGTCTGACCACATGGAAACCACAGCTTAATGAATCGCTCATTGAAATCGGTGGCGAAATTCGCCATGATGAACTTTAACATGAAATTTGATACATATTTATGAAATGGTAATTTACAGTGATATTGTATCATCAATAATGCAGAAAGTTTTTAAGGTGTTGAAACCATGTTTGTCAAAAATGTTTGGGACATTTATTACGTAATTAGTTGAAACATGAAAAATGGAGGTTTACAAATTGGATTAAAACGTGATAGTGCAACATTTTTATGTACGATATTAAAACTACATTTTGATCTCCATCTATAAAAAAATTGTTGTCTACATAAAAAGTAGACAACAATTTTTGTAGTACACATAATATGTTCCGTAAATGGTGTGTAGTTTAGTACTAGAATCGTGTGAATAAGTGGACATCATGATTTTAAATTTTTACAATTTTTGTATTTTATCATCAAGTAAGAGTCCTATATTTTTAGGACAAAATTAATAGTTTGTATTACAGCATGGAGATCATGATCTTAATCTTTGTAGAATATGTTTGTGTCTTTGCAATCTGGGTCAATATGTCCATATGTGCATAATCTTAAAGTTTGCTAACCTGTTTAGATTGACGGAAATAAAAGTCTGCTCTTATTTGTAGCGTATGTACTATTGCAAAACACTTGTTATGTAATACAATAGTTACATGAGAGGAATTATCCTATGAATTTTGAAAGATTTAAGGTGGATACTAAACCATTAATATCTTGTGGCCCTTTTCCAATGAAAAGTGAGTCCGGGGGGGGGGGGCATATGTATCAGTGTACTGCACGGGACTGCGGGAGAACCGCAGGGCGGGACTGGAATCCCGCGAGATTTTCCTGCAGGAGCGGGGCGGGAATGGTAACAAAACTTGCGGGAGTGGGGCGGGAGTGGTCACATTGTCAACTTGCGGGATTTTTGCGGGACGTTTTCCCACGACTGTCCCACGACAATCCCGCAACAGTCCCGCAACAGTCCCACGACAAAACGGTGTGGATTCTGTCAACCCTCATTCCACTTAGATCTTCATAGTAGTCCCAAGAAAGTCCAGCAACAGTACCTTGATAGCGAAAGATGTGGGACAAAATTGAAGAATATCTAATCATGTTTTGCAACAATATTTATACATGACAGTACAATGACTGTTGGAATCCAATGCACAAATCAAGATACATTTACAAATCTTATTGAGAACTATGCTAATTTTTAAAAAAGAACTTATTGAGAACTAGGCTTAATTCACAAGCTTAGACTTTCTCAATTAGCCAATGGTTGATTTGCAAATGCATATCAATTACCTTCAATAGTAGTGACCAATGGTTGAATTTTGTTTGCTGAAATAATTGTTTCAGTCATTAATAAGGTAAAGCAAACACTATCATATATAGATATTCTCTGACATGAGAAGTAATTGACGCAACTGTAACATAACGAAGCAATTATAGATTCAGACAAGCATAAAAGTTGCCAAACTTTCTCTTGCTTAGCAAATAAAAAGAACAGTTGACTGTTGGTTTTGATATTGTAAAATTCATTGTCACTGTGGGGTGTCTTTCACAATCACTTCTATAGCTAGTCAGCAAATGCTAAGTAAATAAACATAACTTTTTTAATTAAATAGCAGTAGTCAGTTAGCAGGTTAGACCTATGTCATAGTCAGTCAAGTGGTCAGTTAGCCATAATTGCATTGAACGTAAACCATCACCAGTGTTTGCTTAACTGGGCAGTAACTGGTTAAGTCTTGTATTCAGTGCAAGTGGTGTCAATCAAGTGGTCTGTAGTTTTTTTTTTCAAGAAATAATGCATAGTTGTTGAAAAATGTTTCAATTTTGTTTCATTTGGTTCAAATAAAGTCGATGAATAAGAAGCTTCTGGTTGTATTCTGATACATGTCATTAGAATGTCAGTTGTTGGAAGTTTCAATTACACAGCTTGAAAAGTAATTGATAAAATAAATGAGGTTAGGGGTACACATTAATCACAATCTATCTACAACTATTGAGGGACTGTTGCGGGAAGATCAAATATGGATGCTAGACTGTTGCGGGATGAAGATAAAACTTGTTGTGGGAGCGGGGCGGGATTGGGCATAACAAGTGCGGGAGTGGGGCAGGAGTGGACAGAATATTGGAAACCATCTCGGGAGCTGGGCGGGAGTGGATATCACTTTGGGGACAATCGCGGGCGGGACCAATATTTCAGTCCCGCGCTGATCACTGATATGTATGGGGCCTGGGTCTCCCTTCAAAGGATGTAGTGGATTCCTGTCCTATTAGACGCATTCTATTAGTTTGAGCAAGAAAACGATCCATTTTGTAAGAATTACGGTGGCTGATAAACCATTATCATATTGTGGCAATTTTCCGATAAAAAAGGGGGGCTCCAGGGGTGTATGTATGCTGAAATGGGGTCTCCTTCAAGGGAAACAATGAATTAGGGTCCTATTAGATGCCTTTTATTCGTTTGAGCAAGAAAACGATCAATTTCAAAAGAATTAACGTGGCCACTAGACCATTAAGATCTTGTGGCGCTTCCACCACATACCAATGAACAACCTGCACCATAGGTCTTTAAAGCATGGTGACTCATCATTCATTGTGTTCCCTCTTCACCGCCTTAAAAGTATTTTGTATTTTTCACATCCAATGTACACAGCTTGGTCTTACAATGCCCAATTTGAATTCATCACTGGAACAACAATCGCTGATGTTAATGAGCTGGGGCCGCAAAATTTGCATGCCACTACAACTGGTTTTGATGACTTACATTGTGACTTGAGGAATTGATCCATCGACCCTTTTCGTTTGCTTATCATCATAAATACAAAGTCATTAATGCATCCACGAATCAGATAAAACTGACTGTATTGAAATATTATTAGATTTAACTAATCTCTTACCAAAGAGCTGCAGTCAATTTTTTCTAATGATTAAAGGAATCAATTGGCATTTAGTGTACAAATGTTTGTTGGTCCTTTTACTTTGTTTATTATCCAAGAAATAACATTGTTTATTTGAAAACATCAAATCACCAAACAAAGTTCACACGAAAAGTGACAAAATGAAGAAAATTTTACTATGCAACTCCCAGCCAATGTTGCTGAATAAAGTTTTCAAGATAAACATGATGCAAAGGGTGGCTATTTTTCATTCAATTGCAAGGGGTGTATGTGATGGGATATTGTAATCTTAAAATATTGTAGAATTACTCAAATAACAATAAAAGCCAGTCTTGATGTAAATGGTGCACAATTTGTATTAGCCTAGCAAAGCTACCATTACGATTTCGGTCGCCAAAGGGTTAAAATAGAGCACTGTACTCAGTGTTTGAAATTTTCTGGTAGGCTATGATTGTGGTTGTTCAGCAAACTCATACCTATAGTTGCACACTGTTCTGTGGCACCTACACGTTAATTAGATACAATTCATTGGGATGAAAGAGTAAGTGAGTGATTGTGTGAGTAATTACTAGTAGCATAAGTGTGCCAATGACATGGTGTAAATGTAAAGTTGTCAGAGCTGGACATGGAGAACGTTTACAAGCTTGACTATAACCTCTAAAAGTTTGCAACAGTTACCTTTTCCTCAACATTTTTACACAATTCAAGCTGACACGTACAGACTCCAGTCATAAGTGCAATTTGACAGCTGCACCCATAACCCAGAGGTTTAATAGGCCAATTTCAGAGTATCTGGGCTTATATCCATATCTATTATGACTTTCCATAAGAAATCTGGGCTGGGTGGTATGATAAGGCTTAATTTGAAGGTTCAAACCCACCCTCAATGTGTTGTAAATAGATAAATACTTATATGTTTGAAATTTTATATGATGAAAATTGATGCACAGAATGGCTCAGATTGCACATGTGAGCACACAAAATTTCAAACTTGCTCAGGGGAGTATGCCTCCCCTAGCACAGCACATTTATTGTTTGCTCTTCTTAACCCTCCCCGTAGCCAACAACCAGGATAGACCCCATAAATGGACAATGGCTCAATTGTTGACAGATTATCATTTCAATCTACATACCCATAATATGGAACTGAACAGGGATTTACAAAGATCAATCGTGTCACTTCAAATGAAGCAAAATCCATGTTTTTTTGTACCATCCCCTTCATTGGCTGAAAGCTGAACTGTGCATTGCAATATTGTTCATGTACATACCAAATGATTACACTGAGAATATATTGAATAAAAGCGAAATTTCTAAGTCTATGTGCTTTGTATAGGTTAAATTTGTTGTATGGAATGTGTTATGATCAAAGAGAATGATGAAGACCTCACCATTCAAGTATCAGGAAATCCAACCATTTTGCCCTTCATTTTCAAAAGAAAATTTAACATAGGAGGGGGCGCTTTGTCCCCTACTATAACCTCCTCCATCTCTATGTGCTGCCTCGCAAATGTGACCCCCCCCCCACACACACACATCTACAAAAAGCTTCTTACGCCCTTGGACATTACTTAAGAAATTGTTTTGTTATTTGTTGCTAAATAAACTTAAAAGTTTATGAAGTTAGTAAACATTAAATCTTCTAATTAGATAATCAAACGTAGGTCGATTCCTAATATCGACTTACTTAAAGCCCTTTTTCATGAAAAAAGGTTGGCCCCCACTTTTTATTTGCTTCCCACGCCACTACACGCTGATTATATGCAAACTGGGGTTTGCTTTTGTGTGCGATATCCGCCTCATATCCTTGCCTTTATCAGACCGAAGAATATTTTGATTTGGTTAAATATTAGGACTTAACAAAATTTGCTTGTGGTCCGCATGGACCCTACACACGCTGATTCCAGGGTTAAAAAATGAAGTTGTCATGTCATATCTTTGCTATTATCAATAATAGAAATTATTTTATTTGGCTATTTATAAGGACCAATACGCCACTGCCATTGGACAAGATGATGAAAACACAGGGTTGTTATATAATTTGACCTATTAAAATATAGTTTAAAAAACATAATTCAGTTATTTTGTGAAAGTCATAATGAAAATCAGTGGAAAGATCATGTTGAAAGAAATACAGATCATGGACCCCTTTGTACAACGGAGGAAAAGGTTGTGGACAAAAGTTCAACGGAGGAAAAGTTGTACAAAATTCTTACATAAGAAACAGCCAATGAAGCAATATGCACAGATATGATTGATATCAAACAGGTGTACAGTTATGTGGCCAATTCAGAAGAAAATAGCTGACTAACAGCTCCTCTTCCCCTGTCCTAGTTGATAAAATGCCCCCTCTTTCCCTCTCCTAGCTGACTAACAGGACCCTCTTTCCTCCTCCTAGCTGACTAACAGGCACCTCTTTCCCCATCCTAGCTGACTAACAGGCCCCTCTTTCCCCCTCCTAGCTGACTAACAGGCCCCTCATGCCCCCTCCTAGCTGACTAACAGGCCCCTCTTCCCCCTCTTAGCTTACTAACAGCCCCCTCTTTCCACCTCCTAGCTGACTAACAACGCCCTCCTTCCCCCTCCTAGCTGACGAACAGGCCCCTCTTTCCCCCTCCTAGCTCACTAACAGGCCCCTCTTCCCCCTCCTAGTGGGATAGGAGCCCCCCTCTCATTCCTCTATTTCCCATGCCATCATCATGGTCCATTGTATGTATTATATATTCTAACAGATGAACACATTCAAGGATATGATATAATTTGATCAATTATTTAGCTTTTCACTAGATAGCAGAATTTTATTTCCACAATGATGATGGCCTGTTACGTTATTTTAATCTAACCTTCTAACCTGTTTCCATTAAGATGTGTTAGTGCCATATGTGGTTAGTGTACACCAACAGGCAGTGTTAGTCTCACAACCATTAGCATCATATTTTTACATGGTATATATAATGCAAGTTTTTGTCTGTAGAAAATAGCAGTGTGCAAGATATAATAGACATCAATTGGAAATTACTAATGTACAAATCATTAATAGATTTAGTTATTTATTTTATGAATGTGACTTATTATTATAACAATTTACAAAAGGAAAAAACATAATTCTATTATATTGTAACCAACCAGCCCTACCAGGGCTTATAAGTCACCATATATGATTAATAGTTGATAATTAATAATGCTCTCATGGTACTTAGGTAATAATTTAAATTTTCTCAATGTGACAGAAAATTTAAATATTACTTAGGTACCATGAGAGCATTATTAATTATTAACTATTAATTACATATGATGATTTATAAGCCCTGGTAGGGCTGGTTACAATATATGATAGAATTATGTTTTTTCCTTTTTGTAAAATTGTTATAATACTATGTCACATTCATAAAATAAATAACTAAATCAATTAATGATTTGTACATTAGTAATTTCCAATTGATGTCTATTATATAGAAAAAAGACATATTTGGTGAGTGTATAAATATGTTTTACAGCATTTTCATTTTCAAGCACCCTTGTCCTGACGACACTTGCCCACGTCATGACAGCACCACCACCCATCCATGGACATAGGAAAGGGATATATTGAGTAAAGTGTATGAAATGAGTACAGCACTCTTTTTCTCCAGCAACCACGCTTGTGCAAATTGTGGACATGGGTGACATGGGTAATTTTGGCTGTGTTATTTAGTACATACAAATAAGTAATAAATAATATTGGCACACACCATTGTACTGACTACATAGCATCTTCCAAGTATCAAGTATGATATGGAGTAAGAGTGTTTTGGAACAACCTTTAAGACTGGAGGTAAATTGAGATAGAGAAGTTCTTATACCACAACATAGAATATTTTGCAATGAGCAAGAAGTCAAGCAACAGATCAAACTATGGATTTTTGAGCTTGGATGTGGTATACTTGCAAAGAAGTATGTCTTCTCAAGTAAGTCATTGATGACTGAAAATGCACTTGGCATCTAATGTGCAAAAACTATGGGAAGAAAAATTAGTGTCTATCGTAATGAAACATAATGCTCTCCATGGCACAGATATTCTCACACACTTCAGTAGAACAAGACTGCCCAAGGACTGGCGTCAAGTGGTTCAATATAGGGGTGGTTTCTTTAGGGATATTTGCATTGGTCTTTTTATGAAGACTTGGGAATGTTCTAAATCATCTTATAATAGAGATGGTGCATTCATAGAGGTGGTCTTGATTGAAGATTCTAATGTACATATATCCCAATTGGCAACGTGGAGGTAATCCCTAGTATTTGAACCCATGTGACGATTTTGGCGTCTTTACGACATCATACTACTCCCCATGACGCTGTCATGGCAGCCTCTGTCTACTATTTTTGTTATAAAACCGCTAATTAACAACCATCAGGGCCATCTTGACTATGAAAAACATATTCGTGCAAAACTACACAGTACCATGAACGATCTCCTGTAGTTAGATAGCATCCAGCTAGTCAGGTTAAAGAGGAGATAGGCGAACAAAGTCCAAAAATTAGCGTATTAATATATAGGATAATAATTTGTATGTCAAATGAGTTAGCAGAATCATTAATGAGAGGGGGGCTCCTAGTCCACTAGGAGGGAGAAAGAGGGGCCTGTTAGTCAGCTAGTAGGGGGAAAGAGGGGCCTGTTAGTTGGCTAGGAGGGTGAAAGAGAGGACGAACAAGAGGACGGGGAGAGAAAGGACTGTTAGTTGGCTAGGAGGGTGAAAGAGTTAGTCAGATAGATGGGGGAAGAGGGCCCTGTTCGTCAGCTAGGAGGGGAAAGAGGGGCCTGTTCGTCAACTAGGAGTGGAAAGAGGGGACTGTTAGTCAGCTAACAGGGGAAAAGAGGGGCATGTTATTCAGCTAGGAGGGGGAAAGAGTCGGTTGTTAGTCAGCTAGGAGGGGGAAAGAGGGTGATGTTAGTCCGCTAGGAGGGGGAAAGAGGGGCCTGTTAGTCAGCTAGGAGGGGGAAAGAGGGGGCTTTTTATCAACTAGGACAGGGAAAGAGGAGCTGTTAGTCAGCTATTTTCTTCTGAATTGGCCACATAACTGTATACCTGAGATACATCTTTGGAATACCTGGTAAAGGTATTGGATAATCGTGGAATTAAACTCACGACCTTCCAACCATGATTCAGACTGGTCATATGTCATAGTTGAATGTGCAGACCACTACACCAATTCCCCTAGACGACTGACAACAAGTTTCGTAACTTGCCTATATGCTTTCAGACACACATGTCTGACACCTGACGCTATATTTAGCCTGTAGCCTTGGCCTAGCCTTGATCCGACATGCACCCACTAACCTTGTACCGAGTACGTTGTAATCAATGCAGAATGCATTGTGCTCGTTCCTAAGTCGCTTTTGTTACAGATACCCCCCCAACTCCCAACTTCAACGACGCAAAAGCGACGAGGCGTTCTTCACTGAGAACGAGATCAATGCGCTCAACGGCAAGCTGGGCGACCCCGGCGCCGGAGCGAGTGTCGCCGGGGGCAACAAGCGGTGCCGCGATGGCAGTGAGGACTCGGAGGTGGCCACCCGGCTGGCCAAGCAGCAGTGCAGCCGTGGGGAGACGGAGGCTGAGGCAGTGGAGGAGGCCCTCGATCTGAGCAGCAGCAGCAACAGCAGCAAACCCGCGTCACCTACAACGACAGCTGCAGCCGAGACGCCGACACCCGAGACAACGCCCACAGTGACAGGGGTGACGTCGACGCCCACCATACTGAAGGAACTGCTGAAAGCGGCGGCGGCAACAGAGGCGGCCAAAGGCTGACTTCCCACATGACGGACGGGAGCCGCTCGTTGAATCAGCAGCAGCAGCAAACTGTAGATTGATTGTAACGGAATCATCCTCACTCAGGTGACTGGCTTCACCAGCAAGAACTGAGCTTAGCAGCAGCAAGGTAAAGTGTGTATACTATTGGTGTGTGCATACCCACTGTTGAGCTGTGGATCAGCAGGCCACTGCAGCATGGAAACCAACTTCTTGGAAATGCAGTGAATAGTAGAGATGTATGTCTAAAATCACCAGTTCACAGCATTGAAGGCTTGGAAGAACAATGAATTATGGATGCAAAATTGGAGAATGATGGATTTTCAAATAATGATTGAGATTGGAAAGAGTGCATATGTTAGAAAGAGTTGGTCCATAATTTTTAAGCGGGTCATGCATATATACCAATAATGAAAATTTTCCATTATTTCGACATTTAATGTAAAGGAAAAAATGTGCATTTTTTAACTGCGATTTTTATTCATTTTTGTGTCCTGTGAAGGCAATGATTTATATATTTTTAATTTTGTAAATTTTATGATATACTCACTTTAGTGGTATAAATATGTTCACCTCTATGTGTTTTGTGGATAATTATGTTGTTTTATACACTTTTATATGGCATTTGTTTCCAATGATTAATGATTATTCATGAACAATCATCATGTACGTTCAAAACTTGTGAGCTAAAAATAGCGTTCAATTTTAAACTTTTACCATGTTGCCTAAAATTTGAAGAAGGTATTTCAACACTGCAGTAATTTCTTCCCCTTTTATCCTTTACAAGGTTATTGTTATAATATTGTTATATTTTGGTAAAGGTTACGCTTTGAGACTTCAAGAACTCATTTGAATCATGACAGGTATACAAAGTCGATATTTTTCGTTTTAAGTGAGTAAAGCGGCATGGCTTGTTCACATAAATGAAATTTCAATATAAAAAATTCTATATATAGTTAGTTGGCTTACAGAAAAAATTATAGATTATAGAATCAAATTTCAAAATCAGGAACATAACAACTATGAAGCTATTTATGAATGAAAATGCTTTTTCATTCTGATCTTCATTACACAATTAACATCTTTCATAAAGCATAATCTTTAAAAAAAATATTCGTAACCAGAAATATCGACCATAAAGGATTTATATTTGAAAATTGTATATTTATAAAAGGAACATAGCAAAAACTGCATGGGTGTAGAATTTTCATGTAGTTTTATTGTACATTTTTATTGTACATTAGTATTCCTTTAAGTATTGAAATGAAGGTCTCTTAAACTGCAACTAATACTTTCACAAAAGTTTAACTAGATCAAAAGTGCTCAGAGAGCACAGCGTCGCTAGAGCAACATTGACCCATGGGCAATAAAGATGTTTGCTTTGCAATCAAAGCAGAAAAAAGACTTACTTGAAGCGTGACTTATCCTACATCTACGTTATTGGCTTTGGGTTGCAGGCGCTTTCTAAAACATGGCTAAAGTAATTATCTATTGCCCATGAGTCAACATTAATATGGTGATGCTGTGCTCTTTGAGCACTTTTATTCCAAAATAACCACTATGCCAATTCGATGGTCATGTTTCGCACAGTATTGAAACTATAGCGGAAAAATAGAAAGAAAGTAATTAACATGACAAACCATGAAAAAGCTGTAACGCTAAATCAATAATGATTTGCAAGGCCAGTGCAACAACGCATGTTGAGACCACATACATGCCTTGTGTTCTTCTTTTATATAGAATAGGTTTATTTCAAACTGCACGTATACAACAGCAATAAAATATATTTACTTTCTTAGAAGTAGGTAGGTATGTCAGTAGTCTACATGCGGTGCTAATATTAGCCATGAGAGGTTTGCTTTTGATATACTGTTAGATCGTGAGGTAGGCACTTTTTTCTCATAAGGAGCACTGCTTATCTAGGCTCCCCGTAGCTAGGTGTTTATAATTACTTATATATAGCAGACAATGATAGCACATGCATTCAATAACATCTTGAATATCATGATATGGACAAATGCAAGAAAGATATGTAAGCGTAGTCATGAACACATCACTGCCCATACGTAAGACAAATGGATTCAAAGGTGATAAATAAACGTTTGAATAAACTTGCCAGAACTGCAGGTCAGGTATTCGCGTGTCTTAAGGAAAATTCTGAAGCTGTGATAAACCGAGAACGTCTGGATACGGTTGTAGAATGCATAAATGACATCTGTTTAGAGGATATCCAATTTGACTACTCGTGCTTGAAGTCCAGCCAAGATGCAGCACATCCAATTACTTACATTCATCTCTATGAGGATGATATATTCTCGATGGCAGTTTTTGTTTTAAAGGAGGGCAGCAAAATACCTCTTCATGACCATCCCCACATGTATGGATTTGTAAAAGTGATATCCGGTAATGCCAAAGTCACAACTCACACTATCATTGAGAATGCGTACAGCGATGCGGGTGTTTCGTTTTCGCTGCTCAAAACTGTTGCCTCTACGGATATTGTTGGAGTAGAAGATCCTATCTGTACGTTAAATCCAGTTGATAGGAATATCCACGAAATTGAAGCGATCTATGGAACTATGGCTTTTCTGGATCTACTGGCTCCACCGTATGATGATGGCTATCGGGACTGTCATTATTTCAAAGACTGGACACCCACACCCGTGGTTAACATTGGTGCAGTTGGTGGTAAATGTTCGTGGGAACATCACATACAACAACTGTGTACACCACCCCCTATAGATATGAATGATGAAATTCATTACAGTGGACCTCCATTAAAGCCATTTTTAAAAGTTGAATGAATACGACCTGCAAAACATATTTCATACCTCACTGTGAGCTTTACCCATCAAATCCAATTTGAGAGGATTGTGCAAGGTTTCTGAGGATTATATGCAGGAGTTGATGGAATATATTACATTTTCAACTCCTGTCAAATACTGATAACTAACTACCTACAAATCTTATGAAACTCTGTGTTAAAGCCTACGCTGATCTACGTAGCTAGGGAGTAGGTATTATGAAGAAAGGTCGGTCCACTGTAGTATCACCATGCTAGGTCTGCAGTTCATAACTGTGATAAATTGAGTTCAGATGACTCAATAGTCAGTCAATATCGGCAGTCAATGTATCGAATGCTTTCATGTAGATCCACTCTACCCAAGCCTACTGTTTATCAATGTACAATGTAGTAGGCTTACTTTTTATTTGGTACACAACAAATTAACTCCCCCCATTATAGCTAGCAGCCTCCATTCAAGAAGAAACTTTCAAGAATATATATAGATCTATATTGATATCTAGATAACAAGATCATATTTAGCTAATATATAGACTGCGCTCTCTGAATACGAGATAAACTCAAATAAAACATAATTGGTTATCTCACAGACATATATGTTTAATATAGAATCTGGGTTAATGCATTAAGAAACTCCCCGGAGAAACTCCCACTTTATAATTAGTGATTAATAGACTAGTCTAATTTCATTTGGGTCTATCATATGTTTGCAATGCTATTGGACAAAGCTATGTATCAGTGTGTCAGACAGATTATTTATAGTGGACCGCACTGCACAGCACTTGACACCGTTCTGTTTTGTTTTTTATTCAGTTATAAATGTTTAAAAAAAACGTGCCATCATGCGGATTCTCATGCCTTTGCCATAAAAAATTGGAATTATGGTCTTTCCTATTCCAATGCAATAATTTTTATTTGTGCAAATATTTACGCATGGCGCAAAACTTGTCAAAATGGCTTCCTTGAGCAGACTTGCAAGATTGGGAAAGGAAACTTTTTCAAATAGCAATGCACAGAAATCTCTAAGTGAAAGGATAGGCATACTAATAGATTATTTACAAAATTTTACATTAAATGATGTCATATTTGATAGGAAATATATTGAAGACAAGGGTAATTATGACGAAGAAAGGGATGGTTCACCAGTTACTTATGTTCCTCTCTGGGACGATCCAGAGCAAGTGATTACAATGGGGTGTTCATTTTTGAAACATAATAGACGTATACCCTTGCATGATCATCCAGGAATGTTCGGAATTATCAAGGTTTTACATGGACATGGCACCATAGTTAACTATTCTCAGGCAAGCAGTGATCCGCAACCCAGTGTAGATCTATTAAAAGGAGTTTCGTTGGGTGAGGATTCCCCAACATATCCGATCTCGATCAAGTGTGCTAAGAAGGAAGAAACAGTGTGCGTAGGACCTAAAGATCCACCTTGTTTACTTACACCAAGTAAATCTAATATACACGAAATAACAGCTTTAAACGGCTCTTTAGTATTTTTGGATATACTCTCTCCTCCTTATGAACTGAAGTATCGTACAAGAGAATGCCATTACTTCAAAGACTTTAAAGGTGATGGATCAATGCGATATTTAGTACAGATTAATACGCCACCGGAGTTTTGGTGTGATACAACTCAATATTGTGGTAGACACATAGACCCATGTGAAGATGAAGATTCAGTTTGAATTTATGAGAAATATAGATGAGTGCGCAGGCAATCCCACCTGTGTTTTCAAACAAACACGTACATAATTTAGTTATGTGTCAGTTTGTCAATGCACGCATCTAGATGCTTTAATTTTCTTTGCAGATGAACGCATTTTTTATGTTGACTAATATGCACGTTAAAAAGAATAGCGAAACTTGATGAGAAATAATTTTTTGTAATACAATTAAAATCAATTTCACTTGTCCTCATTCATAATAGACTAATGGTTATGTAGTGAAAATGTTTTCACACTGGACATGCAAGTCTACATATAATATGTTATAAATTATGGTGCTCTTCGCGTTTCATGTTTTTTTACAAATGCAATTCAAACTTTTTGGTGTTTTCTTGCCTATGTATTCGATAGAAGTGTTGTTGTTTTAACCTATTACCCTTTGTTATTGAAGACTAAGCCATGTGTTTTAACGTATCTTTTAAACTGTGATTTAATATTTTATTTCAAATTTTCCACAATGTCTACTGTATGTATCAATTGCATGTAAGGTTGTTATATAAACAGATTAAGTGTTTTCTAAACAGATGAGAAAATATGTCAGTCAATATGATTTGAAGTTGCTTGAAATTATAGCAGTTTGGTTTTTTGGTTCTTAAAAACAACACATGACTGCCACCATCATGGTGGTCATGTGACCAACTTAGAGGATCTTTGCATTAGGCCTGATGAAGCTCTTGAGATAAGTGCAAAAGTCTTGCCAAAGACAAAATGACAGGTTTCAATAGGTAGCTATATAATTGATTTATCGTAATAATCTTTCATCCATGACAAACTTTTATCTTGCCATGATATTGTTACATTATCCTAGTCAATGAGTTAGTGATCTTTTACTCCAGTGATTCTCTTCTCTAATTGAATGTCCTTAGTTACATGTACATACTACAAGAAAAAAAAGGCCTTTGTCAACATTTAAAAACTATATATTTATGTCAAAGTGGTAATTTCTTCCGAGATACCAAATGTATATTAGTGATAATGTCCATAATAACAACTGTTTTAAATTTACTTTTAATTGGTACTATCGTTCTCAATGATTTCCTCATTTTAAAGCTAGTAAAAATTTGTACTGCTTCGTTTGTTTGTGATGGGTTTTCTCTTCTAATGCTGTTTACTTCAGCATTTTATGATCATTGTTATTGTGTAGAAAATAAATTTTCTTTCCACTGTACATTCCATACTATTTAAAGATACTGTAAAACCCTTTTAAGTTTGTGGGTTTAAATGTTTGCTGTTGTTCTCCGAAGTATTTTCACAGCCTTTTAAAATTGTGTTTATAGTTTGTTTTGTTTTTTCTTAATTCATGGATTAGCTGTAGAGCTAAATCACACCATAACAACAGCAATACAACCTCTTGAATTTGCATCAATTCAGGGAACTATTTAACTACCGCCTTTGATACGTGTATAAATTTATGAGTATTGATTTTTTGTTGGATATAACAATTTAGACGAAAGGCACTGGAGAAACTGCTTTGTCAGGTAGATTTAATTATAAAAAAGAATTTTTGAATTTGTGAAAAATTACACTGAAAAAAGCCACACTTTAGTGTATTGGTGTTAAAACCGAGAAAAACTTCAAACGTATAGGGCTCTACAATATGGCTTCAGTGTCAATGATATATCAGGTCTACTCTAGGTACTAAATGTTCTGTACTAGTATTTTGTATTTTCCAACAAATAATCCTTTGAAATGAACGATTTTGCCCATTAACTGATTTGTGAATACAAGTATTAGGATGAATATATCTTTCATTAAAATTCTTCATTGCATTTGCTATTATAATGTAAAAATCAGTGTGAATAAAACTACAAGTTGCTTAATGCATTCATTCTTAAAAGGCTAATTTAGTCAATCAAAAATTGTTTAGTGTTAATGGTGATGTTATTTTCAAGTGAACTTAGCAGTATCATCTCTCTAGGTTTATGAACTGAAGTTTTTCAGAGAAATGTTGGGCATAGTTTTATATGTGAAGTATTGAATAACAGAATTCAATAAGTGACAGTGAATGTTGCAAAACATTCACTGCCAATTATTTTTGAAGTACAATGTATAATGGATCAACTTTTATGTGCATTATTTATCTTCACGACAATGTAATATATTTTTGTAGAAGTCCTGATTTGTTCAGTGTTTGTTTCCTTGCATTTTCAAAACAAAGAATGAAAGCACTTTGTAAATATGATATTTTGGGTTTAAGATGCACTTAATTGTATTATATGAACTTCAGTGATATTTTTCCAATTAATTTTTCAACTTGATATTGAAAGATTTTTTTAAACATACTTTTAACTTAGTGTTCGTTTATTTCTTGGAAAATATGTGAGTACATATCTGACCTTGTGATATGGAGCTAGCTTTGCATTTAGAATAAAATGTCAACAGTTTTGTCATGTTTGTTTATAAAATCTATTAATTTTGTAGTTAGTCCTCAGATATCCTACATCTTACTGACTCACTTGCCCCTTTCACACAATCCCACCAACCCCTACTTTTTTCATGTCAATTTTTTCAGCGTCTGACTGACCAGCCGTCCATCCATGTGGCTTGTTACCCATCTACATGTGACATCGCTTGAGCTAATGTGTGCAAATTGGCTATTCGGGATCATTATTCGGTCCATTTTAAACTTACCCCTCTACAAGGCTCATCATTTGATCTCGAATGCTCAAATTTGGTTTGTCCATTGCAAAAAGTGACATCTTGGAGCCTATTTCACATGAACCCAAAGTCCATATTTGGGTCCATTGTGGACCATTATTTGGTCCATTTCTTACTGTTCACATACATCTACAATCATTTGAGTTAGGGTGCTCAAATTTGGTTTGTAAGCTGAAAATGGTGAACTTTGTATGCCTATTTCATGTGGACCACAATAGACCCTATCTTGGGTCGTTATGGCTATATATTTGTTGGTTCCTACATGGTTAACCCTCTGAAGGTAACATGGTTCGAGCTGAATCACTCAAATTTGGATTGTAAATAACAAATAGGGACCTCTCGGCACCTATTTCATATGGTCTATAATAGATCCGTATTTGGGTGGCTTATGGCCAGCAGAGTTGGTAGATGCGGTCGCCAGAATCTCAGTATACGTCAGCAGGTCGTTACACGTACATTTTAGTGATGTGACGACCTGCTAACGTATGGCGGCGCATCTACCTGACTTGATACCATTACCCAGTATATGTTCCCCGGTAGGTCGCACTTTTCCAGCTAGAGTACACAAATTCCGTTTTCAAGTTTGAAATAGCAATCAGGGCACTTATTGCTTATGGAGAACAATGGTTCATATATGGGTGCATTATGGCCATTGTTTAGTCTACGCATGTTACACAGTTAGAGCTAGGATGCTCAAACTGAATTTTTAAGTTAGAAATGCTGTGACCATTCTGCACAAACATGATATGGACTATAATTCCCCAAATTTGGGTCCATTATGGAAGTATATGTCCTTAACTCATTACCAATCTAGCTCAATCTACAAATCACACCATATAAAGAGAGCTCTTATGTTTAATAATGATATATGAATAATTGACGTGGTTTATATGGACCACAATGGTCCCTGTTCGGTTCAATATCATACAGCAAAAGATTCACGTTGTTTGAAAGATTTCTAGGACATTAAGGCCACATGGGGTATAAGTGTCACAATTTAGTGGTTGGAAAGAGCTCAATAATCTTGATTAAGCCAGCAAAACTACTTACTAATTAACTCATTTCATATTAGGAAAATTGATACATATGAAACCCTTTTGTCCGTGGAAAATGCTTGTGTTAACAATGTGTAGTCATTGGGGGAAATATTAATGACACACATATTACTACATAATTTTATCTAAACTTAAACTTTAGTCTGCCAACTTTCCGTCACCTCTGTCAAATACCGACTACAAGAGGTGATATTTTTTTCCAAACATATGGTGATTTTACAAAAAGTAGGGAGTATTTTCCTATCTAAAGCTAGTATCACAAAGATCTCAATACTCCCTAGACGATTGTGTCCTACATTTACCAGGAAGTAAGTAGTCAGTTGTGTGATTGTAGCATTTTTCCTTTATGGACCTGTCATTTAGGCATGTATGGAGTAACATTCGTTGCGTAAGTTGATTCGATTGCATAAATATAATTAAGTATGATATATATTAAAGGTGTTTCTTATACTTTCTTATTCTTATAATAATACTAATGTTTAAAAAAATATATGTTTCATTCTTAATCGGGATCTCTTTTAAGAATATCGACCCTATTGTACATATTTTTGGCTGGACTAAGTACTTTCTACTAGTAACAAAGATCCAGTGAGAATATTATGAGTTTTACTATTCTAGTCTGTTGAAACAGGCGCCCACTGACTGTTTTGGCGCAAGGCACTCCAGCCAGGTACTTCTGTCAACTATGACTGGAAGTGTTGCATCGCGTACATCATTGATTGTTATGTGCTAGCCTCAAGCAGTAACATCACAACAGCACCCTTGTTCAAAATTAAGCTTTGTTGGATACGCAAAAGCAGTGCCTCTACCAGTGTCTTTTGGAGTTATGGTTCACTTTTGGGACCATCACTCCAATGTACAGTTAGAGGCGCTGCATCACTTGGTAAACATCCGGTAGGTAACAATAATCAACTTCTAAATATTTCACATAAAAGAATTGACTCCTACCACGTACGTAATTCATTATAATTATACAGGCGCCAGCAGGTACCTGTTGTATATGTATGTTACTATGCCGCGCATGCGCCTGACAATAAAGAGTCCCAACCAAGATGTCTGCTGTGCTTGTCAATATTTAGGCCACTCAGTCCATATGTATTATTAAGAAACACCACACGATCTTAGAATCATTCCAAACATTGTGTAATTCAGTGCTTGAATTTTATCTGCAAGATCTCCCTAAGAATGTCAATTACGACAAGCGGTTACTCTCCTCACTGTCACCAATGATATTTCTCTTTTAATGCTTTCCTTTCTGCATAAAATTGTCAAGACAATCGGAAACTAAGATAAATAAAAGTGTGAGTTTATATGTGGAGTGCTTCAGCGGCCTTGTACTTGTGCAGTTCAGCAAAACATGTTCGCACTTTAAAATACGTGATTAAGCATTCTATAACCCAATTATTAAAATAAAAGACTTAAGTACGAGCCGTATTAGAAAATTCACGCAAACATTACATTAAAAGTGGTGTACTCTCTTAGAGAGTGTTCGCGTACATTTTTATCTGCCGGTTTTGCTGTTTATTGCAATCCCACAAAATTGAATAGTCAACAAATTTAGTTATCTATTTGTGTAATACAAAATCAATTTACTTTTCCAAATCAATAAACCACAAAAAGTGCCTAAGTGCTGCGACTACCTATTCATATAATTCAGGTCCGGGTATTCAGGTACCGGTAACTAAAAGACGTTTTATCATTCACAAATTGAGTTGTCAAACACTGGATGTTCAATATATCATGAACAAACATACAACATGGTTGGCTGGGCACCAACCAATGAACGTACGCGATAGTACTTGATCACTCATAGTTGACAAACTGTTGCGTAAAATGAGGATGTCAGTGTGATAGAGACTTCATATTCAAGTTATTGTTTTGTTTCCTTTTCTTTTGTTTCAACTGTAACTAAATAAATTAAAACACTACAGTGAATACTGCTACATGTACTATTGGTATCCTTCATCCATTCAGTGGAAATGTCCATTTATCATAAATTTATGTACTTATTCTTGTAATTTATTATGTTCTTATGCTGAATGTCAACATAGGGATAATATGTCATACATACGTATATGGATGTTGCAGGTGGCGTGACCTGTACACGATACGCGTGATGTATTCTGATTTAGAAATAGTATTGGAAATTAAAAACATGTTTTAAAATTGATATCCATATTATTTTTAATGAATTTGTGGAAATTTAAGAGTCAAAAGTTAATATGAAGTAGTGCACTTGATAAATGTCTTATAAAACGGTAATTTCTCTGCGGAATTATCTGTAAATTGTCAGGGACATGGCAAAATGGATATAGTTTCATTATACAGGCCTAGATGGTTAGTGATTACATATTTGTTTCCTACAATGGAGCTTGAATTCAATATTTCTGTTATTAGGACACCCAGTAAAAACGTTGTTTTTACTGACTTTAATACTGGATAGGCTGCTGTATTTTCTTAAAAAATTGCTTTGAGAACTGATATTTTTACCAGGTGTGGCCAGATGAATGTGCAATGGTTCGACACTGTGAGGTTTGAAATGTTGCATATCAGCACTCTTCTGTATTTACAGCCGAATCATTAAGTATCCGGTAAATGGATGAACGATAGTACCATGAGACAGGATATTTAAAACCCTCAGTTTGAATAACACAGCTTTTAGTTGTGTCTGGATGGCTGAGTGGTTTAATGCGCCTACCTTAAGTGCTTGATGAATAGGTGCCACAGTGGCAGTGATCCAGGGTTCGAGTCCCGGTAGAGGCTATGTGATATAACCCTATAACCTTGTATAAAGGATCCTCTAATATCAGCTTTTCATCAATTTAAATCTATCAAAAAAAAACATTTAAACTTTTTCTAGGATGGGGTCGGCATCTGAATCACTCATCAAGCACCGCCTCGATAATATCATCAAGTCAGCGGAAGACAAGCGTCTTTATCGCGGCCTAGAACTTACAAATGGATTGAAAGTTCTTCTTATATCCGACCCAGTCACTGACTCCTCCGGTGCTGCTTTAGATGTGCACATAGGTCAGTAAATGTAGAAGATACTTATTTTGATGTAGATCCAATTGATTAATACTTTGATTAAAGCTACATGTATATTAGTTCATATTATATTATCATTAATAAATTTTGGGGACTCAAACTTAAATTTTTTCTCTGTGTATATTTAAAGTACTTTCTTCCAGAATATTCAAGCGCAACTATGTGCATGATTAGTTTGTCAATTGCGAGAAAGTAAATTTATATATTTGTCAGTATTCTTTTTAAAATTGAATGATTCTAATGTACCAATTCTATTCTGCTAGGAAGTATGTCCGATCCAAAAGATATTCCAGGCTTGGCTCATTTTTGTGAGCATATGCTCTTTCTTGGAACTGAAAAAGTAAGTATTCGTTTCATACTATCTATGTATTGTACTGGTAGAGCTCACAAATTATTAGTATTAGCTATGTTAATCATGGTCTTTATTTAGTATACAGAAATTTGAATTAAAATGTCGACTTAACTTTGATCATCGGTAAAATTTCAGTCTACATCATTTAAATGTGTTAATTGTGCTCGTGTATTAGCTTGTTATCCTTATTCAACATGTACATTATTCACAAAAAAGCCCATACAACAGTTTCATTATTGTAGATTGCTCATTTTACTTTTATTTGCGAATGTTTATTCTATTTTACTGTATGCATTTTTTTAATTTTCAGTATCCTGAAGAAAATGAATATAATAAGTTCCTGAGTGAGCATGGGGGCAGTAGTAATGCGTACACATCAGCAGAACACACCAACTTTTATTTTGACATTGGACCTGATCATTTACAAGGTGCTCTTGATAGGTTAGTATTAGAATTGAGTTTATAGTAAATTTGTTCTTTATATGTACTTCTCTTTTCATCAATCCGCATTAACATGCATGGTTAAGCACATTCTATCTATGCAGACCTGTGTTTTTCAATGCTTATGATAATAATTTGACAGATATGTATTGTAGCATGTTTTTAAATAGTCATTTTCGAACTGACCATTCTATGATATCTTGATATATAGACTGCTGTACTGTTCAATCTTATATAGTGTAATCTTTCAATCTCAAGACCTCTATCTAAAGATGTAGGTACGATGGCATGATAAAAAAGCCTATTGTAAAAGCATGGATATTGCAACGAGCTGGTGTCTAACAATCCCAACTGCATCAAACATAGTTTATTCTACATGTTTGCTCGTATCTTTGTAGGTTTGCTCAGTTTTTCTTGTGTCCGCTATTTACTGCAAGTGCTACAGAAAGAGAAGTAAACGCTGTGAATTCTGAGAATGACAAGAATCTCTCAAATGATGCGTGGCGATTGCTGCAGTTGGAAAAAGCAACTGTAAACCAAGACCATGATTATAGCAAATTTGGAACAGGTAACATTATTCAACTCAATATTTGACCTGTTTGTAGCTTTATCACTTTACCGTTAATGAGGTTGGGAAGCCTCTTAAAAGGCTCGTCCTGTATAGTGGACAGTCATCCCTCTACACTTAAAAGAATTTGCCTAATTTGAAAGCGATAGGTAGTGTGATCCCTCCACCCCGATGCTCCGTTGATTACCTAACCTGCCTCTGAATGCTCATGTACAAACATCCCTGTCTGATACGCCTAAAGGCACTTATTAGGACATGAAAAATGAAGAAATCAAGATGAAAAGTATAATATAATTGAATTGTGGTGGATACGTTTATAACTAATTAAAGAAATCTTGCTGTTGATTGCTCTAATTCATATGAATGACAAAATGTGTTTTCCATGATGTAAGGCCACATGGCACAAATTCATGCAAATGACTTCTTTGTAGGATATATTGCATATGATGATTGTTAATTCATCTAGTTTTCTTTTCCCATTCTTATAAGGTAACAAAGACACGCTTCTTACCATCCCCAAAGAGAGAGGACAGGATATCAGGGAGGAACTTCTCAAGTTCCACAAAGAAAACTATTCTTCAAATCTCATGGCATTGGCTATTTTGGGCAAAGGTGAGTGTCAACATTTATAATTTATTGTGTTGGCGTGGGTGGGGTAACTGTCATCGTCGGTTTTTAATGCTTATAAGTCCATGTTCATATCAACCCGTGGGACGTCATAAACAAAATGAATACTTGTTTTTTCTCTCTTGACTGACATGTACGCTACGTTTGATACCTCGGCTGAACATTTCAACAGTGGGGCTTGTGATTGGTTGGATTTTGAGAGCAAGTTCTGCGAATATTAAAAGGGTGAATGTAGATTATGAGGTTTATGATTGATATGCTCTTAATTCAGCCGCCACAGTCAGCAGTCGTTATATACACGTATGTAGGTGGTTAGTCTTATTATCCAAAGTCATGACATGTACTGTAAACATCTTTGATTTGCCACCTTGAATATTCACGGTCAACCACTACAGTAGTTTCTATGATTAAATTTGTGAATTTAGTATATCTAGGTCCTCTTTATTTCACAGATACATTGTAGAAGCTAAAATACAACCATGCAAATCGTAGACCAAAAATTGAAAACTTTTGACAAATTTTGGACAAACTTTAAATGGTGTGATTTGCATATCAAAGTTTTATGGTGTATGCACATACCGCAGTTTTGTTAGATGTATTCCATATTTAGATGGAAAATATTAAGATATCATGAATATTGTTCTGGGCAATCAAGAGCTATTACAATTGTAGTTTGTCCATTGTAGGTGTACATGTGTATTTAGAAGTAAAATAATACAACAGAATATATTTAATTCAATGTTACAATCAGCTGGCTATAATAATTTACTATTACGAATATAAAGACTAAATTAAAGGCTATGTCACATTTGAAAGCTGCGTTGGTTTATTTTATAATAATCTGGTTTGAAATTAAAATGTTGAAAGCTATTATGCATACAACAAATATGCCAAATTACATTCAGGTGTTAAAAAGTTATTTTTCCATGATAGCAGCACTAAGAGAACAGAACATGTAAAAACATTTGCTTGAAAATCCATCAAATTATTGGCACAGTCATAGGTGCCTTACTAAAAGTACAGCTTTGCAACCAAGCTTTCAAGCGAACTTCCTTAGATTTTTCTTCAGAACTTGGACAGATAAAACTTGGAAACTCAATGACCTCCTCTTCCTCTTGAGCCTCATCCTCAAGTTGAGCAGAGCTAGTGTCTTTTTTCTCCTGGCTACTTGTCGGTTCAATCTCTGGTTGTCCCGCTTCATTGCACGGTGCAGCTGCATTTTCCTCTGCTATTGTAGATGGTTGCGGAGGTGCAAGGTCTGTTTCTTTCGGCTGCGTCTTTTTAGATTTGCGGGGTGTATCATCTTTATGTTTGGCATTCTCTTCGGGAGGTGGGATATCTGTATCTTTGGCCGTTTCTTTTTTAGATTTTTGCTGGTCAGTCGTTGGCAAGTTTACTATATCTACAGTCTCTTTCACAACGCTGTTTGCACTTAGAATGGAACTCTTTGACTTGTCATCTGTGTTTACCACCAGGGACTTGTGTTTATTAGTTGTGAATCTGAAAGAAATGGTTCTAATGAATAATGATTTACATGTAATTATAAAGTAAACGTGACAAGTTGTGTGGAGTTGTCGATTTCTCATAATGAATATAAGAGAGCTAAATTCTTGTTTTCAGTATTTGAATGGCAGCAGGTCCTCTCATTATTGTTGTTTGTACAAAACCAGGATAAATTTGAATATGATTTTCTAAAATTTATTGGCTAAGTACTTTCGAATAAATAAATTCCTCATCAGAGCTGAAATATCTAAATAAAAAATAAAAAAATCTTTTTTTAGACTTATTTAGATATTTTAGCTCTGATGAGGAATCTATATATTCGAAAGTACTTAGCCAATAAATTTTAGAAAACAATATTCAAATTCATCCTTGTTTTGACAAACCTTTCAACAGCAGTTACGACGTACAAACAACAATAATGAAAATAAGACAAAGTGCCAAATCCTAAAACAAAAGGTTATCAACTTTCATACATGTTACATTGTGTTTATAATGTGCTTATGCTTTCCAGTATAAGAAAACCTCATTTACAAGCAAAAATATCAAAATATCAAATCCGTGTCTACCTGGTAGGTGGTTGATACACTGGTTTTACATGTTGATGGGATCCTTTCTTGAACATTATATTACTTGACTTGAGACAGCTCACTTCACTTTCGTCATCAATACATTCGATTTCCTCATTTTCATCAACACTTTCCGATGTGGTGGCTTCATTGGGAATGAGAATGCAATTCTGGAATGCCATGGTGTGCCTTGGGCTGCTGACTGGTAAAGACGTAAGGGTTGATCGGCGAGATTCAGGGTCCAAGGCAGGTGTACAACTGGGTGAGATTACTTTATAAGCTAAGTTGCTTTTTTTAAGTCTTGATTTGATATCCGACGGAATCTTTTTGATATGGTGGATGCTAGTTCTCTGCTGTGGAAATTTACCATTGCTCATTGTTCTAATACTAAGCATTTGGCTGGAATCTGGAATATTATTATTGTCTTTGCTTTGTTGTAATGTTGAAGAAGGGTATATGAGAGACGATTGATTTTTTGATGAAATTTGGTCCGTAGACGAATACATGAAGTAGTCATGGGTGATCAATGTCAAAGGCTGCAGATAGTGGCGAGAAGTTGTACTGAGGATTTTAGAGTTAGGTGATTGAGATGGATGGTGAAGACAAGGATGGTAAATTGACTTTCCCGTGCTTTGAGAAAACGTTTCTGGGACTTGATCTGTGTATCGAACATATTCGTAAATACTATTGGATTGTATAGATGGTGAATATGCGGATTTTGCTGTAGCTTCAACTTGTGCTGATTTTGCCGAACTATCAAACGAGCCATTTGTCACGTGCAGACTTTCTAACCTCTGGCTTGCATTATGCACTGCATCATCAAACTGTCCTCTTGTGTAGTTTGATAAGTTGATACTGTCGTTTTTAACATGCTCAAGCTTTATCAGCTTCGCTTTCTTGTTTTCTGAGAACATGTCTTTCAAACGATTTGTATCGTCATAGTTGTATTTCATTGGGTAGTTGTCCAAAGTTCTCATATTCAGAGGGACATGAGCCTGAAAAAGAAATCAACGTGAATCATCTTTATTGTTCAAACCTAATATAAGTATGTACTGTATACGACAATCCCAGGGCGCTCAGATTGAAATTTTTTCAAAATGAGAGGTGGGATAGTCATTTCTTCAATTCACAACACTGATTTACCTACAAATATCATTGACAGTTTTGTTAACAGCTGTTGACAAACTTGACATCCTCATAATGACCATCTGTGTATGTCAAACAGTCAATTTTCCCGGCCGCCAACAATTGGGTCATAGACTCGCGAGAGCTGGTGGGCCCCCTCGTCTCGGTTCATGACCTGCTTGTTGGTGCGGATGTGTACCGCCTGCTTAATCGTTCTCGTTTTTTCATCTTTCTCTCTGTTGATAACACTGGCACCATCCCAATCCATATTATGGCTATGGTGGTTCAGCTGGTCCTTTATCGCGCTTTTGTTCAATTCAGTCAGAGATTCCTTCTTCATAGATCTTGTTTATGCCTTTTTGCTGTTGAGGCTATGACCTGATTTGTGGTGGCAGCCGGGAAGATTGAATGTCTGACATTGGCAGATGGTTATTCTGAAGATGTCAACAGCAGTTGATAAAACTGTCAATGATATTAAAAGTAAAACAGTGTTGTGAACTAGAGAAATGACTATACATATACATGTACATTACCAACATGATGAACACATTCAAGGGTATGAGAGGTTTGAGTTTGCACTGGATGGTCTTTAGATAGGAGGGTGGTTGCCCAGAGAAGAAGACCTGGGGTATGCTTTGCTACCATCACAAGAAATAAATAGAATATAAGTTTATTGAAATATAATGAAATATTAACATATATCTATGTTGTTTTCACTGTCGCTTTTGAGTGGGAAAAACCCCATAATGCAGGATCGTTGTACATAGGGCAAACAAACAAATATTTCAAAGTGGTGCTTTGAAAGAGGCTATAAGTTTTACTGGGTCTAATTCTAAAAATGGCCGTGAACGAAAATGAATATATATTTATGCAAAAGTGAAAACAATACAGATATTTCTCTATTTTTCAACAATGATATTTTATTTATTTGTTGCGGAGGCCGTTTAAGGATAATTGGTTGGAAGAGGGGGGGAGAGCATATACATGCAGGTGGGTACTTGGATGGTCGTGTACGGTATACACAGAAGAATACCTATCCTTGAATATTTTTCAGAATTCAGAAATTTTGTAAGGATACATTTACATAAATGTGTGTCCCAGTTTTAGGTCTTTTTCCCCCTTACTGTTTTGAGCATAAAATACACAAGTAAAAATGAGATTTGAACAGATAAACATGAGCATGTGGATTGTAAATGCTCAATTGCGTTTTAAGCTATTACAGGGCTGCCAACCCCTCAATAGCCATTTCTGTACTCAGGATGCCCAAAATTAGTATTTTAGAGGTATTCTGTGTTGGAACGGCAAACGGTCTACAAAAATACTGTGTAAAGAAAACCAATACTCAGTGCTTTTTACATTCAATCAGGAGCACACATATCTATGTTGGGATGCAGTTCCTGTGCTTTAACTTCATAAAAAGTAATTATTAATGAAAAATACACAAAGTGGGGAAATGCGTATTTGAATTAGTATTTGGGTATTTTGGGTCGGAAATTTGTATTAATACCCGGCATATCTGTACTATTTTGCAGCCCTGCTATTACATGTACTATGATTGTCATTTAGGAAGGTGATACAGTCAGCTTTCATTAACTAATAAATCAACTTCAGACTGGCACAGAATACAGATGTTGATGTATAACTTTGTCGCCAAGGTTCTATAAACTTAAGTTTCCAAACTTCAACTGCAACAAATTTTTTTTAAAACATGAACATTGATTATACATTGCATTTCACAAGTCTATCTATCAGGTTATACGTTGCTGTTCAATGTTCATGTTTAAAAATTTGTTTGACTGTATATCTGAAGAGGGTGCTTGAGTACCGAAAACATTCATAAAACAATATTTACAACTTTCGTTTTTGGCATTCATCATTACAGCAGAGAACAGATAGTAATAGTGATCGTACATAAGTGGTTTCGCACATTCGCACGCAGTTACCCCAAACCTCTCTCATCGGGACACCTTTATTTTTCCAACGTGTCCGGTTAAAAGAGGTTGTACTGTAATTCACATGGCCTATGACGCTTTAAAACAATGTCATATAAAGGAACGTGTCATATGATATAAAAACACATATTTCAGTATTGTAATACAGGGCTGCCAACCCCTCAATTTCTATACTCAAGATGCCCCAAATTAGTATTTTAGGGGTAATCCGTGGTGGAACGGCAAACGGTCTACAAAAATACTGGGTCTAAAAAGAAAATAAGTTGATGAAAATTGACTGTAAAGCTTTAATGCTATGAGTAAATCTTATAAATATCTAAAAATCTTTATTTAGAAAATTCAGTGCAAGACTTTTACATATTGAACATTCGTTTGGTAACATTAATTGCTAGTGGCGAGAAAACCTATACAGGTGTGAATGCTGTCACATCGCCAATCTTAACATTGTATTGAATGTTACAAAAAGGATCATTTGTGATTGGAAAAGTGTATTTAGGAAATCCAGTGGAGAAAGTAAACATTCGTGTTTGCTTGGGATCACTTTTTAGTGTCAGCTGTTTGTATCATCTATTTTAATGTATGATTTAATTTCACTGTCTGAATAACTAAAAATCAACTGCTCAGAAACTTTATTTTCACTATCAAAGTCAAATTTATTTTATTTATTGACCCATTTGATTCATATATTATCAACTGTTTTTAATTTATTTGACTATTGTTATTTTTTTTCATTAACTATAGCTATGTATTTAACATATTTTATTTTAGTGGTTCTATTCTAAGTAGTTATTACAATATCTATTAACTCTGTGGGTCTATAAGTACATAATGTATTTACTATTTGTAAAAGTAGTTGCATTTGATTATACTCCACATTTTGATACCAGAGTATGTTTTATAAACAGTTTAAATGATAGATATTTATGTCATGGACATGAACAGTAGAAAATGCACGAAATTATGACTACTCCATGTAGTCAATCAGTTTATGAAGAGTGAACAAAATGATATTTTAAGTACACATGACATGCTTATTAATTTATTACCTTTGATTTTGCACTACTACTTCTACTCATTATCCTGTCTCTATCCTGTTTAAATGTTTGTTGTTTGTGCTCCTCTGGGACTTCACAATCTAATGAAGTTTACTAAACAATGTAGTTTACTACAAGCAGCAACTAAGTCCCTTACAAGGTAAAACTGGCCCGGGCTTCAGCTTTGCCAAGCAAATCACTCAAATCCAACAAATAGAATACAAAAGATCCCAAATGTCAGTCTAAATCTTGATTAGAGCTGCGATTGATTTCTGGTCATTGATAAACCATGCAACAAGTTGGCCACAATACATGTTATTTTTATGTTTGCAGACTTATCAAGAGTGATTAGTTTATTTTAGTAATGATATACAGTTTGAAAGTGGCTCGCGTCTTCTTTTCGATATTTATTTACTTTTTATATTTTGAATTTTTCATAATACCCATGAATTGTTTTGTTCATATTTTTTTCAAACTGATTTTCTATGCTTTTTTACCATGTAGGCTGACTGATCTATCTTGTAATATTATATATTACATGAACAATGCCTACATTGGTGCAAAGAAACTTGAGATTTGCATATGATTATGATGATGATTTTTTCCATGTTTTTAGTGACATTCAGTTCAAAACATTTTAGTAGACTGATAATTTAGAGTCTTTATAGAATTTCAAGAAATTTCAACGAAAATAGAACATGTAAGATTTATTCTGAACGTGTGTTTTTGAATTTGAAATGAAAAAGAACTTAGAATAATAGCTGAAAGTTAGCATGCTGCAATTTTATACATATGTACATCAGATCTACATGTATGTATGGTTATCAAAATGAATGTGATTTGCTGCGTAGCAAATTTTCTTGTTATCACTGAATAGACAATTATGTATTTTGATTCATTTTGAAGAGTCTTTTGATATGAAGATACCGTAAATATCTGTTCTATTAGCAACACTGATGTCAGAAACAATCAGAAATAAACAGATAAAACAAACACTGAATAGAAGTTATTCTACTTTACAATAGGCTCTTTGTAATACTTCTATGAGGATTTTACAATGTAATATAGAATGACGCATTTATTCTACTCCTTAGCTGTAAAATCTTTTTGTTTCTGATTATTAATATGTTGTACTTGTGACCCCTGATATTACAATTTGTTTTATCTTGCTTTGAATAACTTACCGGTATATAAAGCTAAGTATTAATGAGTAATGATGTCCATGCTATGATCTTGTGTGAAAAAAGTATAATCATGCCAATAACTAAAACCTTATACAGTTATACAGTAAAACCTCCAATTAAGACCACCTATCTATTGAAACTATAATAAGATAACTTTTCACGGCCCCACACCCTCATAAAGCTACCAAAATGAACCTTTGTATAGAGATCACCTCTCTATTGAGACCACCTTCCACTGATCCCAAAGGTGGTCCTAATAGCTAGAGGTTTTACTGTATTCAACTTTATATACTCGTGTTTCATGCAATATAAAGGAGTTGATTAAAAGATCAAAGAATCCTATAGTAGGCCTAATATCAACTAACCTCGTTCAGTCTTGAAAATTTAGTGTACATTTTTCAGAAAGTCTCGATGAGCTGTCCAATATGGTGGTTCCTCTCTTCGGTGGTGTCGAGAACAAAAACGTCAGTCTTCCTCTGTGGCCAGACAACCCTATTGGAGAGAAGGAGATGGGCCTGCGGGCGAATATTGTACCTGTAAAAGATATCCGCCGATTGAATGTCACGTGGCCAACCCTTGATCTGAGAAACCATTATAGATCATGTGTATGTATTGCATTAGATAAATCTTAAACTATTTTTTGAGTAGTGGAGGTATCCTTGCTGGTTGTTTTTAGAAGTGAATGTCCACATGTAAGGGATATCACTAGCGATATAATACTATGGATGCAGCGACAGAAGATACACATTTATATTGAAGCATTCACATCTAGGTGATGTAGCAACTGTCGCTCAGGCGATTTTTGTGCTCGCATAGCAGAGAAATGCCTGAGTGAAGTGGCAATTTTTTAAAATTCAAATGATGTCCTTTTACTTTCTGTCTATCAAAAAAAAATCTCCAGAGAAATCATATTGACATCAACCCCTAGGTGAACACACAAATCACCTGTGCGACGTTGTCCCATGGCTCGTGCTATTTACATCTCTTGCATGTGAGGTATCTATGTAGATACCAGTGTGTGAAATAAACCGAACATTATCTGACTTCAACTTGCAAAGACACATGTCATGCTACACGTTTGTTACAGTTCATTACAGAAGAAAACCTCCCTTGAAGTAATTTTAATTTCTGGTAATTAGATAAATCAATGCATCTATTGTACAGCGCTGCTTTCAATAAATCTGTCAAACGTGGTGAAGTCAAAAATGTAAAATGTATGTCGGTCAGTGAAGCCACTTTATAACTCACGAATGGTACCGTTTCTAGTTCTTTTGTACTATGAAGGACAGTGGTTGTTTGTGACTTCAATTCAGACTTAGTGAATCACGTTATAGTTTCTCATGTCTCCTGTATTATAGTTTCTCTTGTGTGTCAAAGTTATGCTCAAAAAGATTCCACAAATTTCGTGTGAATGAGATCGAATTTATTTTATTATTCACATTCTTATTTTCACACATTATAATAAGATGACATTGGAAATATGTACCAGGTAGTCCAATGTTCAGCTGTTTATTACATGTTACTTATTTGTAAATTGAATACTTCAATGATGACAAATAGGATAAAACAGGAGATACTTTTTATCTTGAAGTTAGAGGGATGTGAATAAAAGTTTGAGATAGCTGATTTTCGAAATAACCAGGTTCCCGCATTGACTTGAAAATGGAGATTAAACTAAGCACAAGAATAATACAGAGTAACCTGTTGCCTACATGTATCATTAATCATGCTTTATTAATACCCCTGTACCCCCTTTTAGTATGATACTTGACATCAATGAAAGTGCAGCAGTTGGTTAACTAATACCCTAGTTATTCTACAAAACAGTACTGTGTTAACAATGGTGAGATTTTCTCAAGTATATTAACTATCTATTGAGTGATATGTTAGCGCTGATTAACAGCTTTGTAAACAATCATTCAGGCGTCTTTTACTCCAAGTACCTGCTATATACACGTAGTTTTCAGCTGTGAGTAGTTCCATCTTTTTGAATACTCGGTAAATAATGTTTGAACTTCTTTCTGTCATACACTGGTGTGTGTTAGCAATTTGGTGAAAGGCTATGATTATGTAATAACTAACATTTGACGGCTTCTTTTACAGAGGAACATCTCGAGATAGCCATGTTTAATTAAATGCTCTCGGGGAAAGTATGGTGTCCTTGAGATTAACAATAAGTTTGAGATAACCAATTCGACATAAGATATAAGAATTTACTTACTGGTATGTTGTATAGAATGTATGAAGGGAAAACAAAATCACCTTGACATATGGGTTAACTCGTAATAAACGATATTGAGATATTGAGGATTCTTTGTATATCATAATCAAAGACAAAAATCAAATTATAATGTATCATAAAGCACAGGAATTACACTTACCTATTTTTTATTGATGTTATTAATGTTATCAATTATCTAGCCCATCCGACTTCATAGCTTTTTTTCTTTCCCTGAAAATTAATCTTACAATTATCTATTTGTAAAAATTTTCTATCAGACACTGATAAATTCTAAGCATTCAAAAAATATTGAAATTTCAATATCATTTTTATCTCAAATGGGAAGGTCATTGCTTGATAAGATTAAATGCAAATGTCAACATAGCAACAACAAAAAAGCTAGTAAAATTAAAGATAGCCCATCTTAGAAAGGCCTATTCAAAAGCACCAAATACAAAACCTCCTGGACGTTCGTCCCACACTGAGTGACACACATTGTTCGAGGAGTGTATATCATTCGGAATGATAATATTCAAGCGGCGATGAAAGTGCTATTGAAGAGGCCCTATTCCTAGGCTTCTTCCTCATCAACTCATGTCTTCTACGAGTAAGCCCGCGGAGATTACATGCACCAAATAGAAAGTTTGTTTTTTATTTGCACAGTAAACCCAGTTACAATGAGATATCTATGAGAAACACACCATCTACAATGCTATATCAAAATGCAGTTCTCGTCATCCTGATGCACGTCAAACCAACACCTAGATAAAGTCGTCAGAGTCTCGACATACGTCAGTCTCATTTTACATCGACGAGACTCTGACGTATGTTGACACTCTGGCGACTGCGTGTATGATCTGCGTAATTTTGTGGTGTTGTTCAAAAAACGAGTGTTTGAGTGGCTGCCCCAGATTTAATACTAAAATAACTTCCTTTCCCGGTCAACCCTACGTAGGATGTGACAATATTACGAGCACCTCAAATAACTTGAACACTTCCTCTTACACACGAAGCCCGTTTGTAACATTATCAAAAACAAAACTAATTGTTTTCTAAGCAATCTTTTGCCGAAACGTATTTTTTACACACTAGTATCATCATTTATGTACTGGGTGATCTTTTATTCTAATTTGATTTATTATACAAAAAGTATTGTGGGACACACAGGCTCACTGTGAATATGCAATCAGTCTAGATCTACAATCTTGGAATATTATTTGTTTTTATAAATGTTTAGAAAGACATAATTTTTGAATAAAGTTATACATACTTTTAAGTAAATCTCAGAGGTTAAAGCTAAGCCATTTTGAAGATTTAGAATTATATTTACACTTAAAATGTTAGCAAAAATAAAACAATTTATATCTTTGCTAACATTTTAAGTATAACAATAACAACCACCTGCTATTTCTAGGAATTATGCTTGCATTTCTTGGAAAAGATGAATATATTTCTTAGAATTAACTGGTGTGGTGTCACCTTCTGGCCAAAAAAGGAGTTAACACATCAGGACAGTTACCTTTATATTTTTTTCCTCTAAAATTCTGTGATTTTTTTTCAAGCCCACATTTTTTTTTTCTACAAAAACACTCAGACTCAAGAGGAAAGGAAAAATTATCCCGCCATTTTGCAGCCTCGTTCTCGTTTTAAAGCCCACAAAAATTGAAAATGTAAAGCAAGGCCATGTTTGAGTATCAAGATGAAAGGATACTTGGAGATTGTACCATAATATCTAGATGATAAAATGATAGCGTTAGGTACCAACGCTTGCCCTGACTGAGACTCGGTGACAGCATGCTTTAAACAGGGTCGCTTGCACTTAAATAAGCACTCCAAAAGGTAGATGCGGGTGTCAACATCTCGACATACGTTAGCAGTTCGTCACACGTACATTTTAGTTTTGATGATCTGCTGACATATGTCGATGTGGTGGCGCGACCATCTATCATTGTAGCATCATAAAATAAGTATTGGAACTGCACATTAATCACCATCAATCACTATAGCTCATAATATGAGAACTACGTAGATTCTCACCACTGTAAAACCCTCGTTTTTCAGCCGGGCCACTACCTGGGCCACCTGATTGGTCACGAGGGTCCGGGCTCACTGCTGTCGGAGCTGAAGGCGCGTGGCTGGGTCAACAACCTGGTGGGAGGCGAGAAGGACGGTGCTCGCGGCTTCGACTTCTTCATTGTAGACGTCGACCTTACTGAGGAGGGGATCAGTGCGTTACGTTAATTAACGTATTCTATCTAGATGCGCGTGGCAATTGCCGGACGGACAGTAATTATTCGGACGACGATAGAACGTATTTTAGAGCTAGGTGACGCTAACAAATAGTACATAATGTCCACATTACGTCTGACTACAGATAACAATATTTATAAAAAGCCATCTATCATATTGAGTTCGTTCTTTATAAAAAGCATTTCTCGCTTTGTACCTCTCAATTATTTTATAATGAGTTGCCTATAAGCACCTGGAATTGCATGAAAACGAAAGTGTCCAGCAATTGGCGTGTATATCGTAAGTACAAAAGTAAGCAACAGTATGTGATTAAAGTTGTATTTTATTAGCTTTGACGTTTTCATTTGGTTTCTTTCTACTGTAACATCTATAAAAGAAGTTTGTCGCTATGTACAATTACTTTTCTTCATATTTCAATGAGAAATTGTGATGTTTATTTGACTTTTATGTGCTTTTTGTCCGAATAATTGGCGCGCACATCTAACGTCTGTAGAGTTTTTTTGATTCAAGGAAATGAGTGAAATTCTCCGCCATGTGTAAGCTTCGTCTATTTTGATTGCCCTTTAGATGGTTGGCAGAATTGTCGATAAATCATGGCTTTTGGTAGATGCGGTCGCCAGAGCCTCAACAAAAGTTAGCAAGTCGTCACACGTACATTTTAGTGACGTGACAATCTGCTGACTTATGTCGATGTGGTGGCGACCGCATCTAGAAATGCTTCCATACGAAGACTTCTGATCCTTTGATACGATTTACAGTAATTGTAATGATATGATGTAATCAAATCTGCCTTTCAGAGCATGTGGATGACATTGTGACGCTGATCTTTCAGTACATCAACATGCTGAAGAAGGAAGGACCACACGAATGGGTGCACAAGGAGTGTGCCGTGAGTGATCATTTAACACAGCTTTTATTGTTGCCTGCAATAATTGACGTTAAATGTAGCATTTCTTGATAATCTTTGGCTGTACGTTAATCAATGTTTTTGAGCAGAATCGTAACATTGTAACCATAGATTCAAACTGTTTTGTGTACGCATTGTATAACATAAAATTGCAGCCATTGAAACAACTAGAACACTTGCCCCAATTAAGCTTATAGCAAATCGTGCTATTACATATAGAAATCCTTTTGATATACAGTCTAGTATGGGCTAATATTTTTTCTTATTTGCTATTTGCATCAATTAGTTATGTTTCAATATATAAGCGCTGTTAATGTACACTTAAATCAGCATTATAATTTTATTTAGATAATTACGAAAAATGATGTTCTGCTATTATTTATCAGAACAAGTTGCCGAAAATCAATTTTGTCTTACCGTACATCTCTTTCAGGATTTAAGTGCCATGAGCTTCAGATTCAAAGACAAAGAAAAGCCGAGAAGTTACGTGACCAGTACTGTGTCCAGACTTCATGTAATTTTTTTTTTACATTTTAAACTGTCACAATCTTTGGTTTAATATATATTTATTTAGCTATTGTCCAGAAAGTACATTATATTAAGGACTTTTGCTTTCTGTTTTTATAACAAGTTTCAAAATATAAACAGTGATGGCACAAATGACTTGGAGAAATTAAGTAGAAGTATTTGAATTTCAATGTCAGTGCATGCCCAAAGAACCTTTGAATATGTCAGAAAAATGTAGAAAAATACTTAAAAGTCGGTGACATGCTTTCAACAGCAATATTTGTGACCAATTATTTATTCAAATTACAGCTGAAATGCTCCCATTTCTGAATTTTGTATTTTTAACATATGAAAACCCTGACAGACACCAAATAAATTTTAAAAATCATGCTGCCATTTAATAATGATTTTTTTTTCACTCAGAACTGCAATTCTATAGATGACTTCCCCATGGAGAAAATACTATCCTTTGGCTACATCTTAGATGAATACAAACCAGATCTCATAGAGATGGTTCTTGGTTTACTTACCCCACGACGTGCAAGGTAAGTTTTTTCTACATTCATTTAGCACTAAAAATTATGCTCAGTTACGAAGCAAGTACTGGTATGCTTTTATAGAATCAATATCATGTGTGTTGTGCATTCTGATAATTATGTCCATCCAAACAGTGCTAAGAGAAAAACTAGAACGATTTGAATTGTATCATCTCATAAAAAACGTGCCATAAAACCATCAAAACACGTGTATGTAGGCGAGAAATGTGAACAGAATGATTTTTATCTGACATAATTTCACAGTGGGTGCAAGAAGTCACTCATCTCTCCAATGTTAAAAAGGCATCAAGTTTATATACTACCAGGGTAGTTTTTACAGAACTAATATTTTTTGTGACTGAGCCTTGTCTATTAATCTTAAAAATTAATCTCTGTCTCCTATCTATTAATGCTGGCTGAAAAGCAGCAAAACATCTATATTTATTTCTCATCAGTTTTACTGTCTGGAATCAATTAACGCTTGTTCATCATTTATTTTTTTATTAGAGTGGCAGTCGTTGGTCAAGTGTTTCAAGGTGAAACTAATCTTACAGAAAAATGGTATGGAACGGAATACAGCATTCAGTCCATTCCAGACGAAACAATGAAGGTTTGAAGAAAATTTTTACTGTGGTTGTTTGACATTGCTACCATGTAACACCTTTTATAAACATCAGAATCATCTTGAGTATATTTCTTTCATGGTATGGTTTTACAAATTGATAATGTGTGTAACATGTGGAAACACGTGTGTAAACACGTGTGTAACACGTGTAAACACATGATGGTGTTTTGGATTTTATTGCGTATATTTGTATTATTATTATTATTATTTTTTTATATATATATTATTGTTTTTGTGTGTAGCACTTCTGAACTTATGGATTTAAGCGCCATATAAATAAAATTATTATTATTATTACTAGTAGTAAACACGAAAATACAATGTGTTCTTAATGTCGTTGGTTCTATTTAATAAAACATCTCGTTATTTATGGCTAAATACACAAGATTATATTTTCTTGTTGAGACGTGTATATCAAGATCATAACATTGATTATGTGTGTTGTACAATATGTAAAATGATTTTTCAGAAATGGGAAAATGCTGGACTAAGTGATAAGCTGCATTTACCGGAAAAGAACATGTTCATACCAACAAATTTTGACATCCTGCCTCGAGATCAAGAAGTAACTTTTAGTTTATAGTTTAAGTTAACAGTTTGAAATTATATAACAGAAACAAGATTTTGTAGAAAAAGATGGAATATGTTCAATTACATAATGGTTACTTTTGGTATTGGAAACATAATGAAGTTTAAATGTAAAGCGTAAATACATTTAGAAAGTTAAGAATTTCGATCGTTAAAGTCATGTCATCTCAATTGGTCTGTCCTCACTTATTTCTGAATTAAACCCCTATTTACATTGTCTTTGTGAATGTTCAAAGTGATTTAAACCAGTCAAAGTTTGGCTGATTTTTTCATGTCATTCACTGTTTGATGAAGAATGTTTTCATAGAATATTACAATACAAAACTTAACATGGCCGTAACCTGTTGCATGTATTTTACTCTCCATATCAAGACAGCAAACAGATACCAAATGAATGCATAATGTTGTTATGAAATTTAATGCTCCACAGACAAATTCCTTGATATTTCTTATGTACTTTTACAGCCAACCCCATTGCCCATTCCTATAAGAGACACTCAGTTCACCAGAATATGGTATAAACAAGATGACACATTCCGTCTTCCTAAGGCTTTCCTCACCATTGAATTTACAAGGTAAGGAAAAAGATGTCATCAATATAATGTTTTTATTTCAAAATTCAACTTTTACCATATTTAGTGTTAACATTTTCTTTATTTGTATATTAATATTATTATAGTATGCGTAATAAGAACTCAAGAAGGAAATACGCTATTCTAACCTAATTCAAGCGAACTGCTATCAGAACAGAAAAAAATTATTCAATAATGACATTGATAACCACTGTGGGTTTTTTCAGAGTTTTGTAACTGTCAGAACTCAAACTAAAAGTGATTTCATATTAGATATTGAATATTGATATCATATTACATATTAAATAAAACCGTTAAGAAAATATATAACAAAGTAACATCTTTTATATCTAGTGAAGTATTGTTGTGGAGATTCGCATGCTTTGATATGAAATTTAGTAGGGTTATAGTTGAGTTTTAACATGCATGGTACTTTTTAGTACATTCAGAACCAAGTAGACTTATACAGTCTTTGACTTGCCAACGCTATACCAACTACGTCACATCCACAAGGCTAAAAACCTTTGCTTCAATGACGTATTGATACCCACTACTAGCTCTGATGTCATGTCTTACGTCCAACGTATGTCCATGATGGTTAAGTATCTCCTTTATAGTACTGAGTAGATCTAGTGAAGTATTGTTTTGGAGATTCGCATTGAAGCAAAGGTTTTTAGCCTTGTGAATGTGGCTTCGGGGTTCGATCCCCGCCCAGGCCAAGTCAAAGACTGTATAAGTCTACTTGGTTCTGAATGTACTAAGTACCATGCATGTTAAAACTCAACTATAACCCTACTAAATTTCATATCAAAAGCATGCGAATCTCCACAACAATACTTCACTAGATCTACTCAGTACTATAAAGGAGATACTTTTAACCATCATGGACATAAACGTTGGACGTAAGACATGACATCAGAGCTAGTAGTGGGTATCAATACGTCATTGAAGCAAAGGTTTTTAGCCTTGTGGATGTGGCGTAGTTGGTATAGCGTTGGCTTTGTTGGCTAGTCGCTAAGCGGTGCAGTTGACCCAGAGGTCCGGGGTTCGATCCCCGCCCAGGCCAAGTCAAAGACTGTATAAGTCTACTTGGTTCTGAATGTACTAAAAAGTACCATGCATGTTAAAACTCAACTATAACCCTACTAAATAACATCTTTTAGATTGTTACTTTACCAAATGATGGTTGAGGGAATAGTGAGTTAGACTTGCGAGCAGAACGTTGCTTCTTCTAGTCCTATAAGGGCTTGCTATGAGTACTGAGCAAACTCAACTGCACACTTCTTGTTTTGTACGGTTCAGGTCATGGAGGTGAAGGCTAATGTAAGTGATGAGCAACATGTGCTGCATGATTCCAAGAGAGTTGTGAAAGTCTAGTGCAAAAAAGATGCCAATGGCTTGGTGTAAATAGTATATATTAGAACAGCAGCATAGCAGCATCAATTTCAGGGTTCCTACAGAGTCTGGAAAAGTCATGGAAATTTTTTCCAGATCCTGGAAAAGTCATGGAATTTTGTAGAGTCATGGAAAAATGATAATTTATTAATGATTTGTGCAGATTTTTTAATATTTTAGAAAATGGCTAACATTTTGATAACTACACATGATAATACCTTAATAAAATATTTTTGTTACTATATGAACATACTTTGTGTTATCAGGACTGGATTATTTTCAACCATTTTTACACACGCATAGCAATATTGAAAATTTGATTTTTTTTAAAAAGTCATGAAAAAATAAAAATTTGTCTGGAAAAGTCATGGAATTTTGCCAAACAAAATCTGTGGGAACCCTGTTGACAATGAATAACGAGCATATTTACATTCCACTTTCAGTCCATTGTCAATAGTGTATTGCTTTCTTTACGGCTGTATTCTTAATAAGATGAAAAGTTTTCATTCTAAAGTTTAATTTTGATCTCAATTTTATTCATAAACGTTTTCGAGCTCCTGAAGGCTCCTCAAATTAAACCACCAAAAGAAATAAAGTACAGGTAAAATTTACAGTGTAAGATCATCAGTTTAACAATATACATGCAGTACCTACTTAACAGATTAAGACAAATTCCACTTTCAGTCCATACGCCTACATGGACCCTCTGGCCACCAACTTGACCTACATGTTTGTGTCGCTGTTCCGCGATGCTCTCACTGAGTACAGCTACGCGGCCGAGCTGGCAGGATTAGACTACTCGCTCAACAACACTATCTATGGACTCACGGTATACGGCAGCGCTCATCTTAATTTATTGAACAGATTCATTGGATTTCTTATTGTACAATACTAAATATTCAATCAATCAATCAATCAAATCCTAAATTTATTTTAAACAGGCCCTAATTATTCCTCATTCAGAGGGTGTGGCCTGGCTGCCCAGTCTAGATCTCAACCGTCCCCTCCCAAGCCTTTGGTCATTTGGATCTTCCAAACTCATGCCCAAACTTGCACGATCTTTCTGCAAGACTGCATCCCAAGTCTGTTTCGGTCTTCCCGTTCCTTTTCTTCCTTCAATCTCAAGCTTTCTTACTTGGCTAATCCAGCCAGAACTGCGCTCAACATGGCCTAGCCATCTCAGTCTCCCTTTACGAAGCACACTATCAATATCTGTAATACTCAGTTTCTCCAAAAGGCTCTCTGAACTGGTATCATCATTAGGCTTCACACCACACATCCAGCGAATCATAGCTCTGTCATTTCTTCTCAGGCGGTTTATAGTACTAGAGGATGCTGCCCATGTCTCAGACCCATGAAGCATAGCACTTCATTACACAGGTGGAATAAACTCTACCTCTCGAAGATAAAGGAATGTGCCTGTTGGTGAGGACTGGCAGTAGCTCACGGAATTTGCCCCATGCAGTTTTGCATTTGACAGTTGCAGCTAAATCACAGCCTCCACCACTGGACAACATGTCACCTAAGTAACAAAACTCTGTCACAACCTCTAACATGTGTTCGCCAACTGGGATCTCCTTGATTGGCCTGCCATCGATTGGCCTGGCGGTACCTTTGCATCGTGGGCATATGTAGTCTGGATCAGGTTTGAGAACACCCTCAATTCCACTACACCGTTTGTACACCCAGCATAGACATTTGCCACAGTAGATGGAGTTTCTTGCTACCCCCCGCAGGCATACAGCACATGGGTATTCTCCACTTTTGAGCGATTTGTCTAGTTGTGACCCAGAGACCAGACATTTGGTTTTACCCATATTAACACGCAGTCCCTTTGCTTCCATCCCCATCTTCCAGGTGTGCACCTTTTCTGATAACTCTTCAACAGAGTTGGCCATAATGACGTGAGTGAATTTCACTGAACATTGGCCCTGATGAAGCCTTCTTGATCAAGAAGGAGAAAATATTTGGCTTATAATAAAGCAAGTATAAAGGATTTTTCTGAAAATGAATATTTAGCATTAAAGAGCTCATCTCAATTTCATTGGTGGTCAAAAATGGTGATTTACACCTCTTCTGCTCCTTTTTTTTTACTCCTGTTCTGGATGTGATTGAAGATAATCCTCAGCCAAAATAATACTTGTTCTGTAAAGCCCGGTATCAATGAACAATGCCTTTTCCATTACAAATGTAAGGGAAATAATATTTATATTCTTCACTTTTAATATTCATCGCACCTTTAACAATACCATGCCCTCTTGCTAACTTAAAACACAAGGTCACGTGATGTTGCATAATCGAATGATTTTCGCCAGACGTACAGTGGATTTCCAACAGCAGACGTTACAATTAACATGACAGAGATAGGCGGCTTCTTACGTGCACTGTGCAAGTTACGTCTGACGAAAATCATTCGGTTGATATTTGTTGCTTTCACTTGTTTTGATGGGTTACACGAGCCTGTTATTGTGTGGTATTTAAATTGCTCTAAATACTTTAATACACTGTTTTAATGAATGAAACTTTCAGAATACACAGAACATACCATATTGCTTCTATACTTGCATATTTGTTTGGCCACTGAGCATAACCTTTAAGGGAGTAAAATGAATTAGATAGTACATTCTAAGATTATATTGCCCGATCTTATTAAACAGTAAACTTTATTCTTGTTTTGATGACTGTAAAAGTTGGAAATATTTGAAAAGAAATTTGTTGAGATCCAGATTTAAACATTAAAAAAGTGATGTTCATTTTTGTATTTTTTTTACTTTTAGCTTTACATTCGTGGCTACAACCACAAACAGCACATCCTTTTGGAGAAGATCATTGAGAAAATGGCTACCTTTAAAATTAATCCAAAAAGATTTGACATACTTAAGGAAAACGTACGTATTATATCTTTACTTTGGAATAATTTGCTTTGGTGGGAAGTACATCTATGAACTTCAGAAGGGAAAGCATACATTGTTATGTATAAGTACATTTGTACCAGGTATTGCTTCAAAAGCAATAAAATCTAGCTTGTTGTCATTAGTACTAGTGTCAAATCACTTACCGGTAAAAATTGTCTGTGAGTATAAGGATTATAAAAGTGAAAAGTGGTGAACATATTTTATTTTGTTCCCCAGTTGTTACCATCTGTCTCAAGTAGTATATAAGACTATAATCTGGTCTCAGTTACTGCTTGTGTGAATGAGCTTGAGGTTCAGGACAAACGCTCTCCATGTTTATCTTTCGAAAACTTTGTTTTGTGTAAATGTTTCAAATTCGTTATATTATATTTTATTTGTATTTTCTCTCTATTAGTACGTGAGGAGTCTGAAGAATTTTAAGGCTGAGCAGCCATACAACCACGCCCTCTATTACTGCATGGTCATCTTGTCCGAGCAAATGTGGACCAAAGAGGAGCTCCTAGAATCCACAGATGGTGAGAAACTAGAACCAAGTAGAAAAAAATCCATGCATCTGAAATATGCTGTATTGGTTCTGATCCAAGCCCAATAAGCCATAGCTCATGTAAATTTTAAATGTAGCATGCTGTGTCAATATTGCCTGTAGACTATTTACAATATTTTAAAATGGTTTACCATAACGTAGTCTAGTGGCAAGTCAAACAGTTTGTCTGTACTATGTTTTAAATCAAGCAAGTTATAATTACGTATAGGCCTGTATCAAAGTTTAGCTATTGCCTAAATCCAATTGTACAAATTGTTTAATAAAATATGATTAAACCAAGTTATAATTACCAGTATGTATAGAATATGTCTTTGAACTGGAATGGCTTGTAAGTGAAACCATGATCACCATTTTATTATAATTGTGTTAGAACAACGATGTGTGAGAGGCTAGAAATGAATGGTCAAGCATTGGGAAAACATGTGTGTTTGACAATGTTTATGTTTTCAGACCTTACGATTCAAGCGTTGGAGGTCTTCATACCCCAGCTGCTGTCTCGATTGTATCTGGAAATGCTGATTTATGGCAATGTCAACAAAGATGTACGTAATCATTGCTGTTAAGTGATTTATTGCTATGAGTAAAATAATTTAGTGCCCTATTGCTAATCATCTGGACAGTCCTTTTTTCTGAAATGCAAATTGGAAATTTGGATGGAAAAAAATCTTGTGGCAATTTTTGTTGATTGAGTAATGCAGGTTGTAAGTTATTTTTCAAAATCTAATTCTACTGATTAAAAAAACATGACCCTGCATGGTACACTGTGCTAATTTCATCTAGTTCATCTTTGGAAATTGAGGGTAGTATGTTGCAAAAAACCCAAAGAATTAACTTGTTTGAAGATAGATTTTCTGTTTGTTGTGCAACTGAGTGATTTCCTGAATAGTTTTTAAAAGGGCTAGTTGGTGGACCGCACATTTTTAGCACATTTTGTGTCCATTGCAGAGAGCCTTTCAACTAGCAGATATTATAGAGAAGACTCTGGAAAAGGAAAGGAGAACCAAGCCACTGCTTGACAGTCAGAAAAAACATCTCAGGGAATTACAGCTGCCAAACAGTAAGTTTACTGGTTACTATAAGATTACATAGTATCTTTGAAAGCCAAGAAATAGCAACGTGGAATATGATCTTTTCTCAAGATATTTAGCTTTTAGGAATCACATAATGCTATCAGAAAGAATAAGGAAAATGCCCGTCTAGTAGTTGATGTAGAACCGTTAAGTGTGTCAACAGTTTACATGAACAGAAAATAAGGATAATTCTGTTGGGATAATTCTGTTTATTATGCAGTGATTTTCTTTTCTGGTTTTGCTCTGTCAAACATCATCAGGTCAATTCTCATAGAAATATAAGTATTGGCAATGGAAGCTATTCGCCGAAAATGGATTTCTAATTTTATAAATTTCAATAGTGTTAAGCCAAATTATGAAATTCATCTTTATTTTCAACCTACTATTGGAAAATATTCAATCTTAATTTTTCCCTTTTCAAAATAAATTATCTGAAGCGGATGACCGTTTGAAATTGTAGATTTTTTTAAAAATAAATAGTGATCATACTAGTATGTAATTTCAGACTGTTGTTATCTGTACAAGAAAACCAACGAGGTGCACAAGAGTTCCTCGCTGGAGATCTATTATCAGTGCTCCACAGAGGAGGTTCATAACAACATGGTGCTAGAGCTGTTCTGCCAGATCATCTCCGAACCGTGCTTCGACATTCTCAGGACTCAGGAACAACTAGGTGGGTTAATGTTCTGTTAATTAGGTATGCAGTATATGGAATCATTATTTTCTTTGTATGTATTTGTCTACTGCTTAATAATCCAAACACTAAAATGTACATGAATATATTAATTTTATTTTTAAATTTCGAAGCAACAGCTTCCTGTTCACAAACGAATAAATAAAGATTCATTTATTCGTTTGTGATCAGGAAGCTGTTGCTTTGAAATTTAAAATAAAATTAATATATTTATGTAGATTTTAGTGTTTGGATTATTAAGCAGTAGACAAATATGTACAAAGAAAATAATAATTAGGTGGGTATTTTCATTCAATTTTGTTTCAACATAATCGTTGAAATCATACAGTACGGCTCTGATTTTCTGATTTTCCAAAAATCAGGACTATCAAGTTTTCTGCATGTCCCATTCCCAGACTATAAACTTGTTTCTTGTATTTTTTCTTGTGGTCACTTTTTGGTCTCCGTATGTTTTTAACAATGCCTCTGTTGCAAAGCAAATGTGTGTGATTAATTAATACGAAAAAGTCAGCAATAAAGGCTGTTAACATTTGCTTATCCGAACTCCCTGAAAATCTGCCATCGGTGTACCGAGGCCTGGATAAACTCACCTGTACTGCAAATTTATAATGATAGTTTTCAAATTCGATTGAAAAAGATTTTATTGAAAAATGTATCTATATCATTGCTATTAAATTAATTCTTTCTACATGTATAAGTAATGTTGTCTAAATTACTAATACAAATGAAACTTGATGTGATCTACCATAATTGCATCATCAAATCTCACGACTAGATACGCTCTATATAGCCATGATACAACCATATCCAATTCTGTGGAACTTGCGCTCAGAATCTGACCAATTAGAACACCTATTGCCAAAATGTTCAGCAGGGAATTCAACCGTCAAACGCTATATAAATAAGATGAAACAGAGTATTGGTTTTGTCTTTTACGTAAGTTTAACCCAAAATTATTTTTCCACATAAAGGCTTTAACTTGGCCAAAGGGGTGGCAGGGAATTCCTCTCATTTCAAACACCTCTAGCCAATGTGGCCAGTGCTATCACAGGAGCACTAGCCAAATATTATTGGCACCTGCCAAAATTTGGTGTGAAGTATAGCTAGGGGGGTCTCGGGGCATGCTCCCCCAGAAATTTTTTGAAATGGATGTCTCTAGAAGCTCGCTGGTGCATTCCTTTTCTGAGAAAGTAGTTTTTTATTTTGATAAAATTGAGGTATTCATATGATGTTTTGTTTTTCAATGATTTTACACGTTATTACGGTAAACATTAACACAGATGTATTCGATAAACAAAACATGATAGAAAAGGCAATCGCCAAAGTGGCAGCTGCAAATTGAAGCCCACTCGCCAAATGGATTAAGCACTAGGTTTTGGCTAGTGGCGAGTGTGAAAGATATTCCCTGGGCCTGTGGTATAAACAAGGACTTGTGCGTAACCAAGCCGTGAAAACCAACGATGCCATAATTGCAGATGTGGTGTTTTTGCGTTGCAGGGTACATTGTGTTCAGCGGCGTGCAGCGAGCGAGCGGCGTGCAGGGCGTGAGAATCATCGTGCAGTCAGACAAGTCCCCGGACTACGTGGAGAGTCGAGTTGAGGCCTTCCTCCACAAAATGGGGGTACGTGTTCTCCCGTCGACTGTTACGGGCTTTTTTTAAATCTCCCACCATTCCGAAGGGTTTTTATTTATAATAAGAACCTCCGTCAGACTTTGAACAATATTTTCATTTACAAATTATATGCCTTTAGCTTGATACAGTGTCGCACGCCAGTAGATACAGTAAAAAGCATAAAATGTAACGATACTTCTGACACCGAAAAAATTGAACTAATGTGTGCAGCGCTAACTAGCGGGCGCTGCACACACTAATAAACAGAACGTTCTCGTCTGACTTCAGATATGTCTAGCTTTGTTTCTGTTCAGGTCTGTACATTGTATGTCTGTCAGTCCGTCCGACCAAAATAAACAGACTTATGACGCGAAGATGATTTGAGCGATTGCTTTGCAAATTGAACATGTCTTGGTTGAGGAGAAAAGTACCTCTCAAAAGTTTTTGTTTGTACTTTGGCCTACTTTTTGACGAACTTATGAAAAAATCTTGATACCACTGTACCCATTATCACCAAACTTAATCATTTTGGAATATGAGATCTATTATGGGGAACCACTAATTCATCATGGTAAAATTGTCAATTATGGGTGGGGCTTTTTTACAAAGACTGCATTTTGTCGCCATTTGATTGCTGTAGTTGAGGGTGATCCATGTTTGGGATTGTGCGTTATAAAAGCACATTGGTATTAGAAATTTAAGTATTTGATGATATTAATTTTGATTTAATAGGCCGAGACAAATACTTTGTAAGAATCATAAGTTTGAAATGCAAGGCAATATTTCTTAGATTTCCATTAATTTTTGTAGTCATGAACAAGTCTGTTGGCCATTCATGATAATATAGAATTCTTTCATGTCACATACTTTAATATTGACTTGAAAACATTTTGTTTTAATAATTTAACTTTCCAATTTCAGAATGACTTAAAAGAACTTTCAGCAGAAAAATTCGACAAGCACATCAACGCTCTGGCTACAAAACGACTGGAAAAAGCGAAGAAAATGTTGTCACAAAGTTCTAGATATTGGAGCGAAATAAGTTCTCAACAATACAATTTTAACAGGGGTAATGGCATTTTTTTTTTTTTTTTGTCTTTTGCACATCAATCCAAGTGTATTTAAAAAGAAATGGTCGATTAAAAAATCAGACTCAAAAAGTACATTGTGCTATATTACCTTGTCTTTATGAATCAGCACTTTTGTGGGGTAAAAAAACCCAATAATCTGTATATGAATCACATTTATCCATTTATCAACTGAACTTCATTCAAATGCGAAATTTGCCATGTTTTCAGATGAAACTGAAGTTGCTCACTTAAGAACATTAACCAAGGATGACATTATCACATTCTACAAGGTAATATTCAGTGTTAATTTATATTCCTGAGAATTGCAATTTGAGTTTTGATGTACATTGGAACCTGTCCATGGTGACACCTATTTAAAAACACCTGTCTCATGTGGACACTTTTCACTATTACTGTAAAACTAGAAATGTTTGCCCATGATTTAATTTGCGAATTTCGAGGGTAGGTGTAAAAACGCAAACTTAAATAGTCAGCAAACATTAATAGCCTATGTAAAGTAGGTCTAGGATGCACTAAAATCGCAAAATTAAATAGTCACAAAAATAATTTATAGATGAAAATTGCAAAATTTAATAGCCACAAAATATTCTAGTTTTACAGTACTTCTCCTCACATATTTTATGGACATATGTCTTATGTGGACTTTTCACTTGTCACGAAGGTGTCCAAGGAAGACTGTACTGTTCCACTGTCTTATGATGAGTACTGACATCTACGTAACAGTATTCTTAATGAGTGTTTTATTTTAGGAACTCATTGCTTATGATGCTCCCAAAAGAAGAAAACTGTGTATCCACATTACATCCACAGCACCGAATGGTGCAACAGAAGTGGAAAGTCCCGTCGCAGAAGCTATGACGGCCAATGATAAGGAGGTTCAACTTCAACCACCAGAAAATTTGAAACAGGTACATATATATCATGTAGTAGGTTCTTTACCTTCGTATATGATTATACTGACAGACTAAACCTCCATCTTTGTTGGGGTTACACCCACGGCTTTACCGCGATGATAATCATCCTTCAGTTGATAAATCCCATGCAATATATACCAACGTTAACATCTTCAAATAATTTGTTGCAGGGTCAAGAGATAGAGGATTTGTATGCTTTCAAGAAGCAGCTTGGACTGTATCCACTTCCGAAACCATACATAAAAATTGGCACCAAATCCAAGTTATAATAGATTATTTCTTTAGGCTATAGAAAAGCAAGATATGTGTGTTTGTACTTTGATTAGACCATTTCCTAAATAACCTTTTGATAATGTAAAGTAAATTCATTGTGAATTTTCTTACACAAACTTTAAAATGAATCATTTTCTCGCGTCAAATTGTGAATTTTGTGATTGAATATATTTATTTCAAGTGTTGTATGCCAAGTGAGTGGTGTGTGATGTGTGGTTTAGAAAATATTCATAATATTAACCAATTTATCGTGTTTCTGTTGACCATATTTTTAGTGGTTCTATATACATGTAAGCATGTAAATCAGGACTTTCAGTTATTTTAAATAGGATTTCTTATTTGGTTTGTTGAAACTTTTAGCACATTAACAGATAGTTTTACATTAGTTATCGTTGTGTACGTTTAATATTTGAACAAAATGCACAATAGATGTCAAACGAAAGTTGGTTGTATTGAGCTAAAATAGCTTGTGTACTAATTTGAGTGGTTGTTTTTAATTCCATAGATCTTTGAATGTGATGAGTGATGAACAATGCAGTGAACATGAAACATTTAGCGCGGTATCTCACCGAGTTATGATTCAACATCATGTTGGTTTCTAGGGCTGTCCATGCAAAATTACAGCAAATTCCATTTTTGATAGTAACATTTGTAACATCATGTTATATTAATCAAATGGTGTTTTAAATCGAATAACAGACTAAAATAAATTTGTAATGTTAGAATTATGGCTAGGCTCAATGGAGGTTTTGTGTCTTGTAGAATCTCTGTTTCTACATGCAATTTTTATCTCCTTGAATAAACAAATCTAATTGAAAATGTACGTTTCATATATGTGCAATAACAGTGTAAATTCTCTTTGAACACGTGGTATTTTATGATGAAAACATAAAAAGGCATTTTATTTAAGTTCTTATTAATTCTTTGTATATTCCAATTATGCGCACAACCTATTGTTAATTTAATTGATTATAAAATATATATTTCACATCATAGCATTATATGCCATTTGTGTTTTATGATAAATGTATCCCCTGTAAACAAACATATAGTCCAACATCTTGTCTAACATTTAAACAAATGATCTAAAAACGCCTCTACAGATCACACTACCATTTATCAATCTTGTTAAAAATATAAATAATCTGTTTCACAGAAACATCCCATCAGCATTAATGATTGATAGTTTAAAGTCATGGAGAGCTCTTATCAAATTTGCCTGCTTTAAAAGTAAGCAAATACAATTTCATAAAAAAAAAATACAATCAAAAAATGTAAATCCCCTAATAATTATGCCTCTATAATAGTTTGAAAGCTATATTCTCTAAGTTCCTGGATTTCTTGTGCATTAATTAGTAAATGGATAAGCAGTTTATCGCTGCCTTTTCAGAAATTTGAGAGCCGAATCTTTTATCCAAGAGGTTCAGTTTCTCTCATAAGCCATTCATAAAGCTGAGTTTTGCCTTGCTTTTTCAGTTCTTTACCAAGTACTTCACGGCATGTCTCATGATATTCATTCAAGTGAGCAATCTGAAATTTTACAAAATTCAATGGATCAGTAAAAACAGACTGCCAAGAAATTGTTGAATGAAAATGCATCTTTGTGGAAAAAAACTAGTAATATTTTTTAATTACAATTTAGAAAAAGATACTATTGATTACTAATATGTTTCAATGAGTCAATAAAAATATGTTTGAACTAAAAAGATACTGTAGAAGTATAGACCAACATCAACAAATTAACTATACCTACATTAAAAACTGATTGTACAAAATTAGCAAACTTACTTCATCTGCAGACAACATACTGGGAACTATCATCTTGGTCTGAATCGGCACCAGCGTGATTGGCTCAAACGTAATAAACCCCTTGTCTTTAAAGTTAAACTGAAAAAGTGAAGTATTACAAGCTATTGACAACCAAATAAGTGATTTCGTAAATTGCGCGTGATGTCACGAGGCCAGAGGTCAGGGGTGATAAGATGTGTATTGGGCACGATTTTTCTATATAGTATATGGTAAAACTCGGTGACAAAAATGCTTAAATAACTTTGTTAATCATAATCTGTTATTTATAAATTTGTGTCACCACTTGTAGGAAAGGTGTAACAATGCACAGCTAAAAGAGATTAATTTGGCATTAAACAGCACCTAAAAAGCTTCTCTAAATCCCATGTAAAAATTGTAAACAAAAGGTTTCGGCCATGACACAGATTTTTCACCAGATTTAGAAGGGGTTAATAACAGCGATGCAAGCAGAATTAATCTCTTGACTTCAAATGTGAACTCCTACACTTGTTTTACAATAGGTGACTTAATATCATTCAATTCCAAAGAGAATTAACTTATAATTGTCGGATTTATTATTTCTTGGTGTCAAATTAGAGATACAGAGAGTTGTAAGTCCAAAGATGAGCCCTAATCACATCAGGACATTGGTCTTTGAATCATATCAATTTAAACTTACGTTATAACAATTAAACCTTGCACAAAGCACATTTTAGACAATCCAAATTGAATTTAGATGAAATATATATTTCTTTGAGGTATGTTTTACCATACATGACGAAGATTATTCATATTCATGATGAACTAGGTCATAAAATAAATATGGTCTCAATAACCATTTAGACTATACCTTTGTGTCCGCCTTCTTTACTACAACAAGACTTTCGATTCTGATGCCAAACTCTCCATCCTCATAATATCCAGTTTCTGAAAAACAAATCGTTAAATATGAAATTTATGTTCAAGTTATTAGAGTTTGTATACTAAGGTTCAAAACTGGAAATCACTTAATATTCACTTAAATAACCCATAAATTTGAATTATTAGTTTGACATAAATCATGTTCAGATATACTTTGTACATAATCAATTTGAATAGAACTTCTATGTTGTTCCAAGATCTCATTCTTTACCATCATTATTATTTCAAAACTCATCACAAATATGATAGGATGCCCCAAGATACTATATCATTGGTGGGATATGGGGGAAAATGCCAAAAAAATAAGGCATGTGGGAAATAAAGCCCAAAAATTAAGGATGTGGTATTTTTTGACCACTCATACTTACAAATAAAAGAGGTTGTAGTGTACTAGTTTAGTTTAGTTTATTTATTCCAATGTTTTATACACTGGCTTGTACCCAATTAATTGCGTCCGTCGCCATCCGGCCCTACCTGGGGTCCTTGTCAACTTCGCTATCAGTACAGAACGACCATGTCACCTCTTTTTGCCAACTCGCCTCAACGTGAAAAGGACATGTGCTTAAAACGTCACAAATCGTCCAAAACCCCCAAAACATCAATAATCTAGCCTAAGGTGACGTGGACACAAATCGGACGGTTGTCCGTTGTCCATCCATTAATTTAATTTCCCAGGCGCCGATTTAATCGAAAACACATGGCCCCAATGTTTACATATTTGAAATTGAAATTCCCGGCACGATCTCCTATTGGCTAATGAAGTCACGTTACATCTGATTGACACCCGCATTCAAAAATATTGGTTTCACTTTTCACCGCTGGAGGGCGCTCTGAGCTAGTCTCTACCACACACGCTTACTACGCAAGCAGTGGTTATAGAGTGAAGGCTGAACGTAGTCACCAGGCGGCTGTTTATATGGAGGCTAGTTCTGAGCATGCGCACTTGCAGACGGAAGCGTCATTTGTAAATATTTTCCCCATCAAATAAGTAAGTTATTTCTATTTTCTAGCAAGCATTCGTAATAGTTTGTTTGAATAACATTTCTAATGGATTGTACATTGCTGTATTTGAGGTCTACGATTAACAAATGCAATGGTCAATCGACATGACACCCAGAATAAAAGCAAATCCTGCACTACTTAGCGATAATGAAACCAGATCTACATGTGATTGAACTGTTAGAGATGACCAAAGTTACAAAATGTCTGCTTTTTTCGGACCATGCGCACGGACCAAAAACATTAATATTTTGATATATTGTAGACAAGAGGTTAAACTTACGATGAAGACCCTTTACAAGATGTGTCTCGATGGACGCATTTTTGCATTTTAACACCAAACATTGAGAACGATCGGGGGAGTGATTTTTACTTGTGCCTAAGTTCGCAGAACCATGAGTTGTTGGTACTGAAGAAAAATCAATATGTGAAACCACAATCTGAAAGTGTAAACGCCGACGTTTCGAACAGTATATAATATATAGGGGCAGTATCAAAATGTAAGAGTGTATTTTAAGAAACAACGGGACTGTATCAGTTTTTTGTAGCATTTTTCTCAAATATATTTTGTTCATTTTAGAATTATTGATTTTTCATAGAGTACTGTGTTTTGGGGGCTGTGGCCTCCGAGTGTATTTTCACAATAAACCGTTTGTAATGACATATACACTTCTCTGAGGTGACATCATTTGTGTCATTTAAAAGAATTAATCTCATTTGCTTTCCACTTTGTCATTTGTTCCAAACACAGTTGTTTCCAACTTCCTGCAGGACTTAACAGGCACATGAGGAATTGTTCAGCTGGATGGAGATCACCTGGGATGTAGGCAATAAAGATCCGCCGGCTCGCAACATCAAAGAGCAGCAGGACACAGTCACGGTGAGACACAAAATATGCAGTTTGTGCTACTTGTACATTTAAAAATCAAGCTCAATTTGTACTCAGGATGTCACTCTGTGTCCATTTTGTTGTAGAATTTTCTTTTATGCTGTGTGATATTAAATTTTTTTAATTTTGAATTTTTATTTAAACACTTTCAAACCATGTAGGTTCCTTGTAAAGAAATATAATAGAAATAAAAGTTAAGACAGTGCAAATACATTACCATTGTTTATATCACACTGCATAAAAGAAAATTCTAAAACAAAAGGAGACCAAGCATTGTGTACCAAATACATTGGATTTTTAGTATTATATGTCGAGTGTAAGAATAAAACAAACCGCAGACAACAACTTTAAAACTAGAAATGTTTGCACACGATTTAATTTGCGAATTTCGTGGGTAGGTGCAAAAGTGCAAACTTAAATAGTCAACAAACATTAATAGCCTATGTAAAGTAGGTCCAGGTGGACCAAAATCGCAAAATTGAATAGTCACAAAATAAGTTATAGATGAAAATTGCAATATTTAATAGCCATGAAATATTCTAGTTTTACAGTATGTGGTCGGACGGGTAACGGAGAATGCCCCCGGACCACCCAACTTATGCAATACGCTGTTGGGCATCTATATTTACAGGGCAAGTAACTTTTTTGAGCTACTTGCCCTGATGTCAGACAACTTTTTGTAATGAATTTCCAACACTGCTATGTCAACATTTACTGTGCTTAATTAATTTGTTTTTAAGGTTTAATATTCACCAATTATTGATGTTTAGAGAATCCCATGGTTATGTATGCAAAATGTATGCTGATATGGAAAAAAAATACTGACACATAAAATTCCTCGATAACATTTTGAACGAGCAACAACCATAAAATGTGGGTTTCGGTTTGGACTAGTCAACTTGGAAGTCTGAGTCACCCTGACAAAACGTAGGTTGTTGCTGATGACCAAACGACAATTTTTTTAGTTTGAAACTTTGTGGCTCTGATGCTATGTCAACTTTTGTCATACATGTACAAGTATATGTAAATGCATCAAATGGGGATGAGAAATTTTCATTTATCACTATCAATTTATGTAAATAGTGAAATGTGTTCTTAAAAAAACTTTTATTTCAAAACGTAGGTTGACAGGGTTATATTCTGGAGAAAAAAAAGAAGCTTAAGTAACTTGTTTTTAAAGTTTGATTTTTTTGATAGATTCTCATGTTAATGTGGAAGATGTATTCTGATATGAAAAAATACTGGCTGGCAAATAAGTGCTTGTTTCCTGATTTTAAAACCACCATGAAATGTGGGTCGCCCTTTCAGACTAGTTCTTCACATGTAACCAGCAGAAGGGATGGGGTGGGTGGGTGGGGGGACACTGATGAAGCGTGAGAGCAAACAAGTTTTCTGTAAATAGATATCCGAATTGGTTTAAAGTAATAAACTGTATGTTCAGGGCTGTATGTTAATGCTGGTGAGAGGTTGCTCAGGACCGCCAGCATCTAATTTGCAGTTGTCTTCATTTACTAAGAGGTTGTCCAGACTTTTGTGCTATACAGACATACATGTAATGTCCTAAATTACATTTGTTATTATGTCAATCATATATTTTGATAGGTAGGGGTATATACAAGAGTGCCACAAACAAAAAAACAAAAAAACAAAATTTTATTTGTATACATATATCATTCTTTTCTCATGAACGACTTGTATACAAACATTAAAAATTCACATTCATTAGCTGTGCAAGTAGATTTTTATCCATTGCACGGTTCATAATTTTGTCTAAAATACACATGTTATTTGTAACATTTTGACAATTATTTTAGATAAGCACTGATCCGCATTGAATATAATCCCATGCTCAACTCAGTAGAATTAGAATAAAGTTTAAGTATAAACCTTGTGTTATCTTCACTACCACAAGTGGTGAAGATTCGGGGATTTATTTAAAAATCCACCTTTCACGTCAGCTTGCCTTTCGGTCGTTGAAGGTTTCTATGGACAACATCTGGACTATATGCGCGTAAATTCGGAATATTCCGCGGTAAGGAATGCAAACGTCGACTCCCACCGAGGGTAAGAAAAAACTTTTCAAATTAAATAGTCCAAATAATTCTGATAGTGATCCGACCCTTGACTGTACGTTTTCGGGTCTTGATAACACAGTCGTATTTAAAACCTTCACTGATTCTCAATTAAACATCATAAATATGTCGCAAGCTGATAGCAAAGCAAATACCGGCGCAAACACCGGCGAAAGCCAAGCCGCAACTGGCGCTGACGTCCCACCCGTGGTGGAGCCACCAGATAGCGTTGCACCTGAGGCACAGAAATGGTTTGATGACCAACTGCGTGCCTTGGCCACTTCCTTACACAAGGAGATGGACCAACGAAATATAGATATGCAATCTCAACTTGTAAAACAAGAAAAACACTATAATGCGGTATTGGATCAAGCAAAACATGAAATACATTTGTTGCAACAAGAAAACGATGCGCTAAAACACTCCCGCATAGACACCAATAGTGTATCATCTTCTGATGATGAGGCGAAGAAAAAAGATGTAAGGCGCAAAAAGTCTAAACGCCAGCAGTCACACCAACCGCCTCGCGCATACCCGTATTATTATTACCCACCTCCACAAACAGTGCCCCCAAACACTGATAAAGTAGACAAAGTGGAAAAGGAACTAGAGTCACTAAGAACACAACTCTTAGATGTGTCATTAAGTAAACAAACAGACCTGTCTGTGTTGGTCACTTCAATTGAAAAACTGACATCTCAAATGGCGCACAATCAACCCCCGCCAGCAGCAGGCGGCTCTCGAGGTCCCAACATCACGTTACCGGAATTTAAAGGCAGTCTCAATGCGTCTTTCGAGAGATGGTTAAAAGATTTTTAAAAGTCTGTTTTGACCACCTGGGTTGGGATGTAGACCACCCGCAGAGAAGGACAATAATCCCCACCCTGCTTAAAGGGTACGCCAAAGTTCAGTATGACCAAATACAGAATGTAGATACTCTAACTTATCAACAATTGATAACAATGCTAACACGAATCTTTGCGCATGGTAATAAGCCAATTAACGTACGCTACCAGCATACTGCCCGGCAACAACGGGAGAATGAATCCGTGCGTGCATATTCGGCGGATATGCTACAACGCATTGAGGATTGTCATATGGAATCAGAAGAAACTAGAATACTTACGTACCTAAATGGGTTAAAACCAAGTATTAAAATAGAACTTTCTAGAATGGAATTTAATACATTGCCCCAATTAGTCTCATGTGCTGAACGAGCGGAAAACTCACTGAACTTACAAAATCAGTATTCCAATGACTTATCAGCGGTGTTGACGCGTAAATCACGAAAGGATTTCAAAAAGAAAATGGATAAAAACTATAATAAAAATAGATCATCCTCAAAAGCGTCTCATAGATCCAAATCAAACAATAACCGTTCGACGGAACGCTCACGCTCTCAGTCAAAGAAACGGTCAAACAGTCAATCTTTCAAGGACAAGCCCAAACGTTCCCAATCAGTGGCTTCCATTCAAGATGATTCGGCCACAGAATGTGATGATGATTTAAACTAAATACTGTGCCACTGAATCATTTAGCTAGTTTTCAAGAGATCCCCGTTAGCAATACCTTAGATGTAGAATTTTACTCTGACTCAGTGGTACAATTGCACTTCCCCAATAATAAAATGTTTGTTAAAGCTTTATGCGATACGGGGGCGGCGATTTCCGCATGCTCTGAATCAATTATGGCCAAATTGTTACCTCAGTATAAACGTAGCTTAGTTCCCTCATCTAGAACTTTCAATGTAGCAAACAACAAACGAGTCAAACCCATAGGTTCGACAGCACTCGGATTCAAAATCCAGAATAAGTGGTTTTCAACACAAGTTTTCGTGTTCAAGGAGCTGTCACATCAATTCATTTTAGGCAGACCATTTTTAATGGAAAATGAAGCGGTATTAGATTTTGGTAAACAAACAATGTCATTGAAACCCGCAAGACTACACGCTATTGCTAACCACACAGTCAGGCCAAAATCTTTCTGTATCATTCCAACAAAAATAACAAACAAAAATGCGCATGTGCATTTTTCAACAGGTCAAGTGGGCACAGTAGCGCAGCTACATGAAACTACCGAAATTGTAGACACAATTGTGTCTATGTCCAATAACATGGCCCCAGTAATCGTGAAAAATGATACTAACAAGTATATCAATATTTTTGATGGTCAAAACATAGCCGCATTTACAATGTTATCAATTTCTGAGATCACGGAAGAAACTAACACTGAAATTAACACGCTGGATGCGGGAAGTCGAGCAGACTTCGACTTAAAGCACATACAAAATGAGCAACTGCGCGCAGAATTTGATTCTATGTTAAAAAAGAACAAGGAAGTGTTTATTGATAAAAATAAGAATCTGGGATTTTGTGACATAGTAAAGCACAAAATACAACTTAAACCAGACGCAAAATTGAAACATGCAACTCCTTATAGATACCCACCGCAAGTAAAGGAGCAAATAGACAAGCAAATTGACTACTTATTACAGCAGAAAGTCATAGAACCGTCAGGCAATGTCATATTTTCTAGTCCCATCATTGCGGTTAAGAAAAATTCAAAAAAGTCTCATAGACATCTGAACAAAGATGTCCCAAAAGAGGTGAGATTCTGTATTGATCTCCGGTCGCTTAACGCGCAATCTGTTTTCAAACAATACTATATGCCTAGTTTTGACCTGATCTTGGACTTCCTTAGTACAAAAAAGGGCAAATACTACAGTAAACTTGACCTTAGTAGCGGATATCACCAGCTCGCCGTGCATGACTCGAGTAAACCCCTGCTGGGGTTCCATTGGAATTCACGCACGTACAGGTTTGCTAGGGTGCCCATGGGCCTTTCGAGCGCGCCTTCAGAATTCTCCAGGGCGTTGTCCATGATTCTGGACAAACATCTGAACAAGTCAACAATCCTGTATTTGGATGATATTTTAATTACGTCAAACTCATTAAAAGATCACATCAAAGATGTCCATAACGTCCTCCAATGCTTGATTAAAGCAAACCTCAAGCTGTCACCAAAGAAATGTCAATTTGCGCATACTGAAATTGAATATCTGGGGCATTTAGTGTCAAAAGACGGCTATAAGCCTTCCACCTCGCATGTACATGCCATAGACACATTCCCAAAACCAAAAGAAAATGATAAAAAAAGTTTACGCTCGTTCAATGGACTGGTCAATTTCTTTAACTCTTTTATACCAAACAGGGCTGAATTAATGAAACCATTACATACCCTGGCACTTCCGAAAACAAAATGGGAGTGGACGGAACATCACGAACATTCATTTAACACTTTGAAACAAATCATGACCTCAAAACCATTTTTGCGATACCCAAATTTCAACGAAAAATTTTATATATTCTGTGATGCATCGGATTTGTCAATTGGAGGCGGTTTATTTCAATTAGATAAAGAGGGCCACTTTTGTCCTATTGCTTTTACAGGACGTGCATTAAGCATAGCTGAACAAAAACGATGTGTGTTTGAGAGGGAGCTTTTATCAGTTGTGTACGTGGTCACACAATTTTCTCTCTATTTGCAGGAACGAGAATTCACAATTTTTTCGGACAATAATTCTTTGGTTCATTTATTTCAAAAAATCTGGGAATAAATTATCTCCTAAAGTTCAAAGATGGATGCTCCTTCTGCAATCTTACAAATTCAATATCAAGCATATTAAAGGCAAAATTAACTCTTGTGCTGATTTTCTTAGCCGCAGATTGTATGACTTTGATTGTACCACAGTGGATATGCGCATTGATGAATTCCCTCAGCTACCAGGGTATGACGTCATAGCGCCCGTCACAAGAGCGCAAGCAAAGGCGCTAACGAGCGCAGCTGCGCCCGCGCTGACGCCCACAGCACCTCATGAGACGCAGCTGTCCGCAGATAAAGGTAGGAATGCTATGGACCAGTCGTCTTGCGTAACTAATGAACCACAACCATCCAAACATCGGGTGAAACCTCCACAACAGATGGTAAATGATGACATTGATCAAACTGATTTGCCTCCCAGCCGGCCTGAGATTACTCCCAGCCCCACTAATGACCAGCCAAGCATGGCTACGCATAACTGCGCCCATGCCAAGTGTAAATTAGCCCCAGAACAACTGGCTCTGGAACAAAGAAAATGTGGCAAATTGCTAGATCTGTTTAATTTCTTAAAATTTGGCCACGAGCCGCCAACAGCTGCAAGAAAGCAGTTTGTTCTCGCCAGGGAACAAAACCATTGCTTAATTGGAAAAGATGACCTATTAGTTCTCATTACTAGCAATGATATAAACAAAGTTTGTTACAAAATTGTGGTTCCAAAGCACATGCAAGAATGTGTGTTGTATACATTTCATAACAAAATTGCAGCACATGCGGGTGCAACACGCACTCTCCAGCGAATAAAAGACATATATGTCTGGCGGGGTATGCACAAAGATGTACTAAAATTTACTTCGGCATGTCACGTCTGTTTGGCTAACAAATCTAACCAAAATAAAGAACACACAATCAGGCAAACAGAGCAAAATGTACCAATCAATTTCTATAAAATATCGGTCGACCACGTTGGCCCCCTGCCAATGTCAAATAGGCAAAGGTACATTCTATGCTGTGTAGATTATCACTCTAACTACGTCATCGCCATGACAACTACAACAACAAACTCTGAAATGTGATTCGTGAACTTTATAATAAAGTCTTTATGATTTATGGCATTCCAAAATATTTGCAGACAGATAATGCCTCCTGTTTTACATCACACAGCTTCAAAGAGTTTCTGGCATCGCATAATGTGCAGCACATGCTTACGTCACCGTATATGCCAACCAGCAATGGGAGAATTGAACGTACCAATCAATCGGTGCTAAACTTACTTCGTTGCCTAGCAACGGATAATCCCGACAAATGGACTGACTACCTACCTGCCGTATGTAACGCACTCAATAATGCTTACAGCGCAACAACCAAAACGTCACCAAATGTCATGATATTTGGTAGACAGACAAGGACAGCATTTGACATTGATCTGTCTAACACAATCCCGCACTCCGATCACCTACAAAACTTGCTGGAATTGCAGCAATACGCATCTGAACAAGCGTGGACTAATAGAAACCAGCACAATATTAAAGACAAAATTGAACATGACAAAAATTTAAAAGAATCAGATTTGCAAATAGGCCACCTGGTCTACTGGGTAAAGCCTCAATTAGACCCGCAAAAATCTTACAAACTACAGGAAAGAGCAAGGGGACCATTCATTGTTGTGGACATACAAAACAACTGTGCCAGGCTCAAACACCTAACAGAAAACAAAATCTTGCCTAACCCAATAAATATTTCACAACTAAAATTTCCCAAGTATCATCCATTCAATTTGCAAGATTAGACTTTCAGTTCTAGGAAACGTAGTCGGCTGCTCAACATGGTATCAAAGCAACACGCGGTATGTAAGTCTCGTGAGAGCTAGATGCATATCTTGCTAAAACTCGCGATATAACCTCTGTCTTGCCGGTGACTTGCCTGATCAAGTGTCCAGTGGACTCTCCAACTGATTAAATGGTCTTGTTATGTCAATGGGTGGCGATGGCCTGGTGTGTTAGCATGATAACAGCCAGTGCCATAAACCACGCTGATTTTCACGAATCAGTGGGAATTCTGTTCACGAATCATGAACGCGTGATACAAAAGCAATTAGGCTCGGATATTCTTACAATAATAATCAAAATCCCGGATTTTCATAACATTGATACGGATACAAATTTCAACACTCAACAGGTATCGTGCCCGACTTTTCTAACGTTTCATAATGAATGTACTAACGCAATTGAAGCTCTTGATATTGAGCTAAAGCGCAGAACACAACTGGTACGCGCATATAATAACGAAGTAAAAGACCTTAATATCCTCCTCTTTCACTTGCGCATGAGCACCAACAACAAAAGAGCCTTAATCGACATTAGCGGGGCATTGTCATCCATTTTTGGTACGGCGTCGCAATCGCAAGTGGATAATTTAAAACATAACCTCAAACAAGTAATTAAAAGTGTGAAAAACAATAATGATAATATGAATAGTCTTTTCCATAACGTCAAACTGTTGACAAATAAGGTTATTAATGACACGTTAAAAATCAATAGGTTCATTGACTCGTCGGATAAAAAAATTAACGAAATAGTCAACACATTAAATAGCTTAACAGACGACTTCGAAGGTTTTTATACACATTTCCAAACTATTGATCACAATATCTACATAGTCAAATCAATAATACAAATTATTAACGTCCATACGAGAGCGGTCACTCAAAACTCTCTTCTGAGTGACGCGCTACTACTAGTCAAAAATTTTAAAGAAGGCGTGATTGAACTGGTCAATCACAAATTATCAGTTCAAAGTGACCTCAAATTATAAAAAGGTTTCATTGAACTGGTCAATGACCAAAATGAACAAATTGAGGTCTTTGGAACAGGATTTACAAAAAGACTTCCCATCTAAAGTACATTTAAATTTAAACGGAAATGCTTTTACGACGCTACCACAACACATACATTGTGCAAAGATGATAGTACATTTAAACAAATTACAATATTTTGTATAAGCCCATCTAAAGTACATTTAAATTTAAACGGAAATGCTTATTACGACGCTACCACAACACATACATTGTGCAAAGATGATACTCTTTTCATTAATGTAAACATTCCAATTTTCGACAAAGACGAAATTTACGACGTGTACACGATAACAAAATTTCCAGTGCCACTTCACTCCACTACAAACGAAAACCAAAATGCATCTTTAATATTACAAGATGACACCTTTGCCCTCATGGTTTCCACGGACGGGGAGAAATTTGGAACATTAACAGAAGAAGAATTGCGCCAGTGCGAGCACAAAAACATGATATGTAAATTCCCTACTACAACCTATGAAAGAAATTTCCCTCATTGTATTCATAACATCTTCAAAAACAATAAAATTAACACAAACTGCAAATTCGTACCCTATACAGGCCCCATCAACACGGGAGCCTACAAAATAGCGCCATTGGAATACTTGTTAACGAATGTAAAAGGACAAGTCACTATCAACTGTAAAAACGCGGCTCCGCAGCCCATAACTTTAAATTCCTATTCCACCATAACACTGCCGTGCGACTGCAAACTGATAACGCAGCACTTTACTATCACGTCTTACGAGCCCAGATGTCACAGAATTTCACAAACATATAAAATTGAATACCCGATTAACCTGCCTCAAATGATTAATCTAGGTACAGTCGACGAAAAATTGCCAACTACCAAATTTTCAAAGGAAACAAGACCGAAAATTCAACAAGTGGATCCATCACAATTTAAATTGGAGGAAAATCTACACTTGCAAAACTACGAACAAAACACAATGATTCAGGTTAAGAAATTTGATACAGACCTGACAGACGTAATTGGTATGTCTATAATTATTGTGTGGAACACGGTTATATCCATTGTAATAGCAATAATTATCATAAGGCTCAGAAAACTGCTGCTACTAGGATTACTAGCAACCCCCAGAATTGAAGGATACGTAATAAATCCAATGTCGACTACAGCACCTTTAATGGACAGTACAGCTTATCAACTACAAAACTTGGTCATAGTGCTGGGTTCCATATCACTAATTTGGATAATTAGATATACAGCAATATGGGCTTACATTAAATCTCCCTCCTCGAAAAACCAATCCTGCAATATGTTCATCAAAATCTTCACTACTAGGTACACGTGCCTATTGAAAATTGGCCACCTTCCTCTAGACGAAAGAATCAAATTAACAGAAACCCCATCCATCAGCGACTTCAATATTACTTTCAAACATATATTACCAAAAGTGTGCCTTACCTGGGAAAGGCCGCTAACCTTCAATATTAAGGACGACGTCATCACGCTCCAATACAAGAACCTGGTATCAACTTCCTTCAGGAACTTCATACGTTTATCACAAATGAAATCTTCATCAGATATAATATTTTATAGCATGCATTATATGGTGGAATCAGAACAAATATTAAGAAATCTAAAACTGGAATATCCAACAACACAATGCAAATAAAATAAAAATTTTATTGAGCCAATTAAGTTCCTTACATCCTATAAATTTTGAAAAAGCATAATCAGTAAAATAATATGTGAAATATCCAATTTTTTTTAAGCCAATTGTATAATATCCAATTTTTATCCATAAATCTAATGCTTCTGGTCTAGTTCTATTTAAGGCAGAAACGACACTCGCAGCGGCAGTGAACGTAAGTAGCGTAGCTGTAGCCACGATGAACCTCCAAAAACTCTTCGAGGTGACCACTCCGGCAAGCTCCAAGAAGTAGGGCTTCCCGCTATGGTGCGGGTGACCGCAAGTGCCTGGATCTGTCAACAATAGAGTAGACAAACATAAGTATCACGTAACATGCATAAAGAATTATAAATTCCCTTACGGAAAAGAGTAATCAGACAATAAATTAATCACTTATTAGACTATTTGCGGCGAGGATCACTATTGATCAAATATAAAACATACAATAGTAAACCCATAACAATTGGAAATATACATGTGTACCGTCTACGTACTACTAATATTTTTTTTACCTCTGGGAGCAGGTTCCATCAGCTCTACCAACACCGGAAACCTCTCCAGCAGACTGCGCTGCCGGAGGGGCCACGCCTCGTGACGTTCGTGGCGTTCCGTCGACGTAGCGCTGAATCAAGAAAAATAATAGTCCATAGTTATAAGTCGAATCGTTAATTATCAAAATGTAATATTAAGGTTAAGAATACAAATATAATACGTACGAGTTGACTGTGACATCCTCTAGGGTGCCGAGGAACAATAGACAACTTAGCAAAGCATTATCACCAGTTTTCTTAAGTGAAGCACTAAACTGCAATGTGTAATCCATGGTGACTCAAATTCAAATGGCAAGACTTACATATGAACAATCACAAGGAGACGAATTAAATTAGAAACAGATCTGTGGTGTCAATGACTAAGGATATGACGTAAACCTTATCCACCAGTAGGGCCCAAACTGTTACCTAACGTCTTATCAGAGAATGGACACTCTCTAACTCTCTAAAGTGAATTACACTAACCAAACTGGGCAACAACGAACTCGTGATTAGCAAATCTTAGAAATTTGACTTACAAAATAGAATGAATTTATGTGATCGTAGTAATTTTTCATATATATATGTTTGAAGAACAACAACAAGGCAGCTAATTTTGGGTTATTTCTCTCTCCATATAACAATCAACACTATTCTATCATTCAAAATTTATTTTATGTAAAACTGCCTTGTCGCTAGTTCAACCTGAGGATGTATTGTTTTTAGATATATGTTGTTTTTGTAGTTTATATTGCTCAAAATGCAATAACTTACTACTTAGTAAATGTAATTGGATACATGACTGGTTTTGTCATCATAAACGTTCATAATCAATGAACTAATGGTTTATATAAATTTTGAATGTGTTTTCATATATTCAAATGTACGACAAAAGTTCAAAGAATTATAAAACATGTTAGCTCAGATAATTCTTTACATACTTGGACATTATGGTATAAAAAGGACAATACTGTATACATATAATGATTTTCTCACGATATTCTTGTAAATCGGTGCATGGTGCACCACGCACCCGTCAGATGCCGTAGTGCATTATGACGGGTACGTTATGGGTCATACAAAAGTTAAATCTGCTGTCAAATTATGTACCTCGAGTTAAAATTTACATAATGTACCAAAAAGATTGAACATTTTTTTATATATTCCATATATTCTGTTTTAATACTATATTATATGTTGAAGTGTTATATACTATGTGCATGCATATATGTGTATGTATTTTGTAGTGAATTGGATCAGTGTTTCAGTAGTTAGCGAAGTGACTTCGATTAATTGTATAAGCTAATTAACAAACAATGACAGTTATTTTGTTTATTAATAATAAGTAAAGACAATTATCATCCAAACACCCCGGGCTGCTAATCTTTAGCTGGGGTAGGCTGCAGATGAATCTACAAAACGAAAAGAAGGACTGATTAACATTATTACAGAACTCCTACTTAAATAATAATTAAAAGACACTCAAACCCCGTAGGACGGGTAGGATGTGATACTGTCAGTTAATCCATAAGCCCCTCCCCCTGGGAGGAGCATGAGTAGGGAAGCACTGATCCGCATTGAATATAATCCCATGCTCAACTCAGTAGAGTTAGAATAAAGTTTAAGTATAAACCTTGTGTTATCTTCACTACCACATTGTTCCATTGATATTGCAAGGAGCAATTTATCCACCCAAACATAAAAACCAGTGGACTAATTGCACTTCTAATGCAGTAGAATTCCTTGCCTTTACAAATCATAAATATATTTTCTAAAATGACATAAATTCAATGTCTTTAAGGCATCAGACCCGGTCAATTTTAATCCACGCTGGCAGTTTCATTTTTAGCCAGCTTGATTTACTTTTATCCAGTGTGTCATTCACATTGAACATAAGTACGTATCAGTTACGTTGTTAAATGTGAAATGTATGTAAAAGGTATGTAAAACGTTATGAAACCACGTAAGGAGCATGTATATGTCATGGGTCCAAATAATAATTTGTTTTGTGGGACACAGGCTGCTCAGGAACCTTAGTAGGTCAAGATTAATCTATTACGGTACCATTCACTAAAAATCCAACATCTTCGAGTTTTCTGTAATCTGATGAAACACATTCAAAGGCAGTTTCAATGGCTTCTCTTTATGAATATCAATATGATCAGAGTAGACAAGCTAACTCCTACGATTGGGTGTCTAATAAATTAACTTTGGTCCAAAATGGTTTATCATCATTTCCTTAGTTCAACCTCTGGATCTTAATGTGATTTCCTTTTAGTGGCTTTAAAATATTTGAGATTTGTGAATTTGCTGTAGCATTCTCTGAGATACGTGAGAAACAGGGAATTCCTCTCATTTCAAACACCTCTAGCCAATAGGGTTACTGCTATAACAGGAGCACTAGCCAAATATTATTGGCACCTGCCAAAATTTGGCAGGTGATATTGAAAGGGCACTCGCCAAAATCCAAAGTTGCTGAAAAGGGGAGTGCCGAAGGCACAGTTACGAGCGCCGTCGGAGCAAAGTATAGCTAGTGGATCTGGGGGCATGCAAATAGAAGCCGACTCGCCAAATGGATTGAATACTAGGCTTCGGCCAGTGGTTAGTGTGAAAGAAATTCCCTGGAGAAACATCTGACGCCCAGGTACACAACATAAGTTACCCCACATCACACGTATGATATTTACAATCATAATAAACATTGACCCGGACTAGAGGCATTTTCAAAACTTACATACATTGAAACTAGAGTAGTTGATTTGGTTACATGTTGTAGATTCTATAATAATACAGATCGATGCAGTGATAAAAGTTGGCACTGGCCCGTCGGCACAAGGCTAGTACAATCTTAGAAGGGCCAATAATGTTTCTCAGATGATGGCCCGGCTAGCAAACATAAAATTTTGCAGAATTTTGCAGAACCCTCACTCCTATACCAAAGAGCTTGATCTTGTCTACCTTCACTATGCCAATAGGTGGTGACAGTTGACAGTTATATAAATCTTTTAAATAAATTCAATAAGTTTCTGGAGAGGGGAGGGGGATGCCCCCAGACCCCCTGGCGATGCAGTCTATCTTTGCCACTCGCAGGGCCAGTTTGGGCTACTCTCCAATTTTTGTCACTGTCGATGGTTCTATTTTTAGCAAGTCTACTCTTAACATATTACAACGGCAACACAAATTTTTACTTTGAAAAAACAATGACAATGAATGACAGAACAGGGAAGGAAAATATGTGCTTATTTGTCAAATATGTATTTTTTTCATGGTTTTGCAGGCAATTGCAGCTTTTTCAGTCTTTCCCTGGCCTACCTGACTTGAGTATTTTTGGCACATTACATTTCAACCTTTGCAATTTCCAAGTTATTTTTACAAGTCAGCAACAAGGATTTTTTTTATAAAAAGTTATACAAATCAACATACAAAGCAATTTTTTCTCTCCAACTTACTTGAACCACATTCTGTGGTAGATTCACTCTGGCCGGCTCCATGATGTCAGGGCCAAGACCGAGTTGGCCCGTATCACCTTGGTCCAGGCTCAGGACTTGCCCCGGTGTCGTAATTTGTGAACTGTGGGTGACAGTACTGCTGATTTTCCCTTTCTTCTTCATGAGGGTGTCAGTACTGGTGACTTTGCTTTTGAAGGTTTTCTTCTTCATGTGGGTGACAGTACTGCTGACTTTCCTCTTGCTTTTCATCTTCCTGGTGGTTACTGCTGTTGATAGATACAAATTAGATACAAATTAGTATTGTATTGTATAGTTTATTTAGCAATTTAAGCCCAGAGTGTTACCACTCATTAGTACATTACAAATAAACATTTTAAGACTTTGAAGGGACATTTCAGGGACATTTCGGGACAAATGTTTTCAGTACCACGGACATTTCAGATGCGCACTGGGCATAACAGTAACTGATAAAAACAATCTATTTACAAGAACACAATTCATATTATATAATATACAACACAATACTGATTTGTTCACAACTTTTTCACAATAAAGATATAACAATAATATTAATAATTTATCTACCACTGTTTGTTCGCAAGTCTGTTTTAATACGGCCACAGGCTGCCAAAGGCGGCCTTTGGCCTTGTTAAGCTTTGTGCATCAGCTGTTGTGCATATGTACTGAACTGTAGTCCCACAACTTGAAAATATTAGAATGGCCCCGATTTTTTTTTCAAAATACTTTTGTTACCAAATTTTTTAACACCCAAACAGATATATAAAACACAGAATTAAGAGGGGGAAAGCGAACAATTTGCTTCAAATATGAAAAGAAAATTCAAATAAAGATTTTAGGTGACATAAAACACAAATTTTTACATTTCTAGTCGTACTCTACTACTTTTTAGTAACCAGGGTAAAAGTACTTGTCAATCAAAATCCTAGCCTTTATCAACATGTTTATGATCTCCATGACAGCACAGAAACATGTGACCAAGACTACAAAAAATAGTATTTTATTTTTACTTCGACTTATGAATTGAATTGAATTATTGCCAAAGTTAGTGGTTTTGCACTTGAGTTCCAGAATAATTTTCTGACTCTAGCGGCAAAACAACACATTTTGAGCCACCAATTATTTGGCTGTCAACATGGTCTTTGTAATTGATCCTGCAGCTGGTTCTAACCTGTCAAAATGTGTCAAAATGTCAGCCATAACAAAGGAAAATTTGTAAAGAGGATTATGCAAGCAGCATGGAATAGAGGTAAGCTTTATTTCTTATTGTAGCATATTTAAATCACAATAGATCAAGGTATAAAGAATTAAATGCCATTGTCAGCTGATTGTTGAACATGTTTTGATGTTAGATCTAGTCTAAAGTAGACTAGTCTACAGATTTATGTTAATGGATTATGGAAAGTTTGGAATATAAAGTAGTTTGTCTATATATCACTGAGACAAATATACAATATATCTACAATATACAAAATTCATACAAATATACTGGCATACATGCATGTTCAGGGAGGTAGCATAAGTATACGCACTGTACGCACGTGCGTACCTTTTTGAAAAACCACCATAATTTTTTGGGACCTACCTTTTTCTGGCAATAGGTTCATTTTTTTTAAATTGGAAAAAAATCACTCCAATCGTCCAATGCATCTAAATGGTGTGTTACTTCAAACAATGGAAGCTAATTACCCCATTATGTAATGATTGCGTAACCAAGGTACAAGCTAATACTTGAACGGTTAAGGGTGGCCTTATGATTATCTCAGTGCGGTCAATAAGTTACTTTGAAGTTGCTTTGAAGATGGTTAACCAATGTTTTGGCAACTATTACATGTAAGTAACATACAAGTAATTCAGTGTTGAGGTAAGGCGAGTTATTGTTTTAAGATGTTTGTGTGAGAACTTAAGAGCACCTTTATATATAGTAGGTATGGTAGAAAGTTCCTCGCTAAAATACGATCCAGATAAGAGAGTTTGATGCAAGTGGTCACAGGCGAATAAATTTACTTTTTAAATGATGTAATTAATTAGGGAAATTAATGATGTTGTGGCTACCGTCTTTTCCACCAATTCATACATCAAAAATTTAAAATATTCAAAATTTAGACTTATTTATGAAAAATGTTTTAGGTCATTATTTCTCTTAACCTTGTGTTAATGTTTATGTATAACTGTACTGCTGTTGGCGGCACTTTAAAAGTTTATAATTTTGATAATTTCTAATAAAATATAATATGATAAAATATGATCTTTATTTTGGAATTTTGTATTCATTTCGAAGGCTCAGCTTCCTTTTCAACTAATGTCAAATATACAAACTCTTAACCTGTAACAAGACTCCAATGTTAATGAAATTGCATGAATAAGTCACTTGACTAAGAAATATGTAACATAAAATACTATTTCTACAGTCACCATAACCAAATATACTTAGGAACGATTTGAAACAAATGGAATAATCTATAACTTCATATAATTATACAGTCATTTCTTTATTCACAACACGTAAAACTTACAAAAATAACATTAACAGTTTCATCAGCTTCTGCTGACATCATCAGAATGACCGACTGCGCATGACAGGCGGTCAATCATCTCGGCCGCCACAGCTGCCGAGAAGTGGGTCATACTCTCGCGAGAGCTGGTGGGCCCCCTCGTCCCGGTTCATGACCTGCCTGTTGGTGCGGATGTGTACCGCCTCCTTAATTGTTCTCGTCTTCCAATCGCTCTCTCTGTCTATTACGCACACACTGTCCCAATCTATGTCATGATTATGTTGGTTGACATGATCCGTTATCGCACTCTTGTTTATTTCAGTCAGAGATTCCTTCTTTGAAGATCTAGTGTATACCTTCTTCCTGTTGGTATCCACATCTTTTTCATGCTCTTTCACTTTCGTGCCCAACTTTCTACCCGTCTCTCCAATGTACACTGTATCACATGACCTACAAGGTATCCTGTACACTATTTCGCTCCTATCTAGTGGGTCTACTTTATCCTTAGGGTGTACTAGAATGTTTCTAAGGGTCTGTAATGGCTTCACTGCTGTTGAAACCGAATGTTTGTTTTAGATCCTAGACACACCTTCTGTGACACCCTTCACGTACGGAAGTATGACCTGTCCTCTGGATCTTTCACCTTCTTTCCTTCTGTTCTTCTCTCTCTTTCTTTCAAGCTTGGTGGACAACTGTTTCCTCACTCTTCGGAAAGACCATTCTTGGTAGCCACACTGTTTCAAGGCCTCAACCACGTGCTGTTCCTCTTTCCTCCTATCTTCTTCCTCAGAGACAATGTCCACGCATCTGTCAAACAGGGTACGTATAACTCCAAGCTTGTGTTGTAGTGGGTGATGGGAAGTAAAGTGCAAATACTGGTCAGAATGTGTTTTTTTCCTGTACACTAATAACTTCACTGTCCTGTCTGGCTTACGCACTATGAGGGTGTCAAAAACGGAATCGTGCAATCACTTTCCTCCTCATGTGTGAACTTGATACTGTCTGTATCATCAACAGTGTTAAGATGGTCTGTGAGGTTACGTGTTTCACCCGCCTTGATTTGCTCCACAATGTCATCAACATACCTCTTCCACAGTTTGGGCTTGCATGTTATAGGGGCTGTGGCTATGGCTTTGGTCTCTAACCATTCCATATAGAGGTTGGCCACTATGGGGGATACTGGACTTCCCATTGCTGTACCGAATTTCTGTTGGTAGATACTCCCTCTAAACTGAAAGTATGTGGTCGTGAGAATAAATTCACACAAGTCCATAATGTCACTAGGGTTGAGTAGTGTTCTTTTCTTCAAGGTCGTATCTTTGTTAAGTCGGTCTATCTGTCATTCTGATGATGTCAGCAGAAGCTGATGAAACTGTTAATGTTATTTTTGTAAGTTTTACGTGTTGTGAATAAAGAAATGACTGTATATAAACATTACCAACACAATGAACACGTTCAAGGACATTCATATAATTAACATACATATATCCTGAACTGTTAAAAAACTTTTGCTACATATTTGTATATATTTTTCTTTCTCCTCAAAAGGTGTTGTTACAATACAAAAATATTAGGGAATAAACTTTGAATTAGTCTAATTTTTGAAAATTTTAAATTTTTGAAGTTTGAATTGGTGGAAAAGACTATATATATATATAGCCACAACATGAGAAGAACCACCTACAACAAAATAATTAATCTTAGGAAATTAATGATACTGATGTCATGTAAAAGCAACTCGTATCGCGATACATGTCGCGAATGGCGCGCTGCCCACACTTTGTTCCTCATGGCGCAATTGGTGTGTACCTTTTTAAAAAGTCTGGATACCCCCCCTGTGCATGTTCATTAAACTTATGTTTTTATCAGTAGCAGTACAAGAAAACTGTAGCTGAAGATGCAGCAGCAGCAACAACTGACAGCTCTGAAGTTCTCATTGAAAACCCTTTTAGATGCAGCAGTGAAAATGTAAGTTTACTTAAATTACAATGAAAATGTATGTGAATTAAACATTGCTAAAAGGTAAAGAAAAAAAATCAAACACACACACACACACACACCATTCACAGAACATTCATAGAACCAAAGATACCGGGAAAAAAAGGTACTTTTAAAATTACACATCATAGCAGACATATTAGTCCTTTTTCAACTTGAAAGTAGTTTGTTATATGGTCATCATCGATTCTACTAAATGATCAGATGTTGTTTAAATAAATAAACTCTAAATCAACTATATTTGGTATGCACAATAATTCGTAATATTTAACATTAGTACAGCATTTTTACAATATCTGAATAAATTGTTGCAATTCTAGGTAGCATCGAGACTGGAAGCGGGACGACTCATGTGAAGGGATTGCTGGCTTCTGTCAATATCCCGTCCCTCCACCACAAACACGTGAAGGCAAGAGAATCCAAGATTGGTGAAAAGATTAAGGACTTAGCTACTGCATCTTGTCAAGAAGCTCTTGATGCGGAACAAAAAGCTGTGAAAGAGAGACTATCTTTGGGCGACGATGAAGCTGTACCGCTTTCCGTGAGCTATGACGCTGGATGGTCGACACGTGGATCAGGTCGATCATATAATACTGACACTGAACATGGGGCAATGATTGGTGAGCAAACAGGAAAATGTGTGGCATTTAACATAAAAACGAAATGGTGTCGGATTTGTGAAACTGCAGAAAGAAAAAATATAGTTGTTCGTCAGCACAAGTGTTTCCGAAATTGGAAGAAAAGCAGTTAGGCAGTGGAAGCTGCAATGGGTGTGGAAATGGTGGATGAGCTAAACACTACATCATCATTTGTTGACACTCAGACTCTAATCATGGACAATGATGCAACCAGAATGAAGCATGTTAATGCAAAACATCCTTATATAAAGAAGAAATCTGATCGCAATCATACCAAAAAATGTATTTCAAACACCCTGTATTCTCTACATGCTTCTCATTAAATTCTTAACAATACCAATGTACTCTCGAGAATGTACTACGATATATTTGTAAAATGTATAAATAATATTTATATTATATGCCATTGAACAAAATCAAGGAAATCCAACTGAACTCAAGTCTCGTTTGTCACAAGTTGTACCTCATATGTATGGGGAACATAACAGCTGTAATGTATGGTACAAGCCAGACTTGGGGTTCCCCTGCCCCGCATACAAAAGAACTGCCTTATAAAAGTGTCTGTCGGACAAGTCTCTCCGAACGTCACTAGAAAAGATGACAATTCACGATTATCTTACCAACAAACAAATTATCATTTGAAGCAATGTAAAATAAGTTTTTTTGTATAGGCTTGTTTTTTAAAATATTTTGTTATATATATATAATAATATCAATATCCCATGTATTATTTCAAACTTTTCAAGAAAATGATTATCAAGGGTAATTTTAAGCAAGAAACTTTAGTAAAACACTTTTTTGAAATGTCACTACCCCTGATGCACATAATGCCGCTGAAGATGTTAAGTTTGCATTAAAACAACACTTGTTAGCCTGTGATCTGTATTTTTCAAAACTAACAACTCCAGTGTGTTGCCCACTTATTGTTTACATGTGATTACAGGTTATTTGTTTCATTTTGATTCTAACATCCGCATTTAAAAAAAACGTTTGATGACATTATTTTCACAAAAGGCAATTTCAAAAGATGACTCAGGTAAAATTAGCTGAAACTGGTTTGTCATTTGATCAAGATAAAACTTTGTTTTGAAAGAGGAGGCAGATCTGCCATTGCATTTTCATAGTGAAGAAATGGCAAGACCATCTCAAGTCAACAAAACATTAAAAAACCCAATCAAGGACCTAGCAGCAATGCGCTTGGCCAAACATGTTTGTAAGCAAAGTGAGGACCGAAACAAAAATTCAAGATGAACATCATAAAAACGTTTCAGAAACCTACAATTTCCATTACAGCATATGGAAATATATGGGGCAAACAAGGGACATTATTAAACAATAAGATGGACCACTATCAACCAATTTAACTGGGGAGGGTAGTTTTCACAAACCAACTACAATATTTGACCCCTATTTTACAAACAAAACCCCTGCCCGATAAAATTTTTATAAACTGTTTTTGTATATAATCACCTTACGATCAATTGAAAAATTTACTGCAGATTTGAATATGTAAAATAAGTTTTTTCAAAAGGCTTGTTTTGAATACGTATACTAATAGACTTTCAAACTTTAGAAGAAAAAATTTATAGAGTTAATATGTATGACTAAGTATTAGTAAAACACTTTTTTGAAATGTACACTATGATGCAATAATGCCGCTAAATGTTAAGTAACATATTTGATTACAAATTAAATGTTTCATTTTGATTAGCATCCGTAAAAAAAACGTTTTTCATGTTGTTATTTCAAAAAGGAAATTTCAGATTGAAACTAAATAAACATTTTTTGGTTGTCATTTGTCATATAAAACTTTTTTTTATTTGAATTGCATGGTAAGACTGATTGAAACAACATTGACCACATGCTATATACCGTATAAACTCTATTTTAAGACCATCTCAAGTCAGAATCTCCAAGCCAAAATCCATTATTGAAAATGTCATTTCTTACCTAAGGAGTAAGCTTTTATGTCAGTATTTACCTGTCAATATTAGTAATGTTTCTATGTTTAAAATATTCAAGTTTATTATCTTTCTTATATTGTTGCACTATTTCATTATCTATTAATAAATAGTCTAGATTTGAATTTTAATATTTTGCTGTTATCTAGTAAAAATTTCATGACATTTGACCGCCAAGTTTTATACAGCACCTAGCACCTTAATAAACATGGTATGTTATATATCTACACTTATATTATATTCAAATTTAATAATAAACGTAAGAAACTTTCTGTTCATTTAAACAAACTTTTTCTTAATTATAGGTTTCTTAATTATAGGAATAAATTTATTTCTACTGTAAAAGAAACACCTGTGGACATCATTTTTATGATTCATTGATACCAATAATAAATTTTAAAAATATGTATATTAAGGTCCCTATGAGTCACACCATGCATATATCAATTTACTGATTTAGACAAAGGATATAAGAAAATAATGTACCTAATGTAGCATTTAATGGTATGAGTCTTAGATAAAAGCATAAAGGGAAAAAGTCAGATATGTTAGTTTGAAAGTTTTCAGTTGGTTAGAAATTTTTGATAGAGAAAACAACATCATTTATAATAATAATAAGTTTTTTATACGAGTGGGGGTAAGAGATCAGACAATATCTCACTGAGTGTGAGGGAACGAGTGAGCGTAGCATTTTAGTCCTTAAACTTTGTAGCATAGGATATATCATTTTTTACGCTCCACCTCTCAGCCAATCAGAATCGAGTATGGTCAGCAAACATGAGAGAAACCACTTTATTTATTGGTCCATATTTTATCTATAAGACATATCTGTATAATAGCATGCCACAAGCCTTGTGACATATAATTTAATATTCTCTTGCATATATCCATCTGTTATTTAAAACACTTAATGAAATTTTCACACTTTGTTGCATTCAGCTAGAGCACTGCACACCCAGTTCGTGCATTTTATTGTTTGAACAATCGTAGCACAGCTATTAACTAGATCAATAGCGCTCAGGGAGCACAGCGTTGCTAGAACAATGAAGAAGAAAGTCTTATTTGATGTGTGATTCATCCTACATCTATCTTCTTGGCATTCGGTTGCCAGTGATTTCTAAACAAAAATCTGTAATTCAAGTATATACAATCTATGCTTTTATTACAAACACTACGTCAATAGACACTTCTATGTGAAAGTATACAATGTACTAACACAATAAACTACGAACTACAAAGGATCACGTAATTCGTGCAAGTCGGTGTGCGTTATTGGTTGAACGGTTGACCTTTGAAAGAACACGTCAAGGGCTCTGTGATTTACGCTGGTCGCTCTGTATTCTAGGAAACCTATTGTAATGCTGGCTAAGTGCATTGAATATCAGTAAAATTTCATAAATAGCCTTCTAACATACACAATTTAATTGGCAGAGCGCCCAAAATCGAATCACTTCGGTGTCGCCTCATACCTCATAGCTGTGTAAAGTTTGAACGAAATCGGTGTAACGGTAAAAGCTCTAGCTTGTCCGGAGACATACATACATAGAAACAAAGTGATCACAAGGCTTTTGCTTCAGCTACTGAAGCGACGCAATGAACCCTCAAGTAGTGTTTGATGTGTCAAAATAAAGCTACTTACTTATATTGTCGCATGATAAACACAGTTGTTATGATTCATAAAAACTATATGATCTATGTTGCAATTCGTTGCATGCACACCCAGTTTGTGCGTGGCGATAATCTGGGATTTGAACATGTTTATTTACATTAGATCTTACTAGAAATTTTATTTTTTCACTCAGGCACCGGGAAAGCAATAATGTTTAAAGTAGTAATATTGTGTGCTAATTGTTTGGAGCCTAACAATTTTATTTAAATAACATCTGAATAGAATCTGCTTTTAAATATTATGTATATATATAGAGAGATATGAAGAGGTAAATAAGAACACGATACTTAATACATACTGACTCATTGAAACAAGACATGTTTTCTTCAGATTGGAAAATCAGCACTTTAAGCCTTATGTTTTGCAAAATTTTAGCACCTTTCACCCAAGATATCAAATGTCTGTTGGCGCCCACCCGTACAAAATCTAGGTTAGTGACCCCCCCGGGATTCGATTAGTGCATGCCATTCCTATGGTTTTATGTAGATCTTTATGATTTTTGGTACACACATAGTATAACTGTTTTTCTACATGATGGTGTAACTTTCATGACAATAAACCTAATATTTAGTGTGGTATTAACAAAAACACAAAGTATGTGCGTTTTTGCAAAAATTCTAGGAGCCATGTTCATAATGGGATCATTTTCATTTCCCATCTCCCAAAAATGTCCAAAATGATATATGTTCAGCATAAATGTATATAATCAACTAAATCACTTTCAAAAGTTTTTGCAGGTCCCCTGAACATGGTTATTTTATGCTTTAAACATTAACGTTGCAAAATCTATAATTCTCCAGCACGTAAAGTGGCAATTATATATCTTTCTTAATATTTTGAAATATACATGATAGAATTGAAAAAATCAAAAAGTATTTTACAATAAAAGCAATTTGTTACTCGTACTGTAAAAAAACATATTTAATAATCAACAACACTAACCAATTTAATATACCTTCCTTGTAAGGTGTCAGCTCTGCTGCAGCCCTGATATTAAAGGCTAAGGGTTGGCAGATAGCCGATTCTTGAAAGTGGTACTAGAGTCGGCTCCAGCCTCCAGTAAGCATTTCATTATTATTTACATCACAGTAAAACCTATCATAATTACCTTGTTCCTTGGTTTGGAGGTTGTGCACCTTTTGTCTGCGTGTTCTTGCCATTTTGACTTTTAAATGTGAAATTTTGAAGTCTGATCAATGGAAAAATTTTGGCGCCAAATATTGTACTACTTTCGCTAGAATATTTGTCACGTGACCAGTATGTTGTCGGTTAACGTCACTAAAACATGACGTAAGTACTCGTCTTTACTTCCGGTCGGGCTTGTTACCACATCTGTAAGAAAACCGTCCGTGCGAGCTCCAAATTAGACTAACAGACAGCATTATGTCGTACGCATTTCTTAGGGAGAAATAAATAAAAGTGTCATAGCTGTAAAGGGAATTGTGCTAGAATGTTGACTAGTTGACCTTCTACTCATTGACGATGGTTACAAACCATTCCTTTGACCAAAATAGATTACTTCAACGAAAACATAGCAAATGTAAAAATGCATGTCCTAAAAATATAAAAATTGCCAAATTCATACAACATATGGACCAGTATTCAATTCCTTGCGAAGAACATGGTATTAATTGCATATGTTGGAGGATTTCACATTCTCCACAATTTTCACCCATAAACAATCATAAAATTAGAAATTGTCACTAACAGTGTCCTATAGACAATGTCATATTCTACAGTGTGCGTCTGTGGTCGAGTGGTTAGGGAGTTGGACTCGTGACCAGAAGGTCGTGGGTTCTATTCTAGGTCGGGTCTGGTGGTAGGTGTTGAGGAAATTCATCCCTAAATTTAGTTGCACGTACACTGCTCCGTGGTACCAACACATTAATTAGATGCAGGTCATTGGGTTGAAAGCGTGAGTGAGTGTGTGGGTGAATAGCATTGTGCGTTGAATGGGCTACTGATGCAAGTTTATGAGAAATTATCAATTGATGACGTGGTGTGAATTGTAAAGTCGTCAGAGCAAGGTTGGATCAGGACAATAACCCATCACATTCACATTTACAATTATGTTATAGAGGGGAGGGGAGTGGGTGGGTGGCGGACGGATGACACAGGATAGTGGAACATGGAACATGGGGTCAAAAATAGTGGAACATAGTGGTAAAAAAATAGTAGAATATGGAACATAGAAAGAGTTATAGCGGAACATGGAACATGGCAATTCCCTCCCTACCAGTAGTTTTTTGTACGATGGGGTTCAAGTGTTAGTAAAGCCTTCGGAGTGTCGAATGGGACAAGGCAGGGTGGAATTCTCTCACCTCATTTATCTAATTTATATGTTGATAATTTTAGTCAGCTACTAAATCATGTCAAATGCGGTTGTATTATTAATAAAGTCTCAATTAACCATTAAATATATGCTGATGATACAGTTCTAATTGCCCCATCAGCAAGAGGTTTACAACAACTCATATTACTATGTGAACAATATGCCAACAAAACCGATATCATGTTTAATGTAAAAAATCAGTATATATGTGCATAAAGCCGAAGGGTAAGATTATTGCTAATGTCCCCAAGTATATCTCAATGATAGAAAAATCGATCTTGTCAATAAATATAAATATTTGTGTATGATAATGTGTGATGACAATAAAGATGACGAAGCATTAGCTAGTCAAATTCGAGGTCTGTACTCTAGGGATAATGCTCTTATAAAAAACTTTTTTATATTGTACTTAGGAGGTGAAATGTCTACTTTTCAAAGCTTTTTGCTGTAGCTTTTATTGTTGTCACTTATGGAGTAAATGTTCAAAGGAATCGCGTAGAAGACTTAAAGTGGCTCATAATCGTGTTTTTAAAATTTTAATGAAACTGGGAAGGCATACTAGCATGTCACAGTCTTTTATAAAATATAATGTGTTACATTCACATGTGATAATTAGAAAAGCGATATATGGTTTTATGAAACGCATTACTTTATCTAATAATGACTTAATTTGTACCCTTGTTAATTCTAGTCATTATTTTAATACTTCACTCTTTAGATATTGGGCATCCAATTTATTTACAAAAGATATGTGAAGAGAGTCCTGGCTCATTGGCCTAACTTGTCAATAGTGTATATTTTTACTCGTTTTACTATGGTGTATATGTTACCGAAATAAATACTTTTATCTTATCTTTTTTATCTCAATTATTTTCGCACTTTTGTCGCGCTTTTACGCTGTTCGACCACTCTCTACGAGAGGTCAAGTTTTTCAGTTTTTTTTTTTTTTTTTTTTTTTTTTTTTTTTTTTTTTTTTTTTTTTTTTTTGTGAATTATATTTTGTATCATTGTATTAGATAAATTATTTTGATGGTAAATGGTATGATATAATGAATATCTAATTTTTATATATTTTTTGTGAATCGTGCTTCTTCAAAGTGACCTCTCTACTAAAATGTCTCATATGTTTCCCGTCACGTGACCAGAATGAACCAGGTCGTTCCCAAGTGAAATATTGAGACAACAAGTAATGTTTGGGTGTCCTGTTTGGTTTTGTTCTCTTCAATGGTGCATAAGGCAGCTTGTATACAGACAAAATATAATTTTGGACACGTTTACAGCATATTATCACTGAAATCAAAATGTCAAATCAGGGAATGAGAACGTTATGCTCTGATTTTATTCTAAATAGCAAGTTTGATTACTTTACCTATCAACTTGTTTTAGAATAGGTATATATTTTATCAATATACAGCACATGTTGCTAATTCATATGTGTAATTGATATTATTAGAATCAAAATGCTTTTTTACACATTCTTTTGTAATGAAAGAGGATTCCCGGTATATTTTTGTATATATTATTTTAAATTTTCTCACTGTTTCGATAGGAATTGCACACACGCAAATTAAAGTGATAGTGTGGTTGTGGAACGCAAGTCTTTGGCTGGTACCATATTTTTTGAGAGAGGCTTCCTTCGGAAGCAATGGTACTAGTACGGAAGAACCACTTTTTCAAGACAAACAGAAGAACCACTGTTTCATAAAATGTAAGCCTCTCATAGAGAGTGCTGTTCGACTCTGTTTTACGCCACTTTTGTTAAATTAGGAGACTTTTCGAACGCACCGTAAGGACCACATTGCATTGCGGTGTCGGCCAGAGGAGCTCTGGGTGTCGGCCAATATGATATCCCACACTTCATAATCGTGCCAATCATCCAGCCAATGCTTGGATTCTACAACAACTACCTAAGGTGCTTCTTTGGCCGAGTGAATAGGCAGTTAGAATCATGACCAGAAGGTCGTGGGTTCACATGCCAGTCACTCCGTTTATGGGTGCTGAGCAAACTCATACCTAAATAGTTGCACACATTTCTGTGGCACCTACACGTTAATTAGGTACAGGTCAATGGGTTGAAAGAGTGAGTGAATGATTGTGTGCGTTATTAGCATTAGTGTGCCAATGTCCTGGTGTAAAATGTTAAGTCGTAAGAGAAAGACTTGGATCACGACTACAAACCTCTAAAAGTTTGCGACACTTACCCTTTCCTCAACATTTTTATACTGCTCTGGCATGTATACACTCCAGTACTGAGTATGAATGCTCAGTAAGTGAGTTGCACCCCTACTCCAGAGTTTCAACCAGCAAATTTCAGAGTTTCTGGGTTTATATCCATATTTACAATGGTTTTGCATGAAGGATCTTGGCTGGGTGATGGGATAAGGCTTTGAAGGTTCAAACCCACCCTCAATGTTTTTGGTTTATATATCTTTTTCACAACACTATATTTTTGCCTTCATTGACAGTTTCCCCAACTCCTGTTTGGTACAATACTGAAGGAACATCAGAAAGACGTGGAAGCTAACCAGAAGGAAGCATACACCAGATCCACAAAGAAAGAGTCTCAAACGGAAATACACAAGAGTGCTATCACATACCATGTGAACGAGCAGAACCATGAAACAGACTGGGGGAGCTAGAGTGATAGACAGGTAGAGCGAATGGAAGACCAGAACCATCAAGGACTTAGTGCATATCCGAGCTTGCAGGCAGGTCATGAACAGAGACAAGGGGGGCCACCAACTCTCACTAGTGTACGATTCCATCCTCGGTTAGGATTCCCAGATTTGACCTCCTAATATGCTCGTGAAGAACATTTTGATGATGCCAAAAGGAGTTGGCAAAACTGTCTATGAAGGTAAAAATAATAGTGTTATGAAAAAGAAATATGAACCAAAAACATTTTATACCATGAAGAACATTCAAGAACCACCCTCAATGTGTTTTAAACATATATCATCACTTTCTTCCATTTCTTCCTCATATTCATCATTGTGTTCAAGTTCCTCTGCAGTTTTTTCAACTAAGTCTGTCAATGATGGTGGAAGCACAAGCGAGATGTTCTTCATTCACAGCCATCGATAGGGCCTCATGAGATGATTGAAGTTGGCATTGTTCTGGCGGTCAGATTGAAATTAACCCTGAGAGATAATGACAAACCAGGAAGAGGCCGCAAGCCCCACGAAACGAAATGGGTCCACACCACTCTCTACGAGAGGTCAAGTTTTTTTTTTTTTTTTTTTTGAATTATATTTTGTATCATTGTATTAGATAAATTATTTTGATGGTAAATGGTATGATATAATGAATATCTAATTTTTATATATTTTTTGTGAATCGTGCTTCTTCAAAGTGACCTCTCTACTAAAATGTCTCATATGTTTCCCGTCACGTGACCAGAATGAACCAGGTCGTTCCCAAGTGAAATATTGAGACAACAAGTAATGTTTGGGTGTCCTGTTTGGTTTTGTTCTCTTCAATGGTGCATAAGGCAGCTTGTATACGGACAAAATATAATTTTGGACACGTTTACAGCATATTATCACTGAAATCAAAATGTCAAATCAGGGAATGAGAACGTTATGCTCTGATTTTATTCTAAATAGCAAGTTTGATTACTTTACCTATCAACTTGTTTTAGAATAGGTATATATTTTATCAATATACAGCATATGTTGCTAATTCATATGTGTAATTGATATTATTAGAATCAAAATGCTTTTTTACACATTCTTTTGTAATGAAAGAGGATTCCCGGTATATTTTTGTATATATTATTTTAAATTTTCTCACTGTTTCGATAGGAATTGCACACACGCAAATTAAAGTGATAGTGTGGTTGTGGAACGCAAGTCTTTGGCTGGTACCATATTTTTTGAGAGAGGCTTCCTTCGGAAGCAATGGTACTAGTACAGAAGAACCACTTTTTCAAGACAAACAGAAGAACCACTGTTTCATAAAATGTAAGCCTCTCGTAGAGAGTGGGTCCACACTAATCATATTGAGCCATTTGTAGCGGCTACTGGTGGTGTGGTGATCGTGGTGGACTCATAAGATCTTTTCTACTCCGCTGCTGGGGTCGCCCGTGCTCGCGAGTGGAGCTACTACGAGTATTGGAGGTCGAATTGTTAGAAAGAAAACAAGGAGAGTTCAGTTTTATGGACGTAACTTCGCGCCTTGCTAGAAGTGTCTTATGAAACAATTGGATATAGTTAAAGGCTCTAATCCCTCTCACCCACCCCTTAATTTGCCGTGTGTTTCATTGTGAAACTTGGGGGAGAGAGGGAAGTGTTAGCGTCGTTGGTGATGGGAATGGTGAAGAAAATGAGGCTACGGTCATGGGCCGCAAATAGTAGGAAAGCGAAATCATCGCCGCTGACTGGAATTGCCGCGATAGCGGGGGTTATGTAAGGTCAGAGTCATGAAGCAGACAGTTAAAGCACCATTGCGGGCGGAAAATGACTCTCGCAACCATGGGGTCACAAGGTCAGCGCGGTGAGACAATGAGACAAAGAAATCTATTAGTGGTGACCTGAGAAAACCCATCGCGGGGTAGCTATTGTCGCAGACGCGGGCTTGGAATAGCAAAAGGACGGTGTGAAGATGGCCACAGCCTTGATTGGTCGAAGATGCATGAGCGAGTAATGCGGTAGTAGAGTTGGAGTATTCAACATTCAGTCACATTGTCTCTTGGTGTGGTAGCGAACGGATTGCAGTGCGCAATTTGTTCATTTTTACTGTGAAGGCGACGTTTTTCCTTGGAAAGAATACTTGAAGACTGGAGTAGCATGTGATAATTCCCTTAGGAAGCATTTACATAACCAAGAAGCCTAGGGTTAGAAACAAAAGCCTGTTGTGAGGGTTTTGGTTGTGAGGGAGAGGCGCCGAATGAGCCAGCATGACTGATTTGGGTCCCAATGAAGAAGCTAGGGGTGGCTTGCGCATGCGGGCTGCCTCCCCTGAGGATGAGAGAGAGGACTCGCCCTCTCACCAAGAAGAAGACGGAGGGCATGAGGGCATAGGCTCTCAACAAAGTGTTGGCGCAAAAGGGCAAGCTCTCAACATGCTGTTGGCAGCAATCAGGAAGAGTGGAGCTGGCGGCCAAGTTAGAGGAGATTGCTGGCCTAAAGAAGATGCAGAGCTTGCGGGCGATAGTGGCCACGATGTCTCTGCCCTCAACAGCGAGGAGGACACCACAAGCGTTTCAAACGCCTCGTGACATTCATCGCAGTGCGATGGGCGACAGCCGCATTGCGCTTGCGACAAGTCGATCTTGCCCTAAGCGGGCACCTTCCCCGAGGAAGAAGCCTACAGAGCGAGAGCGCCGAATTTCTCTGCGGACCCCTACATGCAGGAAATCCTCTACCCAGGCAGATTCATTGTTAGATTACCTGCAGAGGGTGTGGACTTCCTACCGGATCACTGTACAGAGCGTGCCCAACACTCGTACGAGATGTCTCATTGTCTAGGGTACAGAGGCCATGAGAAGCTGGAGTGGATGGCACTAGGCCATGTT
>CM032668.1:19797298-19860863 GCA_019095985.1 Streblospio benedicti | reverse complement strand
TTAATATTTGAACAAAATGCACAATAGGTGTCAAACGAAAGTTGGTTGTATTGAGCTAAAATAGCTTGTGTACTAATTTGAGTTATTGTTTTTAATTACATAGATCTTTGACTGTGATGAGTGATGAACAATGCAGTGAATATGAAACATTTAGCGAGGTATTTCACTGAGTTATGATTCAACATCATGTTAGTGTCTAGGGCTGTCCATGCAAAAATTACAGCAAATTCCATTTTTGATAGATGCGCGCGCCAGCACTCCGTCAGACGTTAACAGTCCGTCACACGTATATTTTATTGACGTGACGATCTGCTAACGTCTGACGGAGTGCTGCCGAGCGCATCTACACGGTGTTCAATCAATCTCCACTTTTTGTGAGTTAAGAGTTTTGTGAGAGTTTTGTGAGGAAACTGTTTACTTTTGAAATCGGAGGTTTGGATTTTCCACTGTAAACGGGCTAAAAATCATTTCTGAGCACAATTTTTGTCGTCCATGCACTATAAGAATAGTTCTGGCACATACTGATGCCATTTATTTCCACTCACATGGGCTGGTTTCTGCTGCGAAGTCTGCAATAGTTGAATGCCCTCGTTCTACATGGCTGTCCACTATCCGAAAATGAGTGATATTTTGCCTTATATTGCTTTGTTAAGCTCTAAGTTGGGTCAGGCATGTAGCTTATACTTGACTGAAAACTACCTTATGCATTGCATCTATATTATTAACTTCTATAATGTGTAAAGTCTCCAAATCTACAGAAATGTACAATCAACAGTTTTCGTGAGGAGTTGAAAATCATTTTGTAATTTTGGTCATTATGTGGTTTTACAAAGCATGGGATTAGTGTAATCTGTTTTGTATCAAGTTTGAGATACATTCTCATTCATATTTTGCCTGAATTACGTCTACAGCCACTATATTCGTCATTTTCTATCAGATGACCTCAATTTTGAAGGTGGGGGGTCATGTATTGCAGACTTAGCAGCAGAAACCAGCCCATGTGAGTTGAAATAAATCGCATCAGTATGTTCTAGAAGTATTCTTATAGTGCATGGACGGCAAAAATTGTGCTCAGAAGTGGTTTTTAAACCGTTTACAGTGGAAAATCCAAACCGCCGATTTCAAAAGTAAACATTTTCCTCACAAAATCTGCTTATAACTCACAAAAACTGGAGATTGATTGAACACTGTGATCTAGTAACATTTGTAACATCATGGTTATATTAATCAAATGGTGTTTTAAATCGAATAACAAAGACTAAAATAAGTTTGTAATGTTAGAATTATGGCTAGGCTCAATGGAGGTTTTGTGTCTTGTAGAATCTCTGTTTCTACATGCAATTTTTATCTCCTTGAATAAACAAATTAATTGAAAATGTACGTTTCAAATATGTGCAATAACATTGTAAATTCTATTTGAACATTTTGGTATTCTATGATGAAAACATAAAAAGGCACATTATTTAAGTTTTTATTAATTCTTTGTATATTCCGATTATGCGCACAACCTATTGTTAATTTAATTGATTATAAAATATATATTTCACATCATAGCATTATATGCCATTTGTGTATTTTATGATAAATGTATCCGTTGTAAACATATAGCCCAACATCTTGTCTAACATTTAAACAAATGATTCTAAAACGCCTCTACAGATCACACTACCATTTATCAATCTTGTTAAAAATATAAATAATCTGTTTCACAGAAACATCGCATCAGCATTAATGATTGATAGTTTAAAGTCATGGAGAGCTCTTATAAAATTTGCCTGCTTTAAAAGTAAGCAAATACAATTTCATAAAAAATATATACAATCAAAAAATGTAAATCCCCTAATAATTATGCCTCTATAATATTTTGAAAGCTATATTCTCTAAGTTCCTGGATTTCTTGTGCATTAACTAGTAAATGGATAAGCAGTTTATCGCTGCCTTTTCAGAAATTTGAGAGCCGAATCTTTTATCCAAGAGGTTCAGTTTCTCTCATAAGCCATTCATAAAGCTGAGTTTTGCCTTGCTTTTTCAGTTCTTTACCAAGTACTTCACGGCATGTCTCATGATATTCGTTCAAGTGTGCAATCTGAAATTTTACAAAATTCAATGGATAAGTAAAAACAGACTGCCAAGAAATTGTTGAATGATAATACATCTTTGTGGAAAAAAACTAGTAATATTCTTTAATTACAATTTAGAAAAAGATACTATTGATTACTAAAATTAGTACCTTGTATGTTTCAATGAGTCAATAAAAATAATGTTTAAACTAAAAGATACTATACCAGTATAGACCAACGTCAACAAAATTAACTATCCCTACATTAAAAACTGATTGTACAAAATTAGCAAACTTACTTCATCTGCAGACAACATACTGGGAACTATCATCTTGGTCTGTATCGGCACCAGCGTGATGGGCTCAAACGTAATAAACCCCTTGTCTTTAAAGTTAAACTGAAAAAGTTAAGTATTACAAGATATTGACAGCCAAATAAGTGATTTCGTAAATTGCACTTGATGTCACGAGGTCAGAGGTCAACGGTAATAAAGATGTGTATTGGGCATGATTTATACAGTATATAGTAGAACTCGGCGACAAAAATGCTTAAATAACTTTGTTAATCATAATCTGTTATTTATAAATTTATGTCACCACTTGTAGGAAAGGTGTAAGAATGCACAGCTAAAAGATATTAATTTGGCATTAAACAGCAACTGAAAAGCTTCTCTAAATCCCATGTAAAAATTGTAAACAAAAGGTTTCCGCCATGACAGAGATTTTTCACCAGATTTAGAAGGGGTTTAATAACAGCGATGAAAGCAAAATTAATCTCTTTACTTCAAATGCGGACTCCTACACTTGTTTTACAATAGGTGACTTAATATCATTCAATTCCAAAAGAGAATTAAATCCGTTATTAACTACTTTTTAATTGGCATCTCCGTCAGAATTTCCCGGTCGGTAATTGACAGGTGCTAATGGAACGGATTTCAGACTTTGAACTAATATTTGACAAACTTATAATTGTTGGATTTATTATTTCTTGGTGTCAAATCAATCGCATATTGGTCTCTTGTCATTCACAAATGGTTTGAAAGTGGATGATTTCGATGCAACGGTATATTAGCGGGTTTTATGACATAACAGTAGATTTTCCTTCTATGTATGTACTACAGCAAATCATCCGTCCATAATGCAAACATATCACCCCTGACCGTTGCCTAGTGAGGTCACTTCTATTTACGAAATGGCTTATACACTCATAGTTCTGTGTAAATATCCATGCAAAATTTATTTGACTATTGGGAAAACGGAATTCTATCATTCCGTGAAAAAATCTCCGCCAATAACTCACGCTGATTGGTCGAACAGGCGAGTCAATTGTACGATATGCACGCTGCTAAGGGCTGTAACGCGCATGCGCGAAAATTAGCACAGTAAACATTTACACATCTTCCGACTTCTAACTAATATTTGACAAACTTATAGGTGCTGGATTTGTTATTTCTTGGTGTCAAATCAATCGCATATTCGTCCTTTATCATTCACAAATGTTTTTATAGTGGATAATTTCGAAACTATGCTAAATATTCAAAGGTTTTAACTGAATAACAGCCGCTGAGTCAGATGGACAAAATGGCAATGAGAACGTTATATGATTTTTTTAAAAATAAAAACGAATCATACACTCATTTAGTGTGGATTTTAGTCATTTTAGTCATGATAGAATGGTATTTGAGCACTCGATTGTCGGGTCAATCGTAGAATTTGCACGGTGATGTGTGATTGACACGATAGACGATAGACCCTCCAATCTCGTGCTCAAATCCTACATTAGATACACTAGTATTAGAGATACAGACAGTTGTAAGTCCAAAGATGAACCACAATCACATCAGAACTTTGGTCTTTGAATCAAATCAATTTAAACTTACATTATAACAATTAAACCTTGCACAAAGCACATTTTAGACAATCCAAAGTGAATTTTGATGAAATGTATATTTCTATGAGGTATGTTTTACCATACATGATGAAGATTATTCATATTCATGATTAACTAATTTTCAAAATAAATATGGCATCAATAACCATTTAGACTATACCTTTGTGTCTGCCTTCTTTACGACAACAAGACTTTCGATTCTGATGCCAAACTTTCCATCCTCATAATATCCAGGTTCTGAAAAACAAATCGTTAAATATGAAATTTAAGTTCAAGTTATTAGAGGTTGTATACTAAGGTTCAAAACTGGAAATCACTTAATATTCACTTAAATTATCAATAAATTTGAATTATTAGTTTGACCTAAATCATGTTCAGATATACTTTGTACATAATTAATTTGAATAGAACTTCTATGTTGCTCCAAGATCTCATTCTTTACCATCATTATTATTTAAAAACTTTTATCACAAATTGATAGGATGCCCCAATATACTATATCAACCCCATGGGCAATCTCCATGATGTGTACATCCGGAATCATTTGGGTAAGTGATACATGGGGCGGGTTTATATGGAAGTGGGATGTGGGAAAAAAGGCTCCAAAAATTAGGGATGTGGGAAAAAACGCCAAATCATTTGTGGGATATGGGAAATGCCAAAAAAATTAGGATGTGGGAAATAGAGCCGCGTCCATTTTCATCTTAAGTTTTATCATTTTACTTATGCATATTATGTTTGGACGTTGTCACTATAATAAATAGACTAAACTAAACTAGTACACTACAACCTCTTTTATTTGTATGTATAAGTGGTCAAAAAATACCACATCCCTAATTTTTTTGGCTTTATTTCCCACATCCCTATGTTTATCAGTCATGTCAACTAACACTGTACCGTCACTGAGGACCATGCCCTCCTCGAGTCCCATCTCGTCTGCCCGGTAGCGGAATCCGACCTGACACGGCCCTTCGTGGACGTTGAGGAACGACCCGACGCCGTGCCCCGTGCCGTGCAGGTAGTCCAGACCCGCCTAACGCACATAGCATACAGTCGCATCATAGATTTGTACATTAAAAGATTAGTTAGTACAGTAGAACCTATTGGTCGTTCACATCTTTTTCGGTATACAAGAAAAACAGAGTTTACTCATTTCTGAAACCTACCACACTAATAATGTATAGTTATCCAGAATCTATGTTTTTCAACCTATATGTGGACATACAATACGAATCTTCGACTATTATGATACCTTTGTTATTTACATGTTTATTTTTATTATGGGAATTTTCCTTGTCAACTTTACTGCAGAAAAATGAGTATTCAATTTTTTAACGTTTCTGACGTTATTTTCATTAATTACGTCATGAACGCAAGATTTTTCGAGGAGCATAAGTTGTTTTGGTCTTGAGTCAAGAAACTCATCACCTGTTAAACCATGTTATTTTGTTCTCATTGCTTATTAAGGCTTCAATAATTCTATTTAATGTTTATAAAAGTATATAGCATGGAATGATTGGCTATAATCGGCGGCAATCAAATTTAAAATTTCGTATGAATTATATCAGAAATGCAGTGCTCCCTAGCTAGACTAGAATCACGCGTGCTGTGCAAAACGTAAACAAAAGACGCCATGACGTTTGGTGAAATATGGTCGATTCAGGAATATTTTCTCCTTGCCTACAGTTGTAAAGAAGCTTTTGTTACTTAGTTTGTAGTAGTTGGGGAGCCACCCATTGAAAAGTACTCAAATTAAGAAAAAGGTAGGTCTGGTCTGCTATAAAATTTCTGACTTTATTTCCATATAGGAGTATCCCTTGGGGTCATGAAACGTGACGTTGGCAATGTTGAAACTCTTGCGCAACTTTTCAGGACACGATTTTCTGAACTCAACCATATTGAAAAATGTCGAACGACTGCTTCTCAATGGGTGGCTCCCCAAATACCAATATTGGCCTTACAGGGTTTATTGCTGGTTTCTGTCGACTCAAAACAGTTGTAGAAGTATGGCCAAAGAGTTAAAAGTGCCTACAAATACCATATAAATATAATAATCATCATAATTTACAGATTTTTGGTAAAAAATCACTTTGGTTTCAGAATATACCATTATTTGTTTAAGGCCTAGTTTAAAAACTAATTCTCTAATCTGGTTTTTATTTGGCCACAAACATCTACATATAGTCTATTTTATAATTCTCAAAACAAAATATCATTAGCTTTCTCAGTTTTTGTGTAGCTATAATTAGCATGCTATGGGTTGCCTTTGAAAAGTGGTGTTTGGTGTCTGATGAAATGGACAACATGTGTACAATGTAAATGAGCGCCTCCACCACCATTGGCAGGCAATTGAGGACAATGATCAAGAAAAGATTACGCAACATATGACTAAAAGCAAGGCCAGAATTTCTCGTCCTGATTGTTTAGCCTTTATTGAAAATTTATCTGTCACCGGCCAGTACTGGCTGTTATATATGTACATATGCCCCGGTTCTCCACCATGTCATTCAACTTCGTGATGCGATCAGGGCGCTAGGGGATTGTTATGTATGCTGGGAACTAGCTGGTAGAGGGTTATTCCTGTGAAGCACATAACGCGAGTATGTCCAATTTTTTTGCAAGTTTGTATTTCATTTAGAACAATCCGGTGGGTTAGAGTCAGCGTTTAACGTCCCTAGCTTATAAGTGAAGAAAGAGATTCCACACACGCACCACACTGTGTGGGTGCCTGCCAGAACTGGGGTCTGTTTCTTTAGTATGATGCTTCGATAGGCTCGCCCTTATCACGTGACTTGTCGTCTGCCGACGGCCGCTCGCAGCCCCACTCCGGCGATAGCAGCCGTCCTATCAACTTAGCGTATGCAAGGCGGTGCATGGGTAGATTTCACATTGATAGACGAGTTTTGTGTGTAGATTACACGACAATATTGATCTTAAAGAGGTACATCGATGTAGAAAGATTATGGGACCAGCACCTCACTGAAGTTGGTAACCTACTATCATTTATGGTATCACCCCATCATACTAGATATATGTCCTGCATCCCTATCTATTTGAGGGACATGAGAGCCCTTTCTACAGAACACCCCGAAGTACTGAGAAGTTCATGCATAGAGTGTTCACTTTACATTGTTCTAAAGGTAGATACAATGGAGTATGGTCAGATATGACTTTAGAACAGACTTACAACAGAGCAGGCAAGACTACCCTCTTTAAAGGCATCTCACATCACACAGCGGCTAGAGAAAAATATGTTAAATCACTTCCGTTTTTGGCAAGTGTTTCACAAAATGTGAAATCAATGGCCAAAGTTCAACAAATGGAATCATCACATTACAGTGATACAAAAAAGGTGACCTCAGAAGACCAACAGAAGGTAGATAAGATGAGACAGATACAAAAAAAAACAACAGAGGGACCCACAAAAGGAGAAAACGCACCAGCTTTAGATTTGATTCATGTCCACTTGAAAGGAGTTGAAGAAATAGAAAAAGCAATGATGGATGGAGCAAACAAGATTGAGCCACCAAAGCTAGCCACATTTTCAACAAATCAGAAAGCAAAGTTCGTAAAGAAGCAAAGTTTGGTAAAGATTTACCAAGATGAAACAGCAGTTACTCGTGTGCTTTGCTTTTACCATCCAGATCCAGATGCAGTATGCCTTTTCACATCAATGGACTGATTATCCTTCATCCCTTTTTAGATAGAGGGCATGCAATGAGAAAAAGCAATAAAGCTGACTATTTAGCTGAACTATAGACTGTGCAAAGATACTTATTCCAGAAGAATTGCCGATTGTTGATGATGAAGTGATGACTGTGTTTCTTATTGATTTTATGGCATTTGTCAACAAATATCAATCGCTGGAGGCAAAGACATTTGATGACATGCAAAAGAGAATGCTGCAGAAAATATTGAGACTGAAGCCACAATCATGCAATTGCATCAATGTAATAGTAGACCGATATGATGTTGATGATGCACATAGTCTGAAATCTGATGAGAGGAAAAGGAGACAGGCTGGGAGGTCATCGCGAGAGTTTCAACCTGCAAAGTCTTTGGAGATACCAGACTGGAGATTACTGATGGACAATCCTAGAAATAAAGCCAATCTTCTTCACTTCATTGCGATCAGCCTCAAAGATTATCAAGATGCCATCCCAAATGATGTTTTAGTTATCCTTGGTGGAATGATGGAGGATGGTAGCTGCACGCTAGAATTGAATTCTAGAACATGTTTTCCTTTGGACTTAGATTGCTCTGATCATGAGGAGGCAGACAGCAGATTAGTAGCCCACCTTGCTTACTGTGCGCATCATCTTGGCTACACAAAGGCTATCAACCATGCAACAGACACAGATATTATTATATCGTGCCTTTATCATTTTTTACAAATGAATACGTTGGATGAACTCTGGGTCCAGAGAAACAACATATATTCACCTTTACATCTGTTGATGAAGGAGCTGTGTCGGAAACTTCAGTTGGAACCTTTTAAAGTTGGTGCTACACTATTGGCAACATACTCACTGAGTGGTTATGACACAGTCAACTATCCTTTCAGGCGAGGCAAGCGAAGAGCTGCAAAAGTGGCACTTGATCTGGTTGGACATTTACCCAATCTTGTAGAGTTTGGTGATGATTCTATTGTAACAGAAGACCATATCAATGAGGCCAGGGTATTTTGGACACACCTCTATGGACGACAGGAATTTGAACCACTTGATTTGCTATGACAGCACTTATTTTATCTTCCAAATCCGACCTCAGATCACTACCAGCCACGGAGGTAGCATTCAATCCCCATGTTTTACGAGCCCTGTACCAGCTGATGATATTTAAAAGGGCTAATGTATGCAATCTTGCACTTCCTCCAGCAACTGAATTTGGTAGGAAAATTGTAAATGGAAAACTTCCGCCAATTCTGATGACCAAAAAGGCAAAGCCTGATATTGTAAAACAGTCTCATGCAAATGTCAGTCATCAATGTGCCTTTCCAAGGGATGTTCTTGTAAAAGGGCAAATGTACCATGTTGTGCCACGTGTTCTTGCCTTGGACTCCCAGACAAGTGTGGACGGGTCAGCAGTGAGACTTGTGAAGAAAGAATATGTTGATGGTGTCAGTTTATGTATTTATTACTTGCATTATGTAACTTTGTTATGGTTTATTAATATATCAATATGGTGTTTTTTTAAATATTTGTGCGTATATCACTACTTTTTACTTCATTAAAGCCTTAAAGATGGAGTGTAACATGTGTTTGGTATGATAGTTGTATCAGCATTAGGCTAAACCCTCATCAGCACATTAACCAAAACACCTTAATCAGTACAATAGGGGTCCATGTGGACCCCAATCATTTTATGTGATTTTCTTTTCAAATCATGATCTTTCTGTGATGCAAATACATTCTACTTGGAAATCCACAGGAGCGTGGGGCCATGTTTTATATAGAAAACATAAGTGTAGATGATGAGAATGATAAAACTATCGGAAATAGTATAAAAAGGATATTGTAGAAATAAGGGCATAAACTCTTATGTCGTACAAAATTATAAGGAACAAATTTTGCCTTGACACGGTCGGATGCAAAGTGACAGTTCCTGAATCTCAAGAATACATTTTGCTGGATCCCTTGAGCTGGCCACAGAATATTAAGTGCAGACGTTGGAAGACAAAAGAAGAATACTTTAGGTTGGGGAGCCACCCAGTGAAAAGTACTCAAATTAAGAAAAAAGGTAGGTCTGGTCTGCTATAAAATTTCTGACTTTATTTCCATATAGGAGTATCCCTTTGGGGTCATGAAACGTGACGTTGGCAATGTTGAAACTCTTGCGCAACTTTTCAGGACACGATTTTCTGAACTCAACCATATTGAAAAATGTCGAACGACTGCTTCTCAATAATTAGCATGCTATGGGTTGCCTTTGAAAAGTGGTGTTTGGTGTCTGATGAAATGGACAACATAATAGTGTACAATGTAAATGAGCGCCTCCACCACCATTGGCAGGCAATTGAGGACAATGATCAAGAAAAGATTACGCAACATATGACTAAAAGCAAGGCCAGAATTTCTCGTCCTGATCGTTTAGCCTTTATTGAAAATTTATCTGTCACCGGCCAGTACTGGCTGTTATATATGTACATATGCCCCGGTTCTCCACCATGTCACTCAATCGGTCACTTTCGTGATGCGATCAGGGCGCTAGGGGATTGTTATGTATGCTGGGAACTAGCTGGTAGAGGGTTATTCCTGTGAAGCACATAACGCGAGTATGTCCAATTTTTTTGCAAGTTTGTATTTCATTTAGAACAATCCGGTGGGTTAGAGTCAGCGTTTAACGTCCCTAGCTTATAAGTGAAGAAAGAGATTCCACACACACACCACACTGTGTGGGTGCCTGCCAGAACTGGGGTCTGTTTCTTAAGTATGATGCCTCGATAGGCTCGCCCTTATCACGTGACTTGTCGTCTGCCGACGGCCGCTCGCAGCCCCACTGCGGCGATAGCAGCCGTCCTATCAACTTAGCGTATGCAAGGCGGTGCATGTGTAAATTTCACATTGATAGACGAGTTTGCTGTGTATATTACACGACAATATTGATCTTAAAGAGGTACATCGATGTAGAAAGATTATGGGACCAGCACCTCACTGAAGTTGGTAACCTACTATCATTTATGGTATCCCCCTATCATACTAGATATGTCCTGCATCCCTATCTATTCGAGGTACATGAGAGCCCTTTCTACAGAACACCCCGAAGTACATGAGAAGTTCATGCATAGAGTGTTCACTTTACATTGTTCTAAAGGTAGATACAATGGTGTATGGTCAGATATGACTCTGGAACAGACTTACAACAGAGCAGGGAAGACTACCCTCTTTAAAGGCATCTCACATCACACAGCGGCTAGAGAAAAATATGTTAAATCACTTCCATTTTTGGCAAGTGTTTCACAAAATGTGAAATCAATGGCCAAAGTTCGACAAATGGAATCATCACATTATAGTGATACAAAAAAGGTGACCTCAGAAGACCAACAGAAGGTAGATAAGATGAGACAGATACAAAAAAAAAAAAAAAAAACAGAGGGACCTACAAAAGGAGAAAAAGCACCAGCTTTAGATTTGATTCATGTCCACTTGAAAGGAGTTGAAGAAATAGAAAAAGCAATGATGGATGGAGCAAACAAGATTGAGACACCAAAGCTAGCCACATTTTCAACAAATCAGGAAGCAAAGTTCGTAAAGAAGCAAAGTTTGGTAAAGATTTACCAAGATGAAACAAAAGTTACTTGTGTGCTTTGCTTTTACCATCCAGATCCACAGTATGCCTTTTCACATCAATGGACTGGTTATCCTTCATCCCTTTTTTAGATAGAAGACCAAGGGCATGCAATGAGAAAAAGCAATAAAGCTGACTATTTAGCTGAACTGATAGACTGTGCAAAGATACTTATTCCAGAAGAACTGCCGATTGTTGATGATGAAGTGATGACTGTGTTTCTTATTGATTTTATGGCATTTGTCAACAAATATCAATCGCTGGAGGCAAAGACATTTGATGACATGCAAAAAGGAATGCTGCAGAAAATATTGAGACTGAAGCCACAATCATGCAATTGCATCAATGTAATAGTAGACCGATATGATTTTGATGATGCACATAGTCTGAAATCTGATGAGAGGAAAAGGAGACAGGCTGGGAGGTCATCGCGATAGTTTCAACCTGCAAAGTCTTTGGAGATACCGGACTGGAGATTACTGATGGACAATCCTAGAAATAAAGCCAATCTTCTTCACTTCATTGCGATCAGCATCAAAGATTATCAAGATGCCATCTCAAATGATGTTTTAGTTATCCTTGGTGGAATGATGGAGGATGGTAGCTGCACGCTAGAATTGAATTCTAGAACATGTTTTCCTTTGGACTTAGATTGCTCTGATCATGAGGAGGCAGACAGCAGATTAGTAGCCCACCTTGCTTACTGTGCGCATCATCTTGGCTACACAAATACTGTCATCCATGCAACAGACACAGATATTATTATATCGTGCCTTTATTATTTTTCACAAATGAATACATTGGATGAACTCTGGGTCCAGAGAAACAACATATATTCACCTTTACATCTGTTGATGAAGGAGCTGTGTCGGAAACTTCAGTTGGAACCTTTTTTTAAAGTTGGTGCTACACTATTGGCAACATACTGAGTGGTTATGACATAGTCAACTATCCTTTCAGGCGAGGCAAGCGAAGAGCTGCAAAAGTGGCACTTGATCTGGTTGGACATTTACCCAATCTTGTAGAGGTTGGTGATGATTCTATTGTAACAGAAGACCATATCAATGAGGCCAGGGTATTTTGGACACACCTCTATGGACGACAGGAATTTGAACCACTTGATTTCCTATGACAGCACTTATTTTATCTTCCAAATCCGACCTCAGATCACTACCAGCCATGGAGGTTGCATTCTATCCCCATGTTTTACGAGCCCTGTACCAGCTGATGATATTTAAAAGGGCTAATGTATGCAATCTTGGACTTCCTCCAGGAACTGAATTTGGTAGGAAAATTGTAAATGGAAAACTTCCGCCAATTCTGATGACCAAAAAGGCAAAGTCTGATATTGTAAAACAGTCTCATGCAAATGTAAGTCATCAATGTGCCTTTCCAAGGGATGTTCTTGTAAAAGGGCAAATGTACCATGTTGTGCCACGTGTTCTTGCCTTGGACTCCCAGACAAGTGTGGACGGGTTAGCAGTGAGACTTCTGAAGAAGAATATGATGATGATGAAGATGATGATGCATAGATTAGTTCATGAATAGTTTATATCAGTTTACTCCATTATATCTGCCATCCAAATAATTCACTGTGATGGATGCAGTACATGTATTTATTACTTGTATTATGTAACTTTTTATGGCGTGTATATCAATATGGTGTTTTTTTAAATATTTGTGTGTATATCACGACTTTTTACTTCATTAAAGCCTTAAAGATGGAGTGTAACATTTGTTTGGTAAGATAGTTATATCAGCATTAGGCCTTTAAAACAGTTACTGTATTTGGTACATACATATGCATATTGTCTTCATGAGAATATGGTCTGTGTCTACCTCATAAATAGAAATATTATTTATCTATCACCATTTCATTAAGGATTTAGGATTTTGTACATAAACTTCAAAGGTTTGCTTATAATGATTCTTTGTAGTTAAGGTACATGTGATTAAGTTTTCAGCATATTTCGTTGATGTTTACCTGCTCATGATGCCCAAAAGAGCCGCTATATACTGAACTTTTTTTGCTGTCATTTTAAATAAACAAATCAATATTCCTTATTTGTTTCTTGAAGATTCAATGATGAATTCAGTTTTTATATCACCATATCTTCACATATCATTATAGATATTGTCCAATACACCAACATCCCAATTTTGGTAAGATAAGGGTAGGGGTCAAATAAAGCACAATTTATAAAGTAATACATGTATCTATATTTATGTAACATGATATAAAAGTAGAAAATTATAAACTAAACCAGTATTAGAGTGTGCAGTTTGTCAGTGCATTTTTCTCTTACAACATAAAAACAAACTTACACACCAAGCTAAATTGTCTCGTATATGTCTGGACAATAAGTGTCTAAAGTCAATTTCAGTTGAGATGAAGGCGGCCATCTTGGATTTTTTAATCCATTTTAAGTTAACTGCAGTTCAAAATACTTGAATACAATTACAAATGCTCTGATCAGTTATAAACACAAGATAAAAAAGAAGAAAATCTCATAAAATGGGAAATATACCAGCTATTTGAAATTTTTCCGTCAAACGTCATTTAGGGGTAGGGCAGCCATCTTTGAACTCGGCCGTCTGCTACACAAAAACTGAGAAAGCTAATGATATTTTGTTTTGAGAATTTTAAAATAGACCATATGTAGATGTTTTTGGTCAAATAAAAACCAGATTAGAGAATTAGTTTTTAAACTAGGCTTTAAGCAAATATTGGTATATTCTGAAACCAAAGTGATTTTTTACCGAAAATCTGTAAATTATGATGATTATTATATTTATCTGGTATTTGTAGGCACTTTTAACTCTTTGGCTATACTTCTACAACTGTTTTGAGTAGACAGAAACCAGCAAGAAACCCTGTAAGGCCAATATTGGTATTTGGGGAGCCACCCATTGAGAAGCAGTCGTTCGACATTTTTCAATATGGTTGAGTTCAGAAAATCGTGTCCTGAAAAGTTGCGCAAGAGTTTCAGCATTGCCAACGTCACGTTTCATGACCCCAATGGATACCCCCCATAATGGAAATCATTAGATTTCTTTTTTCATATCAACAAGTATCACTAATTTTGCGGTAAATCCATAAAAACTTCCTATAAGAATGTCTGAATATTTTGGACATTTTCAATGTCCATCGTCTGAGACTTTTTGAAAATCACCAGGTGGCAGCAAGTTGCCAGACACCCCCCAACAACAAACACTGACTTACTAAAATTCCATTTCTGTCATGTGCTTTGCCACCTAGTGACAGAAAATACTATGTATCTCAGACGATGGACATTGAAAATATCCTCTGCACTAAATAGTCAGACACTTTAACAATTCAACAAAAAACATTTTTACTCGACAGGAGTGTTCGCGCTTTGGAAGTTGGCTGACAGACACCCTTGGGACTCCATGACTTGAAATATTCCTACTATTTCAATACACTGTCCACATCTTTCACCTTTTGCAAGACACTTACTAAAAATATCTACAATCTAAGATATCCTGTTATGGTAAACATTTGAAAGAAGTTACTTTAAATAGTGTAAGAATTTTAATCATTAATCATACTATGTATTGATAACATAAACCAAGTTATTGCTCATATATATTGTTTGGTTCAGTTATAAATATGGCATTTGCCAATAAACTATATTCAATAAACACATTAAAAAAGATGAGAATGAACAACTTTTAAAATCAATCAATTAATATGTCTAATTGAATTAAGATACTATACCAAGATTAACATTTTATCGAGCAAAATACACCAAATTCATATAATATTGGCGGCCATATTGGAAATGGGAGATTATAGTCATAAACAATGGACACTAAAAAGCACCCCAGGATCTTTCTAATTATTTATTAATGTTTAAAACAGAAAAACTATACAACAAGTAAAAAATGTTTACTCTATTTTACATGTATTTTAACATTACCGAGTGCCAAATTAAAAATGGCCGCCAAAGGAGGTCAAAGTGGAATGCAGAAATGCCAACCACCCTATTTCTACTCCAAAGGGGTCCCTTTAACTAAAAAACATGGTTGGCAGGTGTGACTATTCCATGTGGGTAGGAGATACAATTTGGATTTTAGCCCCCAGACTATTATTGAAATTGGAAATATATATATATTAAAAAATCAAAAGTGTCATATGATATGTCCTTCCAGTGGTCCAGTGGTCCAGGACTCCAATAAATCAGTTCAATAAACTTGCTAATAATGCTTTTCATCAAAGAAACACTTTTGATTGAACTATCTGTGCTCTTGCACATGTGCATAACACACACACATGATAATATGGTTAAAAAAATATCATAGGTGTCCAACATTAATAAAGGCTTATCTATGAAAGCTTCCCAACTTATCTAGACCCACATGTGCAATGATGAATACAAGACTCGCCTACTTTCAAAACATTAGTGGATTGACACCATCTAAATTATGTCCTACAAAAAAATTGCTGACTCACAGGCGAGTCACAGCTAGATAAATCGCCAGTGCATGCTACTTGCTGCATCCTGCCTCTAATAAAATCATTTAAAGCTAGCAGGAGTCTAGACGCTAGCTGTGAGCTGTATAACATAAACAGTGGACTGATTTTTTGCGTACTTGAGGACTCCTTAAGCTGAAAATAATGCGTCCCAGTGTGAATTTATGGCGTCCCTTAATCATTCGGACGTCGTCAGCGCGAACACTGCACTTATAGTAAGTTTTTATGGATTTACCGCAAAATTAGTGATACTTGTTGATAGTTGCATCACTTATTTGCACATTAAAAAATTAGTAACAGGTTGTGCACTGATCCGTGGCACCTACACGTTAAATACGTACAGGTCAGGCGAGTGAATGCAAATGTGAATGATGAGCACTTCTGCGCTATATACGGTAGTGATGTGCTGTATGCTCCCCGGGGAGTTGAGAAAGATATAGCGTGACAAGGATGCCAACGGCCTGGTGTGAATGTTAAGTCGTGAGAGCGCTAGAATCATGACTATAAACCACCACATTTACATTTACGTTTAGTACAGTAGAACCTCTCTATTAGGACCACCTTTGGGACCAGTGTTATGGGGTCTCAGTAGAGGCGGTCTTTATAAGGAGGTTAATTTTGGTAGGTTTATGAAGGTTTGAGACCATAAAAAGTGGTCTTAGTATAGAGTAGGTCTCAAAAAAACTCTCAATAGAGAGGTGGTCTTAATTGGAGGTTCTACTGTAGTTAGTGTGAAAAGGCACCTAAGAAGCGTGCGAAATATTATTTTGCTTAAAATTCTAATTTGAAATTTGATATTTGAACAGCAACAAAAGACAGATAAAAAATAAAATTCAAAAATGAGACCACATATTGTTCACTACATGACGAGACTCTTATATTATAAAATTATTTGATTAGAGCATTATATTGCTTAATCATAGACTCACACTCCAGTTGTTGATATTCAGTAAAACTTTGCCCTATGGACACCTCACTAATAGGGACACCTCGTAATCAGAGACACATTTTCATTCCCACATTTGCTTAATATTTTGTCTAAAGATATTTCATCAATGGGGGCAGCCCGAGGCACCTCCTTTGTACTCCCACTTGTGTCCCTAATAGGGAGGTTTTACTGTATTATTTTGCACAGTTTCGTTACGAATTATTTCACTCAGTGCTTGATATTAAGGTTACACCTTAGTAAAATGCTTGTATTAGATACGATTGTTAGTAGAATTTATGCCTAGCAATAAATGAACAATAAGACTTGAGAATTTGATACATGGCGTGTAATTTAATTAGGTAATTATCTGTTTCATGTACAACATAACACACACATGAAGGTACACAATACTTATCTGAAGATATGCCATCTTGGATCCTCCTACCATGCTACATTGATATAGAATTCAAGATAGCAAATTGGGATATCATATAATACACTATACATGTATAAACTAATAACCAAAGGCAACTACATCAATCGGTATAAAAAGTTCTTTGAGCTGCTCATACCATATCATATTAAAACAGAACAAATTATGAAGTCAAAAAGGTACGAAATTTTATTAAAATCACAAATTTTCGCATCTTCAATGCTTTCATTTTTTACTTGAGAAAGCAGTGAAGACGTGAAAATTTGTGATTTTAATAAAATTTCGTACCTTTTTGACTTCATAACTTGTTCTGCATCAATCGGCTTTGAGAAAATAGTCCATTCTAATAATCAAATATCTTTTCAAGCTGCTTACCTTCCACAAAGGAGCCCTGGCAAAGCTGTCGAGCAACATTCCCTTTGTGCCTTTGGGAAACACAGCAGTACCGAGCGAGGTGTAGCCCTGGAACACTCGTGTAAAACACTCCTGAAATGTGACGCTTAAGTTTTAATATAAATTTCATATTTCAGAGTACAAATGGGTTTGTAACCAAGATGCAATAAAAAACTGTTGGAAAACGATAATACGTTGCGTATTAAATGTATGGTCTTCAAATTAAGTTATTTTTCACACTTCATAGTTAACAAACAAATATTTTCCCTGAACAGTATGACAATTTCTTTTAACTGTCATTAAGACAGAAGAAATTTGCATAAAACTCTTAATCAACAAGATAAAATTTACATCAAAATCAAGAATTCTTTTTTTTTACCCTTTCGTGTTGCGTTGGAGTGCCAAAATGTACAGTTCGTGTCACGTCAGTTGTACCATCTCTGAAGAAACAATGCATGAATATAAGATGCAAAATAAATAAAAAAAATTTGTTACGATATTAGATTTAAAAAATAAATAAGCAATCAAAAATTGATATGTAAGTTGGTATATTTTGGACATTACAGATGGTCTCATAGTGGTATCTTTTAGTCTTATATCTGTATTGTTTTGGAGACTTATACTCTAGCGAATATTAGAAATTATGAGAAATTTGATTTTTTTTTCTTTAAAATGATATTTCCTACGTTTCGACACTTAAGTGTCCTCTTCAGGGAAATATATTACAAAATAACAAAATATAAGCAACATCTAGTCAAAAAAAATAACAATAAAAATGAATATTACACACAATGCCAGTGATAATAAATCTAATTTGATTGTAGGTTATAAAACCAACATATTATCCAATATATGAGTTATATTTCTAATAGTAAAAATACCTATACGTAATTATTATATTATGAGCATTTCAAATTAAATTAAAGATTGATTTGTATAAAAATATACAGTACCTGTACTGCCCGCCTGAGTCCACAAGGTAAATCTCCTCTTTATTTATCACCTTATCCGTCTCTGCTGTAGGCCTGCAAAAATGTCAATACCCAATGATGGCAGACCCAGGTTTTTGGAAAAAGGGGGGGGGGGGCAATTGATGGCGGACATGTAAATAACTCTATGATAATGAAGCATTTTCGTGGGAAAAGGTGGGGTGCGCGCCCCCTGGATCTGCCTATGCTCAATACTTCACAATTGTCATTCAAGAACAAAAAAATTAACTCGTGACCAGAAGGTCGTGGGTGTGATTCCTGGTGAGGTCTGGTGGTGGGTGTTGAGCAAACCTACCTCTAACAGGTTGCACACTGCTCCGTGGTACCTAAATATAACATAGGTACATGTTGGGCGAGTAAATGCTAACGTAAGGGATTAGCATGTCTGCGCTACGGTAGCAATATGCTGTATGCTCCCCTGGGAGTTGAGAAAGGCAGTATAGTGTGACAAGGATGCTGCTAATGGCCTGGTGTAAATGTAAAGTCGCTAGAGCACAACAAACTATGAATTGCGACTGTAAATAAGCACATTTACATTACATTTAAACTATTCTGGCTGATATTCTAATTAAAGGAATCATACAGGAAACGTTTTAACAATTTAAGGAATATTCCCTATGTACGAGTCACTGGTTCTCACCTGTAATGTATCACTGCAGCATTTGCTCCCACTGAGGATATCGTATCGAAGCTCAAGCTCACAAAGTCGGCCTGAGCCCTACAAAATACATAGATGCTGACTGAAACAAGAATAAAAGCTTATTTCAACCATTTTTGTTGTTGCTACTTTTGTGCAAAATCTAATATTAGCTTTATCCATAGTGCCCAGAGCAAAAATCGTTTATTCTCCACTTAGTTACCGTATACGACCATCCAAGCACCCAGGGCCGTTAAATTGAAATTTTCTCAAACTGGTGGGTGGGCTGTTACACAAGAGTGCAGTTACTACATAATTCTTACGGACATTTAAGAAAAAAGGGGGGAGGGCTGTTACGTGAGGATGGGGGGCACTTGAATGGTCGTATACGATTTATTAAATCATTTCAAACGATTCACTAAAACATATCATTAATTTTATCACAAGAGTGTCCCTATAATTAGCAAGGTTTTACTGCACGATCCGCGGACTGTGAAAAAATAAATTAGATCACTTCTAGCCAGCAATAAGAACAATAAAATTCAATTCAATCCTAAATTCCTAATATTTTGCAGATTTTAATTCAATAGTGATACCTGAAAGTAATACCCTTTGTTAATTGATCCATTAATCCAAGTGTTTTTTATTGTAGGCATACTGTAATTTAGTTTTATTTTAGAAGTTATTTGAAAAGGAACCATGGAGTTCGAAAATGTTTAAAATCAAATTCTCAGCTAATACTAAATTTTGATATATGTGTTTTATTTTATTTTGACAAGTACTAGCATAGAAAAAGAAATACAAGAACAATAATCATCTTGAGTTATACTTGTACTTTTGAACTATATTTTTGAAGCTACCTGAAGCTTTCGGACATCTTCACATGACCTTTTTCCTTGGGAAAAAGGCCATGTGAAGATGGCCGAAAGCTTCAGGTAGCTTCATAAATATAGTTCAAAAGTACAAGTATAACTCAAGATGATTAACAGAACTTGGAACAAATGAATATTCAACATAAGAACAATATTATTAATAATATTATACGAACAATAATAAATCTTCAAAATAGCTTTTGGATGTTAGCAATGAATATGTACTATTTAACAATTTCAACATCATCCACAAGATGACCAAAAAGACCACTGTGATACATTCAACTTTTTACTCTGTAGTTCCTAATGCTTACTTTTTAATATATTAATTATAATTCTTTATAATGTCTGTATGTTCTTGTGACTGATACATTCAGTTATGAGACCAGAATGATACCTTGCCATAGAAGAGAGAAAGAAGAATATAATTGTATCCACAAGCAAACTTGGGAAAAACACGTTAGAAAACTCTATTATTATTAATATGTGAAATAGCACTGCGCCGTACTCCCTGAACTTCTGCAGCATGTCAGCACCACTGATCTCGGTCACTCGGTTGCCCTGAACCAGCTGCTGTTCCAGCCAGTGCAGGTACTCACACAGCGCCACAGCATCACGCAGCTACACACCGCAGGGGGCAACATACACACATAGTTTTACTGCTCTGTTGATTAGGTACATAGCATTCATGGTTTAACACGAACTTTTTTTTTTGCGAGTCCGGCAGGGCATGTGAGTGTCCAAATCCACGTGCCCTGATCTCATTTTTATGTGCCCCGAAATTTTCTAGCTAAACAGCAGACGGCAAAATAAAAAAAATAAAAACAAAAAATAGTTCAACTATCTGAGGGCAACATGAAAACTTCATTTATACAATGTATGTTTCACCATAGGGAATACCAACATTGTGGATATGATGGTCGAGTTTGGCTAAAATATGATAACTGGCACTTTTTTATGGCTTGCCCATCAGGGCACAGGAGTCAAAGATTTGATGTGCCCTGACTTAGATTTTGTGTCCAGGACACCAGGGCACTACATATTAGCAATAAATTAGAAACAAAAAGACATAGTTTTACATTATTTATTGTTGCGTACGTTTAATATTTGAACAAAATGCACAATAGATGCAGCTAGACAACGCGGCAGGTAAATGTAAATGTGGTGGTTTATAGTACTCATCCCAATCTGGCTCTCACGACTTTACAATTTACACCAGGTCATTGGCACATGTATTGATTATCATTTGATCAGTTCTCGCATGCTTATATCGGCAGCACAATGCTTATCACTCACTCACCCTTTCAACCCGATGACCTGTACCTATTTAACATGTACGTGCCATGGAGCAGTGTGCAACTCCTTTATATATTAGGGATGAGTTTGCTCAACGCCCACCACCAGACCCGACCGGGAATTATCAATTGTCGATGTGTTAATATGTCATATGTGGTTTATTTTTCAAAAGGAACCTGTAGTGTTCAAAATCGATCAAATTGTATTCAAAATTCAGATTTTAGAATTTATTTTGAAATAAAAGCAGGTAATGAATTGAGTAATTGAATAATGTAACTGACATAATAGAAAATTCAAGATAAGTAATATGAAGAAAAAAAAAGGTTCTATTGTATATAACATGACAGTGTTTTGGAAGATTTAAACCAACCCCCTCAAATCTAATAATACTTACATGTGCATTTCGCATTCCTTGAATCTCTGTTTCATTTTTCACAGCTTTCATAGGGGCAATTGGAGTTGTTTCATTTAAGCAAGCATTCTGGAAATAAAATGCGGCTATATATTTGTATTTTGTAGCAAAATATTAAATATTTCTTATATAATATATTCATACAATGCTACTAAAAATAGTGTTTTGTTTATAAGAGAAGTTTGAATTTTTTTTCTTTCTATAACACAGATCATTGATTTACTATTTTATAGAGTTTGCACTTACGATGTGAAACATAATATTATATAAAATATAATGTGATTTACCTCTGGTACGGCACTAAAAAGAGCTTGATTCGATTTTTCACTGATCTGAAACACAAAGAAATCATTTCATACGTAAAATGTTTAAGTGTCAGCAAAAGTAATTCGTTGAAAACACGCAAAGAAAGCAAAATGACTTGCGCGCTACAATTTCATACAGTGCACACTGTACGTATACTTATAATGTCACTTCGCTGAACAGCGGCCATAGTTAATGTAAAATACACCGTACACGACCATTCAAGCACCCAGGGCCGTTACATTGAAATTTTCTCAAACTGGGGGGGAGGGCTGTTACACAAGGGTGCAGTTGCTACATAATTATAAAGGACAATTGAGAAAAAGAGGGGAATTGCCTGTTACGTGAGGGTGGGCACTTGGATGGTCGCATACAGTATTACATAAATGTAACATGTAAATGTGTTGTTTTATAGTCGGCAGCAGATTCAATTCAGCGCACAATGCTAATCACTCACCCAATCACCACGGAGCAGTGTGCAACCTGTTAGGGGTTTTCGGGAATCATCGAACCCACCACCATCTGGTCACAAGTCCAACTCCCTAACCATTCAGCCACGGAAGCACACTATATCATGCAACACCAGGCCTTACGTACCCATATCCTGGCGGCGGGTTGTGCAGCCAACTCCTCCAGTTCTCTGAGAACTGCTCCGTAGGGCCGCAATGTGACGCCCCCCACGTTATCAACGGACAAGTGCTTGCGGCAGTCACCAGTCAGCTTGTCCTCATCAACGAACAGGCTGCGGGACCGCAGTGGTCAAACGTCAACGCAACACAGTTCTGTCACCGATGCATTTTTAGGGAACGATCATAAATAATGATACCGAGGGGGGGTCGTCCAAAAAGGATGGGGGGGTCGTCCAACTTTTAAAATGTTGATCGGGGGGGTCGGCTAACTTTTTCTTCAAGCCCCCCAAAAAATGGATGACCCCCGCGGTATCGTTATTTATGATCGTTCCTTTATATTAAAAATTGTCACTATTTTTACCATATCATTCATTTCATGATTTTTTTTTTTTACTACTTAAGATTTTATGTGTAAGGCTCGTTGTCTATTGTATCATAGTAGTGGATTTTATTTCTTTACAAATATATACTTATTTTCCAAAAGATTTGCTAAAATAACAAAAGAAGTATCCACAATGTCTGTTAAACGTGTTCAACATCTGTCATCATAAGAAAACGTTAAACAAATATTTTGGTTACTTCTTTTCCAAATTAAGCATATATTTGTATAGAAATAAAATCTAATAATATGATTTTTTTGTTCTGTAGAACAGCTTATGAAAATAAAATTGACGTATCGTAATTTGCTACATGGAGGACCGGACAAAGCCTGCATTATTAATGCAGGCTTTGTCCGGTCCTCCATAAATAATTTATGTAGAGAGCGGTGACAGGATAAACAACTCAGGAGACGTCTGTTAATTGCAAAAAGTGATAGAGCTCCAAATGGACAATTGTTAGTGGCATCAAATAACAATGACTATTCTCGAGTGTTTTTAAAATAAAACAAGAGCCTTTTAGAAAATAATTAGCCTAATATAACCTCAAAAGCTTATTAAAACGGAACAGATTATTAAACTAAAAAGGTACGAAAGTTTTATTAAATCACAAATTTTCGCATCATCATTGCTTCTTCAAGTGAAGAAGCTTCGATGATGTGAAAATTTGTGATTTAATAAAACTTCCGTACCTTTTTTAACTTCATAATCTGTTCTGTTTTAACACGATATGGTACGAGCAGCTCCAAGGACAACGTTTTTATACTCAAAAGCTGCAAACTCACAGTATTTTGTCCATGGTGACGACGACGTAAGAGAAGAATGAATGTCTGAGCCGCGCAGATTGAGCAGATACGCGATGTCATCGAGCATCGTGAGCACCAGGGCAGACGCTTTCTTCTCCTTCATCTTCAGACGCACTTTGTCCACTTTGTCTTGCCAACTCATGCCTGTTGTAAAGAAACAAATTTGCAGCAAAAACACAAAAAATAATAAGCGCACCCCAACAATTTTTCGCGGTTTATGCATTTGTCGCACTCTGACCCCACGGAACATGATAGCACAACGCGCCCGGATGGTTACATGGTTATCTGAATACGGAATAATACCGGCGTGTTATAGTCTTACAATATGGCGCCGCTAAAAAGAGCAAGATTTGTGTAATATTTAATCTGCATTAACAGGGTGGCACGCGCTAATAAGATCGAATACGGTATGTTGAATGTCCATTTCTTTCAAGTTTTCATTCATATTCTCATTGTAAAACTACACTTTGAACTTGTATTAGTGACAGCTTACCTTAAGCTTTCGGACATTTTCAAGAGAATGTCCGAAAGCTTCATATGAGCTTTCACTAAAACAAGTTCAAAGTGTAGTTTTAAAACGAGAATATGGACTATCTATATTAGAATCGGATTTGTGGTAGAGAACCGTGAATTTTGTAACCTTTTACTGCTTGATATTTCTAAAAAATTTAACAAGATGAAACATTTTGCTTCATGGACTTTAAAACATCCGATATATCACTAAAACACAATGAAACCTTTCAAATACAACTCAAGCCTGTGAGAAGACTATCCATAATAGAATGTGATTTGTAAATTTTTAATGTTAATTTTCTACCTCTTCTTTTGTACAGCTGAATTTATTCAAAAAATTTCAAAAAAGGTTCATGAGAGACGAAGCTGTTTACGGAATAACAAGTACAGTACGTATATAGTAATGTTTTAAAACTTTTACTGCTTGATATTTCTAAAAACAATTAGTAAGATGAAACATTTTGATTCAAAAGATCAGTTATATCAATAAAATACAATGAAACCTTTCAAATACAACTCACATGTACATGTACTATAACTAGGGGCCAGTAGCTATTCCCTAAACTAATTGGAATAACAACTAGAAAAAGAAACTCTTTGCACCTACATTGTATTTAGTAAAATTTAGTTAATTTAGCTGAATAGTTCTACAATAATAATGTGACTGATAAAAAGGTTGTGTAAGTATTTTGTATTCTGTTTTATTTGATTAGTATCTTACATACAAAATAAATAAATTAACATTTCACACATGCTTACCCCCCGGTACTGCATGTCTTCAGTACTTACCTGTATACTTATTGCCGAGGGTCATGAGTGGGTTGGTCGGTGGAGGCGTTTGTCGTTCCAAACCGCATCGATCAGGTTCTCAGTGACTGACACCAGGCCAAACCCGTTACCTTGCAATGTCTTTGCCAGTGGTTTATACATCGCTAAAATTAATTTCAACATGGAAGACGTGTAAAAAATGAGCAGCATATTCATATTGCAATATATTATTCGGTCTTTTTAAACCATCATTACATTACGGACACTGATCTTCTGAATATGTAGCACATGCCTACACAAATAGATTATTTCAAATCACTTAAATTTACATTTTAAATTCCTCTATCTCATGTCTAAATGATTACCATAGAATGATATTCAAATTGCATTTAATAAACATTACCACTGGACATTAAAAACGGGTCGACACCGACTTTTCCACCAGCTGGCAGCACCTGTAACATAAACACAATGTAGATGGATTACAGGACACATCAAGCATTAATGTGAAATAATCGGGAAGGCTATGTAAAGTTATTTGGAAGATCATGGAATCAAACTCACGGTCTCCCATCCATGATTCAGACCAGTCATATGTCATGGGCGGACGTGCTAACCACTGCACCAATCTCCCTTGACAACATACTTCGGTTCGCACCTGTATAAATCTTACGCAATGGCACTTTCCGGCCTTGATACTATTATCAGCCTATTAGACTCACAGCCTTTATCACAATCATAGCCTACTTAAGCTACCGATTATTACGAAGCAGTCATCTAGGCACGTGAGCCATGCAATCTTGGGCCACTTCTTTCACATTAACCCATATAATCTCTAACCACTAACAAGTGTATTATGCTTGTCCTATATCACTCACGCACTTACTTGTCCTTATTAAAAACAAAAATCAGTCATCTGTAAACAAATGGCCATGATTCAATCAAAGAAACATGTTCTCTTCGTATAGAAAATCACGTGAAAAAGGAAGCTGTTAATGTCAAAATCACAAAATTGATGATGGACTCTTGCACTGGGGGTGAGGGTAGGGTGGGGATGTCAGTTTTCAACCAAGGGGCATCATTCAAAATAGAAAATATGTTTTAATAGCCACACACTATCTGTGCAAGTGTGGTAAACTTCCACATAAAATAAAGCTACTATAGCATGGTGTACACCAGATATTGATCATAAACGTCTGAGAACAGGTCAATTTTCATGCCGGGAGCATGATTCTAAAAAAGCAATAATCATTTGATAGCCATATGTGTAACAGTCCGGTGAAAATCAAACGAAAAATGAAGTAGATGTTATTGTGCAAGTATATAAAGATGATAACAATAACTGACAGTGTCATAGTCAGTTGAAAATACTTAAAAACAGTCTAAAAGCCCCATCTATCATTTGACTGTGAGTTAAAACACACAATAATACAATGAACTTGCAATTGACTAGAGCACTGCACACCCAGGTTGTTTGTTATTTAAATAAAATTTTTAGGCACCAAACAATTAGCACACAATATTACTACTTTAGAAATTATTGCTTCCCGGTGCCAAAGTGAAATAATAAAATTTCTAGTAAGATCTAATGTAAATAAACATGTTCAAATCCCCGATTATCGCCATGCACGAACTGGGTGTGCATGCAACAAATTGTACCATAGATCATATAATTTAAATGAATCATAACAATTGTGTTTATCATGTGACAATATAAGTAAGTAGCTTTATTTTGACACACCAAACACTATTGGGGGTTCATTATTAGCTGTGGTACGATTGTTTGAACAATAAAATGCACGAACTGGGTGTGCAGTGCTCTAAGTATAAATAAATATGTACCTTGCACAGCCAGTCGGCTTGAGATGGCGTTTCTGGAAGTCCTGAAAAACAGAAGAATACAGATAAACAATAATTATGATGTATTAACAATAAAATCATTATGTCAGATTATTTTAGAATAATACATATGGCAGGTTTATGATCTCTTCCATTTAATTGTAATCACTAAAAACATTTTTTTTTGTGTTTTTTTCTGTTTAATTATATGTATCAAGCTTTCATTTTGATATGTTGAGATTGATAGGCAGTAAAATAATCTCTGGAATGCTTTGGTTTACCATCTTTCATAAGAGTCCAGTTGGCATCAAGTTGGGCATTAGCCTGGAGAAAATATCGTCCATCAGTCCAAAGTGCTGCTTCCTTTTGTGTTACAACAGCAGTTCCTTTAAAACAACAAAAGTTCAATTAATTAATTGAAGTCCTAACAGAGGCAAAAGGAACAAAACAAAAATGGCCATCAAAGATTGTTTTTGAATCAATAGTCTAACAGTAATTACTTATGACCTATGATTAAAATAATTCAATTGTCAGCAATAGTGTTATTAGTTATATCATTCTAGTTTAATTCATGACAAAGAAAAAGTGAATACATGAATATTGATTATCATTTGCAACTTCAACAGCAGACAATATGTCGTTCACACGATAATATATTGATATTCTATACAAAAGTTAACTTTGTGAGCTGCTATTACAGAAATAAGAATTGTTGTGTGATTCTTAAGATAGACGGGTCAATATATAATTCACCCCCAAAAAATTGCAAAAGTTTGTTTTATGGTTGTTTTATGTTAATATGGGTTTAGTCTACAACATACTAAAAGTCCTCCAAAATTCGAGCATGGGAACGTTACCATTTTGAAGATAACTTTTATTGATTTAAAGTCATTTTCCATTAAAATGTGAAAAAATTCAGAAAGCTATAACTCGGTCAATTTTCATGAAAGATCAATGAAACTTGCATCTGTCCCTAGGTTTTCAGGGTCAATCTTTCATATAAAATGGTTTTCAGTGATCTTGATTGACCCCTTGTACCATATCTAGGGGTACCCCCACCCTATATCTCTCATTATAACGCCGTCCTAATCGATAAACAAGCAGTCTTCCAATTCAATATCATTTGAACCAGCATGTTTGCACAACTTTACACATCATCGTCTTCTAACACTGGATCATTTGTCATATTGTCACAGCTGCCATCTTGGCAATGTCCGCATGCACTGGTGCACTCTAGTCCATGCTTCCTGCAGGTACACCTAAGGGCATTGCATCTACCAGAGCAGTTGCAGTGAATCATCTGAATAAGTACATCTGGAGCAGGGCTTTTGTCTGTCATCACTGGAACAAGTTTGTCCCCTTCTACCCTCCATCCCCACTCAGATGGATCCATTTCTTCACTACAGCCAATCCACTCCATAACCTGGTAGTAGGTCCGCAAGGAATGAAATTTACAAGCCGAGGTGGTTGGTGGGAGTCGTTCAGGTGTGACGAAAGTCTTGGCTCTTGCAATTTTCTTACAGAGCATATTGTACCTGATAGATGTCAGGGAGTCTTGCTGATCTGCATTGAACAGTGCCACCATTGCCCTACAACCATTGGCTTCCACAACATCGGACTTTGCTTTGGAAGAGAGAAAGCTTTTTGCACAGTCGTTGATGACTTTTCTCTCTTGGACGTGTTGATGATGCGTTGAAACACCGACTGCTTTCAATGCCGAATATCCTGGAGACCGAGTCACATCCAGTGAAGGCATGCACAAACAACAAGTCATTGCAAACTGCTCCTCCGAGCACCTGCTTGAGTACCTTGATATTGTAGACATTTAACTTCGCCTTGTCTGAGCGGAAATATAGACCACAACATTTGGACACGACTACATGGTGGAGCAAGAGAACAAGCAGATCTGTGTCTTCTCCAATAAGCATGGTCGTTCTGGAAGCAGACATGTTGATGGCTGCCTTCGCAATCTCAACGTCCGCATCTCCTTGTGCTTGAAGCACATCACAGTCTCTCTGCCGCATTCGCTCCATGATCATATGGATCAGTGTCTGCTTGTTTGTCTCATTGGACAAGAAGTCCTCCTTTTTCCCAACAAATTTTGTCACTTCTGTAATGTTCACCTTGTTTGCATTCAGCTTTCGAGTTCGACGCTGATGAGTACCATCCTTTACTAGGCCCAACCTCATAACCATCAAACACAACAGTCGCTTTCCCATAGTGTTTAACAGTGAATGAGGCGTAATCGTCTGCAATCGAACTGTAGGTGCTCCCCTCCGCCCATTTCAAGCGGTGAAGAAGAGATCCTCCATCTAGTACATAGTGATCTGTGACTGGGACAGTTTGTGTCACAGCATTGTCTGATTTGGTCTTAACATAGTTTCTGATAGCTTCTGCCAGCTGTGGTTTTTGTCTGGAGGACGCGCCAATATGTCCTTTGCTTCAAACAAAGACATCGGGTAAGGACAGAGTTCATAGGACATGACGTCATCTAGCCGAAGTTCGCTCGTCTGCGAGACTACTAGAAACCTCTGGAACAAGAGCGCTGGGTCAATAGTACGATCCTCAGAAACTTTCACTTTCTTGCTGGATGCTAGAGTCTTCACCTTCAAACTCCTTTTGTGGGAGTAGGTAAAAACTGAGTGTCCGTCCATCGCTTTTACAATGTCTTTTCCGATATCGAAAAGATCATGCACATTGACATCTCCATTTGCTATGATCCCTGTGATAACACTCCGTAATGACTCATCAGCTGAAAACGGTGTAAAGCTGTCTAGTTTTTCTGCAACTTTACCCATGTCTGCCTCATCTCTGTTCACCCTAGAGGCAGACAACTCCTTATGCTGTTCACTGGTGGTGTAACAACTTGCGGTGAGTTCTTGCATAGCCAGGTTGTAGGCAGATGACACAGTTGAGGACATAGCCCAAACTGTCCTTTGGTGCTCTGACATCCCGCTTCCTCGTGTTAGCCCCCCTTGGCTTTTTAGTGAGCGCATTAGAGTTTGTTCGATCACTAGATCAGAGCCAAGGCCAGCCCAGTATTGGCTGCTGCGTCGGATCACGTGAAACCCAGACTGGAACTTCTGATGTACTTCAGGGTTGTCATCCTTCAACGCATACATCTTCTGGAGATATAGACGAGCGGACTTCAGATAGTTGGCATGACCAGCGGCCGCGAATATTGGCAGGCAAGCTGAAATGGCACTGATATGCATCTCCCAAGACCCCATTCGATCAGCTGCAACAAATTGCCTAGCAATACCTAGCATGTGCTGATAGTTTACCCACAGTTTGCTGGTTTTGGAGGTCCTTGCCAGTTCACTCCTTTCCCAGTTAGTCGTGAATTCTGTGAACACAATCTGATTCCAACACAGACTCCAAGTCACTTTTTCGCCAGTTTCCAACAATGTGTACAGTCTCTCAAGTTCATCCACGTGGTCCTGAAAACTAGGGTCATCCTCCACAATTTTAGCTACAATCTGACGTGTAGACACTGATCCACCAGTAGGTGGCCACGGAACGCTCGTTGCACTGCCTTTCCACTCATCATGTGTAAGACGGCATTTTCACCATACACTGTCTCCACGATCTCCTTGAGTCCACTACCATCCATCAAAGTACCAATGGCACCCAGCACGTTCATGAAGGTATGGAAGCTGCCAAGTAATAGCACCACCTTCCTGATTGGACTATCATCTGCAACTGCATTCGCTATTTCAGACGCCTTCCAGAATAACGGTTGATCGAAGGTAATGACAGTCGGCATGTTGTGTTTTGACGAAAGATTGCATAGGTAATCTAGGGTAGACAAGATACAGGATTTGTTTCCTGGGTTCATGTCGATCATTGGGAGAAACTGTACCGAGGATTCTCCTGGATACTCACACTCCTTGTGCAGTAGATGCATCATGCCTTGCCAGCTTGGAGTGCTCTGGTGGAAACGAAACGACAATTCCCAGCAAATGTCCACTTTGCGATCAAACACATCATGAGATGTGGTGTTTGGGAGAGACTGAAATTCAATGTTACGGATGACATGCTTTGCGAAGCGGTAATCTATGATATCAATATTTGTCATTTCGACAAGTTTCAAGTCAGCCATTTTCTGTCTAGGAATGCCGTGGGTAGCTTGCTTCCCTGGTGTGATAGCGGCTATCATACCCATCCCGTGAAAGGTACCCTTTCCGTCCAACGTAATAATGTTATGATCCACGTTGTCTCCGGCAAATAACAGACAGTGATCATGAACGTCCATGTCACTACCCAACACATCCGGAGCGAGTGAACATGCCGCGTTCACTTCAAACCTTTGAACCTCGGAGTAAGTTGAAGCAAATCCCATTCTTGACAGACTATCGATCAAGAAACGTGACCTATACAAGTGATGCAGTTGGACAGCAAGACCGAGTTGTAAAGGCGCAATTACAGCTTTCGGACGCACTGCTTGAACAACAGCTTGTCCGATACGTGCAACCTGTGTGGACGTATCCTTCCCAACAAACAGATGCTGCAGCAAGAATTGCAAACTTGCAGGGATAAAAGCCAATGCTGCCGTAAGTTTCAGTTCAGCCAGAGTTGGATATGTATCTCCCATTGGTTCAACAGTTGTCTTGATGTCGCTTTTGATGAGTTTTGCTGCAGTTCGGAGGATCGCCCGTTTCTGTGCTTCCTCGTCGTAATCCCGAGGTAAATTGTAGTAATCACGAAGAATGTTACAGGTTTTTTCCCTGAAGGTCACAATATTTTTGACACCAATACGACCCTCGGTCACGAATATAGAGTTTCCATATCGTCTTATCAGTTTTTCCTTGAGGTACTGATTTCCATACGCTGTTGATTTACTGTCTCGCAAGTAATCTCCCATTTTAGCGACAAGGTCCGATATCGTTAGCTGTTCTTCGTCATTTTCCTCCAGGAATACACAAACTCTTTCAAAAGCCTCATCCTGATCACTGTCCTTTGGCCTTCCACATTTTCGTCGTTTGGCGGAGTCAACTGATGTGAACTGTTTTGGAATGCCTCGCATTGTGCGAAAATTGACGTTACATGACTGGTGGTAAACACAGTCTGCTGCATGAAGATCGCCACCAAAGTACTCGATGCGGCTTTGAACAGCAATGGCCCAATCATCCTTCCTTATTTTACACTGATTCAATATCGTTTGAACAAAATCATCTGTCCTAACATGGTACACGGTATCTTCACTGCTTCGTTTCAGGTCTATTTTCGTAGCATCAGTTGCACAGAAAAAGCAATGCGTTTTACTGTCATATGGTCCCAGAGAAACACGAGCGCTTCTTTTTACAGGCAGAGCAGAATCGTCCTTGTTAGAGGCACTAGCAATGCGTTTTTTGTCTACGTAGTAAGACCGACATGTTTTGTGAACACTAGTTCCAGCTTCAACCCTGACGTTGACACCTCTTTCGATGCTAGCACGGTTGATACCTTCAGCTCCTTTCTCTCGAACAACCACTGTCTCCTCACAATCTAAACCTCTTTCGCATAGAGGACAGGTTTCTTTGCTTGCTGAGCTCATATTCTACCCTGACAATATAATACTAGTAATAGCCCATGACCGAAGAAATTAATAAAAGTGCTATAGTACTATAGTACTAAAGTAGGGGAATTCCCAGAACTGTCTACTCACTCATTTCCAAGAACATGAGAAAATCAATAGCGTGCATAGCGGAATAAGCTCCGTGCATGGTGAAAATTTAGGTCAAAATAAATAGCAGTGCATGCACGTTATTTGGCATGTGATAGTAGTAGGTTTGAGAAAAACATGTAAGATACGCATACAGAGTGAACATAGTTATAAATACTGTAATCAGCCGCAAATGATATTGTGCATGAGTATGCTGTATTGATTTTATTAATTTGCAGCCAGATATAGTATAAGGGGCTGTTCAACATCACTGAGAACCCTTTTATATGAAAGATTGACACTGAAAACCTAGGTAAATATGCAAGTTTCATTGGTCTATCATGAAAATTGACTGAGTTATTGCTTTCTGAAGTTTTCACATTTTAATGGAAAATTACTCAAAATTGATAAAAGTCATCATAAAAATTGGTGACTTTCCCACGCTCGAATTTTGGAGGACTTTTAGTATGTTGTAGACTAGACCCATCCTAACACAAAACCACCATAAAACAAACTTTTGCAATTTTTTTGAGGTTGGGGCATTTTGGCGCTATATTGACCCGTCTAAGATGTCACTTTGAAAGAAGAAAATAAATGTTACCCGCAGAACCATCGAAACCAGACACAAAGGCTCTTCTCTGATCACATGGCGCGATGTATTCACTCTAGATAAGCAAAATAAGAAAAATCAAAACAAAAAAATCATGACACATTCATTACATATACACAGTTTAAAAACGGATTTTCATGTATTTACAACATTTATCTTTATAAGACTTTAATAGTACTGGATTTTGCTCAGTACTTCAAGGATGATTAATTTCATCAATTTCATGAAAATAAAAGTAGAATGATTGAATCTTTTTTTCATACCAGATGCGCATCACCAGATGGAACGATATACGCATGCAATTTCTCTGGGACGTATTTTGTATTTCCCATTGCAGCTCTCAGCCGCTGGAGTATACTGGTTGTATTCTTTGCAGGCATCTTATTGTGAAAAAAAATAGATTAAATTAGAGGTACAATCAAAATATGCAGAGCAAATGATATCACATATAACCGACTAACTTGAGTGTCACGTGGAGTTCCTTGTACAACACAAGAAAGCTTACACAAATAACGTATTGCTTATTTTCATTATAACGTCCCAAACGTGCCTCCAGGGTCAGGATCAGGTTGAAAAGCACTACTCGTTCAGCAGGACGAGCAACCCTCAAATATCTACTCGCCCTGCAGAAAAATGTACTCGTCCTCCTAGCTCTATATATCCATGCGAAATTGACCAGAATTGCTACTCGTCAAAAGGACGAGTTGCTGAAACATGGTACTCGTCCTCCACCAGTTTTTATTAGTCAATACGAGTGGACGAGTGGCGAATCCTCACCCTGAGTCTCTAGGATGGTGTTTCATCAACATGAACATGCGATTGACCTCAATGTGTACAAGGAATCAGAAAATGTAATTTGACTCTGATTCTGCTACCAATTGATATTGAATTTTCAGAGGCATAAATTCTTATTAAAATTGGTAATAGATTCGGCTTTTTGCCTTCTCAATAAAAGAGGGAGTGAGTTAAAAATAAAAATTGAATAAAACATCAAATATGATGACAATTTTTTCGTGCTAATTCGTAACCTAGGGTGTACTTGGCCACTTCTCTTCTGAGGGGTCCTTGCACTGCCGACTGCACAGGGACAGACATGGGAAGTGGGGTTGTGTTGATCATATTGGTTGATCAACTAGTCTGTAGACCTGGATTTCTATAGTACGGTCGAATTATCTGGATCTGGATAGATAATTCACAAATTAGCCAGTCTCAGATAAGAGACTGGCCTCCTCTAATGAGGCAACGCGTGAATAGAGAGAGGGTACGTTCTGCCTAAGGGTTGGCAGATAGCCGACTCTTGAAAGTGGTAATAGAGTCGGCATTGACAGTTCCCGGGTTAAGGCTGTTCCACTCCGGGACTGTTCTTAAAACTGTTGATTTCCACAGTGGAGATTGCCTATCGCCGGCTGAAGGTCTTACTATCTTCCACTGGTGAGAGCCCCGACTGGCTCTACCTTGATGTAGTTTAATGCCAACGCTCTCTGGTGGCAAATCCAGGCCTCCATGCAAAAGCTTATAAAATAGGCATAAACGCTGATTACGCCGCCGGTCTGCTAGGCTTTGCCAGCCAAGGTCACGCAGTAGGCCTGTGACTGATATGACACCGCTGGCTCCACGAGCCCAACGTGCTGCTCGCCTCTGAACAATCTCTAGGGAATCAATTTCCTCTTTAACTGATGGGTCCCAAATAGCCCCACAATATTCTAAAGATGACCTGACGATTGTGAAATATGCTGTCTCTCTCAGTCTGTAGGGAGAACCGCGGAGATTCCTACGTAGGAACCCCAGACGTTGGTTGGCACGGGAAACTGTATCCAAGATGTGAGGCCTCCACTGTGAAGACCGGGCTCCATAGTTGTTTGACAGTGTGACGCCCAGATACTTCGCCTCAGGGACAGAACCAATAATCTCACCGCCTAGGGTGTAGAAGTGTTCCTGGGGACCACCCCAGTTATGTGGTAATATACACATATATGAACAAAGTAATGTGCCCCAGTTTTGCCGGGTGTTGGGGACTAGTTAGCACACAATATTGACATAAAAGCCACTCATGGAAACTAAGACACCAATTGCTCTACTACAAAATCCTCCACTATACTTGTCTTTTACATGAGCGATAATTTGAGATTTAATTACGAAACCCACTTTTTCACGCGAACAATTACTGGATCTGAGTAAAAAATATCTTCATGCATTCACCGAATCATACCTTATCTGCTGTTAGTGTGCGTTGTCCACTTTAATCTTTAAGATTCACGTTTTAGTGTGCACTGTACAAATTTGTACTATTTACGACACCGGGCAAACAATCAGTTAATAGCCCCGATCAGTCTGTTACGTTATGAATGTTGTTCAGTTTCGACGCTTTGACACGCTCACTGATAAAGGATACTGTTATTGCTGCGTCGCATCCACCCACACATGCTTTGTACAGCAAACCAGCCATGCAGATACCGCTGTACATGTACTTATGGTGAGTTCGCGTGTTCTTCCGACCTAGTACGCACGAGCTTCCCATATGGGAAATTCACGCGAACGGATGATCCCAGTTGGAAATCATGGTATTTCCCAGTTAGAAGCTCGGTCCTCTGAAATAAACTACGAGTTCACGACTGGGAAATACGACTGGGAATGACCATTGATCACCATTAGGGTACATTTACTAATATAGGAAGCTCGTGTTTTTGAGTTGGGAAATAGCACGCGAATGCACCATTATTAATCATCCTGGTTTGGTATACCTGTAGACGCATGCTTAGGTCGTCACGGGCAAGCACTCTACAAGCCTTAAAGTGACTCTGGTTGGGGGTGCTATCAGGACGCAGTCATGTGCTATCAGGACAGGGTTTGGTGCTGTCTGAATGTTGTGGGCATTGCTAGAACACTAGGTTGGTACTGTCAGAACGAGTGGTGGGCCAGGGGTGTCAGGACAGTGCAGATCCTGTAGACCCATCATATGAAAAAATTGTTATTGGATTATAGTTATCGGTGTGTGGTTGATGTGGAGATGTACTTACTGTTCAGACATTGACAGGTGGTGTCATAATGAGGAGTTATCGTATGTTATTACTACAGTGGGGTGGCGGTGTGTGTGTGTGTGGGGGGGGTTGCCTGTTACAATAGTAGCACTGTGATGGTGCTAGAGTTCAGGGTGTTAGGACAGTGAGGCGGCTATAGACCTCAGTTATGCGAGCAATATTTGTTGTTGAATAGTGAATGGGGGTGGAGCGGGTGTATGGGCGGTATTTATATGAGAATTGATTGGCCGTTATTGATTTTTCATCCCGAAGGGTATATATAAGCTAGTATATAATAATTTCTTAAATATACTACAAGTGAGACATGAACCATTTGAAGTTTGGAGGGAAGGAAGGGGGGGGGGGGCAGGCATTTTAGTTTCAAGTCCAAATATTTCTTTTTTTTCTTTTTTAGAGAATATACATTTTTTCTTTGAATTTTAAGGCTCATTTTTTTCAGATTCAAGGAGGCATGATTATTTTATATATATATATATATAAAATACACACTGTAGTCAAACTTTATTTCTATCTACCGTATACAACCATCCAAGCGGCCAGAGCCGTTAAATTGAAATTTTCTCACACTGGGGGATGGGCTGTTACATGAGATCGAGTGCAGTTACTACATAATTCTTATGGACCAAAAGTTCAAAAAATCAAATATTAAATTTGAAGTTTATATTTTGCACACTGCATATCGGTGCTTGTTCACTCTACAGCTAGTGGTGACACACTACAACCTCTGCTTCAACGCTATTCTACTGATAATATGTTCTCTGCTATATATATATATATATATATATATATATATATATATATATATATATATATATATATATATATATATATATATATATATATATATATATATATATATATATATATATATATATATATATATATATATATATATATATATATATATATATATATATATATATATATATATATATATATATATATATATATATATATATATATATATATATATATATATATATATATATATATCATGAAGAAATTAAGTCAATTTAGTTCATTTTGTTTACTTTAAGTTTCATGCTGATGCAAGCATCAGCAATCTTCAGAACAAAATGGCAGTTACAGAATTCCAGGAACTTGGTGACAAATATTCAGTACCAGAAAATTATTGATTAATATATAGAGTAGTTTACGTAAACCTAATATTACAGTGCAACTAAGAAATACTTTTTGTTGGAATTACTAAATGGCTAATTACTCGTCAGAACAAGAATGAATATTACTCGTCATAACAAGAATGAATATACAGCTATAGGATTGCCAGAAATAATAGTCAGTACACAAATATTATAGCAAGTATGGTTTAGGAACAATGGGGGATTACATACATAGTGCTAAAGGTTATTTTATAGTCAGCTGATTGGTGGTGGTATGAAGTTACAGAGGAGATGTTTTTTCCTGTGTCTGCATTCACTTGGTAATTCGTTTCTTGTATTGAGTGTGGCCAGGTGTGGTTTACATATGATAAAATATTTTTCTCTCAAACACAGTTTACATGATTTGGTAGATGTTGTGTATGGATCTGCCTTTGCTAACACTTTCCAATTTATGGTGTGTGGTATGTTTTGGTCTTTCAATGTCCAAATATATTGGCTAAGTGCGGTGCTGTTTTTTTTTTTTTTGTCTCTGAAGGAGCTTTTGTGGTTATTATATCTGGTTTTAAAAAAGGTTTTCTGTTATGCCTACATATTGTTCTGTTTTGTTATTGTCCTGTCTCTTAACTGTTGCTTGGTATACTATTCCGTTTACGAGGCAGTTGCCATTCAATGGGCATGTGTTTTTATTTCTGCAGTTGCAGTTATTGATACTGTTGTTGCTGTTGCTTGTGTTCTTTTTTCTAATTATTGCTTTATTATGGTTTGAGATGATCTGGTTCATGTTTGGCATGCATTTATAGCTTATCCTGATGGTATTCCTGTTTATAAGTTGGTGATCTGTGTTTAAGAAATGGTGATCTGTGGGGAAGCTTCTATCTATTAGTTTAAGAAATTTTTGTCCTATATTGGTTGTGACATTGGCGCTGAAGGGGGGGTTGAACCAAGTTACTTAAAGTAAACAAAATGAACTAAATTGACTTAATTTCTTCATGATATATAGCTCCCTCTACGGTCGAGCCCTCTTCATGGACACTCCCTTCCAAACTGGAAATCAGTGAAATATATGCCAACTTGGTATGTTTTGTCAAATACTAATTACTAATAGTAATTGAATTTAAGCACAAGTAGGGTAATTATTTATTTTTTTTCGATTTACTTCTCTCATGGGTAAAACATGAGTAGTTGTACGGGTACGGTCCGGGTATGGTTTTTGAAACCACCGGTACGGTTTGGGTATGGGTTGAATGCTTGCGGGTACGGGTTGGGTACAAGTAGACGCACCACGGGTACGGTTCGGTGCGGTTCGATAATTTCCTACCCGTGCAGGGCTCTGTTGCCCACCCGGGGTTACACAGGAGTATTGGAGTAACAGGTGAACTAAAAGCAGTCGTAACTTTTATATATAATTACGTTTAGTTTTACTTTAATTATGTCATGTTCTAGAGAGAAATTCACTTAATTAATAAACTAAGAATATTTAAGAATAAGAATAAGAATAATTTATTTCGATAATACACATTTACAGAATTTGTATAAATGTATAATCATAGCAATAATATATAAATAAATAAATAAATAAATAAAATAAAATAAAGTTGTGTGGACGAGAAAATTAACACAGTATTAAAATATCACAGTCTTCCAATATGTGAACAAACCACTATAAATATAAAACTGAGACTTAGTAATAGCTTGCACAAGATTGTTCTCAGCTGAGGATTCTAATCTCTTTATAAACCCAGTAATAGCATTCCTCAATATTATATCAAAATGACGAACATTGTAGTCTAAAAAAAGTTCTTGATATACTGATACGGTGCTTAAGGTTCATCAGTATCCTAAAAACTCTATTATAAGCAACTTTAATACGACGCAGAAAGTGATTCAACTAGATATGTCAATTATCACTAACTTTGATATATGGAAAGCGTCCCCACAAGGGGGACAAACCAGTGTTAAGGAACAATTCAGTATTTATGACAGGGTGGGGTAGGAGGACTTTAGGGCGGGCCATGAACTTTTGTCACAATGTTGGGAGGGGCGAGGGGGGCTATCAATTTTTTTCACACACTTTGAGGGGTGGGGGACTGCAGAAGGCGAGCAGTGATTATCGCTGAGTAATCGCGATTGGATTAGTGGCGATGGGGCCGCAAGGGAGCGGTGGTAAAAGTCACGAGGAGCAACTAAAGTGCGACGCAGGGATATGTGGGCACTTGCAGTGCGTCAGTTGGCATCAATTTTTTCACACAAAAATTACCACTATTTTTGAGAGATTCTGTGCTAAAATTTACTGTTTTTTTATATTATGGATATCCATCAAATAGGATTTTAGTTAACTGACAATGATTGCATTAACTGTTAAGGGGGGGTCACATGAAAGAGGGGGTTACAAATTTTTCACAGAAGTTTGAGGGAGGGGGGGGGCTAATCATTTATTCACAGCAATTTTGGAAAATCCTCCTACCCCACCCTGTCATAAATACTGAATGGTCCTTGAGATATATATAAAGCTTCAGGGTGTTTCGTCTATACCTACGTATTACTAATGTCCACCACCTGTTTGAGCTTTTTAATTTTAACTTAAAGCTTCTAGATACGGTAGTGTCTACCGATAGCACTTTTGCACTACAAAGTGAATATATGCTATTTATACAGGCCTTGATAAAAATTGATACAAACTATATCTACAGCTGTACATGTAGCGAGTTTGTAAACCCAGCGGTGTGTATAATTGTACAGACACTTTTTAATTATGGCCATTTAGATATGGGCTGCATCAGAATCTGGATACATAAGTTGTCTCACGGGCACTCAAAACTCAGCTTCAAAATACTCCAACATGCCGTTTATGTACAAACAAATGAATCATTCTTCGAAATTTTGTAACTGAGGAAACGATCATAAATAATGATACCGAGGGGGTGGGTGGGCGTCAAAAAAGGTGTGTGTGTGTGGGGGGGGGTCGTCCAACTTTTCTGATTTCCTTTGGGGGTTCGCTGAACTTTTCTATCACGCTAAAATGTACTTCAGCTATAAAACTCAATGTGTAATCATATAAAAATGCATAATACATAAAAACACTATACATGTGGACAATTAACATCCATCCAGGATATCACTAGTTCACTTTCTACGTACATATGCACATGAAATAATGTCACAATCAAACGTAAGTTCAAATCACTAATTACTTCCCCAACAAGTCACTTTCAATCAGCCTCTGTGGTGCTCTATTCACACGCATAGATCGCAGCGGCTGGGGCACATCAGGACCAAGTACCTGAGGAGGTGCTACTCCTGTGTTTGGGGATACACCAACAACCACTTTTGGAGGTGTTCCTATCCACTGTTGCACCTGCTCGCCTGAACATTATCATCAAGTGGTCTCGATAAGGAGGCGGTCTCTTTGTATAAATTCGTCAGGCCCGTAGGAATCAAAATGAGATTGGTAAGGCCATAAAGTTGTGGACTATGATTCTGGATTTTTATTTTTTTCACAAATGATTGGTCAGGCCGTGATTGAATGAATTATTACATTATATTTTATCCCCCACACAAATTATTGGTCAGGCCATGGCCTTACCGCAATAGCCCTTCCTGGGGCTAAAAGATACCAAGATGAATTGGTGGTGGTGGTGGGGGGGGGTTTAGCCGGGAAAAATGGCTTTCTTGTAGTAGAAGTGGTCGCTGTAGAAAGGTGTAAGCTACGCATATATATCTAGCAAAGTTTGCGTTTGCGATCACGTTTATGCACTGCGCACAACTCATGCAAACGCAAAATTAGAGTCACGGAAAGCCCGGTGGCACGTAAAATTTGTGACGTCGTAAAAGTTTTATTCACCACACCCCAGCACAGCCAATTAGGATCAGGTTAATATTTTAAATGACGATCTTTTTACATAAACATTTGTGTGTTCAGGAACTAGACAAATGTGTATGTGTGTCATCAAGACATTTATGGGTATCGATATTTAACTGTAGGGAACAGTACAATATCGAATTAGAGACCACCACAACAAAAATACCATTTTTGGTATAGGTGCAAGCATTACATTTCTTTGTTTTACAGGAGCACTTAATTTCCTTCTGAAGTGTACAAGGAGATACAGCTTTGTCAACAAGTATTTGGGTTAATACAAGTACATTAAATCAAAATCTATTTAAATAAGGTCCTGAAATAGTAGCTACTGCAGCGCTGTGCAAGTGATGGGCAAGTCCTTCAGGTAATCGAACTCAGAAACCTACTGGTTGTGTTCATGGCTAACATCACACATACAAGTCCATGACTCCATTCCAAGAAGGACATTAACCAGCGTCAACAACAACCATGTTCACATGACCATGAGCGTGTGTTCTAAATCCTCAGTGACATAAAGACGAAAAAAAAACCAAAATAAAAAAGCACTTGACAAAACACTTCAAGTTTGGGTTGTCATTGTTGAAATACAAAGTTTCGTAGAAACTATGGATTCAGTTGTTTACATTCCATATATCTATCATGCATGTAATCATTTTTTGACAATGATAAAGTTATTAATTGAATTATTCTCTACTGCTGAAGTTTCAGTTATCAAAATTCAAGTACCACATACCTGAACAGCAATCCATTTTGTCAATATCATCTGATAACAATTTCCACGACCACCACCCTCTCAAATATCCATAAACAATTAATCATTCATTGTTCTAATTTTGGTTTTTATGTCATTTCAATGGTTCGGCTAAATAAGTGTAAGCATTTTTGTCAAGCAACATCAGTGTTGTTCAAAAGAATTTTGTAAACACTCGTGCAAACTGCCTCCAGTCACTACACAGTGATCAAAGAGTGAATAGATTTTTAGGTCTCCTTTTTATTGACTAAATATACAATCATTTGACAATATTCTGACCTATGGAAAACTAGATCGCATTGTGTCAACCTTTCAATCATATATTCATTAGTAATTGGAAATCAAAAAGAATAAATTATTGTCATTTGGACCACCATCATATTAACAACTCAACAAAAATGTATGGGATTCCTTTTTCTGTAGCTAAATTCAAGCAAATATGTTTTTTCTACTACTACTCTGACGAAGCATAGATGATTGCAAATCAAAGTTTTCAGAATTTGACAGCTCAGATGTTAGGTTTACGATAATTATTGTTCAAGAGTTACTCCTATTTTTTTATTGTTTGAGGATTCCTCCTATTTTTTGTTAGTATTTCCGGGAGAGGATAATTTTTGACAGGGTTATATAAGCCAGTTTGTATGAGGGGTGAAATGTATTCAATAACCACGGGCCGCAGGATGATGAGGGTTGGATGGAGGGGGTGTATATGTATACAATATATAGTATGCTAAAACAATTATTATTGGTGTATACATTTAATTGCAATTCATATATTTATTGAACTGATATCAAATGACGTTCATAAAATCTTCACAGAAGTCTAGATGAAAGTTAGCATGAAATATAAACCGTAACGTATCAATATATCTAATATTCAAAACTTAACAATCAAATTTTTCTTTGACGTTCATTGATAATATGTAGGATTTTTTATAATATTTTGTTGTATATTCATTAGCAAATATTATTTTCATTAAATTTACTAAGATGATTTGTCTTTAAAATCGAATACGAAAGAATAACAAATATATCATTCAAACGTCGCAGTTTTTTACTTCAATCATAATTGATACGGCTTGACTAAAGTGATGACTAACACAAATTCTGTTCCTTTTTGGGGGGATTCGTTCATGGTCTTTCACTCATTTGGGAAAGTGTCTTGACACATCACCCCCAAAAATGAAGTGAGGTCTGTAAATCAAATTGCTTGAATGAATGTGTCTCCCAAATGCCCAACCTATTTTGTAGTTATTGTGATCACATGGTTAGTATCGTTTATGTTATGTTAGGATTGGTATTTATCATGTAAGTGTGGTAACAGAATAATCCATACAAGGTTTTATAAACTATTAATAAGGAATTAATTTCTAAAAGTGGAAATAGAAGTTGACATGATGATTGTGTATTTATGTATTGCATTTTAGTATATTAGTAAGAATTGGAGTCCTATTCATCATTTATTTGAAAGGCTAATGTATTTACTAATTAGGTATTTTAATAAATCTATATTCATAACTGTTGTTCTGTCTTAAACAAATACATGTAAAGTGTTTAAGATTTATGTTGCAATTTACCAAACAAGACACATTGTTTCATAATTATCTTATTTTTCACAGTTTCTTTAAGTTTTCTACTTGTCCATATACGTTACAGAATTTGCTGATATTCTTAAATTTTGATAGTTTCCAGGTAGAAGAATGGTATTCAAAATTTCAAAGTTAAATCATTTTAATTTTGGGATATTGTTTATCGATTTGTTGTATGTGTTCACACATTTCTATTGTGTTTTCAAAATAGAATTGATGTTATCATATCTCTATATTTCCTTTCATATACCTCTAAAATTATATAACATTATCTAATTGATTTCTAAACATATTAATTGCTATTATTTAACACCAAGAATGTTGTATTGATTGATTTCATCATTACAGAAAAAAAACTTTTGAGCAAATGCACATCCATAGGCTTATTGTTGAAACAATATTTAATCATTGTCATTTCTATATGGGATGTATCTGAACCGCAAGAATGAGAGAAATCATATTAACACATGTACATATACACAGCTATTGAAAGCAATATGCTAATGTTCTTTCAAATAAAATAATAGTAAATATTGGCGTTTTGTAGGGTTACTATACTTTATGTTTAACATTTATTGAAACTTAGAAATTCTATTTTGAATATTAAAAGTTGACATTTAGCATAATAAAACTTTTTTGCTTTGTTTTTGAGCAATGACAAAGCATCACAATCTCAAGATCGATTATTTGTTTCTCAGATAAAAGGTGATTTACATACATGTAGGACATGTATTCCCGTAAAACCCGATCCTACAAAACACGTTTAAGCATTAAGCAACGTACATGCACATGTATTTTGTATGTATTATGTATGGCAGCTAGTTATCACATTATACATGAGTTTGAAAGGTTGAAATGGAATTTACACTGAATGTGAGTATAAATGATTTGAAGGGAAAAGACTTGAAGTGATGTTTGATACAATCATTCTTATTATCTTTATTAATATGCGTATGTGTACTTTACATTCACATGACAGACTACACATATACCATGCACCTGTTTGTGCATCTTGTCATGAAATTCACACAATATCAATCAAATACGGGTCAATATGTAAATTCTTATAAAGTTGATATAAATCTTTAAATAAACTTACAGACACTGAGGAAAATATCTCTGTTACTTCCATCTTATTGTATTATTAAATGAAAACACTTACGCAAAGTTCATATGATATGCTTCCACAATCTGTCTATATCAAAATTGAAAATTTACATATGCAACTTTTAATTTCCATCTTATAGTATTATTCAATAACAAGTCTTTATGCAAAGTTCATAATATAATATGCTACCACAACAACTTTTCTATTTCATGATTAAGGGTTCACAGCACACAATTGTTTAATATACACAGTACATGAGTGTAATTGTTTATCAGAATCAAAATATTCTCAAAGTTCTTAACTCCCTATATTCCAGCTAAAAATCTAATAGTGCACAATAGAGAGATCTAATTAGCTATACAACATTTCTAGTTGCCAACAACACTCAAAATTCCTAGTCAATGATACTAAGCACACAATACATCACACACAACAATACCAAATACACTTATATTGGTATGGCTATACCTATATTAATTACACAAATTACATGTACAAATTCTATTCTGGCTGACAGCTGAGTTCACATCATTATTCCAATATTTATAAATGTTTCATCATTGAACACATGTGTCATTCTGGTCAAAAAACGGTACATAGTGTACAAAGCCTGTCCCATACAATCAATCATGCACTTTGTAACTTCAGATCATTTTGACTTCCAAGCAATCTTTTTAACTCATTCATGTACAAAGCTGTGTCAATTGTCTTTATTCCAATACTCTCTTACACTCAAAGCCACCCATTTTCCTTCCCGACTCTTCCTACGCCTTGAATTTAAATCTAAAGTTTTAAAAGAATAATAATAAGCCATCAACTTCGACTATTTGACTAGTTCCATACACCATTACAAACAGTGCAGCTCAATCACCCTACTTTACAGAACTGCCCTTCACATCTAAACACCTTCAACTCTAATATTACTTTCATAAAAACAGATCCAACTGCCACTACGTTATACTTTATCTAAGATGTTGATAAAACTATTATTTCATTCACAACCATCCTTGGTGTGGGTGGGTGGGTGGGGACACTGGGTAGTGTCTGAGAGTAATGACTCCAACGAATAGAGAATATGCATAAATTGAGATATTGGGAGCAACCCCTGTATGAACAGAATCATTATTTTGTTATGTGAGGTAAATTGTGTAATACTGTTCCTAGACATTCTGCTCCTTTATTTTCAGACGTTTTCTTGCAGGTTCTTCATCACTTTCATCTGAATCCAAAGTGTGCTGTCGTACATGGCTTTCCGTGTGTAGAGTAATTTGAGGTGAGCTCTTGTCATCTGATAAGTGTTTTTCATCTTGTGATTGAGTGGAGGATATTGATGCTGTAGAGATGACAGCTTCAGGTACTTGTTTGTGTGTGCTTGTGTCTGTATCTTGTATGCCCATGTATGCAGTTCTAAAATGTTGGGCTGTTTCTTCTGTTAGCAGATTATGACACAGCTTGGCGTAGGCTATGGCTTGCATCTTAAAACTTGCATATTTACTGTCATACAATAAATTGTAGGCAGGGATGAAAAATGATTCCAGTCTTTGTTTATCGAAGGCTTTTCCCAATTCTTTGTAAATTTTGCGTGCCCAAAAAACGTCTGACTCTGCAAGCAACTCCTGGTTCTTACCATCATAGCAATCAGCATAGCAAGAAACAATGATCATCTTCATCATATAACTTGTTATCAAGTCTCCTATATGAAGGTCTGGATGGTAAGAAGATTTATCATAATCAAAATTGATCTTTGGACAAACCTCTTTCATTGCTTTAGCCATCCTATAACCTTGTCTCATGGTCTCAGGCATCCGCTCAAAAGTCTCTCCCCAATGAGAAATTCCAGCTTCAATCATGTTGTCATTTTCCACCGCAGTGGTCTTCCATTTGGGCACCAGCAGACACTGCAGCTCATCAAGAAGTGGATGAACCTTTGCCAAAGATGGCCTCCAGTTGGGTAGATCAATCGCAGGCACCATATCAATATCAACTATGAGCAGAGGGTAAACGTCGTCATGCCATCGAACCATGAGATGTGTAATAGTGCGAATGCCTTCATTGATGTCTTTTGTGGTTATTCTCTGTAACATAGGATACTTTTTCCACAATTCAGGGTTAGCCAGAATCTGGGACAATGCTGCACCATAATGACGGAACAATTTACTTCGAGACAAGTTGCCATCTTTATCTAGTACTCTTTGTAGTTCTTCTTTGTACTTTGGCTTACATTTTAATTTGACAAATTCCTTTAAGACGTTATCATGGTCAGCTTTTGTTGGTTCATAAAATTTGTCAAATGTAATCTTAGTGAACACTGAGAGGGAATCAATTTCATTTGTTGCATTAATCTTCGTTTTTTCACGTTCACTTCCAGACAGTCTAAATTCGCAAGCCATTAATGGGTCTACGTTTTGAATTTGTGCAAGTACATCACTAATAAGTGATTTCAAAATTATTATAATTTCTTGATGATCAACATATGTCAAAGACTGTAATGACTTTAACCATTGTTTTTGAAAGTTTTCAAACTGCTCTTTTTATATCATCTTGTGATGTTTCTACATCCATTTCAGCAACTTCCTTGCTACAGGTCTGCTTAGGTCTAATAAAATCTTGTGGTCTAGAACGGCAGTCTATCTCTCTATTTAATAGCTTTTCACCTTCCTCTTTCACTTCCTTACAGTCAAACCAGTGCCCAAGGATACAAAGCCATTCAAAATCTTCATCTGTCATCATTGTTAAACTCATTGACCATAGATATTGAAACACTTTGGGCTGAGCAATACTATACATTATGGGCATAAATTTGAAGCTATCTTTGGCTGTAATATCAGCTCCATATTTCAGAAGTAATTCTAACAGCTGAAGTTTTACATCAGACTCTACATCAACAGTCTGCACAACTAAATGCACGGCAGTCTGCTGATTAATGTCTTCAGCATTAATATCAACATTGTGATGTTTTAAGATTGCTAAAATCTGATCAATTTCTCCATGATTTCTTTCCAAGGCCAACAAAGAAGGATTGAAAAATAATGCATGATGCAAACCTTGCCCTAAATAGTTTTTGATTTGGCAATCTGACTTTTCTATGATTAGTTTCATTGCTTCAATATTGATTTTAGAAATGGCGTACATCAAAGCAGATTCGCCGTAAATGTTTTTGGTGTTTAAACTTTTGGATGTTTTAATTAAAAGTTTAATGATGTTTTCACTTGATTTGCATATTTTTGGGAAATGGCTGAGTTGTAACATGCTATTTATTGCCGTGTGAATTAATGTATATCCAAGATTATCTCTTGTATCTACATTACAGCCTGATTTGAGTAAGAGTTTTACCAAATCAAAATTATGATTGAACACAGCATAGTCTATTGGAGCACAGCCAGTCATGTCTTGTATATCTAATGGTGAGCTATTCTTTATGAGGAGATTAGCTATCTTGGTGTTTGTCACTTTGTGAAGTGGAATTTTGCCTTCTTTATCCTCAATGGAAACATCAGCGTGATATTTCAATAGGAGTGTGACAATTGGGGTGTATCCAAGTTTAGTCGCTACGGCTAATGGGGTCACATTGTGGACATCTGCCTGGTTAATGTCTGGGTTGAATGCAAATAATTGTTTCAATAGACCAATTTTATTATCTTCGCATAGTAAATATACTAGCGATTTACCATGTATATTTGGAATATTGATATTACATCCACGATTGATAAGGAATTTCACAAGTTCCATATTTCCACTGATGGCGGCAAGTGCCACGGGAGTCATGCCTCCTCCATCTTGATGGTCAATATTGGCGCCATGATCCAGCAATAATTGACATCTAGCAGGTAAAACCTTCTTACTGGAACTTTTACAGCAACACACTAAATGAAGCGCAGTCTGGCCATTGCAGTCAACAGCATTTACATTGGCTCCTTTTTCAATCAAAGCTTTAGAGCATTGTCCACCTTTGTGTATTTAGTTTCATACACCTTTAATTTAAGTTTCTTATCTTGGTGGATAATATCAGTTTTTAGTTCCATTCCAACTGATTTTTGTTCAAGTTTACCACACAACATGTGGAGAGCAGTTTGACCTAAAGGGTCTGGAAAGTTAACATCAATATCAGAACGAGAGAGTAAAATATCAAGTAGCGAACTGTTGGGTTTCTGATGTTTACACAAGTTATGGAGAACGCTTCTACCTTCTTCATCCCGACATTTATATCTGGTGTGTTTTTCAGTACAAACTCAACTATTTCGTTACATGCATTATCATATATTGGCTGTATAACATGTACAGGTGTTATCAAATGTTGGTGAACTAAATGGTTTGCAATATTCATATTGTTATTATTATATGCAATAATGAAGTAACACAGTTTTTCTGTATTTGACTTTGAGCACCATGTATCAAGCTGCTTAAACCCCACATCAGACTGAATATGTGAAATACTCTCAGACTCACCACTACAGTGATTTTGTATATATGTCATATCTCCATCATAACATGCTTTCATTAGTGCATCAGTTGTATTGATATATGAAACTATGTGTTCATATACTGCTTTTTGTTCAATACCCTTGTACAAAACCTGATACCAATCAATCTTAACCTTACTGTCCTTCATGTGTTTAACTACATATTCATGATCTCCATGTTCTGCCGCTATCTCCAAAAGTCTTTGTAAATTACCTCCCTCATACTGTCCTTTGCATTTGATTATTTCGTATAAGTGTTTTTGATCTTTCCCTGCCACCTTTACCTCCCCCCAGTCCACCTCCTCCCCCGCGTCTCTCCCCTGCTCTATCACCTCCCTCACATATCCTACATCTCCTATCCTCGCTGAATGCACTAACGTCTCCTGTAATGTCACTCTCTCATTATCTCGTATCACCCTCACCACATCTGGATATTTCTGCCATGCCCCCTCCATCACCTCCCCCCAGTCCACCCCCCCCCGTCGTCTCCCCTGTTCTATCACCTCCCTCACATATCCTACATCTCCTATCCTCGCTGAATACTCTAACCTCTGCTGTAATGTCCCTCTCCCACTATCCCGTATCACCCTCACCACATCAAACTTATCTTTCCCCATGCCTCCCCCATCACCTTCCCCCAGTCCACCCCTCCTCCCCCGCGTCTCTCCCCTGCTCTATCACCTCCCTCACATATCCTACATCTCCTAACCTCGCTGAATACACTAACCTCTCCTGTAATGTCCCTCTCCCACTATCCCGTATCACCCTCACCACATCAAACTTATCTTTCCCCCATGCCTCCTCCATCACCTTCCCCCAGTCCACCCCCTCCCCCACGTCTCTCCCCTGCTCTATCACCTCCCTCACATATCCTACATCTCCTATCCTCGCTGAATACTCTAACCTCTGCTGTAATGTCCCTCTCTCACTATCGCGTATCACCCTCACCACATCTGGATATTTCTCCCATGCCTCCTCCATCACCTTCCCCCAGTCCACCTCCTCCCCCGCGTCTCTCCCCTGCTCTATCACCTCCCTCACATATCCTACATCTCCTAACCTCGCTGAATACTCTAACCTCTTCTGTAATGTCCCTTTCTCATTATCCCGTATCACCCTCACCACATCTGGATGTTTCTCCCATGCCACCTCCCCCATCCACCTCCCCCCTCCACTCTCCCCTGCTCTATCACCTCCTATCACCTCCCTCACATATCCTACATCTCCTAACCTCGCTGAACACTCTAACCTCTTCTGTAATGACCCTCTCTCATTATCCCGTATCACCCTCACCACATCAAACTTATCATTCCACCATGCCCCCTCCATCACCTCCCTCCAGTCCACCCCCTCCCCCGCGTCTCTCCCCTGCTCTATCACCGCCCTGATCTCCTCCACTCTCCCGCTCCATTCCGCGTCCAACAGCTGCCGCTGTAACTCTCCACGTGACGCCCCCATCTTCTCACCTGCAACACACGGCGATTACGCTTAATGTCGATGTGCAACGTTTAGAATTAATCCATTATTTTACAGATTGGGAGTTTGTTCTTATTTTTGTTTCTATGCTTTCATCGTATTATCATTCATGGGAAGTCGACACACGCTATTGCTTTTGTTCCACTAAGGATTATGTCTAATTGTGATTGATGAACTGATATGTTTATCTCCGTGACAAATTGTATTATAACAATGACAAAAAACCTCAGCATTTAAAAATGTCCAACCCTATATGTGGACAGTAAAACCTTCAATTAAGACCACCTCTCTATTGATACCACCTCTATGATAAGGCCACTTTTCACAGTCCTAAACCTTCATAAAGCTATCAGAAGGAACCTCTGTATAGAGAACTCCTCTCTATTCAGACCACCTAACACTGGTCCCAACAGAGGTCCTAATAGGGAGGTTCTACTGTGATATAATTTAATCTAGACTGGATTATCATTCATGAGAAGTCGACACACGCTATTGCTTTTGTTCCACGAAGGATTATGTATAATATTGACTGATGAACTGATTTGTTTTTCTACCTAGTATTATAGCAATGACAAAAGAAACAATGCCCAGCCCTATTTGGCCTTAGCCATAAAAACATAACACGGCGTTCAATCTGTTCGTAACGTTCGTGTGGGAACGCATTCTTCATGTGGAAGTCCGTAACGTACGTGTGGAAATAAGGTGGCGACGGATGTAGCTCTCCAACATTCGAAGGGTAAGTTATCTACTTCACAATGCTTAAAATTTCAGTCCATGCACTACAAAAATATGTCCTCATTGAGATTAAGTCACTTTTTACTGTGCCCATCTCCACATTTCTTGATTATCTCTGGAATGCAAATAATTGTTTCAATAGACCAAATTTATTATCTTCGGATAGTAAATATACCCAGCGATTTACCATGTATATTTGGAATATTGATATTACATCCATGATTGATAAGGAATTTCACAAGTTCCATATTTCCATTGATGGCAACAAGTGCACCAGGTCATGCCTCCTCCATCTTGATGGTCAATATTGGCACCATTCTCAAGCAATAATTTGCATCTAGCAGGGTAAAAATCTTCTTACTGGAACCTTTACAGCAACACACTAAATGAAGCGCAGTCTGGCCATTTGCAGTCAACAGCACTTACATATGCTCCTTTTTCAATCAAATCTCTTGAGCATTCTCCACATTCGTGTATTTTTGTTTCATACACCTTTAATTTAAGTTTCTTATCTTGGTGGATGAGATATCGGTTTTTAGTTCCATTTCAACTGATTTTTCAGTTCAAGTTTACCACACAACATGTGGAAACGTTTGGCCTAAAGGGTCTGGAAAGTTAACATCAATATCAGAACGAGAGAGTAAAATATCAAGTAGTGCGCTGTTGGGTTTCTGATGTTTACACAAGTTATGGAGAACGCTAGTTTCCTTCTTTCATCCTGCACATTAATACCTGCGGTGTTACGGTACGAACTCAACTATTTCATTACATGCATTATCATATATTGGCCGTATAACATGTACAGGTGTTATCAAACGTTGGTGAACAAAATGATTTGCAATATTCATATTGTTAGTATATGCAACCAATGAAGTAACACAGTTTTTCTGTATTTGACTTTGAGCACCACGTATCATCCTGCTTTAACCCCACATCAGACTGAATATGTGAAATACTCTCAGACTTCCCACTGCAGTGATTTTGTATATATGTCATATCTCCATCATAACATGCTTTCATTAGTGCATCAGTTGTATTAATATGTGAAAGTATGTGCTCATATACTGCTTTTTGTTTGATACTCTTGTACAAAACCTGATACCAATATATCTGAATTTCATTCTCCTTCATGTGTTTAATCACATATTCCTCATCTCCAAATTCTGCTGCTATCTCCAAAACATCTTTGTAAATTACCTTCTTTTGATTCCTTCTTCTTTGTACATTTCTTTTGAATTTTTATCATCTTTATTAGTTGACCTTTACCTCCCCAGTCCACCTCCTCCCCCCGCGTCTTCCCTGCTCTATCACCTCACATATTCTACATCTCCTATTCTAGCTGACGCCTCTAACCTCTGCTGTAATGTCCTCTTCCCATTATCCCATATCACCCCTCACCATCTGGATATTTCTCCCATGCCTCCCCCATCACCTTCCCCCATCCACCCCCCTCCGCGTCCCTCCCCTGTTCTATCCGCCTCCCTAACATATCCTACATCTCCTAACATCGCTGAATACTCTAACCTCTGCTGTAATGTCACTCTCTCATTATCCCGTATCACCCAAATCACCACATCAAACTTATCTTTCTGCCATGCCTCCCACATCACCTTCCCCAGTCCACCTTGCCCCACGCGTCTCTCCTGTTCTATCACCTCCCTCACATATCCTACCATCTCCTAACCTCACTGAATACAATTTAACCTCTCCTGTAATGTCCCTCTCTCATTATTCCGTATCATCCTCAACACATCAAACTTATTATAAAAAAAAAAAGGCCTCCTCCACCCCACTCCCCAGTCCATCCCTCCCCAACGTCTCTCCCATGTTCTATCACCTCCCTCACATATCCTACATCTCCTAACCTCACTGAATACTCTAACCTCTGCTGTAATGTCCTCTCTCATTATCCTGCATCACCCTCACCACATCAAACTTAACATTCACCCATGCCTGCCCCATCACCTTCCCCAGTTCACCCCTCCCTCGTTCCTCCCCTGTTCTATCACCTCCCTCACATATCCTACATCTCCCATCCTCACTGAACTCACTAACCTCATCTGTAATGTCCCTCTCCCATTATCTCGTATCACCATCACCACATCAAACTTATCTTTCCGCCATGCCTCCTCTCCATCACCACCACCCAGTCCACCCCCTCCCCGCGTCTCTGCCCTGCTCTATCACCGCCCTGATCTCTCCACTCTCCTGCTGCCGCGTCGTTCAGCTGCCACTGTAACGCTCCCCATGACTCCATCTTCTCACCTGCAACACACGGCGATTACGCTCAATGTTTATCTGCAACGTTTTGAATTAATCCACTATTTTTCTGATTGCAAGTTTGTTTTATTCTTGTTTCTATTCTTTCATTGCATTTAAATTCCATAGCCAAAATTGTGATAATTTATAATATTTCATTTGATTTTTCGTCTCTAGTCAATGCAACAGTAAGTATAAAAATCTGACTTTATGTAATATATTATAATCTAATCTAGATTGATTATCATCCATGAGAAGTCGACACACGCCACTAAGGATTATGTATGATATTGATTGGTTGGTTGAATTGTCTATCTTTTTTTTGTGTGGCATACATTCAATGACAAAAAAAAACCCTCGACATTTAAAATGACCAGCCCTATTTTGCCTTTATATATCACCATAAAACACGTACGAGCCTTGCATATAAAAGTAGGTGCAACCATCACATAATGTATGCGCAGAACCTCCAATTGAGACCACCTCTCTTGAGACCACCTCTATAATAAGACCATTTTCACGGTTCCAATCCTTCATAGTTATCGGAAGGAATCAGGAGGGCTTTCTGTATGGAGACCGATTTGATGGTTACACTGGTCCCTATTCCATCATTTTAATGATTTGCGTGTGGAAAGAATTCTTTATGTAATGTATAATATGATTGAAATCTTTTTCTAATTAAGGTAAAAAGATTTTACTGACAATTGTGATTTATGGAACTATTTTCTTTAACGCCTATTCCATCATTTTGAGGCTGTCGCATGTTAATGTGTAAAAATGAAGCACTTCATAAAAATTTTTATTTTAAAATCACGATAAATAAACATATTGTCGGTAGTGGGTAGAAAAAGATTTTACTGACAATTGTGGCATTTACTTGGAGACTTAGACAACTTTCGTGCAGAGATAGCGTGATTCCTGGTTATGAGAACATACCATTATCCTTAGTAATTAAGTGTTTGATTCATGAAAGTCGAAGCACGGCTAATGGTTGCATTAATTGCGATAAGTGGTACCTAAACGTTAAATAGGTACAGGTCAGGTGTTGTGAACGCGCTATCTCTAGAGAGTTGTCTTTGTCTAGCGATGTGCGTTCGCTGGGGAGTTCCAGAAGGATATAGACAAAAGGATGCCACGACCTGGTGAAATATGTAAAGTCGCTAGAAAGATAGTCATTATCACTGACTGTAAAAACCACATTTTGATTCATTTACATTTTACACACGCTATTGCATTTGTTCCACGAAGATTGATTGGACTGGATATGTTTATCTGGTGACACAAAGTAGTTGCAACCATCACATTGTAGATATTTATACACGTTATATTTACTGCTATAAATAAAAAATAATATATTATATCTAATAATATAATCATATAATGCTCAAAATGGCAAGTAGAATTTATTTTTTCTCATATAACTTTCCATCAGTATTCTGCTAAAAGGATAAACTTTTTTTTACAATCTTTGGGTTCCACGTTAAACCCACTCATCAATCCTTTTGGGACGGCATCAATAGTAATAGTATCTTTATACTAGCAGTTGAAGTTAATAATGTACTACTTACTTTGGTAACTGCACTGTCAAATCAAGTTTATGGCTAACGTCTTCAGACCTGAAATGAGATTAAATATTTTACCCGAAACTCTCTAATACGACCACCTCAAGGGCTGACTTAAAATGGTTTCAATAGAGAGGTGGTCTCTGTATAAAGGGTCATGTTGTTAAAGGCTATGAAAGTTCGAGCATCGACAAACGGTCGTATAGTAGAGATGGTCGCATTGGAAAATGTATCTAATTGGAGATTTTTACTGTATAGAATAGATGACTTTGAGAAGAAAATAAACAATATAATATATCCTTATAGACTTCTATTCATAGACCATCATAGGCAGATCCAGGGGGGCGCAGTGGGGGCGCGCTCCCCCCCTTTTTTCCCACCAAAATACTTCATTTTCACAGGGTTTTTCATGAAATCCGTAAGTGCGCCCCCCTCTTTTCCTTAAGTGCGCCCCTTTTCCGAAAAGCTGGATCTGCCTATGACCATTGTCGGTCCACGGGAATACTTAGTATCTTTTACAAGTTTTTATTTCCAATACAAAGTCAATGTACAACCAATTATGTCCGCCACCAATGTTGGCGTGTCTTGACATTTCAAGTCCGTCAAAACTTAGACGGTGCAATATTTAACAGGCGGGGGACCAGTGCCTATCGAAAACTTGTCTGAAAAAAGGTCTTGTCCCCTGCTGATGTGTTGAAAAAAACTGATGCCCCATGACCTCTCTATTCATAAAAAAGTCCTCGTCCCTCCCATGAATATTCGCGTGATTAATTTGTACCGATTCGCTTACGTCGAGGTGGCATTTCAGCAGCTGAAAAAAGTACATGTCCCATGCCCAACGAGAATGAAAAATCATCCGGTCCCCCTACTTTTGCACCTTGAAAAAAGAACCCGTCCTCCTACCAAATGCACCGGTCCCCTTCCTGGTAAATATTGCACCGTCCCTTATCAAAGTACTCTACGTGCAATCACAACAACATATGGCTTTGCGGTATACGCGTACTTCAATTCTTACAAATTATAACTTGTTGTGTTGGTCATGTTCTTATCTAATGATATAGCATGATTTAAAATATACAAATCAGATTGAAAAATCATTATGAAGCAATTAGCGAAAATTTTACAACTTTGCTTTTATATGATATAACTAAGAAAAAACATCGTACTGATCAAAACCATCCAATAATGAAATTCGTATAATATCTACATTGCTAAAATTGTTTTATCGCATCAATTGTTCATGTTACATGCATTTGAAATTTGAAAACCGTCAATTTCCAGAAATGTATGTCTTGTCAATGCAAAAACGTTGATAATTCACCAAGAAAATAAAAAATGAAAATCCCTAGTATTATCTTTTTCAGACGGCAAATATCTCCGAGAAAATCGGTTGATTTCACAGCCAAATAGAGATTTGGTACCAAACATTTGTTGACTACACATATTTAGTTTTGAGATATTGTCCTTTAAACATTGAACATCACCATATATTACTACCAGCTGTTGTCCATAAAATGGGTCATATTATGAATACTATTGATGATAAAAGGTTCGTTTAATTGCTTATTACCAAATTTTAAAATTGAAATATAAACAGGTTAGTGCAAAGTGCGAATACATTCTATGTTATCTTGTATCAAAAGTGCTCAAAGAGCACATCGTCACCAATTTAATGTTGACTCATGGTCAATAGATGGTTGCTTTAGTCATGTTTATTAAGCACCTGCAATGCAATGCCAAGAACACAACGTTATTCTAGCTACGCTGTGCTCTCTGAGCACTTTTGATATACTAGTTATACATAGTGTCAATTCCCACAAATTAATATAAAAGATTAGTAGAGCAAGTGGCATGACTGTGTGTGCGTGCGTGCGTGCACCTGATTATATTCTACATTAGAATATAATTATTGAAAGTTGCATATCTTAAATGTATATTGTATCAGATGTTTGGTTGACAAGGAATGGTCGTCAGGTTAAATTATATTACGACTGCAGGATGGAGAAATAACTGCTATATCTTACATAAGTAAGGCATTTACCCTATATATTTGCATGCAATTGAACAAAGGATATAAGCTACTGATAGTGTAATAACATCTTCACTGTGACTTTACTCTGCCTATATCAATGTATATTTACACAGCAGTTTCCTCCAACTTACAAAGTAGCATAACACTGATAACACTTAGTAGTATTTCACTTCAAGGCGTGGGCATTTTATAAGTAGTCTAAGTACTAAGTATTTGATTTCTTCCATATTTCATGTTTGACTGTTGAAATTGGACATAAAACTAATAACAGGAAAGATGCTCTCCCGGGGGGGAGGGGGGTCACATTATTGCGGATTTTGGTATTCTCAAAACTAGGTATGTTGGTGGGTACCATTTTGATCCATTTACAACCTGTCCGTGGCACGTCTGTACCCATTTTCTGACCCAAACACCCCAACCCTAAGCTTCCATTTAACTATATCAAGTGGCCCTGGCGGGGACTCGAACTCACGACCCCAAGGTTGTGAGACCAGAATGATACCATCATCCCAAGCAGCGAGCTGTTGTTACTTGAGCCGCTGACATAGTAAGGCGTGTTCATGCTGTGCGGAGTGCAACAGTTTAGACTAACGCCTCTGCGCGCTCAAAACTGTAGGAATTGACGTCTCCGCGCCAAAACAAACGAAATTGACTTGAATGTTGAATGTTATAATATGATTTATTTTAAAAATAAAATCATGAAAATGGATTTTAGTCAGCTCGCTGCTTGGGATGATGGTATTCTGGTCTCACAACCTTGGGGTCGTGGAGTTTGAGTCCCGCCAGGCCCACTTGATATAGTTAAATGGAAGCTTAGGGTTGCAAAAACCTGTCTTCAGCTATATCTATCGTTGGTAGAAATATGCTTGCTTGCTATAAAAAGACGTGTATAAGAGAGAAGTATAAAATATATATATATATATATATATATATATATATATATATATATATATATATATATATATATATATATATATATATATATATATCCGCAAGCACTAGGAAACACATATATATAATTTTCTTTGCTTTTCACCAATAGAATTTAGGAAAGCATTACACAAAGTTCCCTAATACTTATAATTGTCTTTGATACACTAAAACTTGATAAGACTTCAAACACAATATACACAGAACTTAAACATGAATTCTATCATTCCGTGAAAAATCTCTGCCAATAACTCACGCTGATTGGTCGAACAGGCGAGTCAATTGTAGGAATTGACCACGATTGAGTGTCAATCGCAAAAATTGAGCATGCTGACGTCTGATTTACCCGAACGAAGTGAGGGTAAATCAGACGTCAGCATGCTCAATTTTGCGATTGACACGACAATCGAGTGGTCAATCACCATTCTATCATGACTAAAATCCATTTTCATGATTTTATTTTAAAATAAATCATATTATAACATTCAACATTCAAGTCAATTTCGTTTGTTTTGAGCGCGCGGAGACGTCAATTCCTACAGTTTTGAGCGCGCGGAGGCGTTAGTCTAAACTGTTGCACTCCGCACAGCATGAACACGCCTTACTACGCCAGCGGCTGTATTGATATTGTGAGGAGTTTAGACTAACGCCGTGGTTTTTTTTGGGAGCGTGTTTTCCATCGCAAAATTAAGCACGGAGATTGACCAATCAGCGTGGGTTATTGGCGGTGATTTTTGCACGGAATGATAGAATGTACGATATGCACGCTGCTAAGGGCTGTAACGCGCATGCGCGGAAATTAGCACAATAAACATTTACACATCTTCCGACTTCTAACTAATATTTGACAAACTTATAGGTGCTGGATTTGTTATTTCTTGGTGTCAAATCAATCGCATATTCGTCCTTTATCATTCACAAATGTTTTTATAGTGGATAATTTCGAAACTATGCTAAATATTCAAAGGTTTTAACTGAATAACAGCCGCTGAGTCAGATGGACAAAATGGCAATGAGAACGTTATGATATGATTTATTTTAAAATAAAAACGAATCATACACTCATTTAGTGTGGATTTTAGTCATTTTAGTCATGATAGAATGGTATTTGAGCTACATTAGTCATCTGAGATAGTCTATATTAAATATTCAACAATATGGAGATACAACCTTTTACAATCAAGTAACATTTAACTAACTAAAAGCAAACACAGTGTTAGGTATAGTTCTTAACTACAGTATGGGAGTCAACAGGAAACATTACATAATAAACTCTGACTGACCTTTAATGGGGCTATTCTGTAGAATGATCAGACAAAGAAAAAAAAATCCCTGTTACACTAGAGCGATCATGGGCGAACCTGTGCAACGCATCTGCACGTATTTTGTCACGTCGTCAACTTGGGCGCGTATTGTGGCGGCATTGAAAGTAGTAAAAATACATGGCATGACAAGTTGCTGAGGCAAGCGAAGTGTTACTTATATGTGCGAATGTTCTGCGATCCGTAGACGCAGCATAAATATTTGAAACAAACTATAACCAAACTGAATTTTCGTTCAAACTTTTGAACATGCTCAAAATTTCCTGGCGAATTTTGCCAGTTTGCCAGTGTACGTAGAGCTACGGCAAGTAGGTGGAATTCGCTATAGTGCAAAAAGTGGGTTTTATTGAGAGGTGATTATAATACTGGGGACCGCAAAAATGGTCTTATTGGAGAGGTTAGTCTTAATTGATAAGTGATCTTAATATAGAGGTTTACATTACTAATTATATATACGGGGAAAATTAGGGAGTGCAAAAAAGTGGTCTTAATATAGAGGTGGTCTTAATAAAGAGGTGGTCCCTCGCTGTAGGTTCGACTGTAGAATCTATGAATAACGTGAATATATAACTGCAAATGCACGCTAATCCCAGCTTGAGTACTGATATCTACGCCACACGTCGGGAAGACTGACGTTCGTCCAATCCAGAAGACAGGCGCTGAACAAGTCCTCAAATGTTTGCGTTAATATCGTTCGAATTTACACTCAAATATTGTTTGAACGATTGCTTAAACAGTTTATGATGTCACGCAATCCAGCTGTAGTTCTTTGCTGCATGTAACATGTACTGTAAAAAGGTTCACCTTGAGAGGGATGAAACGGTTGTTACTTCTTCCAACTCTCAGTAGCCAAATGACTCTGTGCAATGAAACTTACAGCGGCACAAACATTCCAACTCCTGATAAGTTGTTGCCTTATATGGTAAAGAATGAAATAAACACTAAAGGAACGACCATCGTTAATTGTACATGGCGTGGCGGTCATTTGGCATTGACGAGATAAAAATGTTGAACGCCCTCATAACTCTTTTAGGAAATTGAATGCCCTCCCCATGTGAACTTTAACAAACTGAGCCCCCCCCACCACACATCACCCCACCACCACCACCACTACCACCACATACCACACACATATGAATATGAACAAAAACATACTTTCGTATTTTATCATATTATTTCGTAGTATAGTTTAATATTGGACAGATTCCTGAAAACTGTTTAAAGTGTATTGCAATTAATCATTCACTACTGCCAATAGTCAATGAATACATATTGGCAATCTATTTGGCTTGTATTGACATTTCAATACAGTTAAATACAAAACTGTGCATATTGCAGGAATACATCAATGCCCGACAAAAAATGTGTAAATTATTATCTTTTCAGTTTGACAATTGAACTAAATTTGAGTGCTCTCCCTACTGTGACCAAAGAAGATTGAGCGCTCTCCCCACCAAAAGACCCTGCCTCGCCCCACCCCCCGTACGATTAATGATGGTCGCTCCCTAAACAAGATGCTGATAAACTACGGACTTTGGTGTTTCATAGGATGGTCAAAAAAGAGTGTTGATATGATCGCCAGGTATATTTTTATTAGTGAATCATTCAAATCTTTTTTGCGTTGCAACATAATCTTTACATAAACATATGTGTGATTTATACTGCTCTAGTTTGGTGAAAACACTTATCTACTTATCTATAATAAGATCTACATTAATTATAAAATTTTTGAAAAGTTTATATTAATGTTGTAAACTTACACAAGAATTGAATCATTTTTCCTATCACCAGGTTTCATATGCAAATAAACAAATATGGATGAAACAAAATACAATCGTCAATATAGAGAGACTTGGGAGCTTGGGAGCTCATTTTTGAAACATAAGTATTTGGTGGGTAGTAAGTAACACAGGCCTGTAATTATTCAAATAGTCGCATAAAAGAGAAATAGGTTTTTGGGGCCTGAGACTGAAACTCTCAAGGGGATATTTTTGCTCTTTTTGCACAAAAAATATAAATATATAAATACAGTAAAACTTATTATCTCGAAGCCGTGGTGAAACGTAAATGATAGAGATAACCACTACTTTATGTTCACACTGTGGTTGGAGGGAAAGGAAACTGACTTCGAGATGACATAAAATTCAATTTACACAATGTTATCAAATAATAAAGAATAAAGTTACAGGATTTCAACTGTCCTGGTTTCAAAACTTAATACTGTACGCAAAACAGATGTTCGTTCTGAGACTGATTAGAATAAAAATAAAATAATTGTGACAATTAAAAAGAAGACTCTGTGTTGATTGGTCCACATTTTCATATTTTTGCTTAGCCTCGTTGAACCAGGCTATCTATTGCATAGTTGGTAAGCGCACGCCACCACTGAGTCTGTTTGATCGAGGCTACGGCTGAGCTATTTCACCTCTGTTGATTTCCAAAAATCTGTCAGCATTATTGCTGCTTTTGAATAAGGGCTTATTTTTCAATAAGTAATAAACCAGAATACAAAAAGGATGGTCCCCCAATGTCACCTCCTCATCATGCCATGGCATGGGCAGGCAAGGTCATGAAGGTAAGTCTCGCAACACGATCAACCTCCTGTCGGGGATAGCAACGTACAGCGAGCCTACCTCACGTGGCCCCGTCAGAGCGAGGCTGGCTGGTCGAGTCTAAGTGTGCACCTGTAACGCTGTACGTAACTCATGGGATACGTTATCCCACGAATTGCGTTTGTTCCTTACGTTGCACGTGTTAAGCAAGATGGATATTGCAACACATACAAACCATGTGCACCATAAAAGGTAGAAATATTTTTGCATAATTTAGTGGACTTTTCAGCAACCGTGTGTCAACCAATAAGCCATCGTATCTCATTATTTTTTGTGCACGCTGTCATATAAATTTTTCCCTGGTGTGATGGTTAATAATGAGCGTAAATGTTTTAAATGTGCCATTCAGAATTTATTCTCGTGCTGTGTGTGTATGTTGTAAAGTGCAGTAAGATCTAATCATGTAATAAGCTTCATCCTCCGCACCCACGTTGCCAGGTTTCAATTCAAGGACCTGTGTTCCGACAGCAAAAGTTTTTGGTCCCTGGTTTCGTTCATTTTGATTTTAGACAACCATCTTTTCTCAAGCCAGAACAGTGTAAAAAATGTTTCGCCTGTGTAGTCTCTTGTGTCTAACCGACATTTGGAAACACATGTCAAACCCAATGCCCAGTATTTAGAAGGGCGAGCCCCTCTTTTACCCACCAAATACCTTATGTTCATAGGATTTTTTATGTTCGCCATCGATCGTGCTAGCGAAACCCATCCTTTAAGTACTTGTACCCTAAGTACCCCTCTTTCTGAAAACCTGGATCTACCAGTGATTTTGGGGGGGAAAGATTAAAAAAAGAGTGAGGTGGGATTAAGTCCACAAACGAGGATGGGGCATTTCACGATCTCTTATAAACCCTATATGGGTTACGCTAGGCGGCACATTGAAAATCCTTATCTATTGACAATAAAGTACACGAACATTTCTTCTATACCGACATCTTTATTAAAAAGAGACACAGGAACTTTTTGAATGTCTTAATATGGATGCAGCAATTTATTTTTGAAATCCCAAACTCCCCCATTGAGACGTGTTAGTCAGAAATCTAACTCTTTTTTGTTCAAGAGTATAGCATCCAATCAAGACTGCCTCTATTATGAGACCACCTCTACTCTTTGTGGTGCATAGCCTGCATACACATTTCTAGTCTTCTTTTAGCTGAATGTGACACACCATTTGGGTCACATATCCTGGGCACACATCTCACAAGACCCAATCCTAACTTGTTAAACAAAAGCAATCCTCTTTGCAAAAGTTATGGCACAAACGGTAGTGAGAGCATTTTGATATCACTTTTTTCTTTGGGTCTATGGCAAATAATGACGTGCTGGGTCCATAAAGCCTACCTCTGGTCAAGCGAATTGCTGAATTGGTCGAATGAAAGAAACTTTTGCAACTTTCTCTCACACTCCCCCAAACACGCACTTTCACCGTGTACTGGACCCGCACTGATCTCCACGATGTTTGGCAGTAGAGGCAGAAGGGAAGCAAGCCACCCCCTTTTCCCCCAACCCCGAAACCAGCCAAATTTTTGGGGT
>CM032668.1:19778511-19788592 GCA_019095985.1 Streblospio benedicti | reverse complement strand
ATGTGTTTAACTACATATTCATGATCTCCATGTTCTGGCCGCTATCTCCAAAAGTCTTTGTAAATTACCTCCCTCATGCTGTCCTTTGCATTTGATTATTTTGTATAAGTGTTTTTGTGCTTTCCCTGCCACCTTTCCTCACTGAATACTCTTAACCCCAGTCCCACCCCCTCACCCCATCTGGATATTTCTCCCATGCCTCCCTACCTCCTCCCAGTCCACCCCTGTTCTATCACCTCCTCACATATCCTACATCTCCTATCCTCACTGAATACTCTAACCTCTGCTGTAATGTCCTCTCCCATTATCCCGTATCACCCTCACCACATCTGGATGTTTTCTCCCCATGCCCCCCCCATCACCTCCTCCCAGTCCACCCCCTCCCCCACGTCTCTCCCCTGCTCTATCACCTCCCTCACATATCCTACATCTCCTATCCTCACTGAATACTCTAACCTCTGCTGAAATGTTCCTCTCCCACTATCCCGTATCACCCTCACCACATCTGGATATTTCTCCCATGCCTCCCGCATCACCTCCTCCCAGTCCACCCCTCCCCCACGTCTTTCCCCTGCTCTATCACCTCCCTCACATATCCTACATCTCCTATCCTTGCTGAATGCACTAACGTCTCCTGTAATGTCACTCTCTCATTATCTCATCCATCACCCTCACCACATCTGGATCCCCCCTGCCCATGCCTCCATCCATCACCTCCCCCCCAGTCCACCTCCTCCCTGCGTACCCTCTCTCCCCCTGTTCTATCACCTCCCTCACATATCCTACATCTCCTAACCTCGCTGAATGCTCTAACCTCTTCTGTAATGTCCCTCTCTCATTATCCCGTATCACCCTCACCACATCTGGATATTTCTCCCATGCCAACCACATCACCTCCCCCCAGTCCACCTCCTCCCCCCGTCTCTCCCCTGTTCTATCACCTCCCTCACATATCCTACATCTCCTATCTTCACTGAATACTCTAACCTCTCGTGTAATGTCCCTCTCCCACTATCCCGTATCAACCTCACCACATCAAACTTATCATTCCGCCATACCAACCACATCACCTTCCCCCAGTTCACCCCCTCCCCCGCGTCTCTCCCCTGTTCTATCACCTCCCTCACATATCCTACATCTCCTATCTTCGCTGAATACTCTAACCTCTCTTGTAATGTCCCTCTCCCACTATCCCGTATCACCCTCACCACATCTGGATGTCTATAGGTCCATGCCCTCTCCATCACCTTCCCCCAGTCCACCCCCCCCCCCCGTCTCCCCCCTGCTCTATCACCTCCCTCACATATCCGACATCTCCTATCGCCGCTGAACCCTCTAACCTCTCGTGTAATGTCCCTCTCCCACTATCCCGTATCACCCTCACCACATCTGGATGTATCTGCCATGCATTCAACATCACCCACCACCAGTCCACCCCCTCCCCCGCGTCTCTCCCCTGCTCTATCACCGCCCTGATCTCCTCCACTCTCCCGTTGATTGCCGCGTCCCACACCTGCCGCTGTAACTCTCCGCGTGACGCCGCCATCTTCTCACCTGCAACACACGGCGATTACGCTCAATGTTTATGTGCAACGTTTAGAATTAATCCATTATTTTATAGATTGGGAGTTTGTTCTTACTTTTGTTTTTGTTTCTATGCTTTCATTATATTTAAATTCCATAGCAAAAATTATGTTAACTTATTATATTTCATTTGGTTTAATATATATTCATTTAGCAATTGTCCAGAAAGTACATTATATTAAGGGCTTTTGCATTATATTTGCAATCATTTGATTGTTCGTATCCCTTAAATGTTCTCTGTAACATATTGACAATCTGATATATGTAATATTATAATCTAATCTAGATTGGATTATCATTCATGAGAAGTCGACACACGCCACTAAGGATTATGTAAAATATTGATTGGTTGATTGAATTTTGTGTATTATGCCAATGACAAAAGAAAACCGGGACATTTAAAAATGCCCAGCTCTATTTCGCCTTATATGTCACCATAATAAATCAAATACGAGCCTTGAATATATAAAGCAGGTGCAACCATCACATTACATATATACAGTAGAACCTCCAATTAAAACCACCTCTCTATTGAGACCACGTCTATAATGCAACCATTTTCCCCGGCCCCATCCTTCACAAAGCTACCAAAATCAAATGAACCTCTTGGTAAAGACCACTTCTGTATTGAGACCACCTAACACTGGTCCCAACAGTGGTCCAAATAGGGAGGTTCTACTGTAATATAATTTAATCTACACTGGATTATGATTTATGAGAAGACACACGCTATTGCTTTTGTTCCACTAAGGATTATGTATAATATTGATTGATGAACTGATATGTTTATCTGGTGACACAATGACAAAAGAAAAGTCCGCCATTTAAAAATGCCCGGCCCTATTTGGCCTTATACGTTACCATAAAAAATATACAAGAGACTTGCATATAAAGTAGTTGCAACCATTACATTGTATATATTTATACACGTTATACTTACTGCTATATAAAAAATATGATATATTATATCTGATCTATAATTGTACTGTTACGCAAATGCCAAGAAGAATTTATATTTTCTGATACCAGTTTCCATCAGTATTTTACTAAAAGAATGAACTTTTTGCACACAATCTTTGCTTCCACGTTAAACCTACCTGCTAAACAATCCTGCTTGGGATTTGCAGAACAATGGCAATAGACAACATAAAACAGTAGCAGTTGAAGTTAATAATGTACTACTTACTTTTAGTAACTGCACTGCCAAATCCAAGTTTATGGCTATTAACGTCTTCAGACCTGAAATGAGATTAAATATTGATCCCGAAACTCTCTAATAAGACCACCCCAAGGGCTGACTTAAAATGGTCTCAATAGAGAGGTGGTCTCTGTGTAAAAGTTCATGTCTATGAAAATTCGGAACATCAACAAATGGTCGTCTGGTAGAGATGGTAGCATTGGGAATGTGGTCTAATTGGAGATTTTACTGTAGAAAACAAGCAATTTGATATATACTTATAGATTTGTATTCATGGAGCATTATCGGTCAACGGGAATGTCTTTTACAGGTTTTATTTTATAACCAATATAAAGTCAACGTACATGTACAGCCAATTATGTCCGCCACCGCTGTGGTGTCTTGACATTTCAAGTCCGTCAAATGTTATCAAAGTACTCTACGTGCAATCACAACAACATATGGCTTTCAAGTCCTTCAAATGTTATACCCTTGTTGTATAGGCACTGTAATAATCTAAAACTATAACATGATTTGGCTTTGCAAGTAGATATTTTTTTAATGTTAAAGCTTGGTGAAATTATACCTTGTTGTATAGGCACTGTGCTTATCTAATGCTATAACATGATTTGAAATATACAAATCAGATATTTTTTTTAATGTTATGAAGTTTTTCAATTTTGGTGAGAAGTTTGAAAACAACGGTTTCTTTTTTATACAAAAATAATTGATAATTCATAAACAAGATAAAAACATGACACCGCCCAGTAATCTTTTGTAAACAATTATCTCCTAGAAAACTACTTTATTAACACTCGATTTCACAGTTCAATTTTTTTGATACCTACAAAAAAATGTGATGAATATAGGTTGATCGTTTTGTAATTGGTGTGATGACAATCATCATCTAAACTTTGGTTAACTTTAGGAACTGTTGCTAAAACTAATATATTGATGACAAACTGTCTGGTTCACCCAATGTGGATACACTTTTTAAAAAAAATTAAATAAGAAAATGTATTTTGTCAGAAAATTGAGGTCACTCAAATTAAGTAGGAATACTTTATCGACGTTCTATAGATGTATTATTCAATCAAACTTTACTTTTTGTCTATCCAACTGGTATAAACTATGTACTTCAGCTGACATAAAGAAATTAAACAAAAATTGTATCGTGTGCCAAAAAATTAGGATGTATAACAACTAACCTGTCCGATCTTTATATTAATTGCCTTGACTCTAAATTGAAGAAGATAATGGAAAATAACAACCACCCATTACATTACAAATTTTCATATCTGCCTTCGGGTAGAAGATTACGTTCAATTCCATCAAGAACCAATAGGTACAAAAACTCTTTTCGTTCTCTCCGCAATTCGTTATCGCAATCTCTCCACATAAGTTCCTTTTCATGTATTGCATTGTATGAAGGTATATAACTTTCTTGTCAGTATTATCAACTGTATCCGTCCGTATTTGTATTTGTATTGTCTAGTCTGTATTGTTATTTATTGTTACTTAAATGTTATGTATTGTTATAGTTACTTGTTATTTTCAACTGTACGTACCTCCCATGACAAGTTTCACGAATAGTGATTAATAAAGTTCATTTAATAGATGAATCCTGATATGAAAATTTTCAGCTAGCGTTCCACTTTTACGGGGCGTGACAAAATGTGCATCATCCCTTAATATTTGAGGCTGATTATATTATTGTGTATAAATGTACTTTTAATCAAAATTTCCATAACATTTCAGTCAACTTTAAGCAGTTCAACTTGATTAACAGATTAACAAATTAAATCAACTAAATATTGAAATTGAAATATAAACAGGTTTGATAGTGCAAAGTAGAAACACATAATATATTATCTTGTACCTAGCCATGTTTAGAAAGTACCTGAAATCCAACGCCAAGAACATATAGATGTAGTATTAAATGAATCACACTTCAAATAAGACTTTTTATGCTTTAATGCTTTGATTGCAAAGTATGCATCTGTCTTTATTGCCCATGAGTCAACGTTATTCTAGCCACGCTGTGCTCTCTGAGAACTTTTGATATATACTAGTTATACATAGTGTCAATTCCCACAAATTAATACAAAAGATTAGTAGAGCAAGTGGCATGACTGTGCGTGCATGTGTGCGTGCGTGCGTGCACCTGATTATATTCTACATTAGAATGTAATTATTGCAAGTTGCATATCTTAAATGTATATTGTACGAGATATTCTATTGACAAGGAATGGTGGTCAGGTCTAATTATATTATGGCTGCATGATGGAGAAATAACTGCTATATTTTACACAAGTAAGGCATTTACCCTGTATATTTTACCTGCAATATTGAACAAAGGATCTAAGCTACTGATAGTGAACTAACATCTTCACTGTGACTTTACTCTTCCTATGTCAATGTATATTTACACAGCAGTTTCCTCCAACCTACAAAGTAGCATAACACTGATAACACTTAGTATTATTTCACTTCAAGGCTTGTATTGGGCATTCTCACACTCCAAGCTGTATTTATCAATGAAGAGCGGTGCTGATATACCTGATATCACCCCGTCCGGAAAAATATCACGTCGTCCAAATATGGGTAACGTAGTAATTAGACCCGCCCACTTTTACTATAATATTTACAACTCGTGCTATAAAGCACGCCGATTGGTCAAAAGAAGTGGTGTGATATTTACTATGCATATGATTCCTCATTACAGGACGAGCTGATTATCTGAGGGGGGTTAGGTTGTTAGTCTTTGGCAGAACTAGTTATTTTCAACTTTGTGGAACAAACATTATTTTTTGCCGTTTTACATCTTAACTTTATTGTCCTTCACTAGCAGTAAAATGTTTATTTTGAAAATATTCAGAAGTAAAATATCCATTCTAAAAAAATACCTACCCCTCTGGCTGGACGAGTTAATTATCTGAGAGGGGGCCCAGGTTCTGTGACTTGGCTAAAACATTTATTTTCATTTTTTTGGTGCAAACATTATTTAATTCTGTTTTACATCACAACTTTATTCTATTTCACTAGCAGTAAAATATATGTTTTTAAAGTTTCAGAACTAGAATATGTATTTGAAAATACAATCTTCCCCTCTCAGATGTAGCCGGGTGGGTAAAATGACTTTACTTATATGCATAGACCGTGTTTATGACCTTTTAACCATCTCTTGAATTGAGTTCATTTTTATGTTGCAAGCTGATTTGCATAAACCGCACTTGGAGATTGAAATGCATAGTTTGAGTTTAAAGAATAAAATAAATATGTTTCTGATATGATTTCGAGGGTGGAGTGTGAGAAAAGGGTTATCATATTGGGTTGGGTGTGATATGAGAAATATCATATCTGTGAGAATCACTCGTTAGGAAACTTGCGCTCACTCGTGATTCTCTACAGATATGATATTTCTCATATCACACCCAACCCAATATGATAACCCTTAATTATAAAGTACTAAGTACTTGATTTCTTCCATACTTCATGATTGACTGTCTATTGGACATAAAACTAATAAATGTAAATGTAAATGTGTTTATTTATAGTCGCAATTCACTGTTATCGTGCTCTAGCGACTTTACATATTTACACCAGGTCATTGGCATCCTTGTCACACTATATCCTTCTCAACTCCCCGGGGAGCAAACAGCACATCGCAACAGGAAAAGCGCTCTCCTGGGGGGGGTGGGGGATGTTCACATTATTGCAGATGTTGGTACCCATTATCTGACTCAGACAACACCCCCTGCCCCCTACCCCCACCTATGAGAACTACAAATAAACCTGCATGATAGCAAAATATATTGAAAGTAATCCGTAACGTCTTTTCTACAGAACCTACTTGGTATTACATTGCTCTTGCGCAACACAGTAAAATAATATTCATACTCATTGTTAAAATATGTACATAATACGACATCAACATTAAAACACGTATTCCCCCCCCCCCCCACACACACACATACACCCCGAGACTATATTGGCTGCTAGTGTTAATGTATTTATATTTATAAGACTGTTACATACATAGTAATATGGCACGGGTTGATATTTGCTTTACCCATAATTATAAAAGAGCCATTAGATAAAGCAACTAGTATTATAAGTATACATTTTTTGTTAAGAATACATAAATAAGTGTTAGGTGGTCAACAGGAATGGCCGCATATTTCCTAAAATCAAGTCAACTGTGCCTTTTGGAGTCCATGAACGAAAAGTAAATTTCTAAGTTCAAATTTAAAGGATGTATTCCAGTTATCTTCTAATTATTCTCCCATTATGAGGCATTGTAGTTATTTCACCTGCAGTTTAAGCTACTGATAGTAAAATACTACGCGTTTGATAAACCTGGATGATACATATCATTCAATGCAGCATTCAAAGCAATTCGTAATTTCTTATCTACAATAGTACAAGTACAATCTGCAAAAATATAACATTATTGCCATGGACGGTACAGACGACCTCTCTCTCTCAAGCTATATGGAGAACCCCTTGACATATCAGACGGCGAACTGCACTTGGGTATCATCAGACAACCAGATATTACCAACATGGAGGCAGTGAAGTGAAAGGGGGGGGGGGCACTGACACACACCAGTAATACGGGTGGGTTAGGTGAGATTGGGTGTCTTCTTCGCACCAACTTTGCACTCATATTCGGTAGGAAAATGAGCACCATGCACTCATATTAGCGATATTACTGCAGTCCATTTTTTTCCTTTGGCACTAAGTTTTAGAATAATTCCCAAAGTAACCCCAATAGTCAACAATCAGTAAAGAGCACATATTCAATCTATTATCTTTGAGTGTCCTGTTGTATAGAATGGATAGGTCTAACATTATGACTAGTTGCACAGTATGGTCACAGATGGTGCACATTATGATTAGAATACATGATAAATTTCATGACTGTGCAGGCCCTCCAAATCTCCACCTCACATGCAGCAGGTGTGAGATAGAGTGATACCTGCCCTCTGTGCCAACAAGAGCCGGAAACTGAAGCGGTTCATCCTCCATCGCCCAAGACTTACGAAAACAAGACACAGACACATATGTAGAGTTCTCAAGATCAATATATACTCAGATAATCTTTCATCTATAGACAATAGTGGACCCAAGCTTTCTTTCAGACTACAAGTTCCAAAGAGCAGTTCAAAGATTTATTTTTAAAATTCACAACACTCGTGCAATATGTCACAGTATTAAATCGACTAAAGTCTAGTCTGAAAAGACAACGTCTAATAAAAAAAGACTGTTAACATCAGGATGAAAAGAAAAGAAAGTAAAGAATCTACTCAACATACCCAACAAATCAAGGTAACGCCATGGACCCCCACTCTCTACGAGAGGTCAAGTTTTTTTTTTTTTTTTTTGTGTGTGTGTGTGTGTGTGTGTGAATAGTATTTTGTATTATTGTATTTGATAACTAATTTTGATGATGAATGTTATAATATAATGAATATCTAATTTTTATATATATTTCATGAATTGTGCTTCTTCAAAGTGACTTTTGAAGCAAATGGTACTAGTACAGAAGAACCACTCAAGACAAATACAGAAGAACCACTATTTTATAAAATATAAGCCTCTCGTAGAGCGTGATGGATCCCAGTATCGTGGGGTGGGGGTGGGGGTGGTCTGTATCCCACTATGATTTGCAAACACTATACAGACTCAATAGGAGTAATCGACTATACCATACACATTACTACTATTACAGTGAAGGGTATTTAATAAGCCAATAGACCATGTTAGCCAAGGTATTCGTTTTAGGCTTGATTTATGCTCTATTATATACTTTATAACTTCACATCATTGAAATAAGATGACACAGTCCTATAGAATTACAATTTAAATATTTCCAACTATATTCCATATCTTTATTCTGCAGTAATTTAATCAAGAAGTTGTTTTTGATTGGCTGGATTAAGATTGGATTGGAAAGTTAAGTTTGTATTACCATAAAGACAACTAAGTATGTCAAACTTCTATGTAGTATTTGTAAAGGCGACTGATAAGGCCTGTATATCATCCACTAATATGCTACTCGTATTGTTTGGTATACCTCATCACAGTAATAAAACAAATCAAATTAAATCAAACAGAATATGATCTAAATGAAAACCAGTTTAAAATTGACGCCAGTATATTGAAGAAATATACCATGTTACTCAGTCAGTGGTAGTGGTATATCGGTAAATTCCTCGGGATGGGGGTCTTGGTCAGAAAATGGGTACGGACGTGTCACGGACAGGTTGAAAACGGCACCCCAAAATATACCTATTTTTGAGAAAAAGTGACCCACAATATACCTCTTTTTGAGAAAAAGTGACCCACAACATACCAATATCTGAGAAAATGTGACCCACCAATATACCAATATCCGAGAAAAAGGTGACACAAATATATCAAATTCAGATTCTAGTACATGTAGATATCAAGAATGATCATAATGAATATCAATATTTTTTATTCTGATAGATATACTAAAAATGTAAAAAAAGACACCCTGAAATATACCAAACATGTGAAAAAAGACACCCTAAAATATACCAAAAATGTGAAAAAAGACACCCAGAATATGCCAAAAATGTGAAAAAAGACACCCAGCAATATACCAAACATGCGAAAGTGTGAGACACCCCCAACAACAGCAGCAGTACTATAGTACAGTGCACACAAACTAATCCGAATTTTAGATATTTCAAGCCACTGTACATTATGAATACGGGGTTTTGGCTGTATAAGGCATCGACCATTTGATCTCAGGGGGAGAGTGGGGGCAGCTATTTTCACCATAGCTTCAATTATTATTTTTTCATGAAATTTGATATCTAATTATTTTTTTTCTTAGATTACTGAACCCCAATATTTTTTAAAGGCATATTTGACAATTGTTATTTTTTTCTAGCCAAATGAGAACTTATTATTTTTTTCACCAATTTTCAGCCTTGCGTAATTTTTTTCAATATTTTTGCTGCTCCCCCCCCCCACCCCCCTGAGATCAAATGGTCGATGCCTAATTTGTTTTTAACCTATTAATCATAAATATAGCGTCTGAATGATTTAAATAGACGTTTGAAAATGGCGGATTCTGTTGTCATTAAATAAGTACCCGGATTAGGTGCGGTATATGGAAGAATATACTCCATCGGTTTTCAGCTCTCCGCCAATCAGCGTACAGCATTCAGAGGTGTGTCACATTAAAGTAGTATGACTATTTCTCGGGTGGGGGTGGGGGGGGTGGGGGGCACATCCATATATCGGTCAACGGGTTATGCTTCCCCGAATGACCCACCTTTTCAC
>CM032668.1:19762657-19773214 GCA_019095985.1 Streblospio benedicti | reverse complement strand
CACATTTCCAGAAAGTCTTGTTAATTTAAATTTCGAGTACATATACTTCTTTAATATCAAAATAAAAAAATTTTTTTTTATAATATTTTCTTTTATATTTTTGATGATTATATGTACTCGAAATTTAAATTAATAATAATAAAAAAATCTTTTGATAGTTTATGTTTGGACATATTAGCAGTAAATTAGAAACAAAAAGAAATGAAAGCATTTATCAAAAAATTCGCACACTTCTTCTACTTAAAATTTTAATTTGAAATTTGATATTTGAACAACAGCAATACAAAAAGCTCGAAAAAACAACAACAACAAACTATAATACAAATTTGATATGAAACAAACTACTGTGCACCAAGTAAATAAAAATTTGAAAAAAATTTGAGCTTATTTCGCAGATAGTCAAAAGCACTCTGTCACAATAGTGTGCAAGTGTTTGCAGTGGATAATATTGGTTTATATGGTTGTTGTTATGTTTTCATGTAGTAGTATTATATATAGTATTTAAGGTAGTAGTGGAGAGTTTTATGTCGACAGAAATGAAAATTATGCTGCACTGGACGGGTGTAAGATTGCCAAATAAATAATAAAGAAGTTAAACATTGCACAAGTAGTCATTCAATAACCAACATAGCCGACATGACGCTTCGCCAAATTTCATACTGGTCCGTACGGGCGAGTGGGGTCTGAAGCTGACTGGTCCGTAAATATTTTTGGTGGTCCGTGATTCAGTACTCTAATAAAGTGTAAATATATTCATCTAATATTACATACAATTGCAGGCTTTCAACACGATTATTAACCCCCCCACACACTCACACACACTTTAATGAAGGTGGTAAATACATAAATACATTTTATCAACATTTCCAAATAAAAAGTCTTAAATTAAGAATATTTGTTTCTATGTTCATTTTAAATAATGCAGGCAGAAAAATACTGGTAACATTCAATATCACAGGGGTGTTGCATAAAGATGTCTATTGCCATGATCTTTCTATTCAGTATATAGTATTTATGAATTTAAGTCAAAACTTGTAGGAAATGTGTGAAAGCACAGCTAAAAGAAGAGATTAATTTGGCATTAAAACAACACCTGAAAAGCTTCTGTAGCAGTATATCCTATGTAAAATATGTAAACAAAGGGACATAGAGGGGGTTTAATATGCAAGCAGAATTAATCTCTTGACTTCAAATATGGACTACTACACTTGTTTTACAATAAGTAACTTAATATCTTTCAATTCCCAAGAGAATTTAACTTAACTTTTTTATTGGCATAATAATTTCCCGCTCCAATATTGCTTTACTGCAACAAAGTCTATAGCAGCACCGTTTGCTGCCTAATAGGTTGTAGCAAGCAGTCTAAGCTGCAGGAGGCGACTGCGAGTAGAGCTATATTGTTAACACGGTAGTACTGTTCTGCTGCTAGTGGCTTGATGTTGACCCGATTTAAATAGGGGATTTGACCTTAGTCGCCCGCCCGGACTTGTAGTATTTTATTCACCCTCGCCCGGCAGCATTTATAACCTGCCATGGCGACCGGGCGACTGCTTAGGAAGACGTCTGACATAGAGACTCTGTCAACGAGTTTTGTGACACACTAACCCGTTTCTGTGCGGACGTGGACGGTTGCTCTTCCTCCTCCTCTTTCACCTCCACCTCCTCCTCCCCCTCCTCCTCACTGTCGTCTGCTCTCCTGGGCCCTCGATGCGGCAGGATCGAATCGGTGATCTCAAACGTGCGCACCATTTGCTGCAGAACCATTATGAAACATATCAGGGTATGAAACTCACCAAAATGTGCTTACGGACCACAGGGTCGGCAACTTTAAAAAGTAGCCGGCCCTGGCAAAAGGTGTACGGCCCTTCATTATGTTCATATTTAGAACTCCCAAAAAGTAGCCTACCCACTGGGCCGTGAACTTTTAAAACCAGCCGGCTCGGGCCAAAATCAGTGTCCTCTTTAGGGAAATGTCAAACTACAAAATGATAATTAAATAGATTTTGTTTATACTTTATTATTTTGTAGTTGAGGTTGATATTTCCCTGAAGAGGACACTTAAGTGTCGAAATGTAGGATATCGTTTTAAATGAAATAAATAAATTTCAAGTTTCGAAATTGTTAACTAATAGTCTGCAAACAATACAGAATAAGACAAAGATATCAACATGATAAAACATCAGTCAGAAATGCTAATAAAAAAATAAACAAGGTGATTATATTGTCATGGTATGGTACGAACATTTTGACTAGTATTTACAATTCGACTGATGGGGATTCTCATGAATCGAAAACATTTTTGAAATTAAATAAATAAATTATCAAAAGAAAAGTACAATTTATTTGGAAAACATTTGAAAACTCGATAACAGCAGCATAGACATAAATTATGTATGAACATTAATCAAGGCCCCTTTGCTACTTGTCATAACTCAAAGAGAAAATAAAAGGCTTGAATTTGACATTTTAGTGTCATTTCTGATTTGCTCAAGCATACAATTGTGCCACAGGCAATAAAAAGACATTAAAGTCTTACATAAGTGGAAACACTGACGCAAGAACCTGTTACAATTTTTAGCATGTAGGCAACTTCACTCGGTGCTCTAAACTTGCATATGCCCCATGGATCATCCTTTTCGTGCATCTTTTATGCTATATATGCATTGCTACTATGCTGACCCTAATAATAGTAGGGGGTAAAAAGAAAATCTCAAAATTTAATAATAGTAGGGAGAGAATAAAAGTAGGGATAAGACGTTCTTGGCAAAATCAAGTACGTTTTGGCGTGTCGTATACTGAAAGTGATTTGCATGTACTTGTTTTACAACAAATTTTAAACCAATTTTAATACTCATAAGGGTACGATTATTAGTGTCCCAAGGGCTTTAATTATTTTCAAACTTCCTCTCTCTCACTTCTTTTTAGCAATTTTATTAAAGCATATTTCTACCTATGCTAGACTTAGTCCAGTCAGAGCCACTTGATATAGTCAAATGGAAGCTAAGGGTTGTAAAGCTGTCTTCAGCTACATGTATATACAGAGTTGCCAACCCTCCAAAGATGAAAAGAGTACTAGATATTATGAAAAAGCATATTTAGTCCCCAAAAATCATAATTGCGGCGCAGAGGCATAAGGGGGGTCCGGGGGCATCCTCCCCCGGGAAAATTTGAAAATTAGGGGTTTAAATAGCCCATTTCCTGGCTTTTCTACCATAAAATGTGTTAATACAGGCCAAGGAAAATTAATGATTTTTATGTTTTCACCAATGAAAGATTACATTTTGTGATTCACATCTCGACCCGTATATGGCCGCTGAAATTTTCAAACATTCCAACAAAGCTTTGTACGATTTACAAATGTTTCATTCTAAATGTTAGTTATCAGAAGGACAAGTCTTTTTTTCTAAATTTTATTTAATAATAATAATTCTTTAAATCTGCAAGAAGTTCTGAGGTGACTTCATGTTTCATTTCTTTAACAATGTTAGTGGCCTTCGTTCGTCCACACTCAAACTTCTTGGTTTCTTTAGGGAACATTGCACGAAGAAGATGTGACAGGTGATCTGCAGTTGAGATTGCCAAATTGTGTTCGACCAAAAACAGTGTCATCTGACATTCTGCCTTAATGCTCGAGCTGCTGTCAATCTTGTGAAAGTTGGTTATCAGACCACAACTGTTCTGCAGCGATTTTAGCTGCACATGTTTTGCAGATCTTGAATGTTTAACCCTCTTGACGCCAGCCGTAAATTCACTATACTCCCCCTCAGTGCCAGACACGCATTTTTCGTGACGTGTTATTCACAGTGGGGGGCTTCAGTTGTCATAGTTGAAATATGATCCTTTGTAGCTCTTACGTTTTTCATCAGAACATTTTCACATTTACAGTACACATTCAGGAGACGGTCTAGTTTCTTATTTTTACCATTATAAATAAAGATACATACAGCATAAAGTTAAATTTTGACAATTTCGAGTAATCGTCCATTCATTTGACAGCTTGAGTGGTTGATTTTAAATGTCGTAGTAGCAGTAGAAATTTTAAGTGCAGCGAGTTTTTATCCAGGATAGACACAAAAAACACCATAAACCATCCCTATTTCATAATAATATATTTTTACTTACAATATTACGGACCAAAGACGTGTTCAACTTTTTATTTCTTCATTGCCTTGAAGTTTTGACAGGCACCAGTGCCACCACTCGATCACCCGACAAAAACATCATCCGTTTTGATAAATATAGTAGATTTCCAACGTCCACACTTATTGGGTAGTTTGCCAAACGGTATATTTGTGATTCGGTATCCAAGATACAATAAGATGGGGCATGGATGACGAATAATATGATAATTCTTCTTCAAATTCTTCAACTTTGTCACGCTTACCAAAAAACCGGTATTTCCTGAAAATCAGCCTTGCGCAGCGCACGTCGCGGATATAGAATCGTTAAGAGCGCTCTTGATAAAGGCTAATTGCGGTTTCCTTAGCAGTGTCAACGTGTTTTGTGGCGATTGAGCCTAAGAATACCACGCTTTTATGGCTCAAAATAGATATCAGTATATGACGTTGATGAGTCTAGTTTCACATTTGTTTAGAATGCTCGGTTGATGATCATTGTCCCGAACTTCGATTTTTGATAGTTTTTGAGCTATATGCGTACTATATTACTGTCGTTTTCGTACTGGCGTAGAGAGGGTTTCAAAATCGTATATATCCCGCCAAAAGCGGGAGGGTTGGCAACTCTGTATATATATCATTGGTAGAAAAATGCTTGCTAAATAAAAAGACACAAGATAGATAGAAGTTTGAAAATAATCATACCCCTATGGACACGAATAATCATACTCTTATGATCATTATAGGTTATGCTCAGTGGTCAAACAAGTATGCTTGTAAAGAAGCATTATGATGTGTTCTGTGCATTCTGAAAGTGTCTTTCATGTAAACATCATATCAAAGTATGTAAAACAATTTAGATATCACGCAATAAGAGGCCGGTATATACTCAACAAAACACGTGAACGCGAGAAATGTCAACCGAATGATTTTCGTCAGACGTAACTCGCACGGTGCACGTAAGAAGCTGCCTATCTCGCCCATGTTAAATGAGACGTCTTTCGTTAGAAATGCACGGCACGTCTGGCGAAAATCATTCGATTATGCAACATCACGTGACTTTGTGTTTTATTTGACTAGACGGCATGGTATTTTCAAAGGTGAAAATAGTATTAAATGCGGAGAATATGAATATTATTTTCATCACACTTGCAATGGATAAGGCATCGTCTATTGATACTGAATTTTACAAAACAAATATGATTTTGGCTGAGCAATATCTTTAAAACTTAGGTTTGGCGTTTACACCGTCCCGGTATCAAAAGGACGCTGTAAATGACACTTGGACGACAAATTTTCAAGACACTGCTTCCCATTGGACGAACTCAAAAACTTTGGCAACTATATAACACTGTTAAACATAATTATATCCAAAATATTTGCTTGATTAATTAAAGGAAAATCCTCGCATTCCCATGCATCTGGGCGCTGCCATCTTTGTCATTGCGAATGGCGTACTGAATGAAATGTTGTCAATCAAGCAAACGGCGAAAAAAAAGTCTCGATTTCTTACGTGTGTGTTCACATAGGTAGATCTACATCTCTCTTTTTTTTCTTTTTTTATACATAGATCTCATTACTGAACACGTCTTTGTATATTGATGACTTGCAGATTTAGGCACACAATTTAACAATAAACATTGATTTTTTGGTTGGGACTCCAAAATTTTAGGGTGGGACTCGAGTTTCAGAGTGTGTACTCCCATGGGAAGCAAAAGATATGAGTACTAAAGCCAAACCTGAAAACTGGTTCAAAATTCGAATCCTTACGTTACTTATTTGGGTCACTACGATTATTATGTATCAGCAAGCACTGGGAAACACAGGTATAATTATCAGGGGTGCGCATCGTACCTTCCACTCGGGTTTGGTGATCGAGAGCATGGCCTGGTGACGACGCTGGTTGGCTGGCTCTTCCTCTGCGCCTGGCCGCTTCTCAACGGGCTCGATGACCGGCAGGCGGTCGTCGTCAAACGTCACTCGAGCGTGACCATCCTGTCAAACAGGATCAATGTAGTAGAAGGAAAAAATCTACTTAGATGCTCTTTTCGTCTAGAAGCGACGTTTCATCAGGCATCATAGTAGAAAGAAAAACCTTTTTTTTCCTACTACTATGATGAATCCAAATGCTAAGAAATCACTACTAAATGATATGATCAATGTACCATGTCACTCAGAGAAGCTGTACTGGTGGTTACACAAAGTGGCACTCCTCTGGGCTGACTGTCCTGGTTACACAATGTTTTCAGGACTGACTGTCCTGGTTACACAATGCACCCCGTATCACCCAAGCATGTCAATAGTCTACATAACGCTATCATGACCAACAATGTTTGTCTATTTAAACTTGATGTCATGAGCTTGATGTCATGAGTGTCCTTATTAGGAAATAACAAACTGTACCATTTATATGAATACCAGGTAATTTTAGTGGATACTATTTTTTTGAGAATTTATCTAAAAAAAAGGCAACTTCAATTCTGACTTGCTAGGATGATTTGTTGTATATCATTCTTACCATGATATAATTTGGTACAAAAACTGTATTTAACAAATCAAAATTCACGCAACTTATCTTATATTCTCTACAAGTAGAGGCTTACTCTGAAGTGTGCATTGAACAGTATATAAAGGACGAACAAAGTGTTAATAATTTGACTTACTCTGATAAGAAATGAAACATGGAAGATGTTTTCCACTGTTTGACCAAAGGACCAAGGATTTGTAACAAATTCAATGAAGCATATTGGGGATCCTGCAAAATAGATTTTTTTCATGCAACAATATATGTTTATGATTCTTGCATACATATAGAGCAACTGCTACAGTTTTCGACAGCTTTAGTGTATGTTTGTAATCACGGGTTTATTTTGAAAAGGACTAAAAGAAAAATATCATATGAGTGAAGACCGTGTCAGAATGAATATATACATATATAATATATTTACAAAAAACGGTACAGCAATTAAGAGATATCCACACTTTTTGCAATCGTAAAAGTTTTACAGTTTTAGGCCTGTCGAAAACTATCGCATGTCGAAATCTGTTGTAGTTGCTCTCCGTAAAAAAAGTCATGGCATTAAAATATATAATATGCAAAAGATAGTGATTACTAAAAAAAAGAAAAAAAATTAAATCATTTAGTTAGTTATATGCTAATACTTATTTCACTGACTAAACATTCATTACAAGAAATGTAAAAATTAGTTTTACTCTCACTGTTCTTGCAAGCAACTTGGGAAAAATATATATACAGTTGTTCGTAAAAATTAGTATTACCGATCACCTTCAATACTATTGATCATTATTCATGAATGAAAAAATAATCAATCTCTAATTAATGATAATTAAGTCATAGTAGCTATAAGGAAATCACACTCATAGAACATCATGTATATGCGAGCGAAGTCATTCCAACACACATGTTCAAACCGACCCACACCCTTTTTTGATGACAACACCTGCATCTACATTTAAGTTAACTTTTTAAGTCTGATTAAATGATTATCAACCTGATTCAGATACAAAATAGATCAACTAATTTGTATTCAATCGGGAATGGCAATTGTCTAAATTCAAATGCATATACAACATAAAACTTAATCTACATTGAAATCATAAATTGCAAAAATAAAAGTATGAAAAAAATGAAGCCACACAGAATCGAGCTTACTTCCAAAACTTTTATACATGTCTTTTAGACATTTCAAGACATTTTCTACAGCCTCTGTGGTTTCTTCTCTTTTCTCTAACTGATCTTTATTGTCAATCTGCAATATAATCACCTGCTTTTAAAATTTGGCCCCTGGAAAACTGACCATTTTCGTGCCCATGTTGCTGGTTTCTAACTTATCGTACTGTCAAAAATGACATTTTTCACGAAAATTAGTGCAGCCGTGCCAGTGAGTTTGCCAGGTACCATGGTTAAAGGTTGAAGTTAAATATTTCTGGACCTGCAAAGTAGTTAGACATTTAAAAATTAAGTTGTTATCTTTGTGACGTCATCTCATCTAGTGTAGTCACTGTTACAGTATTTCTACAAAAAACAACATTGGGAGATAGTCATCAATTCTTTATGTTTTCACCGTCAAATTCAGATCAAAGAGATCAATATTGAAGCAAATTTAATACTAGTAAACTGAAAATAAAGTAAGAACTGTCAAGCAAAAGTGCTAAACAAACAGTCATTTCCAGGGTTTGACATAAGTGGTAGCCCAGTAAAACTGGCCGGGCAACTGATTTTTACCTGTAGTTGGCTGGATCAGCTTTTAGTTTTTGGCGGGTGCATTACGGTACTTACCAATTAGGTATTTTTTTATTGTACAAGATATAAATCTATTCATTTAAAATCTATCACATTTTTGTCTAATACACGTAATCATTTATCGTTTGGTTCATCATGCATCCCCACTTGCTTAGTGCCAATGACACTGTTATCTGTGCCTTGAATGTCAGGCGACCCCATTTTGAACCGGACTACCTGATTTTCAAATTTAGTGGTCCTAATGTCCACTGTCTTATCAAATCCTTATGTCAAACCCATGCATTCCGTCAGATAAGAGACTGAATTTAGAAAGATCACTGAGTACACCTTCTAACACTATGGTTACAAAATGACAGAGATCCATTTCCTTCCGATAGCTGAATAAAAGCTCTTCTTTGAATAAATGGCAATAAAATGTTGTTGTTTTATTGACAAATAATGTGTTTTCAAGATGTCTACAATATTGATCACAAAAAATGCAGCAGATACACATCATTTTTTTTTTTACAAGAATTGCTACTGAAATGTAAATCTTCCAGTCCTTGACAAGAATCCTGACAGAAATAATTGCCTGGCTGCCATACAGCCAAGGCTTGTACAATAAAAACCCAAACTATTATTCAGCTACACTCAGTAACAGTTAAGAACTAACATCTAGAGCCAAATATGGTGAAAATATTGAGAAGAAAAGAGAAGTGATTAGCAAGAATGTCATTTTATTTGCAATTCTTCAAATAGAAAACGAGTTCCAATACAAAAGCTCACTTGGTGTTTATCAGATACTCCAAAAAATTCTGCAATAGATAAAAAGTTGTAAAATGACATGAAAATAGAATACTGTAAAACTAGAAATTTCATTGCTATTAATTTTGAGATTTTCCACCTATAAATTATTTTGTGATTTTGCAATTTGGTCCATCCTGGACCTACTTAACAAAGGCTATTAATGTTTGCTGACTATGTTTGCGTTTTTGCACCTACTCACAAAATTCGCAAATTAAATCGTATGCACACATTTCTAGTTTTACAGTACTAGGTCATTAAAAACATGCAAGGACAGTGTTCTACAAAAGCATGAAAAAGATGCATGACCCGTAGTACACCAGAGAGTGCTAGCTCTACGACTTACGTTCACATTTAATATACACTTCATTGAAATTTTTCATAATCTTTTTCTACAGCCTCCGTGGTTCCTCCCTTTTCTCTAATGCTGTGTGAGAAGAAATCTACCAAAGTTGTCACAAATACAGTGGTGGTTGCTTATCGAGAATTTTTTTAGATAAATACAGTGAGACCTCACTAAAAAGGGTCACTAATTTTAGTAGCAATATAAAGACAACGGAAAAATGATGTTCATTAACATGGTTTCAAAGTCTTCTTGCCATTAATGCAATTATCAAATATGCAATTAAGTTACATCTCTACAAACAAAAATTATCCATTCAAATTATGATTTAAAAAAATAGGAAAAAAACATAGCTACATCTACTTTTACTTTAATTAATACTCTTACAAAAAACATCATGAAAATCAAATCAACTTGAATAACAGAATAAATACAAATGGTATAACGAAGTAAAAGGATTTGTTTGAAAGAACAAGTCTCCCACTTAAAAGTATAGATTCTAGCACGATACGTGAGAGGCTATCAGAATGCAATACAAAGTTTGGTAACAGTTAGTCAAGAAGTTTTTGGTCAAGAATTTTTATGAGTTAGAACGCCTACCTTTTCCGGCCGAGACTCCTTGGCATTCTTGCTTCCGTCGTCCACTCGTCTCTTGCGCTCTTTCTTCAGTTTAACGACGGGCTCGCTAGTCTCAAAGGTGCCATACCTATCACATGTATCACAAACAATAAAAGGTCACTAGCTTTACACATGATAGGTAAGGCCCCATAAAAATAATAAAATGTTTCTCGTCCCCCTCCTGCCAGTGTATAGTGCAGCCTCCTGAACATTTTTATTGCCTTTCCAGTGATAAAAAGTAAACGGCCCTCCCGCTTGGCTGCAAACAAAACGGCCCCATGTCAGAGCCCTGTCATTTGTTTGCTATGCACGCTAGATATCATACTTCATTGATTATACTAGTTGTTTTATAAGTGATGTTTTATGATTTTGATAATAGAAAGACATTGTTCACATAACAATTGTAACATGTAGTTCATTCATGGCTCAATATT
>CM032668.1:19724610-19745889 GCA_019095985.1 Streblospio benedicti | reverse complement strand
AAATTTAGCTTTTACATTCACAATATGTTGTGCTGCAAGATTTCACCAAATTGCTTATTTGTTTTGTTTATTGGAACATGATGCTTTTTTTATCCATACGTATTAAATATTATAGCTGGTACCCACCTACTTGGCCTCAAATGTTGTGTCATGTTCTATGTTTGCATAGTTGTTAAAAAATTCGAGATCAATAGTTGTAGGGTTGTTAGCTGTTAAGTTAAATGTAATAACTTTAAATTCATTGTAAAAAGGGCAAAATTTAAGAAAAGTGCTGCGACATGCTTACCCATATTCTAAACTTATAAGTTGTTTTTATTTCAGAAGTTTCACTGTACAATGCTGTGTCTTTAATATCATGAAAAATACATTCTATGACATAATATTGAAGAATAAATGCAGGGTATTCTGTAATAGATATTTGGGAATGCTATTTATTCTGTTGTGAGAGTGCTGGACTGCTGGTGTAGACAGCTGACATGTTTGATTAATATGCAACAATATTACGGCTACTTTCTTTTGTTTTCCACCAAAAATTTCCATTAGTAATTATCATTAATTTTCCCAATATAATGGTACAGTTGATTTTGTACGAAGCACCAAGATACTTGTAATTTACATCCACCACTCTCCCCTCTTTCCAATTTCTACATATTGCAAATTGCTCCAATTTCAAACTCACTTATAATTCCTCCTTCTTCCGATTCAACATTCTGACAGCATTTCTACCAATTAAGATGTAAATTTAGCTTTTACATTCACAATATGCTGTGCTGCAAGATTTCACCAAATTGCTTATTTGTTTAAGTGTTACATGTATTGGAACATGATGGGGTTTTTATCCATACGTATTAAATATTATAGCTAGTACCCACCTACTTGGCCTCAAATGTTGTGCCCTGTTCTATGTTGGCATAGTTGTTAAAAAAAAATTCGAGATCAATAGTTGTAGGTTGTTAGCTGTTAAGCAAACCCATGCCTTAGCATTTGAAAATGCCAAAAATGGGATCTGCATATCAGATAGTTTTAGATTAAGTCAAAAAAGAATACTTTGAATTGTTTGTACACGTAGTTCTGAGCATCACCAAAATTTACAGCCTGAGGAGGTTCTGTGAAGACCAAATTGCTGGCCTCATTTCAGTTATAATAAAGTCATTTGAATATTTATATGAAACATCACAATAGATTCATTGACATGTACCAGCTCAGCTCACGAAGTGTTTGATGTTATATAGATGTTAAGATATCACTCGGTATACAGTGAATATCCTCAACAACTGAAGAGTAACAACGGAAAACTGAATAACGGAAAAATTCTCATGCATTACCTGTTGATAATGTAAGTAAATTGTGGAGTAAACAATGGAAATCCTCTACAATGGAAGGATTTGTGGCTGCAAATTGGCTTCTGTTGTTGAGGATATTCAATGTATCTTAATGCCTATAGTGTCAGTCCACTGGTCATAACTTGAACTCCTACATGTAAGCAGAGCAAGTTATTTTCATATTAACTCAACCTATCATATCCAAAGTCAATATGAATAACCACAATGGATGACAGATTTTTCATTGGTAAAATAGAACCAAAAATAACAATCAAATAGTAATAGCATCTGAGTAGGTTTGTACCAAAGGCAACTGCATCAGTGGGCTTTGAGAAAAAGAGAAATGAACCAAACTGAACTAAACTCTAAAACTCTTTTCAAAGCTCATTGATGCAGTTGCCTTTGGTTTGTACCTTCTCAATACAAAATTCGACAAGTACGGGATAGTCTACTTTAATCCAGTGTACCTTCCCTTTGCATCAGCTTAGCACGGACGAGCGTCTGTACCTGCACGCGGCGCGTCTGGGGGACACTTACCTCCTCAAGGAGATCCTCGAGAGTGACTACTACCCCAAGAAACTCAACCTCAACTGTGTGGACTACATGGGCAGGAACGCTCTACACCTCTCTGTGGACTCAGAAAATGTCGAGGTGAGAAGGCTTTTTTGATAGATAATAGCCAAACAACGCGCATTTTCAAATCGAGACCTACGTAATTCAGTGACGTGGTGCTTTGTTGGCAAGTGTCTGTTTGCAGGAGAGGGTATATTTTAATATTATGTTTTGAAAGAAATTGAAAAATGCTTACCTGTAATAATCAAGTTTAGATTTGTAAAACTATATGGTGATCTTTGTGAATAAATTGCCAGTATTTGAGTGAAATGGAATGTACCGGGTATGTTATCGAAGTAAAACAAACTCCAATTGTAACGTAGGAGAGATTGCCATGAGAAGAAACAATAATGCTGTTTTATGCATCACATCCAATTGCGATGCTATTTGTAACAAATAGGACAAATTTTCTCTTATAGTTTAAATGCTTTATGTAATGTTGATGGTACACATACATTGTATATAGATAAATAGCACAATATAACTAATATACGAAAGAAAAAAGAAATATTCACTAGAAAGGATCAAAGGAATGCAATTGAGTTGTATAAAGATCTTGTAGTCTATTGGTGATTCTAGATTTGACAGATTTATTTCTTTTGTCGCTTATGTAACTTATCTATTATCCTATAGCCTAATTGTTTGGATGGTACATGTACCTCAGTACTCATCCTGAATAACCAGTCAACAGCCCTATTGAACTGCGCTGCTCGATAACAATAGCCGGTCAATTACTTCATTTATCCAATTATTGTGATTTCTTCTTACTTAGCCACCTCATGTGTATTAAACAGCAGAGCGAATGGTCCATTTAACTTTTTGACTTGACTGGATGCTATATTCATAACGCTGTATGGTTTGTTTTGTCAAATATATAATATAGTAAGAATGAAGGTTTGGATCCTGTAGCAAAGCTTCAAAGCTTCAAACTCTACATGTTTATGTTAGATGTATTGTCTATAAACTTAAGAAAATAAGAAAAAAGAAAAATTGAAGTTTGAAATTATTTTTGGAACAAAAGCAAGTGATAACATTGCGTAATAGGAGACCCATGAGACCCACTACTATATTCATCATGTGCTACATAACAAAGATCAACTGGACAAATAAACTTAGCAAACCTGCTGCACTGTTAGGCCATCGAGATGCTGCTGAACAAGGTGAATGTGGACTCGCTGGAGGAGGCGCTGCTGCACGCAATCAGCAAGGGTCAGCTGCTCATCGTCAGGCTCATTGTCGACCACCCCAGCTTCATACACTCCGAGAAACAGGTCAGTGGCTTTATGCATTAAAAAAAAACCAGGTCAGTGGTTTCATACACTCAATGAAACAGGTCAGTGGCTAATAAACTCCGAGAAACAGGTCAGTAACTTTATGCATTCAAAAAACAGGTCAATGGCTTCATACACTCAGAGAAACAGGTCAGTGGCTTCATAAACTCCGTGGGGAGTATATGCTTCCAAATTTTCAACCTGGGGACAAACCTGCACTTGGTTTTTGGCAGCATGTCTATCCTCATGTCACAGACAAGGAGTTTATGTTGCAGGGTGACTTCCTCTCCAGGTATCATTTTCACGTCTGTCACAAGTTTGCGCATGTTTATGCAATATAAGATGAAGTCCAACTGGACCTATGATTTACAAACACTATACCACTACTAATGTAGAATATTATCTATTAATAGTAATGTGTATTGTATGTACATGTACAGTGTTTGTAAATCATAGAAGTATGTGTACCCCCTCTCCCCTCCCATAATGCTGGCGCCCATAGTTTAAACACTATATGCATTACAACGTAACTTTCCCAAATGCAGATCAAGCCGACAAAATGACAACTAGTCTTGATTAGAATGATCAACTTTTGTTTAATAATACATAACCTAAAAAGTAACCCTACTCATATATGATGACATAACTATGTCTCACATGCACTAAACCATTGCAACGTAACTCACCCTGCCACATGCAGCTGAAGCCAAGTGGCAAGAAGGACGCGTTTTTCCGCACGGAGGAGAAGTACCAGTACCCGCCGGACGTGACGCCGCTCATCCTGGCCGCACACAAGAACGACCACGAGATTATCCAGCTCTTCCTGTCACGCGGCTACACCATTGAGCGGCCCCACGCCATCCACTGTCAGTGCAACGACTGCCTTATCAAGCAGGACACGGACTCGCTGAAACGCTCACGGTGAGACTGGTTGTTGTTTGTTTCTTTCTTTCTTTGTTTCTTGATAGTGACGTGATATTGTACATATATAAGATACTAATCAAATAAAACAGAATGCTACATACCCAGTTCCAGTCCTTCAAAAGGATTGGAATGGGAGCCCCCATAAACAGATCGCGTCGCAATCGAGACCACCACTTGAACTCAGTCCCACGAGTGATCCTTATAGAGTATTTACAGAAACTGTTGTGTGCGTTGTAGTTCTCGTCTGAACGCATACAAGGCGCTGGCGTCACCAGCCTACATCGCGCTCTCCTCCACAGACCCAATCACAGCCACGTTCGAGCTGCGTCAGGAGATGATGCAGGTGTCACAGGTCGAGAAGGAGTTCAGGGTACGATGCTTTGTACTTTCGAAATGTTTTCGGTGGACATTCTGTGCGTCTGTCACTAAAGTGTGCCAGATTGATAGTTATCTTCGTCAGATAAATGTCATGGATCGAAAACAAAATGACCCATGTACAGAACTGATTGCCAATATAACGTGATCATTATTATATACTAAGAATGGGGAGTTTTCTCACTTTGAATGCCAGCAATACAAGCTATGTGATGTTTTTAGTGTTGAACATTGAACTGGTTCCATGATTTGCACTAAGCTACTTCTTGTTTTGTTTTTCAACAGACCCTTGGGCAGAGAAGTTATCAAGAGCAAGAATATTTTGTTCTACTAGAAAGATCATATTATATTATTGTATCGTATGGTTTAGTAAATCCTAATTGCAAATGCCCTTTCGGCAGTTGAGGTGCATTCAAAAATTGTCTGTGTACAATACAGTAAAATCACTAATAACTAGTATTTTGAAATAGCGTGATATATCGACAAGTGATTGCGATGCATTGAGCAGGATATGATAACCCCATTAGATATTACCATGTGCAGGCGACATGTCGACAGTTGTGAAGTGAAAACACTTGTTCACTGTGAGATTTTGGGTCTGAATTGCTCATTTTATCAAACAGGAAGCTTCCTGTAAAACTGCATGTAAACACATTTGCATGTTGTCTTGAATGTAAGGATGCATTAGAAATTATGAGAAAAACATTATTGTACATGTGCTTTGCATGAATATTTTGATGAGCTATTCTTTTTCATTAGTAGATTCATTACATTACATTGTTTGTAATGTACCTGTATCTGTGATAAATAGAATATTTTCAATTTAATTCAATACTCAATGTCTTTAATATGTATCCATATCTTCTATTCCTGCAATATGTTGTTACACATGCATAATAGTTTCGACAATAAACATGTGTAACCAGTTGATTGACCTCATTGCCATATTTTGATGTCCAATAAAATGCTCAACATGCAATAATACACGTTTTTGTAGTAGTCACGTTTCTCAAGCACACTTGTGGTTAGGTGCTTGGAGTAGGCAGTTAGGTGCTTGACCGGCAATCGCTTCCCAATGTACAATAATTATGCATCTGCATAACATGATCAAATCTGATGTATTTACTAATCAGGATTTTTTTCTAGTGATGTAACTTGATTGAATTCATTTTTTATCTGTAAGGGTTGTATGATTTAAATGAAACCATACTTTACTTTCAAACAATACGACTCGGACCTGTTTCATCTGAGCTCGATTATGTCGAGCACTAGCAGAACTCATTTTGATTTCCCTTCAAACTTCACATTGGTTATAAGTAAAAACGCGACGTGATTTGAGCAAAATGTTGATTCTGAACCCACAGACAAATGACAATTTACACAAATGTAGCATCAACAGACACATCCTTTGTTTACTGACATTACAAAACACCATTAGACCTTTTAATCAGGGTAAATGAAGATCAAAGAAATTACATGATTTTCATTTCACTGTGAATTTGCATTCAACTTCTATAATTGCTTCTTTGATACATACTACTTACACAAGTTGAAAGGTTTGATTTGGACAATGAATAGAAAATGGTATTACCCTACCCAGTATTGCATACTTTTACTGCGCCCCCCTAAATCTGCCTATGAATCATAAATGTAATAACACATCTTCTGCGCAATGTCCAATTTGGAATTTGCAGAATATTATATAAAGATATTATACATCTACCATGCATTTCAGAACAAGTACCTGGAGCTGGTGCAGGGCATGAACTTTGAACTTTGAGAAATGATCATTATTGATCAACAAGTGCGCCAATGACCTGGTGTAAAATGTAAAGTCATGAGAGCAAGACTTGGATCATGACTAAACCACCACATTCATATTCACATCTACCATGCGGGGTTTCAGAACCTGGAGCCACCGGTGCAGGGTTGCGATGGGTTGGATTTTGTGACCCACTTTCACGAATATTAAGGGTTTTGAATCACCGCATAGATAGCGGTGAGATATTATGGCGATGCATTCACATCTACGGTGCGCGGTTTCAGAACGAGTACCTCGAGCTGGTGCAGGGCTGCATGAACTTTGCGTGTGAGCTGATGGACCTGTGTCGGGGCACGCAGGAGGTGGAGGCCGTGCTGGGCGAGGAGAACGCAGACGCACGCGACCCGCTCGCGCGACTCCGCCCGCCATCAACTACGACGAGAAGAAGGTCAGTACCGCAGCGCAGCAGCCTGTTTTGCCTTGCTACTGACCGCAGATCAGGGATACCCAGTCTTTCAAAAAGTGATGCTGAGCTAACTTCGCGGACTTTACCATCGCAGATCCAGCCGACCATCGCTTTGTCATTACGTAAGAACATCAAACTTATTACTTCGTGTGCGCATTCTAATGCATGGCTCATTATATAACTTTTTGGGGTGGGATTAAGGCTCAGTAAGGGGAAAATAGTGTACTATTCAGACTGCCTGTTACCCTCAATCAATGGTCCTGAAAATTACTATTTAAACAGTGAAAATAATAACAGGACAGACAATAACATACATGTGTCTACGGACTGACATAGATAGTTTTCTTTGTCCTCAGTTTGTGGCTCACCCGAACTGCCAGCAGCATCTGACCTCCATCTGGTACGGCAAGGAGATGAGCTTCTTCCAGTCCATCACACCCTACTGGAAGGGTGCCTACATCGCCATGATGCTCCCAGCCCTGCCTTTAATCTGCATGTGGTACATTGTCAACCCTAACAGTAAGGTGAGATGTGGGTGGGTAGTTAGACTCGTGACCAGAAGGTCGAGGGCTCGATTCCCTGTTGGGCCTGGTGGTGGGTGTTGAACAAACTCATTCCTAGATAGTTGCACTTAATCAATTAGGTTCAGGTCATTGGGTTGAAAGAGTGAATGAGTGATTGTGTGAGTGATTAGCGTTGTGCGCTGAATGTGTTGCAGATGCAAGTATGTGATAAATGTGTGTCAATGACCTGGTGTAAAATGTAAAGTGCTTGAATCATGACTATTAACTATCAAATTTACATTTACATTTATGTACATGTACAGTACCCTCCGCGGATAAGGACCACAGTAATTATATAAACTTCCATTGAATTCGACCATTTTTCGACACATACGTGTATTATCCTAGAAAAATCTGATTATCCGAGAAAAGAAATACCCATAGTTTGCATAACAAGTATTAGAAGAAATTTCAGAGTTGTGGTTTACATTTTATCTTCTAAAATGAATAGTAAAATACTGTAATTACTCACCCAGTCTCACTTTAATATATATGTGTGTTTCCCAGTGCTTGCAGATACATTTTCAAACTTCTGTCTCTCTCTCACATCTTTTTAGCAAGCATATTTCTACCAACCATATTACCAAGCATATTTTTACCAATATGGATATTGATTAGTAGAAACATGCTTGCTAAAAAGACATGAGAGGGAGAGAGAAGTTTGAACATCTCACTTTAATTTCGCAAATTTCTTTATGTCTTAGTCGGCAAATTCGTTGGAAATCCGAAAATGCGGACGTGAAGAAGATAATTGATAACGTTAGTAATTATGCGTAATTTGCGCAGTTTCTAGTGAAAGAAAATACAGTAATAGATATACAGAAATAACTGTGGTCCTTATATGGGGATGGTATTGTATGTCATTAGACGTTGTATCAAAGCTTAAAGCTGGGTTTGAACTCGTGACTATAATGAGGTAGGAATTAGATAGGAATGAGTTTGCTCAGCACTGCTAGCCCAGCACTTACCACGTACGAATGTTTTAGTAGTTACATGGAAGGGTTGTGCTTCAAGTGTAAACATAATATGGAACAAGTGATACTTTCTATGTGCAACATTGGTTTTGTGACACATTGAATTTATCTGGGCAAATAGCATTACTTGCTGTGCACCTGTGTTTTATCATAGCACAAAATATGGAATCATTTCCGGTGTTATCCAGAAACACAAAAATTCTTATGTACGTGCGGTATTTTAGTGTGAATCACTTCCACTAATTTACAAAACAAGGAAAAACAATTGTTTCCAACGAAAACGCACATGTGGATTAAGGAAACAATGAGTAGTCAGTAGGTAGACGTCGTTACGATCCACTGGGGTCATGCGGGCTGTGGCAGGTCAGGCGTGAGCCCTAGGTGTGCTGCCGATCCTGGAAGGGTCACATAGGTCTTTACAAAGCAACTTTGTTGACACTGACACCAATTTTAGTTCACCACGTTTTGCCTGATGAAATTTATTTTCCTAATACACTTATTTCAAGAATTGTTAGTAATGATTCAAATGATGCCGCACCAACACATAAAATGTTACGCTTCTAAGTAACCTCGAAAGATATGCACACTCACAGAAATTTCATCATTTCCAAATTTAAATTTGCAAATATAGACAGCCGAACGGAAATCCGTGTATGAACGTTAATTCCGATAATGTGGTTTTAAACAGTTTTATCATTCAAACAGCATCGAAAGTTTTACATAATGTAATGTATTTGACACCAACATCAAAATAGATTATCAATATATCTTCAGTGTATCAATGTGAAATGTTTAAAACCTTATTATCGGAATAACGTTCATTCACGGTTTTCTGTTCGGCAGTCTACACAATTTGACATTTAAATGAAACAAGCCTAATTAAAATGTAAGAGCAAATTGCATAGTTCGGACTGCCACTGACCTAAATCAGTGAAGGAAAGCATAACTTCCATTGGTCAATGATATCCAAATGCATAAGAGATAATAATATGTACATTTTGTACAACACCATTGATGTTGATGCAGTTATTAGGTGTGAAATCTTGACCTAATGTCAGGATTATTTAAATGTTTCCAAAAGCAAATAAACACAGTTTTTGCAATTATTGTCCATATGCCTCTTACCAAAAATGGTTATTTTACAAAGTTTAAGTCTGAAAATGTTGACATGTTCTGTAAGTGTGCGCATCTTTCCAAGTCATTTTAAGCTTTAGTTGTTAGAATTGTAAGGAAATCATCAACATTCAATGAAAACCGACATTCTAATAATTACCCCAGTATGACTTTACCATCCTGCTTTACCAGGGGTTCATTCACATCAGATCAGATTTTGTTCATTTACATGTAAGAATCACACAGATGTGATTTGCTCTAAGGAGTAGAATGGGATTTTCCTACCATTGAAAATTTATTGTAATCAGCTGTCCCTAATTAAAGGACACATGCATGTTTACCTTTTACCATGTTTTACCTTTTTCAGAGATTCTATTTTTTTCTATTTATCAGCTACACTACTTTCTATTATAGTGAAGTTTCAAAAAGTAGCACACCTAATAAGCAAATTGCGCTTTTGGATTATATGAAAAATGAATGGCATTTTAGAATATGTGAAGCTATAAATGTCCTACAAACATATCTGAAAATGAGCTGTCCATAGTTGGTGAAGTGAAGTGTCAAGTAGAGTCCGTATGTCATCATACACAGTGACTTCATGTGGCAGCAGAACCCTAAACTGGGTCCCCAAATAAGTACAGTTTCACCGTGCCTCAGTGGAAAGACATACATGTAGGTACAGTTCCCAAGTCACTTTTCAACACCGTCTAACAAAGTACCACTGATGTGTGCTTACGTCATCAAAATGAAGATTTCATGAGCGTGGCTTTTAGTGTTTTAAATGTAAAATGCCCTATCAGGTTATAATTTTTACCCCATATAGGGTGAAGCCAGTGAATTTGGTGTGACAATCCAAGGGCTGGTCTACATTTGGCAGAATTAGGTGGGGCTATCTCTGCACATAATCCTTCTTCGATATAATATCACTTCAGACTTTCTATGATATAGGAACTATAAAGTTTTGAGGCATTTTTTCCTTGTGATTCAATTGAATTTTCATAGACGGCAAGTGATTTGCTGATCCGATTTGTGATGTGTTTTTGGTTGATTTTATCATTGCCTGAAACAAATGGTGCATATATAACGTAGAGACTCTTGAATGAATTTTTAGTACCTATCTACTATACATATCACTCAGAGGACGATATGACAACAGTGTTGTAAAACACCCACTGTCTCGGCAAGTGAGACAAAGTGTTAATAGATAGAAATGATACATGATAAACACATGTAGTTATGTTATATCAAATGAAGCATAGTGAAAAAAAAATCCACAAAAATTGATAGCATCACAGACATTCTAAAAAAAAGAAGAAAAATTCGACAAAGCTGATAGTTTCATGTGTTAAGTGTTGTAATGAGAGAATTGAATGCTGTTGTTGGTTACGACTGCATGTCTTGTCTACCAGTACTTATTTCTAATAGAAACAGATGGTCTTAGCCAAAAGTTTGTAAAGAAAGCTGCCTCCGAAGCTCATCTTTTTAGCATGTTATCTATTAATGGTTGTACATGGAGCGTGCATATAAAGTCGGCGATGTTGAAAGAAGGTTGGTCCCATGATAAATCTTGCAAATGTCAAATAAATATTACTTGTTTCTTTACCATTTGTTGCTGTATCATCAATCTTCTCACTTTATCGCAATGTATAGTATCTGAGGCGCCGGATGATGTTGCAATGTTTTATCCTCAGGTTTTATCATATTCATAAATATAGGAGTGGGCATTTTAATCTTAGATAGGAGCGGGCATTTGAAAGTTTTGTGATTCACTAGTGTATTGTGAATGTTTGAATTGTTCAATCTAACAATATGAATTGTGCATGTGGAAGGTTTGAAATATTTATAAAAATATTTTATATGTAAAATCTATTTCCTTTACTGTCTTCTGCCAATTGATATTTGAGATCATGATTATAATAATATTATAATAATGATTTTGATTATCCCTGAGTTTACTAGTCACCATTGGCGAATTTAGACACTTTCATATCATGTTTTCAATTTATACAGTGTTATCAACTTATCATTTCACTCTTTATGTTAATTCTGACTAATTATAGTGTTAATTGTGACCAAATATGAAAACCATTTCATGTTGTGTCAGATTAATTGTTTGCTTTTAATCCATGAATTTGAACTGTGAATTATTGTTGCAATATTTCCATATATTCAAATACACATTTACACTAATATTGAACAAATATGGGGGTTGTCATCAAGTATGCATTGTGTTTTTTTTTCTAACAAGACTCATTCGTCACTAGATGATGTGATATCAGAGGTCAAGAGGTTGGAGGTTGATATGATAGATGAGCTTATCAATCACCATGTTGTTTTGTGGCTGATCGGAAGTTGGACTCATGACCGGAGGGTCGTGAGTTCGCTTCCCGGTCGGGTCGGCGGTCTGGTCGTGGGCATTGAGCAAATTGAATTAATCTCACAGTGCTATGTGGTATCTACATATCAGGCAAGTGAATGCTAATGGTCCTCAGTAGCTCAGTGGTTAGAGCGCACGACTTGAAAAAACAGGAGGTGTTTGCGTCGTAAGTTGCGCCCCGGTCAGCAAACAGTGTCGCCAAAACCGTAATCTCACAGTGCTGATTTGCTCGTCGCCACCGTACAGTGTTATCTACATATCGAAGGCAAGTGAATGCTAATGTTGATTGGTTGCCTAATAAACACATTGGAAATAAGCATTACTACTTTCATATGGTTCTGAATATGATTGATAAACACGTCTGCACTATGGTTCTGATATGCTGAATGGTCGCCGGGCAAATAAGAAAAATATAGTGTGATAAGGATGCCAAAGACTGGTGTGAATGGAGTCGGCGGATCTTGCATAGACTATGAACTTAAGACCATAAACAAGACATTTACATTTATTTTACATTGTAGTTGGGTCGTGCCATGCGCTGTCCTGTCACCAAGTTCCTCACTCACACTACATCACACTTCATCTTCCTGTTGTTACTCGCAGTTGCTACGTTTGGACTCGAAGAAATACACATTTCGGTAAATTTCGTATCAACAAGAAGTTTTGTAATATAGACGTTTATATTATTTAAGTATATCTTTGAAGTATTTTTTCAATATTTGACCAATTTATAGCTTCATTGTCGACTAATTTGTAATATGACCAGATATTGAAATCTGTAGTAACGAAAACAAAGTAAAGGTAATGACAGTAGTAGCAATGACAATACTGCTAAGAATGTATCCTTATCCTAGATTCCGTGTTTTACAACTATACAGATGAATGATAACTTTTCAAACTAGAGAGACATTTATGACCAGACTTTCGATAGCAGCTTGCCATCTTCATCAGGTTGAATCAAAGGCCACTCCATCAGTGACTTTTGTAAAGAGATTTAAGATTTGAATGAGAGATCTATCACGTTTTCTTTTTAATTTAAACAAACCAAAGCTACTGATGCAGTTGCCTTTGGGTTGAATGACCCTGTCCATAGTCATGTGACAACCTAAGGTTCTTCATTTGATCTGAAGAAGATGCGAGACTTTGTCGAAAGTCATATACCGGGTATTTATCTCTGGTTAAGAAAAGGTATCATGTAACTATGTTCTTTGACCTAGTTCCCATCATCGGCTGGTCGTCATGGCAGCGGGGAGGTTCACCGTGACAACGTAGATAAGCAGGTGTTTAACGACCTGCGACCTGCACGACCTTTCATCACCAACGTGCAGATTCTCATCATATTCTGGATCATGGGTGAGCAATGAATTTCTTTGTAGAATTTATGTAGAAGACCAATGTTGTTTCAGTGTCAAGTGGTCATTGTTGAGAGGTAGAGTGAAATAATTCAAGACAGGTAAAGCTTTGGAAGGTCATAGACTCGAACTCACAATCTCCTATTCACACCTGACCGGTCATATGTGTGTAGACAGGCACCTTAACCCCTAGGCTAATGTTCCTGCACATTTATGTTCATACTTGGCCAGCTTTTAATCCCTTATGGATTAGGCTATGCCCACCTTTCCCACTCAGCAGGGGCACTGACACGTGTCTATTTCTATCCTATTCCTTGTCATCTATCTTTTATCCACGAACATTTAGCCGTCATGTGTCCCTTTCAAAAGGAGGTCACCGTGCTCTAGCCCACATTCTTGTCATCTTCATTATCATGTTTCACTTGCTTACTTTGTTAGCATATTTACATGTTGTGTACGGCTTGGTATAATCGATAAAACAATGTGTTTCAGGACATAAATGATTTAAGAACACAGTAAAAAAAATGAGAACAGTGTTCGTTTAAAAGAATGATGTCACAGCTGTTGTGTATTAGTGCACTAGTTGTATCAGCTTAGAGGACGATGTTTACCTAAAATCACACCTGCTACTTTGACAAAGACTAATAGATCTCACTATAAATGGTAACTAAGGATGCAACAACAGTTTTGTGCTGCTCATAGCACTTCTGTGGTGAAGCACCTTTCATAAAGTGCTCCGAATTAACAACGGTACAAGCGTTTATTGGGGGCATTTGTTTTGACTAGTGTAAAATGATTGAGATTTATGTGTTGCACGTGATAGAGAGATAAGAGGGTATTAATTAAACAAACACAGCATATGTGTGTGCTTATTACATGTAGATATCAGGCTACTGTGCTAATGTTCAAAAAGTTATTTTAAAAGACAGGTGAATGTAAAGTTACGTCATCAGATATATTGTAAAATACAAAGTTATAAATATACAGTGAAGTAAGCTTATCTGTGATATGTAAGTCGTATTCCCACCTCTATAGCATTTTTGTTTCTATCCTTTTTACTTTACACAAGGTATATATTTATACATGTGATTGTCTTCATAAAGCCCACTTATGACCAATTTTATTCAATAGTTAAACATTACAATGTTAAACCATTATAATGAGAAGCATGTCAAAAAGGTTTGTAAAATGTGTTCCTGTATATTAGTATATAAAATATTGAAACCCCGGTCAAGTCCACTCATCCATGTATAACAAAGATGGATCCCGCACCCACACCACATCAAAATATAAATCGCACAAAACCTGCAAAAACCCACAGCAGATTCGTCCGATGCACAATGTCAGCTATATGTGAAGGGAACCAGCTTCTTTCTTTTTCTAATCCTCTCCCTCAGTTCTCTAGAGCAAGCATGTTCCTACCACTATATTGACATAGCCGAAGAGAATATATCATTTTACTGTATCACTCATTAGGTAGCAAAAAATCTTTTAGTATTAGGGTGTGTTTTGTAAAAGGTTTATATTAGTTAAGCTGCCTTCTTTCCGGAGGGACACTTCTAGCTTTCCTTCTATCTGCATTCACATCTACATCAGCAGCAGGCAGAAGTAATCGCTTCACTACATGTAGGTCTTTCTAAAAAATGCATAGGATAACTTCTTAAACAAAACATGCTGATTTTAAGCTAAAGGTGAGAGATCTTTGAAATTCAATAATCAATTGAGGCTTGAAATATATGACCATGTGGTCTAAAGAATTATTTATTTGTCATTTTTAGTATGCATGTTTTTAAATATGGATTTTCTGTCTGAAATAAAGTTGAAATAAATATATATTTTTACTGAATTTCACAATCACAAGTTGCACATTTGAACCTTAAATTCCTGTCGAAGGCCTCTGTTCTATAGGATCAATGCAACTAATTGGAACTCTTATTGCAACAGGTCTCATATGGATTGAGTGCAAGCAGATCTATTCATCTGGTGCTAGAGAGCACTTCCTACAGTATTACAACTACATGGACTTTGGTATTCTTGCCCTTTACCTCGCATCCTACGCACTCAGGTTCAGTGTGCAGGTAAGCAATGGAACAGTTTATTATTAATGACATATTGCATTGCAATTTCTTTAAATATGATGCACTTGTACTTGTAGTGCAAAATGTTCATGTTCTAAATTTGCATCCATTTAATTGTGATTTTATCCATCTAATATGATAATCCTGGTTTATTTATAGCCAAGTACATGTACATGTATTCCATTTATCCCATCCGTTTAGTGTGTGATGGTTTTACATTAAATAGATAGCTTTCTTTAAAATAAATGAAAATAGTTTAAAAAAATCTTCTCGATCTGATGATGTCAAGTACTATTTTGGTGTTGCAGTACTGAATCAGTGAGGTGAACCTGTTAATATTCTCATCTACATATATGCATTTAAAATGATTAAGAGCACTTCTCACATTTTGAAGATCACATTACCCAACTTTGGATAATCTCTGCTATAGACATGACCATGTTATTAGATACAGTCAATATCACTTACTTGCATATCTGATAATAGCATATATTACTTGATTGCATAAAAACTGTAAAACCACTTGTTGATTAATATCTTTTAAAATGTACGGATAATTGCATATACTGTATTGCTTAATCTGATAAACTGTGGGTGGACGGTGTTTATGCAATTAAGCAATCACCACTGTAATATCAAGTACATTGTATTCTGTTGTTACAGTACCAATTAGTGTCAGTCCAAAGCAGAAATGTCTGCATTGTACTATATATCTAGTATTTTGTTCCTGCAGTACCGCATCAGTGAGGCCGACCGGTACATGAACACCACATCCGAGGCCAAGAGGGCGCTCATCATCAACCAGAACCGCTCAGCCTACTCCATCATAGTGTCCGAGTCCAAGAACCGCTCCATCAACCCAGGAGCCTACTTCATACCCGCATGTACATTGCTAAGTTTATGCTGTTACACTGGCAGATGCAGGTTTTCAGAAAACTGGGTGGAGGGGGGGGGGTACACTTAAAGAATATTGTAGGTTTTACAAGTACGATCGTTAGCGAACATACCAAAAACCGTATGAAAATAAGGTATTTAGGTAGGAAAAGTGTGGGGTGGGTGGGTGGGTGGGGGGGGGGTCGCCCTCTGCCCCCCACCCCTGGATCTGCCTATGCTTTTATGTAAACTTGATCATGAGCTGTTGTACATTCCCTTATAATTTATGCTAAGAAGTAATAATAGTAATTTAATAGTAATTCAAATCTGGATTTGGCATATAGGGCCTATATCAGACTTCCAAATGCAATATGGTATTTTTGAAGACGTTTTTCCATTCCTGTAAATAGTCAAAGGCTCTCTTACCGCTTTTTCGTAAATTTGTATACATGAGTGTGATTTTCGATAACAATTTATTTGATGCTTCGCTTCAAGGAAATGCCTTATATTAAGCTGATACCATGTAACCATAGTCCACATTGAATATATTAGTAAAGAAATCATATTAATGTGCAAAAAAACACTTCTTCTTGCAGCACGGTTTGAGTGGGCTGCTGAAGACCCAGAGATCGTGTCTGACATCCTGTTTGCGGTGGCGAATGTCCTCAGTTTTGCCCGCACCACCTACGTGATGCCCTCACATGAGCTGCTGGGACCGCTCCAGATCTCACTAGGTAGGAAGGCGCCAATGATCACACAGCAGGGCCCTTCATGTGGTGTGAAAATAAGTGGGTCCCAGAGTCCATTTGAAGACATTCCAAAAAGTTTTTACAATTAAAGATAACCAACTGAGCCTCAGGGGTTACCTAGCCTGCCTCTGGAGGTCCATGTACCAACACCACGAGGCCTCCCTCTGCTATAATCATCAAAACTGATGGCTGCGGAGTATTCACAAAAATTCACAAGTGCACCAAGTCATCCTTCAGTTCATCGATGGTTTATTTGATTTCTCCAATTTTTCAAGACATAATGTAAACTTGCACTGTAAGAAATTTTTGTTGTCTTTTCAGTCATCATGGTTGATGTTTGCATTATAGTTGATCTCTTATTTCAGGCCGCATGATGACAGATATCACACGATTTGTTGTCTTATTCCTTCTGGTAAGTACAATCCCTGTGACTTCCAGTCGCATTAATAACCTTTACACATGTAAGTGATTATTTACTAATAAAAAGATATTGGTGGCACAATCATCAACATTTTGATTTAATATGCACCATATTATATGCAGTCTTTTTCTTATTTGCTAACATTGGATATATCATTAAATCCTAAAGTGTCCCTATTCTTCATAAATTCATAAATTAGATATGCCACTACAAATATTTTTTCTGATGTGTTGCAAAACATGCCTAATTTTAATCAGAACGTCTTAACTCTTTTAGAACTCCATTTACCCTCTCTTTAAATCTATGTGAATTTTATATTGTTTTTTAAGTTCGCGGCCTGAAATTTATCGATAAGTACATGTATTGCTTAAAGTAGTAACATTTACTAATTAACAATACTAGTAAATTTAACTACCAGAGAGCTTCAAACGTCATGTATTGCAACAGAATATGATATTCCATTAGTCCTCTGTGCAAAGTGAATGACTCAATCTATGTGGACTGTTGCAGGTACTGTTTTCATTCATGGTTGGGATGACCAATCTGTACAGATACTATGGCACACACATTGACCAGGAGCTTCATCAGCCAGCATCAGAATCATTTAGAGGGTTTGTCATTCATTAACTTCATGATTAGGGTGGTACAGTAGAAATGCGTTGCCTCAAAATTCTTGGAGTGAATCTCAGTTTGGAAGGTTTTATTTTCCTTTAAACAGAATCAGAAAATGATCATTAAAAAAAAATGATGTTTCACTTATATTTGGACACTACATTGTACCCTCACTAATGTCCCTAATTACAAGGTTTTGCTATATTTATCTTGTATGAAAAGCTATTTATATTACGATTTTGTATATAAATTATCTATGCCAGAAAGTGTAGTCTCTGAATAATTGTATAGTGCCAATTGAATCTCTTTTTTTTTCCAGGATGTCGCAGACAGTTCAGACACTCTTCTTTTCAATATTTGGACTCATTCCATTGGATAAGTTAGAGATTAAAGTTCCTGGAGTTAAAGATGAGTTTAAATGTAAGCAGTACGAAAAGGCTAAACACTTTGCCTTTTATCATGAATTAAATTTTCTAAGATTTTTTAACACCAAATATATGTTTAGATTTTTAATGAAAAAAGTTCTTTATGGTGTATGGGACAAGACCTAAATTTTCATGTTAAAGGCTCACTCAATGAAGGAAGACTTTAATATGTAATTGGACAGGTTAAAATCTCAACTTTCCAAACAGGTATGATGGCAATGCATAATGAGTACCGGGGTAGGTTTATATGAGAATTATTTTTATTAAAATTCTTGAAAACTGATAATTAGCCATGCTTCTAAATTTCCTTCACATTGATAATTGTTGCTCTTGTTTTGTGGGTGGGAGCAGATATGAACCACGTGACAAGTACGGACATGGTGAACCAGGTGGGGCAGATCCTGTTCGCCATCTACCAGATCACAGTCACCATCGTTCTGGTCAACATGCTCATCGCCATGATGTCGCATTCCTTCGAGGCCATACAGGTCAGTGCCAGTGGCGTACGGCCTGCAAATAATGTAAATGTGGTAGATTACAGTTGTGATCCAAGTCTTGTTCTCACGACTTTACATTTTGCATGACGTCATTGGCACATTTGTCGATCAATTGATCCTCACATACTTGCATCGGTAGCACATTCAGTGTACAATGCTTATCACTCACACAATCGCTCATTCATCCTTTGAACCCAATGTTTAATTGTCGCAGATGACCAAAAACGTTAGGTGAGCTCTCAAAAAATTGGTTCGAGGTATAAGACTAATCCTAAGATCCACAATGAAAACTTGAACAAATGAATTTCTAACTTATATCTTTCATTCAGGGTGACAGTGACATGGAGTGGAAGTTTGCCCGCACCAAGTTGTGGCTCAACTACATAGACGAAGGCTCCACGCTGCCCGTGCCCTTCAACATGATCCCCACGCCAAAGTCGGTCAAATACGCTGTGCACTTCTTCAAGGACGCCATTGTGGAGGAGGAAGAGGGGCCTGTCAACTATGACTTCAAGGTGTGGAGGATTTTTAGCGTGTTTTTGTTTTGTGTAGAGGAAGTACTCAAGTTATTGGCACACTCAAAAAACTGTTATTACATGCACTAAACAAATATCTATTTACCCTCTCAACTAGTTTTTTCCATTACTTCTGACTATAATGGAAAACATATTTGTATGTTACGTTGGAGATGAAAGTTTGTTTTAAGTTTTTAGGGTGCCAATAACTTGAGCACTTCCTCTATAGATTCATTGGAACTGTAAAGGGCTATCTTTGCAGAACTTTTATTTATAGATGCTAGATTGTAGAATTCTTTTAGTTCTGTTGACATGGCTCAAAAATAGTAAAGTAGTTAGAGCATCCTTGCATGTATTCGTATACTATGTACAACCATCGTAATTAATACCTATGGACTTTTTGATTAGAGATAACAATTTTCATTGTAAAGGAAGCACATGGATGGATATTGACAGTGTAAAATTTCAATGTTCAAATTTGTGAGTCGATTGTTACATGAGTTCAAGTAATTGTATGGACGTTTATTGAATAATATCATGTACGGTATTCAATTATGAATGCAATGTATTTCTAACACCCCATCTAATAGGTTCCATAACAAGCTGTGCTTATACCCATATTTTATCTTCATCTGCTAAAAAAGTTTGCCTCCGCCATTTGACATTGCACAATACCATTGTTATGCCAGTAGCCAAAACCACTCTGAATTATTATCCTATACCCAAATAATCACCCATCTATAGCTATCGTACATGTATGTTGTGTTGTTTCTCATCATTTTGCCTTTTCACAAATACCCTGCTGAAGTGTCACGTGGTCAGATTTGATGGCTGCATATAGCACAGTTTAGTGAACATGACTTTTTCATTATGGTCATGGCACTATCATGATGACCATGGGGCCGCCACTGCTTTTACAAGTAGTGTAAAGGGCTGAGGTAAGGGGTCTTGTGTGAATGACTCCAGTCAATACATTACATATAGATTACCACGTTAGCATGAATGTGGCATTTTATTTATCACTTATCACACATTGTGTTTAGACAACAAATAAATTATCATTAGGATGTTATCTTATGAATAAATGCCCAAATCTATATTTTTTACACAAAGCACCTTAGTTCCGACATCTGCAACAGCGCCGCCTTTCTAGATAACTGAACGTCTTACATTGTGCACCTATACATGTATGAGCGACATGACTGATAACCTGGTTATCACGTCAGTTCAAAGGAGGGTGATGACCTTGTTTGGGCTATCAAGCAGTAGGGGATCATGAAAACCCATTAAAGATAATGCTCATTCAAAAAAATATTTGTTCTGTAAAGCCCAGTATCAATGAACAATGCCTTTTCCATTACAAATGCAAAAAAAATAATACTTATATTCTTCACATTTAATATTTATCGCACCTTTAAAAATACCATGCCCTCTTGCTATCGCACCTTTAAAAATACCATGCCCTCTTGCTATCTAAAACACAAGGTCACGTGATGTTGCATAATCGAAAGATTTTCGCCAGACGTACGCGGATTTCCAACAGCAGACATCACAATTAACACAGCAGAGATAGGCCGCTTCTTACGTGCACCGTGCACGTTACGTCTGACGAAAATCATTCGGTTGATATTTGTTGCGTTCACATGTTTTGAATGGTTACACCGGCCTGTTATTGCGTGGTATTTAAATTGCTCTGAATACGTTAATATGCTGTTTAAATGAATGAAATTTTCAGAATACACAGAACATATCATATTGCTTCTGGACAAGCATATTTGTTTGGCCACTGAGTATAAGCTTTAAATTACAACGTCAATGTGTGATAAACTGGTGCATGTGTTGTTCAGTCCCGGCGCGGGAATGTGCTGCCCGATGAGCTGGAGAGCGCCGGTTTGTTCCTAACCAAGAAGGCGACGTACGCGGACATCATTCAGCGCCTCGTGCGTCGTTACCTCTTCAAGCTTGACCGCGACAAGTACGACACAAGGATCTAGAGAC
>CM032668.1:19684248-19724510 GCA_019095985.1 Streblospio benedicti | reverse complement strand
TCAAATCTATTCTGCAGATAAGATTATGTTTTAAATTTATATCACTTAATTCTTTACTCACCTTTTTCCCATGAAAGTTTAATATTTTCATTTTCATTTTATCCATTCTTTTAGCTATTTAATTATATTGACTTATCGTTAAATTCCGTTTAAGGACTGTCATGGGACTTAAGGGAGTGTGGTCAAAAATTATGAAAAAATTCATAGAGTTAGATATCAACATCACATAGAAAAACAAAATAATAAGATGATTCCCTATTTTTGTTATTCAATACACAGGCTCAGACAGTGTAAATATATAGAGATTTTGCTGATTACTACACCAAATCCCATAAAATACTAATTGAAAATCTAACATGATGAAAGTTCTTGATTTTTTTAATATATAACATATAATATCATTATGTTGCTAAACATAGGAATAGAAAACCCTTTCCTATGAAAAAATCATTTTTAGTCCACAATGCACTCTATATATATATATTGATAGAGCACAATGTAACTGGAAATTCTGAGTTCCATCACAGACCTTAACATTCATATGTTCATTATACATGTACTTAGTATACTGTTAATTCAGATTTGCCTTAATTAGTTTGCTATTTTTTAAATAAATAGGAATTATGAATCTAAAAATATGTCAAGCTCAATAAATGTATTATGATGTTTTTTCTTGGCTATTTGTAAGAATAATACTGCAAGTTTTATCACAATTTTGCACTTTAATTTTTGCAAGGAATTGATTCAATTAGTGAAGAAGATGAGGATGGTAATGATCCAATAGAAGTTATTTCATTACTGGTTGAATATTTAGAAACAAATCTGATGAAATATACAAGCATTGTTTTAATATTTTCTATTAGTCTTTTATTTCATGTGATAAGTGTTTTGGAAAACCTAATATTAGGCACCATGTGGATAAAATTAGTTAACACATTTTCAAATAATGGTTGTAAGATTATACAACTTAAAAAAAATATATATAGAAAATATGTGCGTCAATACTTTCATTTAGTATGGCGTTAACAATCTTATACTGACAAGTTATCCAGACCAGTAATGAAATAAGATTGCATGATTTCTATATAACTTCTCTAAGATTATTAATTTTGACATTTGATTATTTTATGTCTGTCTCACTTATAATGAAGCAAAACGTAATCATGTTTTGCATGGATGGACAATTGTGAACGATGAAATTGCATATCGAGATTTTTTACACTACATGTACAATGTATGTTCTTCAGTTTTTATATATCCTACTTCACTTTATATATACATATTTTCTACTATAACTTTCCTTTCATGGCTATACTATAACTTAATGATGCTTTAATTGTACATGCATTTACTTGTCATTTGAAGACTGTGGGAGTATACTTGACAAGAATTTCAAGATGACAACTGTTGCAAATGTAAAGTTTAAGTATTTACGATACAAAGTCAAGGGATATCGTTGTTAAAATGTGTACCATTTTTAGCAAATGGATTAATACAAGCAAAAGAAATAAGTACTCAGATCCTCATGTTTACCGTTTATCAAGCCACAGTCAGGCAAGATGCCCTCTGTAAGAGTGCACGGGATGCTGCTGTTGCACTACCATTTATGGCATTGCGTCCCATGAGGATCAGAGTTGTCTTTCACATGCAGATGCTGAGTTATGACTGGAAGGTCTGTCTAACCCTGTGTCGGGCTGCAGAGCATCTGAGTACATATTTCTTGCTCTTGATCGAAGACAATTGTTAGTACTGTATATCATTTTGTAGAAATGTACCGTCATCAGCAGAATATATTGTACATGTACATATTTTATATGTGAAGATGAACTACACTGTTTTATGAAGTGTCTGTAATTGATGATATACTTTCTAGTTAAGGACTTCCATATTTTTAGTTTACTAGCATTTGATTATTTATTACTCGCTATTGATAGATGCATTTCTTAAATGTCCAAATTAATACATATAAAAACATGCACTTGCATACTACATGTTCATCCTACTGAATATATTTTTTCTAATCACCAAATACGAAGGCACAGTGACCTCTGAATATTAACAAAATTTTACTTTTACATTGATTACATAAACGTACGTATACATGCATTCATCAATAGATGATTAAATCCAATACATATATATCATTGTGTTAGAATTTTGCTTATTTCTAGCATGACGTTTGAATACAGTCCAATCAGGAATAGTGTGTAGTGATTAATCTACAAATTGGCAACGATGAGTCTCTAAAGACTCATATATTTTGAAACAATGGGGCCAAAACAATGAGTCTTACCATACATAACCGTTATAACCTATCAATATTTTATGCATCCCGTTGGATGCACAATTTTTAATTCTTTGCATACGATTGAAAAATAATGAGTCTTGGACTCGGGACTCAAATCTAGATTGATCACTGAGTGAGTATTGCATGAAGTTTCATTGATTGAGAAGCGTCAATTGCTGTGTGATTGAGTTAATGTTGACCTGTGCTGTTTTTGGTGTAGAGGAGAGCCATCTGACTGTGGAGCCGTCTATCAGCAGCCCGCCGGCACCCTTCCACCACACCCACTCTGCAGAGGTCAGTCCACATTCTATCGCTCAGTGCATAAAACATCACCAATAACCCATTCTGATTGGTCCAGAAGCGTGCGTCAATTATGAGATTGACTACGCTAAACAATGTACGCAACAACCACAGATTCTGGAATTGGGTCACATCTTTAATTGTCTTCTACTCGAATTATTAGTCAAGTACATTTACATAGCATAACTTTATTACTGTCTAAGCCTGCATTTTAAGAGATGAGACTTGGAGAATTATCTAGTTATTAGTATCATATTATGTATCTTTTGTTGTAGATGATGAGGCAAGTGACACGTCGAGCCACTATGCGGCGGAGTCGTAAAGGCTCCAATAACAAGGCTCAGCCCAACGAGAAGCTAGAAGCCATCCAGAGAGGCCAGAAACTGCTAGATGCAAGATTACAGGTAAGAGGGCCGTTTGGTTTAATGTTGTAGAAATTCTGAAAGCTGCTTTCTAACAGATGGTTGCACAATATACTGGTACATGCAGATGTTTTCAATGGTGTATATCAATAGTTTAATCATGTGTTCTCTTACATAGAGTACTGTCTAAAGCTGTTAGTTAGCTTGTAGTATCAAGAACCTTTGAGTAGCTATTAAACAACATAGGTATTCCATATGATTTGTGATTCTCCAAAGACAGTATCTTCACAAGTGGCAGATGTGTATGGTGCAAGTTATGTAAAATCTGGGAATTACTGACTGTCTTTTTGAACAGGATTAATTACTTCTCTGGTCCTATATTGATTAGTCAAATTTGATATTTATGGATGCACATAGATAAGAAAATGGCTATTGGCTGGAGTTATTGATCAATGTAAATGTGAAGTTTACGGTCTTATGTCCCCACTATACAGTATCAGCAACTCAATATGCACACCATTGGCATCCTTTTTACATTACAAGTATATCTTTCTCAACTCCCTGAGGAGCATACAATTTCATCTTATCAGTGTTTGATATGAATGTGTCAGTATGACAAAAAAATTCAACAAGTCATTGTTTTATTCTTTTTTAATGTTTCTCTCTTCGTGTTCTTTTCACAATCGCCAAAATCTACATATGATACTTCGCACTACTTATATGTCCATAATGAACACTACTACATGCTAAATATACAAATTACAAAGACAACTTTATAGTCAGCAAATTTTTAATGAACAAATACAGTAAAAACTTGCTAAATATTGAGACCAAATTACAAAGACACTTTTCACAGTCCCAAACCTTCATAAAGCAAATGTTCATGACACAAATAACACTGGTGAAACGTGGTTTAGAGAGGTGTATGTGGCGTTTTGTTTGCGTTGTTCAGGACCTGCAGACGGTGAACCGGTGTGAGGAGGCGACTATCAAGGACAACATCGAGCACATGAAGGGCGTGATGGGGGAGAACCACAAGGCCCTCGGCAGCATGGTTAGCGCCATGGCCTCCATGCAGGTACCACACAACATTCAATAAGGCTCAATGTAAATGTCTAGTTTATGGTCTTAAGTCTCCGCTGGGCAGGATCCGATGACACTACATCCAAACATGGTCATTGGTATCCTTTCACACTATGGGGTATGTCGTTCTCAATTCCGCCGGGAGCATACAGCATATTGCAACTGTAGTGCAGATGCGCTTATCAATCAACTTTAGCGTGCACTTGACTGACCTGTGCCTTTTTAATGCACAGTACCACAGAGCAGTGTGGCAGTTTGGGGATGAGTTTGCTCAACACCCATCACCAGAATCAACCGGAATTGGAAACTACGATCTTCCGGTCATGAGTTCAACTCTCTGTCCACTACCTTTTCAAGTGTGTTTGTTACATGCGTGTTCATCTCTTCAAAGGGACAACATTTCTTGCACTTTATTAATACAATGCTACAATAACTGGAAACTATTCATAAAATGACGTGTGACTGAATGTGACCATAAGATGGCCGTAGATCGGTACACTGATTTTTATATATTTTTTAATAAGTAAATAGCAACACAATCAAAATTCTCATTGAGATATGCTCTTCAATAGAAAGAATACAGACAGCTCAAGTCTCATTTTGCCATGCCGAATCCATTTTCATTTTTGAAACATTTATGTTTAAACCAATAAAAGAGTACACTTTTTAGGATGAAATGCACAACATGAGTGTGCATCTGTGTGACTTTGTCAACCGACACCAGAAGCTGTGTAAGACTGACCGAATGACCGCTGCACCCAAAGCTCAGCCACCACCGCATCGCACATTCGCTGGTACAGTGGTCATCTCGCTTTCTGTTACATGTAGACGTTGTGCTCAACTTATTAGCACCCTCCAAAAACTGTTATTACATTCACTTAACAAATATTGATTGTTTACCATCTCAACTAGTTTTGTCCACTACTTCTCATTTATATGACATCCCAATAACTTGAGCACTGCCTCTATTTTGATACATTTCCTAAAGTTTTTAAAACTAATATGTTTGTTTTTAACCCAAAGTTTAATATTGATCTTGATTTTTGTTGTTTTGATACATTTCTCAAACCATCATACAACAATATGTTTGTTTTACGCAAAGTATGATTTTGATCTTGGGTTTTTGTTGTTTTGATACATTTCCTAAACCCTTTACATGTATACATTAACATCAAGGGTTTTATCATATTTATTGCCCATCAGATTCAGACTTTTACTAAAATTTCAATTTTTCAAGGCCATGAGTAAGATCTAAAAGGTTTTGGAAGTTCAAAGGATTCAGAATGTTAAGGTGATTAGACTATTGTATAAAAAGTCTGCTACATGAAAAGTTAACTCACTGACAGAAGGGACCTATAGTAATTATCGAAAATGGTCAAATGTCTCAAGATATGATATTCCTCTGTATATATTTCTATTTTTATAACCATTTTTCATCACAATGTTGTTCTGTAAGACACATTAAATTTAATTTTGTAAAAAAAAATCCCACTTCTCTGATTTACTCAAGCTAAGTGTGCTAATGCTTCGTTCCTGTGCTTTTTCCTAACTTCCAGCTTCCAATACGGTAAATTCACTAGAATGAACACTCCTAGTCATATGTAGCAGTCATGAACTTGAAACGTTTTAACTTACAACTGGTACGTGCTATGATTTAATACTGGGAACCCCCATTCCACATGGAAAGCTCATAACTTTCGGAGTTCAGAAGAAGCACACGAACGCAGCATAATACAAGAATGTGTGATGTGCTGTAGGCATGCCCCCTCCGAGCATGATCATGGGTCTGGCCAGCATGCCCGTTGCTGCCTCCACAACTGGAGCAAGTGCTGGCGGAGCCACCACGGCAGAGGGAAGGAGGTACTCTGGTGGACCCGCCAGGTAGGCGAAGCTTGGTACATGTAGTAGATACAGGTTTTGGATAGTCTGGATAGGTTGTGCAGCTGGTGGTGTGAGTATACATGTAGATTAAAGCAATCTGTATGCGTGAAGACCCAAGCATCTCTCAACCCCACTCTTAATATGCTTCCTATAGAAATATTAGATGCAGGATCCATTGAAATTTTTAAAGTGAAGGATGACCCCTTTACATTGGGAGAAAGTATGTAATACCTGGACTCTTGTGTAGTACTATATTCATTAGAAATGTTGTTGTTGTTATTGTTTTTTGTTCTTGTTGTTTTTCTAATTCACTGCCATTGTTTTTTTTATTGTTGCACTTGTTTATTATTAATTTATGTACATGGTATGTCACAAATGCATAAAATTTCCTGTAAGGCCATCGGCCCTTTCGGAAATAAAGATTGAAGATTGAAGATAATGACTTAATTATAATTATAACGCTGTTATATTTGAAAATATTCTTGGTTATAGAAATTGTTTAGAAGAGTAATTGCAGGTTATGTTGATTTCTTGCAGCAAAGTGAACATTGTCACTTCCCCAACTGGTACTCAGAGTGCAGAGAAGAAGCATCGGCGGATAGGGAACACCATCAAAATGTCGCTGAGGAAAAAGAAACCTGTCTCAAAACCATCATTTTCAAATCCTTCAGATGTGTAGTATTAAAATACATTTGAAAAAAAATCTCCAGATCTTCCATTCAGGTCATTGTGTCTGTGTAATGTCAATTAAGACTGATGATATTTAGTAATGTTGTAAATTAGGTTTGATGTACTATCCTATCAATCTCATTTTTCTCGTTGATTCTTTAACTGCCGACTTATTGCTAAGTATCAGTGTGAAAGAAAAATGTCATATAGTTATCAAAAGTTATGTTTTATAAATGTCTAATCACGAAAGGTAATTGTACCAGCAAAACTAGGTCAATAGATTGTTACACGTTTGAATATTACAATGTATGTAAAACAGCTCTTGGCTTTTCCTCATGCAAAGGGTGGTGCTGCTGTGTTTTTATTCAGGGAAATGTGTTTTGTTCTAGTCAAATAATGGTTATATATATACACCATATACACCCATCTAAAATGCCTGTAAGCTTAGAAGAATAGTCAATTTAGGTACGGCCTTTAACATGAATGTGTATATCAGTGGAATTTCAATGTTGATCTGGTCCCAATTCTGCTTGTATATAGGCCCTCAGAAGAGTCAGGGCCTTTATTTGGTTATATATGGTACATAAGAATGCTTTTCATGTGTTTTTTATCAAATTGTTATATGCATGTGAACTTCTGCGCTTGTTATGTTAATATGGAAGATGTTCAGTGATGTCATCTGTTTACATCAGTCAATGTAATGCTGCTGTATATTTGTGATACAATTAATGTCTATTTTGATTAGATGATCTTTTTAATTTGATATATTATATTGGATAAACCATAATCTTAGTTTAAACTTATACTTTAAACGACTTTTTAATAGCTCATCTGAAGTTTTCAGTCATTTTCTTATGACCTTTTTTCTACAGTGCACTAGAACTTCCTGGCATCTAATACAGCATCCAGAAGGCCAATGTGATCACACCACGATCTTGTGATGACTAGTGCACGATGGGAAATAGTTATGGGAAAATGACTGAAAGCTTCAGATGAGCCTTAAAAAAGTGCTTCAAAGTATAAGTTTAAACGAAGATTTTGAATGAAAACTTGAACAAAGGAATATTATATCCAACATATTGGATGAACCATGTCAATTATTTACAAACATGTATGCATTTCATATCATTTGTAGCATTCATTCTACTGCATTTCAGATTATCTTGCTTGATGTCTGATCTTAGTGTAATGCAGTACATTATATAAATGTATATTATTTGAGTGTCTTTTTTACCGTTGGAATTTTATGTTCGAAAAGCTCAATATACATTCTTTTACTTTTATTTTAGAATAAGTTTTTTATCTAGAAACGAAAAGCAGTAAAAGAATTTATATTGTGTTTTTTTAACATAAAACTTCGTGGTAAGGAAAGACAATTAAATATAATAGGCGACCAACTATATACATTGTACAATATGGTTAATATTCGTTCTAATAAGCGCACAGTGCTCTTACAAAAAACAAAAACACAAGGGATGTCTAATAAGCGCACCCCAACAATTTTTGTGGTTCATACATTTTTTGCTTTATTGCTTCAAAATAATGATAAACATCAACATGTACATTGGCCAGTACTGACATTGTCAGAAGGATACAGAAGAAAGTTTTCGAGAATTACGGTATGATTCCTGACACTTTTTCCCCATTTCTTCTCATTGTTGCGACTATATATTACGAAAGTAAAAAGGTTCTGTGGCTTTCTTCATAACTTGCTTGAAGTTACGTTTATTCCGATTATATTATTTATATCATATTTCCCTAATATTATGCATTTTACGGAGAATATTTTTAGAAGTTTAAAATCACGCCGACATTTTGACAGATTTTCATTTCATTGGGTGTCTGTACGGCGTCCGCAATTCCGGCGCTATCATTGTGGCGAGAATAAACGAGAACGCCCCAACTAATCCAAATATTTATGAGCGCTTAAGTATCAAAGATGGACGCCAATGTGTGAAATTATTCTGATCATTACGTTTTTTCTGTTTATTTCGATAATCGTAAGTTTCGTAGTTTTGGTCATTGAGCAGTTCCAAGAAAACCGTGATAGCCATAACTTTGTTTAGGATTGTTATGAATTATTACGTTTTATTATGCCGATTCCTCTAATTTTGTTTCGATTCTGTATCCTTCTGACGATATCAGTACTGTATGAATCGTGAACATTGTTTCACAAGGCGCCTGGCATGGTTGAGACTATCCAAATAATACTGCAGTGTTAGTCTAACAATATGGCATCAGGTAAGTGAAATCTTTGCAAAAAAGAGAGCAAAATTTGTTTGATTTAATCTGTGTTAATAGGGTGTGCACTAATAAGGCAGGTGCGCTTGTAAGAACAAACACGGTATATAAATGTAGAAATTTATTTTAACTCAAATTTACCTCAATGTGTCATGTGGAATAATTTCAAATAAGTAGAAAGATGATGATTAATTGGAAGATTCAATTGGAAAAGTATGGTTTCTTCTGATGTTTACATTTGTTATTACAAACTACATGTATATTATTAGTTCTGTGATAATTTGACGAGCTTGGAGGTGTCAATGAAAATATAGGTATAAAATTGTGTGTTAAAGAAGGTCAATTCGAATGTACACTATTACAAAGTTTAGTATATTGAAACTTTTTAGTGACTTTTCTGTCGATAATGTAAATACGATCCATAGAATATACAAATGTAAAATATATAAAAGATTTATTACATAAAATTGAATTGTAAATATTATATACAAATTTGCACCATTTTTAACAAAGTAAATTATTTCAATCTTATTTTTAACAAACACAAATTCTCATGTGCTCAATTATTATAAAACCTTAAATCGCTGTAAACAACCTGCCAATTTTGGCTAAATTAAAAAAATTGTAATATTACTTTTGAATACTAAGAACATACATGTATATGTTCAAATTTAATAATATAAATATCATTTAAGTGACAACAAATTATAAGCCAGTTCAACCATGGCTCTCACTTAAAAAAGCCAAATATTTCATTGGTGTTTTTTTCACAACAGAAAATATATGGTTATGTTGTACAATTGCATCTATTATATTATGGTTTTGTAGCAGCACTATTGTTGGCAACAGATATGCTTTAACTACATGTATCTACGCATGCAAACATTAATCTACCAAGTGACATACTGGACAAATTCTTTCCAAAATTAAAATCTATAGTAATTGTCGAAATCAAATCTGAAATGTGATGTGTTTTAACAAACAAGCAAAAAGATTCAAACTTATTGAAATGTTCAGCATACATCTTTCGCTTGTAAGTCATTTTAGCAACAAGGTAGTGTTCAAAAGTCATAATTTAAACTTACAAGGAATGAACATATCTAATGAAATAATGGTAAAAGTCATGATCATGTACAATGCTACAACAGCCAATGAACAACTACACACATAACAAACATCCTGTCATGCCCAGTTTAAATATAAACCTAATAACTCCTAGCACATAATCATTATACCGGAATAATTACTAGCTACCTGAACATTTTTTGATGTACTGAAATCTAGAGTAACTTCATGATTTTTATTTCAATATTGATGAAGAATTCGGCAGTCATTGAGATGCATTGTATAAAACCATTCACACAGTAGCACGAGTTGTAAGTTGAGCAGTATCAAATGTGGTTCTTCAGCCAGTTCATTCCTTATTCCTGAAAATTGAAAGTTACATGAATATCATTGAATGTATTCTTCAAAAAATAGAAACAATTTTTTTAAGTAACGAAATCTTGTCGAGCAACACTTCATGGTGTTTATTACAATATTATTATTTCTTTAAAATCAGCAGACTATCTATGCATGGTAAAAACCCATTCACGCAGTATTTTAAGTTAGCAGTTGTCACACTCAAATTGAAGAATAATCAGAATCTGTTCAAGTAAATTTGAAATGTGATTGATCGAGTTGAAAGTGAAGCAAGGTTCTATTGTTTGCATATACATGTACACTGTAGGCAAATACCTAAAATATTACAAAAAAAGGCCCTACCGTCCTGACAAGCAGCAGATGAGACAGATGGCGGTGATGACAAGCATAAGGATCATTGCGCCCATGCCAATCATCACAGTGTATTCTGGATATTCTCGGATCCACATGAAAACACGGTTGGCCAACCCCTCACCATCTGGCAGATTGAAAAATAATCACTCAGTATGTGAGCATATATACACGGGGGCTCATGGGTTACAAGGAAGTGGGATGTGGGAGAAAAGGCCGAAAAAATTACAAATAATGTCAAAAGAATATTAGGGATGTGAGATTTTCATAACCCCCCACCCCTGCCCCCTATATTGACATACTACTGATACGTGGACATTTGATTTCTTTTTGGTCACTGGCTCGAATATATTATTATGGTTTGGTGATGGAACTTGTTATACAAGTGTTTAAAATGGAGCTGTACCGGGTCCGGAGATCAGAAACCACACTATTTTTTTACCCACATTCCACTCTCATTACCCTACCCCCATCCCCCATTCTACTAAATGTAGATCCTTCTTTCCCTATTTTTCGTTTACCTCTTTCTGCATCCCTCTCCTTTTTCACCGCCCCCCCTCCAACTTCCTAATAAAATCCAAACCCTAATATTAATTTACTACACAGCTTTGGTATGATAGAGATAGCAGTTGTTTCATGCATTATGCTCTAACTGTCGCCTCCAAAGCACGTTTCTTCCTTGTCTATACGTAATACATTATGTACCACCTTTATAAAGCAAAATTAATGTCTTCAGAAAAAAAAAACCTTTTGTGATGAAAATAGAAAGCATCGTGAGATGTTTTTGGGGCGTCTAATTTTTTTTGCTTTATACTTGTGTATCAAATATTGCATTTGGATATATGAAGAAGACTATTGAATTAAATGTAGTTAAAACACACACCTATTACAATTAAAAACCTTTTCCAAGTTATTTTTGTGTATTAATACATACCCATGTGTGGTGCCTCTGTTGTTGCGTCATCATCTGAAATAAGTAAAATATGATGTTTAATATTGCAATCTTTGCAATGAATGAAACTAAAAGGTAATTACAATATGAATGCACCCTTATAAGAAGTTGACTTCACAGATGAGTATTTATTATGTCCATGATACGTCCTAGCAATTCCACCTACCAAAACCACATGCTCACTTTCCACTCATCAATATATATGGTACATTTTAACTTTTCCACCCATTCAAAGATTAGGCAGTCACATTACTTTGAACTGTTTCATACTTAGCCTAAGATTCATAAATATAATAAGTCAAAACAGGGGACTTTGTCAAAGGTCCAGGATGGATGTGATCTCCAGATTGGAAAACACGAGTTGCACACGAATTCTATCACGACACTGGGTTGTTGGAATCTGTCAATAGACTTTTAGCCAGATTTGGTAACATGAATCCATTAGCCAGTGGCAGATCCAGGATTTTTCACAACTGGAGGCTGGCTTGGCGTATGGTGCGCAGCTCAGATTTACTCTGAGACCCAACAGGTCGATGATCTGGCAAAATCATGAAATAATTGACCAGATTTAATAGCGGGTGGGTCGTAAATCAACCATGCATAGTAACAAATGCTTTTGCTAGAAACTAAAGTGTGGCCTGCAAGAAATAATGAACTTTTTCTAGTATATGAGTAACACTCTGACTCAAATTACTCACAAACTAACTATATACATGTATTGATATGATGATGATAATGAGTATAATGAAGGCATATCTTTAGATATATAATATTGTAAAAGTTTGTGTATTAGTGACTTTCCAAAGGCGAGTAAACATACAAACTCTTAATTCATAGACTAATGTTTGTTATTTCGAAACTCATTGCTAATGTTTTTATCATGAATGTACAGGAAATGTGCTTTATAAATTGAATATAGTTCATATTAAGTTTTAGAGAATATGGTTGATTGAAATTTCTGAGAGAACATACGGGAAAATCACAATGTAGTCAAAGCGTACAAACTTTATTAATTGTGCATAAGACTATGTTAGATGTAAAACTGGCAGCAATTTTAGCTTTAAAAAATATATTGTAGACAATAAACTCAAAAACAAAATCAAAACTTGTCCTGGTTAGGAAAGCAGTTCATGGTGAGTTGTTTATTTTCATGAAAGCAATGCAAAGAACACAGATTAATACAATTCGCACAACGATTGAACATATGGAGGCATATACTGAAAGCAAAATCTGTCACTTTGTAATGAGCTTCTTCAAGATGAGCTGGACAAGCATTTAGAAGGAGCAACTTAGGCAATTGGTTATAGACATAGGATGCAAAGCTTCAGATGCGCGAGGAGTGGTGGTCGTCCATACCATTTTCCGTGCATATCCAAAACCCTCGTTTGGCTTCAACATCTTGTACCACAACATCTGGATTGGTCATGTTGTGCATTCTGCAGTACCTAGTGGCAGGCCGATAATCTATTGCCTTGCAAACTTTATTAGTAGAGACGTAACACTCAAGCTTGCAATCATCATGACTGGTGTCATTCATAGTGTTGTAAGGAGGCTGGTCTAAGTAGCCAGACTCCTCTCGCCAGATTGAAGCGGAACATCCTGAAGAACAGACCAGCTGGGATTAGTATGGCGGTAAGCAGAAGCTGGCTTATACCCATGGTTCTAGTCTAGTTTATATCTACATATATGCTCCAGGCAATGTGTGTAGTGATAAGATGGGAATGGAAATGAAACCCTGTCGGATGAATATTTATGAAAAGAAAATGAAGAGTTCAAGCTTGAAACTTTGTACAATGTGTAATCTTTTATATAGGAATAACGCTATACTTACTAAGTTACTTGCTGTTATAATGATGCATATAGACATTATACATTTTTATTACTAGTATTGAAAGGTATTGCAATCAGTTTTATATCACCAAAATGTTGCGCTGAATTTACACACATTCATCATGCTTAAATATCAATTTTCAGCAGCATATTGCAACATTTTTCCACAATAATGAAAACTGTTAATGAAAGAGCCCCATGTTATAGATGTACATGTAATATTGTATATGAATCATCATGAAAGAATTCTAAACAAAGGATCATTTATGTCTACGCAGGTCATTCACATACTACATGACAGTGTGCGTTCGTTCACCAAGAATAATTAGGTGTAGATATTTTAACATGGATACTAACATACAGGGGGAATACATATAATGCTGCTTGCTAAATGATATACCGGTATCTACAATGTGCACACATATCATATCTAGTTCTTTTTTCCTGACTGAGTATGTATGTTCTTATATGTGTATGTTTTATAAATACAATGTTGTTTAGTCCACAAATTGTGTGGATATAAGTTTATGGTATCCCAACACCCCCAAGTCTAACCCATATACTTGAACCCACTGTTTTATATGTTTAAATAGCCTAACATCAAGGACTTTCTGCATTTTCTATGATGATAGAACATCTTTTACAACCCTAAACACTATTACACCAAGTAGATAAACGTTTTGATAGGATCCGATCAAGACAATGACTGTCAAGTGATTGATCAAAAACTCTGAAATATTGGTTCAAACAACAGGCGTTTATACATGAAACAACACTTAAAAATTAGGAACCCTATCTAACATACATTGTATTTATACATAAATTTATAAATAAGGCAATGCGTTTGCATTATATAAATTAACATTGTTATTTTGTTACATCGTCTTTGCAGTGGGTCATTAAGACCAAACTATGTAGTATGTCATGGGGCCTGTCATGGTAGATACATGGTTCACCTGACATTTCATGTCTACACATTCAGTGACCAGCCTTTGGGTTATCAAAGGATCACCCAAGATTTCACCGGAATGGACATGCAACGGAAGAGGTTTTGAATGACCCTAAGCAGCCTATTAGACTTGATATAAGTCTTCACCAAACTATTCATGCATATATAGTAGCATAGCATGACCAGCATTCCAATGTGACCAATACATGTCATAAGGTGGTCTTAGGCAGGTAGACTGTATTTTGTATAATTATGTTAATAGAAACTTCTTTCTTCATAGTTCTATAAAGACCTTTTTTTGCATCGTTAGATATTATATAATAGACAATGAACTATCAATTGTTATAGTCCAGGATTTGTCAGAGAGAACTAATAATATACTGCATATTGTTTCCAGTCAATCGATCATGAATAACTGACATTCTTGAATTGATTAAATAAAAAACATTTACAGAAATTATAGAAATAATGCACGGGAATTAGAAAGAGCAAGATATTACTTGCACAACATTTCTTAGTTTTTTTCAGCAATGTTTACCAGCTAATGTTAACTGATCCATGGGGGAGGGGTGGTACCTATTTCACATATCTATGCTAACTTCTTGGGGGGGGGGGGAGGGGGTGTTCTATTACAGTAGAACTTCTCTGTTATGACAACCCAAGGGACCAGCCTCGAGTGGTCTCTATAGAATGATGTTTTTTATGGAGATTTAGATTGGCCTTTTTATGAAGATTTGGGACTGCAGAAAATGGTCTCTTTCTAGATGTGCATGGTCTTTATTGGAGGTTCTACTGTATGTTGCTGACTTCTGCTCCTGAATTTAATAATGCGACTTATATAAACATACAAAACACAAAATTCATAACTCCGCAACATGGCAAAATAATCAGAGGCTATAAAAACAGTTGTAACATCTATCCCCTATGATATTGAACCTAGTTGACTTAAACTTATTGCGTACATAAATATCTAAAAATGTGTCGCCATTATACAATTATCAGGATTGAATAGGTTGCAGGTTATTTGGTGTAGCAAGATGATAAAAACCGTCTGCACCCATTGTCAAAAAAGTTTTCTTTCTTTTTTTCGTTTTTTTTTTACATTATGATGTCTTTCCCCGCAAACTTGAAAAGTAAAATTCTATGGATGGTTGGGAGCAATGATTCATTACTGAATATAAAAACATGCCAGGTAAACCAAAGGGGATAACTGTCATGATTGTGATAAAATTACATAAAATCAGAAACCATCTTTTCCCATGTAGCTACAACACAATTGTAATACACAGTATTTGAATTAGAATTGAACTTTGAATAAGAATTGAACATTGGACGTTGCGTTAGGGTTTATTCGTTGACGTACTTCGATATACATTGATATACGTTGATATACGTTGTTATACGTTGCTACAAAAGTAAAAATTAATTTCATAAGCCTTAATATACATAAGCCTTAAAAAATTAATTTCATAAGCCTTAATATACATATGCCTTAATAAGATTAATTTCATAAGCCTTAATATATTGCTAACGTGCTCTCAAGTTCATGGAGTAACATTTTCTATCGTAACTAAACAATGGTATTGAGTATCAAAATAAAAATCATATGAATGATACAGCATTTTTTTTTTGCCAAATCTACGTCGTAATTTTTATAATTTTGGTTTACATAAAAGTGAACACTTGCATGAAAATGGCCTTTTTTCAGTCTATGTGAGTCAAAGAGTACCATGATCAGAAAGAATAGGCCAATATTTCAAACTGGGGAGTTAACTTAAACTATTTAACATGTACATTTGTGCTTCACATAGAATTTCTGCATATAAATGAATGACTAATGATCTTCAAACTTTCATATTGTAATTATGAATGAAAATCATACACGGGTGGTTGGGCGTGTGCCATAATGGTAATTGAGGCCACTTTAATGCAAATAGGAATTCTAGTCAAAACATATACCCTTTTATCCACTTTTAAGTGGGTCTATTATCAATAAACTGTTCCAATAGAACCTGGTAATTAATACCATCAGTGCCTGGCCTCAATTGCTTTCAGTAAAGGTGTTCATTGTGGTCTTAATTGCAGGTTAGGGTCCATGAGTGAAATTCCAGTCAAAACATATACATACCAATTCATACATAAATGTACATGTATGTACATTTTCATGCCCACTGTCAACAAACTGTTCCACTAGAACCTCTCAATTACGACCACCCAGTACTTAGCTTCAACGAACCTCAATAGAGAGGTGGTCTCTTTATGGAGTCCATGGTGGTTTTAATTGGCCATGTGACACCATTTGAAATTGTCCTATTGTGAAGGTTGTCTCAATAGAGAAGTGGTTTACAATGGAGGTTCTACTGTATCAGACTGAAGTGGGATATGTGTTCTCAGAATGGCTCTCCCTACATGAGGAGTGTTCAAACTTGTTTGATGGTGAACTCCTTTGACTTTACAACCATTTACTTCTAAACTTAAAGTGACATGTGACTAAATACACGTTTGTCTGAGTGTTCTAAGTATTGGTTAATTCATAAACTTAAACTGTGTGATTTTACAAGTATTATGTAGTGGTTTGTGTTTGGCTGGATACGTGGAACCTAATAGGCCATGGGTGTAGAACTGCAAACAACTTTGAAATAGTGTTTAAACAACAACCTATCTAATATTCTTATATGTTAATTAAATCATGTACTTCTTATTTAAATTCATAACTATAAAATTATGTTTGATTATTCATACTCATGAATGGACACATAGATGTTTTTGAAGAACGTCTCAGTTTCATTTTCAGTACTAGTCTTAAGCTTTGTAATTTAAACCAGACACATAAACAACTAAGTTCACAAATTACAATTATAACTGTTATATTCACATAATAGTCACAATGATATACCAATAACATACGCATTTTAAAGAAAGGGAAAGAAAATTAGTCTTGCATCAGTGCAATGCACGAACGTGGCATTGAAGTCACCAGTAGCGAAGAATGCGCCTGCAAGCTCTTACCTCCACCTCCGTGATTATCACTTTTCACTGACACGAAGCCAAAGACGGCAGCGAGAATCGTCGAGAGAAGAACTTGTATTGACGGGTTCATGTTGAAAATAATCCTTACAGTCTTACAACTACAATAAAAATGCACACGATATAGCAGTACACAACAATTCCACTCTATTAAATGCAGTATCCTCTAACGCGAAAGCCCTGCCCTGAAATGTGTCACTGGCTTTCTGTAAGTAAGTATAGTCGTGATCACTAAAGTATCTCTTGTGCACTGAAGGGAATCAGACGACATCATAATGGCCGTCGTCACGGGCTTTAGAACATTCACAATTCTTAAATTAAACTTTCGTCTTTGTTTTTCTGGTTTAAACACACAAAGGGTCGTATAGTAAAAGTTGCATTGGTTGGGAAGGGACGTCAAATCATGATTATGTCTGAGTCAGTGAAGTTCTTTAAAATGTTTTGAGGTTTAGTTTGGTGGAGTTTGGGAACCCAGGACAAAGATTGTGACTAAGACGACAAATGTGTCAAATATTACAAGAAGCTAATGTGTTATAATATTCTTATATTTTTAAAGGTTATTGTTGGTTAAAAAGAGGGCAACTAGACCATCACCTTTAGTATACCGAGGATTTCACATGCAAAGGCGCGAGTGCGTTATGAATGTGATATAATGAATACTTATGTCATATCACGACCAACATAAACTCCAATATATGACATCTTTGGCACTTTTATATCACATATTTATTTGACCATTAACATATGTACATGTAGCATACCAATGGTAATAAGCAAGTACGCCTAAGTTGTGATATTGGTTTCATATTGCCGTAAGCATTTTGTTAAGTAGCTATAAGTTGTATAGATCTAACATTCACAATTATTCTCCAAGGAGAATGCTCCTATATAAAAAGAACTGAGAGGTTTACTACGTACTAGAAGAAATGTGGTAGTAGAGACTTGAGCATGCTTGACTTGTCAAATGCATGAATGTCTCACAGTTGGTGACAGTGTGCCTGCCCAAATAAACCCGAAACAATGTTGCGGTTACCTGCATGCCTGCTAAGTGAAATTAAGGTTCCAAAGTTGATGAAACAATTGACATTATAGACTGTCATGTTCAACTTATAAGCTTTCCTGTGCATCACATACAGCTTGCAATTTTATTTATTCTTGTTTAATTGTAAGAGACAAGGTTAAACTAATGTTTATTTACAACTTTTTGTTTTTGGTCACCAAATACAGCTCACAACTCTGCGCACTGCCTCCTAAAATAGCTGTACATTCTATATGGAAATTGTTAGTTGTTTCCGTACTTGAACACTTTCTTTTTTTAAAGTCCCTTTATGAGGGGGGTGACACAGGGGTCCTGAGTTCCATGTTCCACTATTTTTTTACCCCTATGTTCCATGTTCCACTATCTTTTTGCCCCTATGTTCCATGTTCCACTATAATTTCTCATGTTCCATGTTCCACTATGAAAATGATCCCAAGAAAACAATTTTGAACACATTTATCAGGAATTCTTTATTACATGTATATGTGGACCCGAATCAAATAATTTCTATGAAAGTCCTAATATTTAACCAAATCAAATAATCTTCAGTCCTGATAAAGGCAAGCTACAGGGTCATAACTTCTAAATAGGAAAAGAAGAAAAAACAAGCGGATAAAAATATATGACAAAAAGTATACCCCTGGGGTCCGAACGGCCCGATAATATACTGATTAGTGTTAATTCTTTGATGCATAAATGAACATTCGTGTGGCTATGGGCAAGAGCTAAAAAGATCTGAAATCACCAGAAGCCAGAAGCCCCTCTACCTCTATACTACCAGTATCACTTTCTTCAATGACACTGTGACACTGTAGGTTTCTTTTATCATAACCAAGGGCATAAGAAGCTTTTTCTAAGGGGTTCACAATTGCGAGGGAGCATATAGCGACTAGGAAGGGTGGGGGGAGGATGTACGAGGATATACGAGGAGGTAGCTTTCAGCCTATGTAGAGCTCATGGAACAAAACAAAAACATGGATTTTGCTTCATTTGAAGTGACACTGTTCACTGTTCAGTTCCATATTATGGGTATGTAGACTGAAATCTGTCAACAATTTTGCCAATATCCATTTATGGGGCTACCTCAGGTTGTAAGTGAGAGGAGGGTTAAGAAGCGAAAACAATGGTGATAAATGTGCTATGGTAGGGGGGTCTGGGGCATGCTCCCCCAGGGAAATTTTGAAATTTTGAGGGGGGGAGGATGTACGAGGATATACGAGGAGATAGCTTTCAGCCTATGTTAGACCTCATGGAACGGAACAAAAACACGGAATTTGCTTCATTTGAAGTGACACAATTGATCTTTGTAAATCACTGTTCAGTTCCATATTATGGGTATGTAGACTGACATCTGTCAACAATTTTCCCAATATCCATTTATGGGGCCACCCCATGTTGAAAGTGAGAGGAGGGTTAAGAAGCACAAACAATGGTGATAAATGTGCTATGGTAGGGAGGTCAGGGGGCATGCTCCCCTAGGGAAATTTTGAAATTTTGTGTGCTCACATGTGCAATCTGAGCCATTTTCTGCATCAATTTTTATCATATAAAACTTCTGTAATTTCAAACATATACTTCTTTTTAAACACATTGAGGATGAGTCTGAACCTTCAAAGCCTTATTCGACCACCCAGCCAAGATCCTTTGTGCAAAGCCATTATATATATGGATACTCTGAAATTGTCCTATTGAAGCTATGGAGTAGGGTTGCAACTGCCTACGAGCACTTACTGAGCGTTGACACTCAGCACAGTAGTGTATATGTGCCAATTTGGGCAGTGTAATAATGTTGAGGAAAAGGTAACTGTTGCAAACTTTTATATTAGAGGTTTTAGTCAGGTAGATATAAATGTAAATGTGGTGGTTCATAGTGATCCAAGTCTTTCTCTCATGACTTTACATTTTACACCAGGTCATTAGCACACTTATGCTAAATAACCAAACAATCCCTTACTTACTCTTTCAACCCAATGATTTATATCTAATTAAGGTGTATGTGCCACAGAGCTGTGTGCACCTATTTAGGTATGAGTTTGCTCAACACCCACAAACAGAGCCGACTGGCAAGTGAACCCACGAGTCTAACTGCCAGACTCAGCCAAAGAAGCACATTAGGTAGATGCTGTAGAAACAAAACACTGGCTGGAGGATTGCCACGATTATGAAGTGTACAATATCATATTGACAGACACTGCAATATAATGTGGTCCTTATTGTGCGTTTGAAACATCTCCTATTTAACAAAAGTAGCATGAAATTGAGTCAAAACACCGTAAAATCGCGACAAAAATGCGGAAAAAATTGAAGGAATTGTCATGTTCCATGTTCCACTATGACTTCCTATGTTCCATGTTCCACTATTTTTTACCCCTATGTTCCATGTTCCACTATTTATTCTACCCCATGTTCCATGTTCCACTATTTTTTGACCCCATGTTCCATGTTCCACTATCCTGTGTCACCCCCTCCTTTATAATTTGTGTTTTGCTTTTGCACTGCCATGGCGTTCTTTGGTATAACATGATAACTTCAGTTTAATTTCTATTTTTCAATTATTGGACTGGTGCCGCAACTTCAGCATTTACAATCTATCTATACGGGTAAACTCAGTTTTTATTTTTATATTTCTAGCTTCAGCACTGGTAAAACAACTTCAACATATACTGCTTTGAAAAAATATGCACTGGTAAGACAACTGTAGCGTCATCTGTGGCTAAGTTCGCATTGTGTTTATTTTACGACATAGCTGAATTACGTTTTATTTTGTGTTACAATCTATGATATATGATCATAGATTGTATATACGTTTAGATATAGGTGACTGATAAGCCCTGAAGGGCTGGGTATATATTTGTAACATAATTGACTTATATGTTATTGTAATTGAATTTTTATACCATGGCACTATAATAAACCAATCAAATCGATCAATCAATCATTACAATCTATGATATAAAGTAGGCCTTCATCGGGCCTGCGTAGAATGTTGGTATTGTTAAGGATTTTAAAGCACAGGGCCGTGCTATCAAGTCTAGTCCTGTCACATGTCTGGACCACTGATATAGCAAAATGAAAGTGTAGTGTTGTAAAATTTAAAGATGTCTTCAGCTTTATGCTAATATGATTTAAGACGCAAAGTCATTTTAAAAGTAGGCCTACACAGAAAAAATAAACAGTAGCAAAACCCAAGAATATTTTGGTATCATTTTATTTACATACATATTTATCCAACATATTTATAACAAATATCTGGTCTTCATTAGTCTATACATTTCCTCTTATTCACATCTTACTCATATCTTTCACAGCAATCACACATTCTTATAGCACGAGAACAAAAATATATTAATTATATTCTGTTGCATTGATGTCATATATAATTATTAAAGCATACAATTAACTTCATTTTAATACGATAAAACCATCGTATATTGGTCACTATTACATGGACTAGCTATTATGCTTTTATACTTACAATATTGATACTGAAACACGTTCCATATCATAGCTACGTGTGCATGCATACAAACATAGACCTTATTCGTAAGGAACGTAGATATGTACATAACTACATGCAGCATTTAGAAATATATATTAATATTTTATACATACACACAAATGTAGTGGAAAAAGAGGTATTTTATTTTTATTGTAGAGCAAATTAACTATGATTTTATAGTAGCCGCCACGCACACACCGCTACGATTGCATACGACACGACGTAGTGTCGGGCGAAATCGCGGCGGTGGGGACACTCTTACGACTACGATTCAAAGTGGATATGCTATTGTATCTAAATATTCACACCTCATGAACTGCACTGCAACTACATACCTTAAAAGTTAGAGAGGAAATATCATGCAATTAAAGCAAAAAATGAAGATTATCTTGTTAACAGAAGCGGTAGAAAAGAATATGGAAATTGTAAATATCTATGATTTTTTTTTACTAGATACAACACTTCACTTTAAAAGAAGAAAAATGCTTGCAGTAAATTCTATGAAAACTTTTGATATATTTGGGAAAACAGACATTTGCCTCCAAGGATGAAGAAAAGAACATTTGATATCTCCTGTATTTCTAGCTGGTTGAGAATCGTGGGCACTTTTCTTTAGTATTTGCTGAGGAATTATTTCCTTTACAAATTTCTTTTGTCTTACTTTCAACCCGTGGAAGAGGTGTCACTTCAATTGAAGTTCACATAATCAACAAAGGGAACATCACACCACTGGTCAGTACTTTACTTGAATTTGAAAATGAAAAGCTCTATATTGCCTTGGTGTGAGGAGTTGTCTACTAGGCCTATATTCAAAATCAAGTTGAAATGGAAACGATTCAAAGAATGATTGAAGTGGAAAATGAATTGAAGTGGAAGTTAAGTGGAAACTAAGCTCAATTCCAATTCCATTTTTTTCAGATGTTCAATTCCAATTTAATTCTTGAATTGAATTGGAATTGGAATTGAATTCCACAATTCCATTGGAATTGACCCCATCTCTGCTCCTAAACCTCCTGGAAATAGTCTTTGCATTTTATTTTCACGTCTCCTCCATTTGATGGTAATCGCTTTCACACTTCTCGTCTTTCATGTCTCCTCCACCTCCGCATCCGCATCTAAAACATTAACAAAAAGAATATTTTCTGCATAAGAAGTTTGCAATGATCTGATAGGAGTATTTTTTACACCAACACTGTTGACAATTAATTCATGGATATGATTAGATTCCATTATAGAGCTAATCACTAAATACAACATTCAGAATTGAAATTGTATGTATTGAAATCCTTGATGTGGACTCAAAAGCTCACACCGCCCGCACATAAACACCCTTCTCTCACTCCCACCACCCTAACCTTTATCTACCTTAACGATCTCACGGGGACACGCATACCCACATCATCTCTTATACACAAACCACACACACACACACACGCACAGGCACTCACAGACACAGACACAGACACACACACACACACAGACACACGCACGCACACACACACACACACACAGACACACACACACACACACACACACACACACACACACACACACACACACACACACACACACACACACACACACACACACACACACACACACACACACACACACACACACACACACACACACACACACACACACACACACACACACACACACACACACACACACACACACACACACACACACACACACACACTAACAGATCCAGGATTATTTGGGGTGGGTATGATGCGGGGGGGGGGTGCTACCAACTCATAGTTGATGAGTTATAAACATACAATAACTAGTGGAAATGCAAGACCCCTGCTATATATTTTAGAGAAGAAATGGAAGAAATGGAAGAGGCCTTAATTAACCTCCAGCAATATCATTATTTTCAATAAACATATTGTACATGACAATACGTGCCTATTCCAAGATGGCATCAAAGATGGCCGACATAACTTGATTATAATAAATAGAAGAATTAATTAACACCTTTAACATTATTGTTTCCTATGTGTTTAGATATCAGCATTGTTGAGAATAAAATGTACAATATGATGATAATATCAAGATTGTAGATTGAGAACATGCGTTTGAATAAACAATTAGTGGTGTAAAATGAGAAGCATTAGTAACATGAACACTTCACATGGCACCTGTGCAAACCCATTTAGAAAATGATATGTCTCTGTTAAACTTATGGATATTTTATAATGGTACAACAATAGCCTAGCTCATGCAATTGTGACAAGACAATCGTTTACTGTAGGCGTTATGAGTTTGAATGATGAACACTTAATTTTGAGATATTCTCTTTATGAAAAATTGAGACCATGAGATATGATCTTTTTAGAGAGGTGGTCTAAATGGAGAGACCATTTAATTTGCGTTTCTACTGTGTAGATAGAAGGATGTACACTTTGTAAATTTATGCCATAACAAATAATGCATATATCTGTATTATAAATACATTGTATGTTAAAGAAAGGGTGACTTTGATTAGAGAATATGATTCTCACATTGAAACAAAATAGAGGTAATATACGATATTTGCATCTGCTGGTTGCAGGCAACCATGACAAGTCCCCAGGGAGCACCAGCATGATCTGATGAGGAAGAGCCTGGACTATTCCCAAAAGGGAATCGGTTTGTGGTCAAGTCCAGAAGCAGTTTTACCCTCATGTCCAAATTGTTAAACGAAATGTTTCATTAAAAACATGATTTGTGTTAGCATTGGAAAATCGACCTTTTCCTCTAATGCAGTGAAGGCAACTGCACCAGGGAACTTTGTAAAGAGATTTAACATGCGAATGAGAGTGACACTTTCTCTAACAATTTATCCTATCAAATCCATTAATGTAGGTGTCTTTGATCCAAACACCCTCATTTTGCCGCTGACCTGGTGAGGCAGCAGATGATGCAGATGTTGAGCGCCACCAGCAGGATGATCATGGCGCCCATGCCGATCATGGTCGTGTACTCTGGGTGCCGCATCATGAATGAAAACACGCGCTCTGCCGTCGAAGCTGGGTTTAAGATAGGAATGATAGATATTTGAAAATATTTTGACGTATTGGACTTGGGAATATATCATTATGTAACTATTCTTAAGTCATGAGACTTATGACTCCAAGTGAGGTAAGGATTATATCACATATCGAATCCGACCAGAGACTATGTGACATAGTTCTAACCTGACTTGGAATCATAGGTCTAATGTCGTAATTATATAATTATAAAGATTGACAAGTATCGAATGATTCATTTGTGATCGTTTACTATGTGCTAGTGCTGTGCTTCGACAGTGATTCTGATACTGTTTTATCGAATTCTTTGGGTTCAGTGAATTATAGCCTCGAATGTGAATATATAATCTATGTAATACGCTCACATCATAAAAGCAATAACAAAATGAAACAATGTATTTCATTACCTCAGGCCTCACCCTGAACTCTGTTGAACAGAGTAATCAACGATACCAACATTTACACTTTACAAAATATACAAAGGCACAGAATGGTCAAACTACAAAACAGACTATGAATGTCTAAATGTGAATTAGATTACCAGCAGTGACAGGAGACTTGCCCTTCTTCTCCTCCTCAGGATCAAACGTCTCGAATGAGTCTGGGTCTGCAGTGACCTGGGAGCCGTCTGCGACTGTCAGGCCAAACGAGCCGGATTGCACAGCGTCCCGCATGTTGTCCATGCCTACACACAGAATCAGAAAGATCCATGGCTTGAAGTGAAAATGAAGTGGTTTATAATGGTTTATATGGAACCACATGGCACACATAATGACATACACATTCCAAACACTCATCTCGAGATGATCTGGATGAGAATAAATTTTGTTGCGTTTTGTTAGTAAAGGACATTGAATAAAAAGAAAACATAATACCAAACATGAGACCATATGCTATGTATAGACTTTATGAAATTACAAATATAGAAGAAATATTTGAGTAATAGGGAGCAAACATTTTTATTTTCCGACAATAAAAACATCACAATATTTTGGCATCCACAGAAAGAGTGGTACATGTGTGGCGGAAGAAACAAATGGGTAGAACTTTCTCACAATATGTCTCTGAATTTTCGGGTTGATTGAGTGGGTTGTGTATACATATGTGAGCAGCACTGGTGTTTGGTGCGTGATATACCTTGGAATGAAATGTATTGAAGAGTTTAAATTTCAATCTTTAAGAGCAATATTTACCAGCAAGCCATCTGCCATCTTAATGTATTCTGAGTGTGCTAAAACGACGATTGCAGGACTTTTGAGGAGTTGACAGAAGCGAACATTAAAAAAGGACAAGTTCTGTGCAATGAAAAGTGATGAAGTAAGAAGCGGTGATCACTACCATGATACAGTGAGTCTGCCTGCTTTATATTAATCCACATGGAGCACATAATGACATACACATTCCAAACACTCATCTCAAGATGATCTGGATGAGAATAGATTTTGTTGAGTCTACTTGGTAAAGTACGTTGAATGAAAAGACACAATTAATGCATTACTAACCTTCTTTCACCGTGGTTTCGTCATCGTCATTACCAGGTTGAAGGATATATTCCACTTTAACACTGCCTGAAACGTAAAACGTCATTGAAATTCCGATGAGGCTTCTACCAGTAATTTAATTAGGTAAATGGCTCTTTGCATATTTCCTCGATGGCTTAGGCTATATTTGTTGATATTTAGAATGATAATCCAAGCCATATTGTCACTCATCAAATATATGTTAACAAACCGGTCAGCTAGATACCCTAGTCACCACTATTGGCTCAGCAGTGGCAGATCCAGGTTTTTGGAAAGGGGGGAGGGTTGCGCACTTAAGGAAAAAGGGAGGGGGTGGGCGCACTTAACGGATTTCATGAAAAACCCTATGAAAATGAGTATTTTGGTGGGGAAAGGGGGAGGGGCGCCCCCTGCGCCCACCCCCTGGATCTCCCTCTGCTCAGTAACATGTAGACCGGATATTCATAGTTATATGCACTTCGACTGCACAGGAAAAAAACTCAGCCAAGCAGATTTCTATGTAGCAGGCCAATCAGGAAACTATACATATACAACTTAACAGCATCATATAAAAAACTTAACAATAACAGCCAGTCTGCAGGCACATGCTAAATTTACTACTACCCACCTACCCATCCACCCTACCTATGATTGCTCAACTACTCAGTCGGTCAGTCAGTGAGCCAGCCAGCCAGCCAGCCAGCCAGCCAGCCAGTCAGTCAGTCAGTCAGTCAGTCAGTGAGTCAGCCAGTCAGTCAGTCAGCTAGATAGCTAGCCAGACAAACACACAGTCAGCGACCCAGTCCATATCCATGTCATGATCAAGCAGCCCGACATCGTGACTCACCTTCCTCGAGGCTGAGGTTGGTGACCCTGTCCTGCCGCTTCACCTTGGATGAGGCCGCAATGACTTTGGTGAGGTCGTCTGAGAAGCTCGCCGTGTCATTGCCCACTATGTCGCTGAAGTTCCCGGGGAATGTGAAGCGTGCACCCATCGCCCTGTACACAGCAAGACAGGGCACTTTTTATTTTACAGTTTAAAGCAGAGCGTTAGTAGAGAAGAAACCACCTTGCTGAGACGACTTGTGATACCGACTTAAAGTGCTCTCAATGGAGAGGTGGCCCGGGAGAGGTGGTCTTTTGTATGGACGCTCCCATTGGAATCATTTTAAACGATTACGATTAAGAAAAGTGGAATTATTACAGAGATGGTCTCATTGCAGAGGTGATCTTAATTTGAAGTTCTACAGTATGCTAACACTAGGTTGTTGCATTCTTGTCAGCGGTAATTGGAGAATACATATACTTTTGCTTTCACTCCTTTTGATAATCATTTGGCAAGGATTTAAAAATGCCACTCAATTTAGAAAAAGCAATTTAAGGAAATGCATTTCAGTTTTTGTGGTTTCTTTTTCAAAATGATGAAGCTTTAAAGTAAGAAGGGGCGATAACATGTTAATTATTGCTACCTTATTAATTTGGTATGACGTATAGGCCATTTGCAATAGTATACACATTCAACTAACTAAACATTACTAATTATGTATAATTATGTGCTTCCTAAGCGAATGGATAGTAACTTGCACTCGTTGCCAGACGTATATGAAATTGAGTCCTAGTCATATCTAGCGGTGTGTGTTGAGCTAACTCATCCGTAACAGGTTGCACACTGCTCCGTGGTAACATGTTAAACAGCTACAGCTCAGGCTAGTAAACGCTCACGTGAATGGTGAACACATTTTGCTACTGTAATAAATGCTGTATGCTCCCCAGGGTGTTGAGAAAGGCAGTATAGTATGACAACGATGTCAACACGCAGTTGCTGGAGCCCGATAACAGTGTATTGGGACTCTAAATAAGCATATTAACGCATTGACATTCAACGAAAAAGATTCATTAGTTACATACAATGACTCTTGCAAGTATCACACCATGTATGTAGAGACCACCTCTAAAATTCTTACTGTCCCATGTATTCAGAAAGTTTCCACCATAGACCTCCGTAACAAAGAGACCCGCCACTTGTCTATTGAGACCACTTGGAGCCATTCCCCCTAAGTGATGACAAAGGGATATCATGTGGAAAACATATAACAGATATTCATTTTAGTCAGTAATTGCCACACAAGTACAGTGAACTATGACCGCACTTTAAAATAGGAACGTTAATTCTTTCTCTCCCTAAAATACCACAAGATATCTTTTGGTTGAATCATCATTGCTAGTAACTGAATCATTAGTCTTAACACATGGGCAAGATTTTAGTTTTATTCAGCTTATCTTGGACAAGAACATTTCAATTTGATCCTTTGCAAGATTCAACATTGTGTGAAATGACCTATAATAATAGTGGATTTAAGAATCTTTTAAAAAGAATTTAATTTCTATAGATAGCTCATATAAAACGATATGCTATCATATGTGTACTACATCTTTGTGAGAGATTGTTTACATCTGTAGGACATTCTTTTCAATTAGCATGAATAAAATTTGTCATCATATAAATGAATCATATTTGAAATAGGCAGCTTATAGGTATAATTGCACTTCTTTTTGTGTGGGTGTGAGCTTTTCTTTTCCAGTTGATTTTTTTTTTTCAGGAAATAAATACACACTCACAAAACTAACCAAAAATTCTCCCACATTACATTACCCTACACACTTACTTGTCTGGTATAGCTTTTGTAGTGGTTGTGGGGGTGGTTGTAGATGACACAATTGTGGACTCTGTGGTACTTGACGTCGTGGTACTTGACGATGGTTCTGGCGTAGTTGATGTACTTGGAGCAGCTGTTGAAGATGACTGGGTACTGCTTGTTGTGGTACTTTTTGTGGTAGTAGTAGTAGGAGTTGTTGTGGTGCTTTGTGTTGTAGTGGGGTTTGCTGGAGAAATTGTAACAGTCGTATATTGTAAGATTAAGCAAAGAAAGTCATACAAAGTTGAAACAACACAGGGACAAACAAAAATATAAAAAATGAAAATAATAATAATAAGTAAAACACTGCTAGCTAAAAGCCAAATGACCTAGATAACAATATTTGAGATGATATAATATTATTAAAACAATGGTAATGCAATTTAAGAATGCCAGGGATATCAATTTAAACAAGGTCGAAGTTTCAAAGCGCTCCTTGTCCCCCAGATAAAACACAAATTAGTTGCCACTTGTGGCAATGCTGAAACTTTTTAACAGTTTGTATAGTACTACTGTTAAATAAGCAAGCATTATTTCAATTAACATACATGTTGCAAGGTATAATAAGAATCCTACCAACCCACCATCTCCAGAAATCTCAAATAATTGAGGCTCACTTACATGTTGAGGTGGGAGTTGTAGACATTGTTGAAGGTTTTATTGTTGTTGGTTTCGTTGTTGTTGTTGTTGTTGTTGTTGAAGTACTACGAACTGCTTCAACAGAACGTTAGTATGGTAACACAAAGTTGTTATTTTGTACACAAAACATGCATTATTGGCTGTAAATGGGAGGAAAACAATTGGAGAATACGCATGTTTAGTAGTAGTGATAGTCATATATTGTGGGAATAAGTAAAGAATAAGCAAGGAAAGTCACACAATGTTAAAACATAACAGAAACATACAAAAATAAACAACTTTGACTGATAGCAACAAAAATCAAATGTCCGAAATAACAATATTTGAGGTAATATAATATAATTAAAACAATGATAATGCAATTTAAGAATGCCAGGGATATCAATTTCACCAAGTTCGAAGTTTCGAAGCGCTCCTTGTCACCCAGCTAAAATACAAATTAGTTGTCACTTGTTGCATTGCATAATGCTGAAACGTTATAACTGTTTGTATAGTAGTACTGTTAAATAAGCAAGCATCTGAAATATATTTTAATCAACATAAATATTACACGGTATAATGAGAATTCTACCAATCCACCATCTCCAGAAATCTCAGAATATACATGAGGCTCACTTACATGTTGAGGTGGGAGTTGTAGACATTGTTGAAGGTTTTATTGTTGTCGGTTTCATTGTGGTTTTTATTGTTGTTGGTTTTGTTGTTGTTGTAGTGGAAGTTGTTGCTGCTTTAGTGGTAACCCTTTCTGATGAAATTACTGGCTTAATGCTGGTGGAGGGTATAATTGGTGCTGTTTAAACAGAAAGTTAGTATGGTAACACTAAGTTGTTATTTTGTACAAACACAGCATGCATTATTGGCTGTAGATTGGAAACAACAATGGGAGGATACGTTTGTTTAGTACTTGTTTGGCAATCATTTTGAAAATGCAGCTCAATCTAGGAAAGGTATTTTAAGCAAATGCATTGCAGTTTCTGTGGTTTCTTTTTCAATACTATTAAGCTTGAAAGCAAGAAGGCGTGATGACATATTAACATTTTCTAATGATGCAGCAGGAAGTATAGAACACGTTTACATGCGATCGTACACATATTCAAATAAGTAAAAGTGCTACTTTTAAAAATGAATGCAATACCTATCATTACTAATTACATGCAAAGAAGGTCGCATTAATATCCATGAAATAATACACAAATAGTTATCAACAGAAGACAAGAATTAGACAACTAATTGAAACGTAATACACAAAAAATAGAACAAAAAGTAAAACACATAATTGTACAAATGTTCGTCTACTACTGTGTATATACTTACCAGTTGTGGGTACTATGGTAGGTGGTGTGGTGGGTCGTGGTGGTGTAGTTGGTCGTGGTGGTGTAGTGTATATCTTCGTGGTAACCCAAAAATCAGGCGGAAGGGTGGTTTTGATCAAGAAAGGGTTGGTGGTAGTGGGAACGAGGGGGTAGGGAGGGGTGGTGCCCACCGCTCGCCTCCGTCTAAGCTTCCATAGCCCGCGAAGTATATTGGACCCAGCTGTATAGAAAAAGTACCACTGCAGATTACAATAAAAATATCTATTTTAGATCCAGAGATCCAGAATAAAGAAGTATGAGTAATTTGATCGAGAATTTAATTTAAGAGTTAGTTGTGATATCAGCTGCTAGGTGCTGATATTTTGTTTAATTATATCACTATACCTGACATGCGAAAAAAAAAACTTCATATGTACGAAGATATATATGGAAATAACCAATTATATGTGATGGGTACGTACCACAACGGAAATGATCAACTTAGAGTACAGTAAAGCCTCGATATTAGATACCAGACGCAGATGCAGGGTACCCCACAAAAATATCTTATTTTCATAGTTTTTTGCATGTTTTGCTATCGAATGAGCTTACGAAACCCCTATTGTGCAAACCCCTTTCTGGAAAAAAAACTGGACCTGCCAGTGAGATACCCATGTTGAGATTGTACAAAAGAAAATTATCCCTACTTGTGAAGCAACTTTAGTTTAATAACATCATATACACTATAGTCAATGCAAGACTCAAAAGGTGTCACTTCATGCGTGGTGTTCCCATGACCACCCAGGATTTGTTGATGTCAGTTCTTTCTCACCTTTAGCACACGTCCATTCATAGCGAGTATACTGATGGGGAGGTAGCTGTTCACCCGCGGTGTGTAAACCATCGTGTAAATAACAGCTTTCTTCTTCTACAAGTGGAAACATGTTGAAGTATGCTATTAATAAGTGTCAGATAACATACGATCAATGTTTTGAATAGTGGTGAAGTTAGCTTTTATACAGCAGGAATGCATGATTATAGGGAGTGTATTCCATCCAATAATAGAAACAGGTCTTTAGTTGTCAGGACAGAAGTATAGATATCACTTACCTGTTGAATATGAGATAGACTTGCACCATGAAAATTGATCTAGACAATGCCGTTTGCATTCTGCGAACGTGAGTTTGCCGCTAGCTTGTAGCGTCGCGCTGTTGGACAACTGTATTGGATTGTAGACTGTCCACCGTACTGCACTGCTCCAGTCAGCGCACTGGGCTAGAATGAGAGTGAATTGTAAGACAAGTGTCTGTTTTAGAGACACGTGTAGTACAACGCTGGATTTATTTAAGAGGTAGAGCTTTACACCCCCACTAGTGTTTGCTAGATGGCATATACTATAGCCATTAGCTCTATATGTTAATCTTACTATAGTACAACTTCAAGATCCCGTGGTCTGTTGTGGTCAATTCAATATCAAGTCAGGCATGATAAAGTAATTGTATATTTTCTACAGCAAAACTAGAGGCACATCACTTAGTTCGGTTAACATTGATAAATCAATGTCACATTACCTAGGTGACGATATGCTGACATGAAAGAAAAGCTTTTGATATGAGAGAAGGATGCAACTTTTTAATGAGTCAATTCAATTTCAGAGACAATGGGATTTCCCACCAAAACCAAAAACTATACGTCAAAACTTGATTCATATGATTTAACGTTTCATTTCACTGTTTAGAGTGTGACACTCCCACATAAGAATGGTTTACCTGAAGTTATCATAAGTTAATGAACCCATGTTTATTTTCATCCCTCTTTTTTGGCGCTTAGTTCATAAAAAACTGTTGACAAAGAATTTCATTGAAAGCATGTGCCGTCCTACACGTTCCAGCTATGTTTATCTCAATGAGGTGTCAATCATTTGCGATATAAGTTTTATAGTTTAGCCTCGCCATATAAGGTTATAAAACTCTGTAAAAGTAACAACGCGTTGATGGATACATGGGTATAGCATAGTCAGTGTATTTTCCTTTGTATAAAAGTGATTCTGTTGAAATATAGATGGTCAAAAGTCCAACCGAATGGTTGATACATGACCAATAAGTCATCACCAAATGAACATATATGATCATATACGCATGCACATTTTCAATTCTGCATTTGTGTTGCTGTTTTGTATGTAGCAAAAATCATTCAACTACGTCTGCACGTGTGCTACTTATCATATTTGCCTAATTGTTAATAATAGGCACACACACACACACACACACACACACACACACACACACACACACACACACACACACACACACACACACACACACACACACACACACACACACACACACACACACACACACACACACACACACACACACACACACACACAACACACACACAACAAAAATCACACACACACACACACACACACACACACACACACACACACACAGACACACACACACACAAACACACACACACACACACACACACACACACACACACACACACACACACACACACACACACACACACGCACGCACGCACGCACGCACGCACGCACGCACGCAATCAAACAAGAAGAAGAAAAAACCTCACTCAAACTAAAACAAAAATCACTTGAATCACCGGAGTCAAAATTCTATTTTCTACGGCCTTGAAAGTATATATGCGTGGCCGCATTATAGATGATGACATTGCAATTCCAGTGCATCAGGATTCGATAGATGCTTGCTAGAGATTGCAATTTGTGTGAGAGAAGTTTGTAAAAGTTACGGAGTTCATGAAGTGAAACTTATTTAGATGCCATTTTGAAACCCATGATTGAAACATACATAAAAATATACATGAATATAAAGGTCTCTTTTAGTATCATTATCTTATATTAGGAGGTTGGGGGGGGCGTAAATAAACAACTACAGTATGCATAATTAAATACATGTTCGTTCTTGTTTCACTGCCCGGCCAGCATACCGTATTGCACATACTAAAGAAATTCGTAGTGTTTCACTGTTATAAACAGTTTTCATGTTAATATCAAAACTCTTGCACAGTATTATAACGTTGGCTATTGAATGTGATACAAAGATCTTTCTAGGTCTAAATAGTAACCGCTTAAGAATCGTAGCGTGGTAACATGTCACTTATATGTACCCATGCCAGGTTATGAATAATACATACCCCATTGGTTTATAGAAGCTCACACACAACACCCATTGGACTCCTTTTTATATGCATTTGATGTAAGACAATGTAGATATGATAGTTTACATATTGTATATAAGAGGTTCTCTCTTGGTTGGGATGGATATGGTCCGCAGGACGGTATGCATCATCACAATTGGGATTAGATTGATTTTATTGGGCAACATTAAACATTTTTCTTAAGGTGGTAGGGTGTGAAGGTACCAGTAACTGGTGTACACCATAGGATTATATTAGCTAGGTTGTGATAATAAAAAACCTATTCACTTTAAGGATATTCTAAGACACACGAAATCTTGTAACTACATAGTATACATTTTAGACATACATAACGCCTCTTTTACACTGAAATATAATAACTTAATGGTTCTTCAACTTTGTCGTGTGTATTATCCGCCTATACCATATTAGCAAAGGTTTGATAACATTAAAAATATATCTTTACACTTGCCTTGTGAAGAAGCAATTATTGCCATTACGTTTAAGATCGTCCTGACCATATTGTTGTACATCCTTTCATCTATCAACACCATAATGGGAAAATAACTCTTCTTCCAACAGTACTAAAGTATCCTGATATATTTTCTTGTAAATATCCGAAATTCACACTGGAATTGTTAACATGGCCGGCAATACCCTACATTCACGGTATATCCTCGAAAACAAATGCTATGGTTTTGATATTTCTTGATCTTGAACCATGTCAGGGCACATATGAATTATTTTTGGGTGGGCAGATCTAAAGGCAAATAAACTGTCATCATATACGCTGATTCATAACAATTTCGTTAGTATTCATTACTAATTTACTATTACTACTACTGCTACTAGGGATAATTTAGTACTAAACAGGTGGGGTTTACAATATTGTTTATTAAAGATACCGGGGTTCTTCATCCATTCTCCACTTTGTGACGTCATTCACGACTATTGTCGTGATTGAGAATTAGATACTGTGAAGTGTAATAAAAGGGGAGGAATGTTATGCTTCGTGAAACCTGGGCAACTTGATTGCGGTCTTAAGGTCATTTAAAATTGCTACCGTTTACATCTATGATTATTAGAATGTAGCCCGATTTTAAGGCCGAAGAAAACCAATTGCAGTTCAATATTTTTAGCCCATTATTAGAATAATTTCAAGCTGCACCATGAATATATATTTAGGACTATTATGCTACTCTAACGTCTATCATATCTATTCTGTTCTCTGACCAATTTTAAAATTTTCCTGAATAAAGTTTACATTATATATTATATGCATTATATCAAATAAGCTAACTTAACAGTATGAGTAAATGTTTCAGATCAGGATTTATGGTAATTTAATAGCATTGTCATGCTAGCATTCGTTATAGTTCTGTAATCATATTGGGCTAAATTATGATTGAAATAAAAGTGCATGTAAAGTTTTCACATACATTTTGAATGCACGTATCAGCAGGTTGCATTGTGACAATCACTTACCAGAGATACATTGGATATTTTGTAAAACCTGCTTGGCATTTATTTTATCAATGATGTATGTGGGCTAATTTTCATCAGAATGTATTTTAAGAAATCAACACGATTGTATATGAGTATATACATGGTATTTTATACACCTAAACAGTCAGTAGATGTTTGTATGATCTGGAATTGTGGTGAAACACAAACGAATTAAACTGGAACTCCACCCTGGCAAAATGCCTCAAGTGTTTCACAAGTATTCAATCCTAGCTTTCACAACCACAGTGAACAAGTGAAAATTTGCTTTATAGTTTTACAAAATATTTAAATATAATGGCAGACTGTGACTATGCCCGCATACGGGTATATATTGATGATTGGCATAATCAGATCCACAGGCCTTTGTACCACAACTCCTGGGTTAATCTTCCTAATAGACAACGGACAAAAGTCTTTGGAGCCGATCAGGATTATACTTGAAGAGTCCTCATTATATCATTGAATTATCACATAATATATTGTGATACGTTTTTGAACACAAAAGGCGACGGGCATAATGCTTATGTATCAGAGATACGAGTGCTAAGCCAGCCAACTTTAATGTTTCACATAGTTACATGTGGTGATAATATTTACAATGTGACATTTGACTTGTTTTACATTCAAATGACCATGCACTAAGATTTAATGAAATGTCAGAGGAGACAAAGTGTTTATGGTGTGATTCGATTACATATTAATTCGTGGTGAAATGAGTATCATATCAACAGCTGGATTTTTATAGGAATCGTGAATATCATCATAAGCATGAAATGAATTAATAAATGTCTGAACAAAATTTGATTATGGAATGAAACGACACAGGCGTATGATGTATAGAAATTAAGATACTTTCCACCTTTCTCTAGGACTAAATCATGTCAGCAAAAATTAATGTTGTGCCTAAGATCTCATAATAATCAAAATGCAGTGCATAAATATGTAGTAAAATATGACTCCAATATGATAATTATAAAATCAATGCAATAATCATTCCAAATGTGAGACTTCTCTAGAGTGAGGATACGTTGTGTTCAAAACACTTTTTATGGATATTTCATTCTAGGAATACCTTGTAGATGATGTTAAATGTTGGTTGAGATGGAGTCAGATGGGGATTCCTCTGTGACCTGGGTCCTTCCCTCGGAGGAATCCCACAGAACGCGAAGGGTCTCGTTTGCAGAGTTTGACGATGATGACGAAGATGACGATAATGTAAGTCTCAAATATAAGTAGTTTATATCGCAAACGTATATCGATTGCAATGCATCTTATATATACAATACACGTTAAAAACAAAAAAAAATACCTACTTCATTGTGGGCTAGCTACATATCAAGGGGGTTTGTTCTTAAATTTTCATACATTGTAGACTTTTTCCTTAAAGGGGAATGGTGTTGCAAACGCAAACCTTTCATAATAACTCCAGATCACCCCCCCCCGGAAAAAATAGGAATAAATAGAATAGTCCTGGCATGGATTCTCGAGTGTGCTGTCTGAAATATAAGCAAATGTCATTGAAATGTAGGAACAGCAGACAAAATGTTGTCATCCATTGAAGAAATTTTATAACTTTGAATTATTTCTATGTTTGCATTCATTCGGCCATTTGTATATTTTCGGAGATGAAGCTGATAGAAAAGGAGACGATTCATTATGCAGTGGGGTAACTTATATCGAATCATGAAAAGCACAAGTTTTCTACTCCTAAAGGTCACATTGTAATTGAATCCAGAAAATAAATGCTGGTAATGCTACCCAATGGAGCAAACTTATTATCATTTGAATAGAAGGGATATATGATATTTTGCAAATCAAACAGTCTCAACCGTAGAAAGTTTATTATTCAAGCATTTGTATTTCAGAGCAATTGGCTTAGGGAACGATCATAAATAACGATGCCGGGATTTTTGGGGGCTCGAAGAAAAAGTTCAGTACCCTCCCACTTTTAGATAATTGATTTTACGGACCCCCCCATCAACATTTTAAAAAGTTGAGTGACCGCTCGCGGAATCAAAGCAAAAGTCATTTCTGGACAATTGCTAACAGAATATATTTTTAAAAATACTGTAGCGTAGGAAAAAATAGTTAGGCGACCCCCCAACAGTTATATGACAAGTTCAGCAACAACCCCAAAAGAAATAAAAAGGTTGGACGACCCCCCCCCCCCCCACCTATTTGGACGACCCCCCCCCCGGTACGCGGTGTCATTATTTATGACCGTTCCCTTACATATTGTGCAGGGGTGTGTGCGCGTGGGCTCCATTTTTGTTAAACATGCGAGGTTGCCGACTTTAGTAGGCCTACTTAAAATGCCCGAGTATGAGTGTGGTTGCTGGTTTCACATTAAACGTTCGGGTTCGGACGTGGGTGCAAACTTATCACCCTAGCAGGGCTCTGGCATACAAGGCGCTTCAACTCAAATTCTCGGTTGTGTAAATGTATCCAAGTTGTGCATTGTAAAATGTTGTAGGGAGTATAGTGCATGTGGTATCAAGTTGTGAAGGTACTGACATGTATTAGTGGTCCACCAAATTGTCATGCTCTATTTTGTCTGCCAAAACAATGTTATTGATTAAATGGATTGTGTTAGAAAGAATAGTTTGTCTTAAGTTACTTGTGTGTGAGCATGCATAGCTATGTTATTGTGAAATAAAGACATGTAGATGAAGTTGTTAACGTTTAGCATACGTGATGCAAATGAATTTATTGAATAATTAATTCTGGTACAAAAGAGACAATTACATATAAAATTTAATACATATAACATATTGACAGTCTTTTAATCAATCAATTAATTGATTAATAATCATAAAGTACACCCAAACAAATAAACACTAGAATATGACAAAGTTGGAATCCCGATATAATTATAGCGTTCTTACATAGATATTGATGCTTCAAAATTGGTTCACAAAATTAGCAATTGCAATGCACAACTTACTTGCACATTGTACATGTATATATTTGCACCATAGGGAAACGTAGTGGAAGCGCCGTGGTATATTGTTCTTCAATATTTTTTTTCCATTGTCATACCTATAAGAAAAAACATTGAGTTGTCACGATGTCACCATGATGCCAGAAATCTATCTATATCAACATTCTGTAAATGTGGGTGGAGCGCAGAGAATGGAATTTCATATGTTGCATAATATTTTTTGTTGACATCTAAAAAGTGTTAAGAGTGAAGTGAAAGCATATTACCTCAAATAGTTACTGCGACATGAACTTAATGCATTTAATGTTAGTAAGGCTAATGTACACGCAAGAAAACACGAAACACTATGTCCCCTCAGGCTGTTTTATTCTATTTCACATCTGTAAAATACACGCACTCTCTGAGTGCTCTTATAATTCAGGACTGCTTGCCGTCTTGACTAAAACGCGTTTAGAAATAAAGTCACAATGACTACACAAACGTGTTCTTACCATGGCAATGATAAGGCTTCTTAGTTTTGTCGCCTGTCGCCCTGTCGTATGGTTCGGTACAATTAAATGTTATTTCTATTGAGCTGACGACAAAACGCGTGGGTTGAAATGATATGAATCCACGCGATACGCGTTTGGTCGTCCGTGACCACACCGACCCTTTAAACGGACTGTCGCGTGGATTGTTTTCATCTAAAAATCATTAGGGTAAACCAGTCTATTTTCGGCCGTTTGAAGGCCGAATACTGTTGTGGTAATATTATTTGGCATGCTCATGCTCTACAAATGTTTTGCTTGCATAACATCAGTGTACTATCTAATATCATTCAGCAAAACATGAATGGTACCAAACGAGTACCTGTCATAGGAATTAATTACGATTGTGTGTTTTCATGTGTGTACAGTCTTCGGCCCCCGTAAGACAGTTTTCGTCCGTCAGCATGACAGATTTCGGCCACCGAAGACAGAATTCGGCCCTCTAATTATCTCAGTATCATTATCTCATTTTTGTATGAATTAAGAATAATCATTAGTTAACTACTGATGCTGTAATCAGATGAAAAATCAACAAAGCCCATCACGTCTCGTGCCATATTTCTGAAGTAAACACCGCACACAGATACACTAATCAAGAACAATATTGCTTGCATATCACGGGCCTATAGCATCTGCACTGTCCTAACACCCTCGCCCATACCACAGCACTGTACCACTACTCCTTAGTAACAGCTACCTCATCCACACCTTAATATAAAATCGCCAATAGCTCGTGCAAATCAAGCACACAGGTGACACTTTCCAAAATGTACCTGCAACGTCTTTGGGCCGTATTGGACTCCTTCCGGCATAGTGGAGTTGAGTAGCGTCCAGAGTTTTATCCCCGCACACGTGTCGAGTGACCTGACTCAATGTGCATTAAATAGCTCTAGCTAAATACAACACGTCAATTGCTGTTGTCATTCCTTTCTCTGTTCAACTTGATAGAAATGTTACAGTATCAATATACCATTAAATTAGTGTCAAATTACATGAATCATCAAATTTATATTACATATATTTAATAGGTTGCAATCAAATTTTTTATATCAATTATAGCATCGCAAGAG
>CM032668.1:19641296-19684148 GCA_019095985.1 Streblospio benedicti | reverse complement strand
ATCATTCAGCAAACCATGAATGGTACCAAACGAGTACCTGTCATAGGAATTAATTACGATTATGTGTTTTCATGTGTGTACAGTCTTCGGCCCCCGTAAGACAGTTTTCGTCCGTCAGCATGACAGATTTCGGCCACCGAAGACAGAATTCGGCCCTCTAATTATCTCAGTATCATTATCTCATTTTTGTATGAATTAAGAATGTTTATTAGTTAACTACTGATGCTGTAATCAGATGAAAAATCAACAAAGCCCATCACGTCTCGTGCCACATTTCTGAAGTAAACACCGCACACAGATACACTAATCAAGAACAATATTGCTTGCATATCACGGGCCTACAGCACCTGCACTGTCCTAACACCCTCGCCCATACCATAGCACTGTACCACTACTCCTTAGTAACAGCTACCTCATCCACACCATAGTATAAAATCGCCAATAGCTCGTGCAAATCAAGCACACAGGTGACACTTTCCAAAATGTACCTGCAACGTCTTTGGGCCGTATTGGACTCCTTCCGGCATAGTGGAGTTGAGTAGCGTCCAGAGTTTTCCCCCCCACACGTGTCGAGTGACCTGACTCAATGTGCATTAAATAGCTATAGCTAAATACAACACGTCAATTGCTGTTGTCATTCCTTTCTCTGTTCAACTTGATAGAAATGTTACAGTATCAATATACCATTAAATTAGTATCAAATTACATGAATCATCAAATTTATATTACATATATTTAATAGGTTGCAATCAAATTTTATATCAATTATAGCATCGCAAGAGCTACATCAATGTAAGTGCAGAAGCGTGCATAAAGAAGTAGTCCCAAAATTATTCTAAAAGAGTCTTAAAATTCACAATTAATTTATAAGATTACACCCACTTTCAAACAAAAATCAAATGTAAAATATTTAAAAAAATCTTTTAGAACAATTTTGGGACTAAATACAACAGTAGAAGAGAAACTTAACAACGGTACTCGAGGCTATATATTTGCTGACTTCTACTCGTTGTATCATACTGTTCATCGTCGGTTGCACGGGTTTATTATTCACACTGCCTTTACATGCCCATGTTCATAATATAACTATATACAGTCGTGAGATATGAGTTTTATATAGTTAACTTATGGATTAGAAATGACTTTTCAATTCGGTGGCGGCCATTTTGATTTTGAAGCGTTTATGGGATAATTTTTTCTGGAAATCTGCCTGTACTTTGATGACTTCTGCTAATATTTAACTTCCCTCACTTCTCTTTTTTGTTATTAAACCCGATATTTAAAAGACAAAACTGATGCCAATGTGGTTTAAAATAGATTCCCGTAGGCCGACGATACTTATTAAAAGGAAATAGCTCTCGATTTTCAGATCGTGTAGGAATAACCTTTTGGTCATTAAATGCTTAAGTTCTCTGTATCTTATTCTTACTCATGTACATCCCATCTGCAATGATGATATTTCATATGCTCAGCAATGTGACATGTGCAAACCAAACCTGATCCCTTACGTAATATAATAACAAATATGAATATTTCAGCCTGATTTTACCAGTCGCGTGCTTCATATATCATATTTTTTACAAGAATACGTATGAAGATGTTGTTTCTAATTTGGTAGCATTTTATGGTTCTTACACAGTATAATTTGACACATGGATATTAAGTATTTGCATGTTAACGAATTGTTGACATAATAGAGTAAATTTCGCATCGACCAACTTTATACTACCCGTTACATATCTTCTGAGCTATCTAAATTAATGTGGAGACGCAACATGTGCTAACATATGAACGGGGTATCTGGTCCCGAACCGTGCAACTCAGAGGCGACTGTGTCAATTCAAACAGGACAGATCCAGATTTAGTCTGAGGTCATTTAGACCTTCGACTGGTGCATTCTTTTGTACATGCCCTCCCGCATGCCACACCACACTTGATAGTGGGTCAATTTATGTGCCAAAAGAGTTGTGTAACCCATTGAGAGTGGAACCTTGTTTCAAATCTCCAGTGCAAGGGACAACAAAGGTCTTTATTCAACTTTTCACTTCAAGGCTATTGTTTCTTCTATGAGTCAATACCTGGTTGACGCAATGTAGATACAGCAAAATCTCTAATGAAGACAACTCCTGTAAGATTACCACCTGGAAGAAAAAATCTGGCAGTCCCAGAATTGCACAAAGAGCCCAGGCGAGATTTTACAAAGAGACCGCCACGTGCACCCTGTTGAAACCACTTGAGCTGAATCACCGGGTGGTCTCGATGCAGAGGGGCTACTGGTTGTTCTATAGAATACTATATGTATTTACAATGCTGTACACGTGGCCAGCCATTGATCTAGGTCTACTATTTACTGTTTTGTAAGTGGCTAACTTTTTGCGCAGACGGCAGTATTGAGTGACCACACGCGTGGAGACCCCCGGCAAGGGACAGTCTCTCTGTTGTCTGGTCAACATACATGTATATAGTGATGAGTAGATCTTGGCAAATTTATGTGGCATGTTTTGAAAGCACCGACGGTGTAAATTGAACTATGGATGACGTGATTGATTAGTTTGGAGATTGTTATTAGGTAGTTTGAATTGTTTCTGATGTCGTCTGATTTGAAAGACTACTGAGATGTTTTATGAAAGTACTATGGAACCTGTCCGTATGGATATCTCCCATTTAGGAGCCCTGACGTATGGGAACACATTTCACTTCTCCCAATGACTCACCCAGGGTCACCCACCCACTCACCCAAAGTTCCAAGACTGAATCACTCATTCACCAACTTACCAAGTATTCGCCCACTGATTGTCCTATCCTAACTGTGGCATAGGCAGGTCCAAGGGGCTTAGTGGGCACATGCCCCCTCACTTTCTGCATCAAAATATTATATATTTTTTTGCATGTCCCCTAACGATTGCACGGAGGAAACCCATGAAATCCATGAAGAGCCGTCCAGTCTTTTTCCAAAAACCTGGATCTGCCAGTGTGTACTCTTTTACGCTGTAGGTGTTCACTACCAAGCCCGTGGCGGCACAAGCGGCAGCACTCGCGGCGTTCTCCACGAGCTACGAGCGCGTGCTGTGGGTGCTGGGTCGGCCCGCGGGGAGTCGTGCGGTGGAGGACGTGCGGACCGTCATGCCGTGGTTCAGGAACAAGATGAAGCTGTTTGAAATGCTGCAGGAAGGTAACAACAGTGCTAGTAGAATGGGCCCTACTAATTTATTATACACACACAAAGAAAATCTCATTTTGAAGGGAAATCGATGGCACATGCAAACTGGAGGCTACCAGCGTATGCTGTAAGAAGTAAAAGAAGGCTGAGGTGGTCATGTAGGATTATTTAAGACGAGCGGAGTCATTGTTTAGATGACGCAAGGTTATAATTGAAATAAGTGGAGTTGAAAGACAAGAGTGAACACTATCCATCTGGTAACCAGATAAGAAATGATCCATTTTGTTACTTTCAGAGCCGCTTCTGGAGCTGCTCACGCATGCGCAACTGGACACAGCCTTCAAGGGTCAGATGCTCGTGCGGCAGGGAGACAAGGGCAGCGAGTGAGTAGGGCGGGGGAGAGGCATGCCAGTGGGTGACTCTCTGTTGACCTATGCTATCGCTCTTTCTATTGCCACACATTTCTTACCCTTCCCTCATACCCATAGTTTTATCTATTCAAAAGGTTGTATTCAAATCCTCCCCCACTATTCCCCTTCATTCTTCATAGCTTTCTCTTTCTCTTTTTTATACTCTATCATCCTTCTCCATTCTACTGTCACCTATCAAAAATAGATGAGCTGCTCATCAAATTGAAATACGAAATCCTCCATTGTTTATTGATACATTGGACTCATTTTTATAATTATGAACATAATCCAATCTCTATATACATTATTATGTTTGTCATGAACAAAACATACTACATAAGTAAAGTTAACTGTGTAAAGGAACACATGAACCTCAATATAAAACCAAGCCATTCATTATTGAGCTATGGCTTCGTGTATCTAATGATATAAATGTCTTTTCTGATGCCTTGCTATATTGAATTTGTATAACAATGAACCGAATGTCAATCCCAATTATTTCGTATGAAACCCAACAAGCATACATAATACGTTTTATCATAACACGTAGAACATTTTTAGAAACCAGTTTGTATTAACCAAACATCAAAATTTGTAATGATTGAAATAGTTTAATAAGAACCCGTGTAATTAAGGTTTTCAACATACGACATGACACAGAGGATTCTTTATGATTTATCTAAGTCTTTGGGGCTCTATCACATAGCCTCTGTTAGGACTCCCTTGATAACCAGCGCACTATCCTGGTGTTAGAGTTCCAGCAGTGACTATGTCTGGTATAGGGCTAAAGACTTGAAGAAAGGATGAATCCAGAATATGTTGATACACACACACAAGCCCCTCTATTTGAGAACAATCTATTCATGTCTAATTGTAATTTATTCGATTAGCATGTTGATTTGACACTAAGCATTAATTGGTCTAGTTCTTACTATACCAAATATAATAACTACGTCATATTTTGTTTTAAAAGATCCAACCCGCATTCTTGTAATATGAACATCATTCTCTATCGACAGTTTCTTTGTGGTGCTGTGTGGTCAGGTCACCGTGCTGATGAAGGATCTGCTAGAAGACATAGATGACCATGACAGTGACCGGTCAAGTCTCGGCAATGTGGTGGATGTTCTAGGTAGGTAGATGCCATGTGTATGAATATACAATGCCTTTACAATTACTCGTACTACGCATAATAATGCCAGTCACTGACGATGGTGCTAAAAAGAGCTGTATGATGTATGCAAGATCCATGCACATGTATGTATTTATACAAAATATCTAAACGTAAATTGAATATGGTGGTGGATAGTCGTAGTGCAAATCTTGTTCTCACGACTTTACATTTACGCCAGGGGTCCGTTTTTCTGCTCATTGGCACACTTTTAAATCAATTGATCATTTCTCACTAACATGCTGTGAAAACTATTCATGAAATATTTCTAATGCTATCTAATTTCAAACGAACTATTCAAATGTTTACCATATTGACATTGAAAACGCAAATCCAATATACAATAGAACCTCTCTATCAAAACCACTTTTTGGACCATTGGTAGATGGTATCAATAGAAAGGTGACCTCTACACATAGGTTCCCATTGAAAAGATATTGAATAAGATTGGCACCGAGGCAAGTGGTCTTATTACAGAGATGGTCTCACTATAGAGGTGTTCTAAACTGGACATTCTTCTGTACGATGTTTAAGGCACTCGGAACTACTCGGAATGTTTCGGAGCTCAACAGTTTGTTGCGAGAGTGGCGGAAACATACGAGGATTGCCGATTGATGTTTAAGGTGCCGGGAAGTCGTTTGGCGAGCTCGCCCTGCTCGCCGAGGACAACCTACGCGCCGCCTCCGTCGTCGCAGACGAGCGCACCGGACGTGCTCGTCGTGCCGCGCGACCTGTACAACCGCACAGTCGCCCACATCGTCAACCAGGAGTACGAGGAGAAGCTCGGCTTCGTGAACACACACTCGTTCTTCAGGGTGAGCAGGTTATGACTTTGTATCGACAGGCACTCGTTCTTTATGGTGAGAAGGGTATAAATTTGTCGACAGGCAGACATTTTTCAGGGTGAGAGGGTTATAAATTTGTCAACAAACACACATTCTTTATGGTGAGAAGGTTATAACTTTGTCATCACACCCTCATTCTTCAAGATGATTAGAAACATAACTTAAACACTACAGACACATTCCTAATTGAAAAGCTCGACTTTGTTGCATTCAATCTTCAGTAAACAAAGATTTGTGGCACACCTATACACCAATCCTAATGAATTAGAAGTTATGTAAACTTTGAACTGTGGATTTTTCCAGAACTGGACGTTGAGGTGGAAGCGCACGTTGGCCATCAACCTGTCCCGTGCCGCGTACAAGTACGAGCAGGTGCTCGTGCGACAGGGAGAGAAGGCGGACAACGTCTACTTCATAGTCAGGTGGGCACGCACATCCCCATATCACCCTAAAATTCCTTTCCATGTTTCGCAGGTACGAATCCAGAGAAAGCCTTTGGGTGTGCGCTCAACCCCACCCCCTTTTTTTCGAAAACGTGGATCTGCCAGTTTGTGGCATCACTTAGACCACTGCCAAAGTCTTACATATATTGACCTTTTTTACAAAACCGGATTTCACTGTCTTTTGATATTATTCCTTCATGCATATCAATTTTTTCACACCATTTTCAACAGTATGCCCGTGAGTGTCCCTGGGATGAATACTCTGTACATGTATTATATGTTATACCCATATGTTAAATTTAGTTAATCCCTTTTTTATTTTAAAGTGAGATTACTCTTTCCACTCTGATTATCATATTTATGATATTTGCAGTGGAGAAGTAAAACTCTCAGCCGAGCCTGATGGTCACAAAGAGACATTCTCAAGGTTCATGGATGAGTGTACGAACCTGCTCAATGATGACGAGTAAGTATGATTCGCAAAGATTCCATAATAGTGTCCACATACTTGAAAGACAAGCCAGTCCTTTCAATGCCAAAGATAACAATAAATGGGTTTTATTATAAATGACCTAATCATCATAATTCACATCTTAATTCCATATGTTCAACCTTGTGGTCAGAGTATAATACAAAATAGACAAACTTTAATTATAAAACAGAACGGTTGTGTAATTCTTTCATTGTTCTTTTTTCCGCAGAGATGAGAATCTTGCCCAGAAGTACTATGCCCTATCCAAGTACATGTCACCTACATCACGGAGAGCAAAAAGGCTGCGAAGCGCTCCCAACACAAAGGTGATAAACTTTGTTACATATTTCAAATACAAATGCAAAATATAACCACTTATGACCAAGAAAGTCATGACATTTTTCTATAGAGAATGGAAAAGGCAATGAACCTTTATGACTTGTTCTTGTTGGTTCAGCCAATCCATACTACTCACCACATGAGATTACAATTGCAATTTGTTAAATTTCAGACATCACAAATGGTTTCATTGTTGGTTATGACATCTTTTCCAAGTGTTTTGACACGTTAGTGTCCTCTTCAGGGAAATACAATTTTTATAATAATCAAGAAATTGCCTAGGGATTACAATTAAGCAAAGGCAGATCCATATTTTCAGAAAGGGGTGGTGTGGATGGTGGCACAATAAATGGATTTCATGAGTTTTGTTCTCGCAAGATCATGAAAATAAACCCCATGAAAATGAAACTTTTTGTGCACTCCCACCTAGATCTTCCAACTAATCCCCTACGAAAATTATGAACTCCTAACATACATTTTCAAAGTAATAACCCCTACCCCACCCTTCTACCACCACTACCTCTTATCTGACACCGCTGATTTGCCTTTCCCGAGGGAGGTATATAGCCTTAATGAAAATCCAGTCATTAACATTTTTTTCCTTAAATCACCAGTCACCAATTCAATTCATTATCTCTACAAATCACCAGAAATTCAAACTGAATAGGTTACATCACATTTCAAATGCTTAAATACAGACAGTTCATCCACTTCGGGGTATAATCCCAGGAAGGGACTGCAGGAATTCTTCCCGCAATGTTCAGAGCAACATTCCTGTGGATACACAACCGGCTGTTTTTTCTTGGTTGTATAATCATAACATTCCCGTTTCACTTGGCCCTATATTTAACATTTGGTGTAAAAAAAAGTCAATAATCTAGGTGTTTAGTTAGAAACTATTTTGTACAGAACGTCCCCCTACACAACTCCCTTAGACGCTGCTTTGCAGCATTGAGGCACTGTGCAGTTATTGTGAATGAGGGTGGAGAGTAGGAACGTTGGGAAGTGATACCCCCTGTGTTTAGGCCGGGGTTTCCGGCAAATCACCATTGCCATTTGGTAAGGTTTATAGTTGAAATGACATGCCTAGTACATTAGTACATTCAGAACCAAGTAGAGTGATTTAGCCTTGCCTTAAGTACTATGCATGTCATTTCAACTATAAACCTTGCTAAATTTCATATAAGAACATGCGTTTCTCCACATCAAACTTCACTACACCATTGCCATGTTTGCTGCAGGATGATGGCGCGCCATGTGAGAGCGCCGACCTCTTCAAGCCGCACGTGTCGCCGTCCACCCAGCGCCGGATGCAGGACGCCGCCCGCCCCAAGTACAACCTCTGCTTCCTCGAGCCCGGACAGGCGCTAGGTACGGCTGCGGCCGGGGTTTGGGTTATGTTTTACTGTAGAAACTGGTTATCTCGAATATGCATGACACCATTAGAATGTTCGACATAGCCACTGTTCGAGATATGCAACTGGTATCTGGTCAATGTGTGGTTGAACGGAAATGACACTGACATCGAGGTAGCTGAAAATTTGAGACAAGCAATGTCGAGATAACGACAACGGAAAGGAAGCCAGCTCACATTTGCTGTTAATTGTCAAAATTGTGGAAACATTGTCGGTAATATCTGGTAATGGGGTTAGGGTACTCTCGTATTCTGGATCTGTCACTGTATTGTATGCAATTGTACATATTTATTGTAATATAATTATGATAAGTTAAATTGATTGATAATTCAGCAAATACTTTTTTTCAATGATGATTGCATACACAGCACTCTGGTCACCAAAATGTTTCGTTAAGTTAACATGAAATTTATGGTTTGACATGCTTTCAAGTTAGCTTGAAACCATACAATACATGCATTCGCTAGATTTAATGATTAATTATTTGGCGATGATTTTAATTGTAATCTGTAATGAAATGATGAGGTTCAGATCGTGACAGTAGCTAAAGCACCAGCCACACAGTTACGAATGTTCATTGTCAATAGCCAGTGTATTAATTCACAAAGGTTATATTACACAACTGATGCAGCTTCAAAATTTCAGACTGCCTGGCCTGACTCTAGCTTAAGATCCGTCTTCAATCTGCGACATTTATCTTGTAAGCACAGTAGAAACCAGTTATCTCGAATATGCGGGGGGGGGGGCATAGATACAATGTTCGAGATAGCCACTTTTCAAGATATCCAACGGATATCTAGTCAACGTGAGGTTGAATGAAAATGAAACTAAGATCGAGGTAACCGAAAATTTTAGAAAAGCAATATCGAGATAACGCGTTTCTACTTTATCACGTGATCGAGGTAACAAAAAATTCTAGATAAGCAATATTGTATCACATGCAGGTGACATCGAGCTGCTGGTGGGGCTGGACACGTACCACGCCAGCGCCGTGTGCACCATGGACACACAGGTGCTCGCGCTCCACAGGATGAACTTCGAGAAGCTCTTCAGGAAGAAGAATCCTGCTACAATCAAGGTACCTTTGTTGTTTGATATTTCCAGCGTGTATTTGGAAAGTTAGTGGGTATGGTGTGATAAACGTTTTTTGTTGTTGTTGTTGTTGTTGTTTTTTTGTTTGTTTTTTTTTACTAAAGTTCAGAACGCAAATATATAGTGGTATCATTTTTATGTAATTATCTGTTTGCATTTCAATATGCATGTGTACTGTTCACTCTCTGCAATGAGAATGATATTGGACAGAGTATTGCTAAAGGTTATAACTCGCGTGACCTATTTGTTTTTCAGATAATGACGAGACACTTGTCCCTAAACATTCCCAATCGCATGTCGCGACCAGACCTTGCTCAAAATGTGCCACTCTTAAAATACATTGTGCTCAAACTACAAGAACTCACCGGTGAGCGACGAATGAGGAAGAAACTCAAAGACGAAGACTTCTCTCTTCCTCACATGGACCTGTCTGACTCTTCAACCATCTTTAGCAGAGCCAAGTCTATCAAGACCAACAGGACATTCCCGCTTATGTCTCATCAAAGCCCGCGCTTCCGGCACAATTTTGAACCAATCCAAATGCCCCAGCTTCCTAAAGCAGCCAATCACACACTGCAGTTTGTGAGCCAATCATATATCCCGGATGATAGCCACGGTTTAAACGCCGGGCCCAGTGTTATATTTAACGAGATGGCTACCAAAAACACTACAGCAGATAAGCCAAAAGAGGAGGACACAGTTGTAGAGAAAAAGCCAAAGGCCAGAGATGGAATATTTGTCAAACTGATGCAGATGTCGTATCCGGGAATTGAACGGCGTCACATGAATGTTAGTGAGGAAGAGTATAACTACCTCACTCAGCTGAAAAAGAGGATGTCCAAGCATCTCAAGGACTTCTATCCTTACAAGAGCAGTGAGCACATACTCGGTATTAGTAGCAACACAACGTCAAAACCACCTCGTTTAGGTCTCACGCCACGAGGTGGCGGTGGCAAGACATTTCCTAGTATTTCCCCCAAAAGTGCCCGGCGGACTGTTGGCAAGAATGATAAGGGGAAGGAAAATGTCACAAAAAATGTGAATTTTAGTCTTCCTAAGTTTCAAAAGTAATCTAGATAGGATTCATTTGTGTGAAACCTTGAGGTGTAATTTTATGCAACTTGATGCATGCGCTAGGGCACATTCAAAAGGATATATACAAGACATGAGTCAATGCAAAAACTGTAGGAGTTTGCATAATCTGTGCACTGCTTTGTAGTCTTGAACTTGAATTAAAACAGATGTACTACTTTGCTGCATTAGACCATGGAATAAGCACATGGAGACTTTGTGGGGAGCGTGTGTACACATTGTCAGATGAGAACTGCTTCTATGTTCTTTCAGTTTTTTTTATTATTAAGTGCTGTTGATGTTTTGACATTTCAGTAATAAATTTATTGATTGAACTGAACACTGTATAGAAAAGGATGCCCAGAATGATTACATTCAAAAGATGCTCCACAAGATTATACTAAAAATTATAATTTATATTGCATCACTAGTTGACCAATGTATGGTAGCTATTACCGTGTGTATGATTCATATATGATATGTCGGTGTGTTACCATAGTCCAAGGTGGTGTGGATGTCATTGCTAATATTAGTGTGTTCATGCTATAATACCACATGTATGCTACTGTTATTGTTGTGCTTCTCTGGATGCAATTATGACCATTGCGTAATATACGAAATTTCAAACAGTGTTTAAATCATAAAGCATTCCTGTGTGATAATTACCACCTTCTGTGCTGATCATTATTCATTTGGATTTGGTTTAAATAATGTGTTTCATTCCTGACTAACTATATGATATCATTGTAGTTTATATGCACGAATACTTTTACAGCATAAAGTCATAGAAATTGGAACTTTGAGGCCAATCTGTTGATATTTTGTTCAGCTATGGATAATGAACTGAAGAATATATATTATCGACCTTCCACAAGGTCAATATGTTTGTGATTCTAATATAATTAATATTGGTAAATAAACAAATATTGTCTGACTGCTTTGGGTTTATGATGCTACTATTCAGTATTATTAATGATTGGAAAATGTATATTACATTTGTTAATCAAGAAGTGTAAAATTGTTACAGGGAATTGGTATCCAATATTGTTTGTGCAGGAGATCACTTTGTTATAGGTTGCCAAAAATTGATTTATTTTTCATTTGAATATTGATGAGTGACAATGAATATTATGAAGCAAATTTATTATGTTTAAGAAATACGTAAATCCATAATTCTGGCTCAACAGCCATTGTTATTTAAGCCATTGTTTGATTTATTTTCTATTTCAAAGTAAGGGGGTATCATAAGTGAAGTACATATGATATTTTCTCAAAGTTAATCAATAAATTTAATTCAAAGCCTCTTAATTATCATGCCTTCCATAATATGTTATTTTATGATTTATCATAGTTTGCCAGTACCTGAATAAGACTAGCAGCCGTGGTCTAATTGTCAGAAATACAGCATAATGTAGTTCATGAGCTTATTAGATTCTAATAAACAGATAAGGGGCAAGATACCAAATGTGTTCTGATTGAAATTTCACTTTTTTAACTATGAAGTCAAATACTACTATAAAAGTATTCCTTGAAACGTTGTGTTGCAATCTTATATTACAGATTACTTTTAAAGTTATATAACTAATATTTATTTTGGGGTAAATTCTGCTAACATTTGAAATCCAAAGGTTTTCTCAATCTCTTCAAGATAACATCATCAGAGCCTATGTACAGTGCCTGTCTGACAACATAGCCAGCCATCTATTGGAGAAAGATTCTGGCTCTGAAAAAAATAATGATAATGGAATAATATATTTTTAGAAATAACAAACGTTTATAAATTAATTAACCTATTAGTGGCTATTAGCACGATTAGTGGATGAGGGACATTATTCCAGATCCCGGTGTGTGGGTGGAGAACTTCCCTTGATGTCAGACGGTTGTGTTCCCCCAAAAAATTTTCGGTGCACAATTTCATGGCTAACTGTCATCAAAAACACCTAATTCATAGGTGGATATGTAAAAATTAGATATTTCATATTTCATAGCTGCTGTTAGAATTACACCCCACTCCCAAGCAGTGAAAATGAGAGAAAAACACTTGAAATGGTAATTGAGAAGCCTGGAATGGGAAGAGAGGTACTTTACAGCTGCTGTCCTAACATAAGAGTTTTTATAGCTGCTGGGCATCACAAAATGCCAGTTCATAGCTGCGGGACAGTGTCAAAGTGAAACGTAGGGGCATTCATAGTAGCTAGGGAGGGTGAAAAAGGTGGGTCATTCGGGGGGAGCATACCCGTCGATCGATATAATTATGGAAGTGCCCCCCCCCCCGGTTCCAGATACATATTTGTATACGTTATGCTGTTAGTTTTATGAAATTGTAGGCACGCCATAAGTAAATTACTTTACTACTTAATGAAAAAGCCATCAGCTTTTAAAATGAGATCTCTTTTTTTAAAGTGTGTGAGCCGAAAAGTAGACAAGTGGCCTTTCTGCAGAAAAAGTAAAAAACAAGCTCATTTTATTAATGGCATTGCTCGTTTTAGACAGACTGATGTAACTATCAGACTTACTATAGTGATCTCTGAACTATACTAAATGTTTAAGATACGAATTACATAAAAAGAATATCTCACAATATTTATTGAGTATATAGGTAATAAATGAATACATTCAACAGTATATATATTGAAAATGTCTAGGCATAACAACAATATCATACATGTCAACATGACTATATTTGAGCTAAACACTGGTATTATTTCTCGCCTAATATGTACTAGCTAGACAAATGGATTTCTAGAATGGCTGGCCACTTTCCTACAGCATACCATCAGCCTTTCTCTTATCAGCTGACGAAATCCACGTCCACAGACGCAGAAGATTATAAAGTTCACCGATGACGTCACGAAAATTCCAAGTCCAGTGAGAGGCGCGAAATAGGAGTACACAGTTCCGCAAACCATCTGGTCGGGCTCCAAGAAGAGATTGACCACCCGCCTCAGTGGGTTCAATATCTGGCAGACCATGAACACAATTACGACAATGATCAGTGCGAACGTGACCGAGTGTCTTTGTCGATGCAAGCCATTTTCTCTTCCAGAATCTTCCTGTTGACGAGACGTGCTGTTCGTCATTGCTGTCGTGCTTCCTGAGTATTCTATCTGCTGTGGAGCAGGTGGTTTCAGGAGGTGTTTCGGGGATTGGTCGTGGAAATGCGTTCTTCTTGTACTTGCTGTCGTCTGCTGGCGTGATGACGGTTGAGATGTTTGAATTCTACGGGGTGCGCTAGTGCTGGCTAACGGCTGCTCCCCGCTACCCACGGCGGGTGTGACGGTCGTCTGCGGGTTCTTTGATGCTGTTTGTTGTTGATCAGTAGGACTCAGTGCGGTCAGCCTCATTGTCCTGGAGGAGCTTTTGCTGAGGTCATTACCTAAAAATATTTATTTTTTATTTATCTATTCATTTCGCCATATGTACAGAAATATTAATAATATAAAATTCATGCAATTTGCAATAATCATAAAAACTCAAAATATTTAAAAACACAGAAGTAGTAATATAAATGGCTGGGGAGGAAGGGGATTTTTATGCTGTTTGTTGTTGATCTTATATAACTATAAAATCACTGTTGTATTTGTATCACAGAATGATTAAAAAGTTACAGAAACAAAAAGTGACAGTAGGCCTATAACTAAGATACAGATTGAAAAGAGTAACATTATGATTAATTATAAATTACAATAATCCTTAAATAGTTTTTTATAAGTGAAATAAGTTTTCGCTATTTTAACATCAGTAGGTAAAGGTTTCCATAAATTAGCACTAGCATATTGAAAAGTACTTTTAGAATAATTAGTTTTAATTTTACACGTAACTCGGAAATCACTTTTGTTTCGTGTGATATAGGAATGAATATCAGTACCTTTATAGAGGTTTGTCCAAGATAGATTTGGCAAATCACTTATTATTATTTTAAATACAGTTGAGCAGATCTTGAATTTATAGATATCTTCTGCTTTTAGAATTTTATACTTCTTGAATAATGGAGATGTATGTTCTCTCCTTCTTAATCCACAAATCATTCTTATTATTTTCTTCTGCAGTACAATTACTTTGTTTAGAATATTAGAATGTAGGTTGCATACCAGAGAGAGGTAGATGGCTAAATAAATATATTACATACTTTAGAGCTTCCAATGAATACCAACTCTATACAGAGACCATGATACCACCGTTTCTTGTGGTCCCAATCCTTCCCAACTTTAGCACGGGAAACCGGTACCACAGGTGGTCTTTTGGTGCATGAACATTATGGTACGACGGAATTATTCTATAAAACCATAGAACCAGGACGCACAAACATCAAAATTAGAGTTATGAAGGGAGTGCGTCCAGTTACACAGACTTTTTCAACTTAAATGCAGTAGATATTCAATTCAGCATGTACTTGCTTTCTATGAATTGTGGATAAATTTTAACACACATCAAATCATGTGACTTTTGCAATGCATTTTAGGTATTTTTAGACAAACATTGATAGAAACGAAATCGTTTCCTCACGTTACGCCATCACCGCGTCTGGTTGATTGAGACTTAAGGTTTTAGCCACCTAGCGGAGAAAATGGTACTACGATAGCACTCTAATATTTCCATTGGCAAAATGGTGTAGAAGAGTGCCCAAGTTATTGGCAGTGCTGAAGTTATTGACATCATGAAAAAAACTCATCTCAAGTAGTTTTGTCGACTACTTCTCCTCATAATGTAAAACGTTTCTGTTACCATAGAGATGGCCGTATGTTTTAACAGCTTTTTGATGGTGCCAATCACTTGAGCACTGCCAATAACTTGAGCATTTCCTAGAACTACACCACTTTTCTAAAAGAACTATTAGAGCGCTATCATAGTATCGAGTTCTCCGCTAGGTGGCTAAAAACCTGTTAGTCTCAATCAACCATATCCTGTGATAGCATAGCACAAGGAAGCGATTTGGTCTCTACCAATGTCTGTCTAAAAATGCTCACAATGAATTGTAAAAATCACTTGATTTGGTTTGGTTGTCTACAATCTACCCACAATTCTCAGATAGTCGTAGTCGTGCACATGCTGAATTGATATATACTGCATTTAAGTTGAAGAAATGAATAATTAGATACACTCCCTTCATAACACTTCAATTTGAGTAGGAAGATTGGAGTTTAACTTGAACGCTTCCTCTATACAATCCTTACCGGTGGCGCGGAGCTGGTGTCTGGTCGGCGCCGGCACCGTGGACTGCTGGGTGCTGGTGGGGGTGGGCGCTACGCGGCGGTGTGAGCGCCTCAGCTGGCGGATGAGCGCCACAGTGAGGTAGGTGAGCAGCGCCAACGGCACGATGTAACCGACCACGTAGTACAGCACGCTCTGAGGGAGGTACACAGGTACAAGTAGAGTGGAACTTGGCCAGGTGAGCACCTCTAATTCAAGGACATCTGTCCAATTGGACACTTCTGATTCAAGGGCACCAGTTTATGTGGGCACCGCTAATTCAAAGACACCTGTCCATGTGGACACCTCCAATTCAAGGACATGTGTCTTAGGTGGATATTTTTCTCTTCTCCTTTTCGCAGTGTATTGTAATATGAAGTGATCCTCTCTTTTATCTGTTAAGGACACCTGTCTTATGTGAACACTTTTCACCACTTCTCCCGAAGGTGTCCACATAATACAGGTGTACGTACACAACATACATTTATCCCCGACATATATGCTTTTGATGGTATCCCTGGCCTACATACAAGTTCATCAAAACTGGCAGACAATGCAGTTAGGGAAATACAATGACAGTCATATCAAATTTAAAAAAACAGCAGCTATTAATTAAGCAAACCTCATTTTTTGTATGGAATGCTTCCCGTCTATTGGGAACATTTTAACGTGTTCAAAACGCACAGGAATTTAATTCAACATTTTTCGCACAATCTGCATACCATCTATTCTGCCAGAATGTGTAAGTAAGTGTAATACTGAAGGCACCTTGTAGACGAGGTTGTAGGTGGTGTTCCGCTTGAGTGCCGAGTCCACGGAGACCACCCGGCCGGAGGATGTCACCTCTAGGTCGTACTCCATGAACCTGACAGGGAGGGCAAGCTTGAGGTCAAGTGGTCTGAGTAGAGATGTGGTCTTATTGGGGGCAACCTATCTCCTATGTCAAGTGGTCTCAGTAGAGAGGTGGTGTTATTGGGGGCAACCTATCTGTCAAGTGGCCTCGATAGAGAGGTGGTCTTATTGAGGGCAACCTATCTGTCAAGTGGTATGAGTAGAGAGGTGGTCTTATTAGATTAGATTAGATTTATTAGGGGTATGTAAACATGTGCAATCACAATATATATATCGAACATAATATCACATATAATCGTAGATTATCTTGCCTGTCACGCGATGTGCCTTGGATGACATAAGAAATGTTACACAAAGTACTGCTTAGTTACATTGTAATCCTTATCATGAAGCTTTGTCTTTTTATGGAAATTTCACTGTGTCGGCGCGAGGCGAGTAACGCGCGTTCAGCGCATCATTTCAGTATTTCAACATGGCGGAAGCCACTCGCATACAATTTTTCTTTCACTAATTTATCAACTTTGATAGTAGTATCGATCTTTTACACATGACTATATATTTTTAAGTGGATACACTACATATGGGTGCATGTTTTACATGATTTATTGCTCGGTTGCTTTGTTTTAAGAGTTTCTCTTTTTGCCACTGATACGAGTAACACGAATCAGCTGTCAGTAGGCGAGGAGGGTAACGCGATTTTTTTTAGGCGGGTAACGCTGCTTTATGTAACAACTGTGCCATCCTCAATACCTACCAAAAACAGCATATAGAAGCAATGAAAATCACTTAATTATAATGTGCATTGGCAAATTCTTAATTAATTTATTTCATATATGAGGATTGTCACAGTGTTGTTCCACATTGTCCTTAAAAGTGGTCACTCCCACATATTGTGCTATAACTTTTAAACAAACCAACATATCTCATATTTAAAGCTTGCCCCGTGTAAAAGACATGTTTGGTAAATGAATCACCTAAAACCATCCCGTTTACAGTGCTTAAACAATTTTGACACCTCTGCCAAACATGTCATGTTCGTATTTTATGGACATATAGGCATTAGGTTGCTCTCCCACTTGCTTCCATATCAATAATTAATGATATAATTTCATATTTTTTGTAATAAGTCATGATATGTTCTTGGTGATAACATATCCTAATTGACCTAAATGCAATCTGTGGGAATAACATTCTATTTCTCTCAACATGTCCTGTTACCACCACAATTTACACATACAGAAATAAAGCCTTTGAGGGCGGGTTTGAGGTGTCAGTGGTACAGAAGTGCCACTGAGAAAAATACTTCTAAATCAATCCTTCTTTATGTTTCATGGATATCCTATGACCAATTTAACAAAAATAAAATGTCCAGTTACCCCCACCGTCTGGTGGACATGTGTTACTCCCACCAACTGGACCTTCGGTTATTCCCACTTCTACACATTATAAAATAGTTTTTAACACTAACGTGTTTTTTTATAAAATGTATTGAGCCTGTAATAAGAAATGTAATCCTTTTTAAAGTTCATTTTTAAAACCTGCCATTTAAAATAGCAGAGATATTTCAAATGTCCTGTTATGTTACCCTCAACCATGTCCCGTTAACACGACAATTCACACAAACAGAAATTACACTTCTTTAGGGAGGGTTTGAGGTGTTTGAAGTTGTACAGCAGTTGTCTAGCCCCTGCCAGAAAATTATGAAAGTACAAACTAGAATAACAAAATTGGACATGTTAACCACTCTCATATGCATAATTTTGACAGTTACGGATTCTGACTGTGCCAGTAGACTTGAAGTAAGGCTCTGTATACTGTTTGTATTAGTTTGTTCCATAATAACATCTTAAGAATTCTTTTCATGGTGATCAGTTTGTGTTAGGATTTAAACTTTTCTTAACAAACAAAAAAAAGAATGTAATTGTCAAACATAAATGTAAACATTCACAACTTTATGATAATGTAAATGTCCAGCTTACTATTTGCTTATATTACTACTATTAGTGAAAATTTAGAATATAAATCGTTAATTTGAACTGGTATCTTTGTTCACAGCACAGGTCGAGAGAGTGCTCTACATCTTTGGTCGAGAGAGTGCTCTACATATTTGGTCGAGAGAGTGCTCTACATCTTTGGTCGAGAGAGTGCTCTACATCTTTGGTCGAGAGAGTGCTCTACATCTCACGTTTATTACTAAATTTTCTATCAATATTTTTGGTGTTACCCTCTTTATTAAGAGGTAGAATATACACGTTACGCACATCACTTACAGAAGTTACTCGCATCGGGCTAAAAAATAGGAGTACTCATACAGCTAAATTAAACTATATATCATCCACACAATTACGTTGGAACATAGTCTGTACACTTAAATTGATATCCAAAGACAATACAGTAACCATCAACGCATTTATGTTAGTTCATTAACCCAAACAAAATTGTATGTGAATACTGTCCGCCATTTTGAAATACTGAAATGATGCGCTGAACGCGCGTTACTCGCCTCGCGTCGACACAGTGAATTTGGAACCTTGAAAACGTGTCATTGTTTATTTTCAATATAAAAATCGCCCTAGTTTGAGATGTTACTTTAGGAGGGGGTTACTTGGGCGGGGTAGGGGGCGTCATAGATATCAGGTTGCAATTGTAATTGTTTAATTTTCTTTGTTACACGGTTGACTTGTACCAGATACCTTGTATTTATCATTCGCCTTTCCTTCTCAAATTTGAATTGGGCGACCGTGGAATCAAACCCACAATCTCCTCATACCATACCATCAGACGTACAGGCGTCTTTATAGCTAATCGCCCTGCCACTTCAGAGCCATCATGTTCATACTTGGCCACGCTATAATCTCTTGTGAAATAGGCTCTGCACACCATGCCCATTTGGCGGCACGGATACATGTCTATTTAGGCCCTATCCATTGCCATCTATCCTTTATCTCCGAACTTTTCGAAGCCCTCGGGCACGTGCAAGCCACTGAAGAGGTCTCCATGGGCTGAGCCACTTTCGCCATTAGTACTCATCTTTGACCAGATAAAAGGTCACCACTACTACTTTACAATAAGCACCAAACACTTAAGGCATGACCCTCTCATGTTAATGCTCATACCTACAGTCCATCAAAACAAGCACAGTAGAAACTTGTTACCTCGAATATGTTGGGGCACCATTAAAATGTTCCAGTTCGCCACTTTTAGTTAGCCAAGTGACGTATGTTCATATTGCGGTTGAATGGAAACGACACTCAATATCTTTTTTAACTACTCTAAACATAGAGATCACAGAAAATAAATAATTTGAGATAAGCCATATCGAGATAACGAGTTCAAACTGAAGACACGCGCGCTCACCGTGGGATGTTGAAGACCACACAGAAGACGCTGCAGGCGGCAAACTGTGCCCACGCCATGCGCAGCGAGCCGTACTTCCGGACGTTGTGAGGCAGACACACGCCTGGAGCACAGTGGTCAGTACAGCCCAGGGCACAATCGTCAGTGCGGACATTTTGGCAGTCTGGTTTTGTTCTGTGTCTGAGTGACTACGGTATGGCTTTGTTCGTACTGGTTCCGTACTGCCTATTTTTGGCCAGAAAACTGTTAAATTGAAACGTTGAGAAAATTTGGCAAGTCAAACTTTCTCGATTGTCTTTGTACTGCCCCAACAAATGTAGTTTGATCTCCACAGTCTCCATGCGTTTTTGGTAGTATAGACGCAGTACTGCCGTTTGTGCCCTGGGTTTTTGTAGGTGTCCACATTATGATATTAGTATAGCTGGCACTAAGGTGCTGAAAGGATTGTTTATGGGTGGAATTATTCAATATATCAGTATGCATAACGCGGGTTAATTTTTGTTTCTGTTGGATAATTAGCCAACCTATATGTTGAGTATTACTGTCAACAATAAAGTGTCCACGTGAAAAGGGTGTTGGGGCGGGTGGCGTAGAAGAAAGTGGAATGTGAGGTGGCAAAGTTTGAAAAACCGAGGGAGGTGGGAAAAGAGGCAAACACAATTTCTTGGCCCATTAAGTACCCTTTTCTCCCATTTGTATTTATCATTTAGTATTAATTTTGTACTGTCGTATATAATTTTTTTCACTCCACCCCTCAGCCAATCAGAATCGAGGGTGTTCAGCAAACGTGGTAGAGCCACTGAGCCGCTCACCTATGTATCTGTGGAGCGTGATGATGACGATGAGATAGCCGGCGTCCATCTGCAGGATGTTGCTGGTGGCCCAGCCGTACTTGTTGAGGTACGGGTACACTGCCATGAACTGTGGCCACCACAGGCCCCTGAACGAGGGGGTCAAATAATGAATAGCAGGTACAGGTCAGGTGAGCGTACACTAATGTGAGTGATAAGCATATTGACTGAAAAGTGACTGCTGTGGACAAAGTGACCATGGACCTGAAAGTGACCGCACTGGGCAAGATGAACATGCAGCCCAGACCAACTACTTAAATCTGAAGAATACCCCAATGTATGGTAGTGCGAGCACATTGGACCAGACAACAAGCGACCTGAAAGTGGCCACAGTGGACAAAATGACCATATGGTAAGTGACCAGCCAACACAACTGACCTGAAGGTGACCACGGTGGGCAGTGTGAGCATGACGGCCCAGCTGACCAGCACGAGCGTGTCCATGGCGGCGAGCAGCAGCAGCAGCTGGACCGTGGCCGACTTGCGGCGGTCTGGCCACAGGACCACACCCGACAGACCATTACCCACCACGCCTGCAACGGCATCATGTTAAAATAGATAACTGGTGGGAGAAAGCCTATCTTGTTACTACAAAATTGATAACAACTCCCCACCCTCTAAATACAAAGGAAAAACATCACCACAAATAAGTGAGCAATGACTATATCGCAGCCTTATGAAATGGGGTCGTACGACTTTTGTACCGTCCAGCTTCTTTTGAAGGTCAATGTTCTGCTAGATCTAGTTAGCAAAACCGTACTTTGAGAGCTTGGAGAATAATTTTTCGTTTCATAATATGTAGCCGATTCTGAATTGTCAAACAAAAGGCCGAGTAATTAAGGACACACTGTACAATCTTTTATTTTTATTGTTGGTATCATATTGTTCATGTAATTATATTGAAACGAATGCAACGGGATTGGGGGCATTTAAAGGGCAGTAGTGTTTTTCTGCCATTAGATTATCGGAGTTTAAGCGAAGTTGATTTTATGTAGAACAGCAAAACCAAATTCCACCTTTACTTCTGATTAAACACCCGGCACACAGCTGACCGCCTACAAATATACAGTGTAAATTCGATCAAAATGTATAGATCAATTGAAATGCTTCTCAAATATGCTAAAAGTCTACATATCTGTGTAATAAGTGTTTTATCTGGCATTTTACTTTTCAATGGGCACCAAGATACAGCATCGTCACTATCTGTACAACTAGGCCCCTGTCGTAGTTAATTAAAAGAATAAACGTTTTTATTAAGACCACCCAGCAAAACCAGTGTCACATCACTATAGTTCTTTACATTATATTGTCACAGAACTGGGGTGATTTAGACTACTTTGCAATTATTTTGAATATGTGGCATAGAAATAAATGCATTGTAAATGCATTATAAGATACATTTTTGATGACAAGAAGTAACGGTAAAAAAAACTGTGTATGTCGTAAGTTTGATATTCTTATTCATATCCCTCAGACTAAATTAAAGAATGCATTAACACAATGTTTAAGAGAAAAAAGATGGCGTCGTTTTTTCAACTTATCAGTGGGGAGAAATAAATCACCATTTTCCAGCCTTATTGCTGTGGCTGGTATTACCTAAGGTCGCATAATGGGAGCTGTAATCATTCAATATATCATAACCATGTTTTTTTTAACAAGCTACAATATCTAATATATGATGTGTGAAAAAAAAATTCATACGTTTTTGCATTACATATTGTGATTACAAACATTTCTTGCACTTATGTAATAGGGTTCAATAGGATAAACACACATGATAAGATGCACCACTTTTTTGTTCAACCCAATCTCAATGTGCAATCGTCAAGTTACATGGCACATAGACACTTTCATTTCCTAGCATTAGTGCCTGCTGATGTTTTATGACATTTCCTTTCATTTTACGGTAAATGTAGCTATGATGCGAGTATAATCACATCTCCGCTAATTGCATGCCAGACTCATTTTGTTTCTCGGGTGACGTTTTACCATGGTCGGCTGTATGCAGGCGTAGGTTTTAAAGTTATATAGACGACGCACTCCCACCTCTCTCTCTCTCACACTCTCTCTCTCTCTCTCTCTCTCTCTCTCTCTCTCTCTCTCTCTCTCTCTCCCGCCCGCCCACCACCGCAACAAGGCTTACAAAATTAAACCATTTCCATGCTGGTAAAGAATAGTAGAAAACTCACGAGAGAAATCTTTTGTTTGCATCCATCATTTTTCCAATTTTGATTTTGATTTCAGGCAAATATGAATGAAGTGCATGGCATAAGTGGCTGCTTATTATTTTCGAATTAGCTGCTATATAAAACGCAAATACGACTATCATTTAAAGATCCCAAACTAATGAATACCATCGGGTATAGGATTGCGTTCATTCAAACTATAATTGGCCCACGATAGTGCAAGTGAAAAGGGAGGAATTAATGTTAAACTTTGCAGAAAAAAACTAACTTTAGGTGAAGGAAGGAAAAATGTCTGCAGTGTTATATAACCAAATGACAGTTAATGATCATTGCCTTACAAATTGCAATCACCTCTAAACTATAAATCAATAATACAACACAGCAAAAATAGAGCAATCAAGCCAAATGAGACCATATTCTGAATATCAACTCATATATCAACAGATTTTATAAGGAAATCATTAATTTCACTTGCGGTAATCTCGGATGATAAATAAAGAAATAAACTAACGATGAAATTGAAATTGTAGGCGACTATAGAAGAATTAAAATACAATTTTTGCAGAGATGACCAATTCTATTTTTTTGTAGGGGGGGGGGGGGAGGCGGAGGTGAAGTTTCTTACAACTTTTTTAGACTTTCACGATATCCAATTTCATTGTGGCATTAAAACATGCACAGCAGAATTCCAACTGTTATACTGTTTATTTCACTTCTTACTCTTTTTTTTATATATATTTTTTATTTTTTTTATTTTTGGTGGTGGGGGGGGGCAAGAAAAAGAGAACAACGTTCCATTTTTGTGGAGCGTAACAAAGTGTACATCATTTCGTATAAATACCGAGAACAGTGAGTGTGCCATAGAAGACCCCGTAGACCACGAGGTTGTAGCCAGAACAGTCCGCCGCCTCACGAGCTGTCCCGCGGTCGTCTGGCAATATTTCTTGTGTTGTCACGATGATGGTGTCATTTGCATTGGTCGTCGTAGAGTCTTCAAAAGTAACATTTTGAAGAAATGCGCTATTTCTAGCAGTTTGAAATAACTTTCCATCCGGGGCAGTGGTATTCGTGTACTCGATGGCAGTGGTAGTTTGTAACAAGTTGTCGTTCAGATAGGTTGATACGATGGCTTGCGCGGTGGCAGCATTGGATACATGATTTGGTGACACTTTGTCACTGAACTGATAATCTGTTGAGTTGTTTATAACTTCAAGATTGACATACTGTGTAGAATGAGTAACAGACTGTTTTTGTTCAGCAGATGTGAAAGACTGCGTTTCTTCTGTCCTATGTTCAGGTGTACCTAGCTTCTCTGACGGTGTGACTGGATGTCCGTATGATTGATTCTCAGCGCTTGTGGTGAAGGACGCATCAGAGGCTGTAATATTAGGCTCTAACAAACGAATACTTAGTGAGGTATAGGTGTGGCTACGCGGAGTTGAGCTATGTAATGCTTCTGTTTCGCCATTAGCTAAGACATAGGTTAAACAGAGAAAACAAATCAAAGTAGTATGGCTAATGAACAGCGGCACATGTCTGATAGTTTCACAGTGGTCCCGTCTTGACATGGTTCGTCGGTACAATTATACAAACCAAAAATGAGTGCTCTTTCATTTGGTACACCTGGCATAAGCTGCTTTAATAAGTTCACTGGAGAATATCACTGGAGATTTATCAGCAGGTCACATTGACATCCACATATCGTAGAATAATCATATTTTTGAAAATCAAAGATGTACAATCTTTAGTATGACATATTGATATTTCAAGGTCATCAGCAACACTTTTTCTGTAGATAGATTCCATCTCCATTGTCCAACATAAACGTCCAGCATTTACACAAATGCACAGCACTAACACTTTTCCATATGCGGTGCAACTATTACTACTATTTTTTTTTTTTTTTTCATTTTAGAAATTACATCTTAAACAGTAACTGTAAATTCAAATATTCAGCTTGCAAGTCCATGGGAATTTGAAGTTGAAAAACTCCAACCATCCCGGAATTACTTTTAATTTTAATTGTCACGGACCCTTTCAACATTTTCATATATTAAAGTAAAAACGTCATTTCACATGTTTAAATCTTCTAACTACTTATAGACCTAGATCACACTCTCACACAACAGATATTCGTATAGGCACCAAACTAAGATGTTTACCACCGAAACTGTTATTATACACATCACACCAGTCTAATACAGGACGTCGACTTGCATGCTCGGCGGTACAATAGTTATACAAGTCTTGTGAGAGGATTTTTATTGCGATAAGTAGAGCAGAATGATGAATGATATATGGTAATGATAAGCCATATTTTGAATGGTAAAATGATAGGTTTAAGTTACCCTGTAACTTGCGTGAATCATATAATATTGTATCTAATAGACTTAACTTTCAATATGACTCATGATATGATTTTTAACTGCATCATGAATTTATGGTTGATAAGCCAGTTAATAGGTTGCTAGCACCAGCTTTAGGCTGGTACAGGACTGTTGTTTTCCGTTTGTCTTTAACCTACACCCGATGTTTTGAAGAAAACTACCGAATATTATGACCCCGAAAATGTTCAAATTAGATCGCGCAGGTTCTGAGGTTGAACCTTATCTCGTAATCTGAAAGAACCACTACATTTCAACCACACCTATCAAGTAAGGTAACATAATTAGACCCCATTATTGCAAACATACGATTTACAGTCTTATTACCATATCCCATATTCAATTTCCTGTCTAATCTGAGCATAATGGCAGCCCGACTGTCATCAAAGCGTTTCTGCGCGGTAATCACCATCAACACACTGTTGACCTTGGATGGGACTAATCACGTGATAATCACATGACATGGAATGGCTTCTTTTGGTTTTTGACAACGTCAGTTTCATGGCTTTATCATTCACATGGCCTTTACCGTCCATTTTCATTTTCAACTGCGTATACTGTATAGCCGTGACATATGGCGATGGATTTTTGAGTTCACGGTGATAGGAGATGTGATAATATGATCACTAAAAACACTAATTATTCGAGGGCTGTATTTATGCATTGGATAAACAATAAACATTTAAACGCCACATTTCAAGAAAAATGTTCACCACTTTAAAAAAATGTATGTATACACTAGATCCTTCAACTATTCTGAATGCCCTAAAAGACACAATCACCTTTCATCTGTAACATGTTTCAGCCTCATTAGAGCTATAGTCATTTCACAAAGATGTCAAAGGAAATAAAAGAGAACAAACCTTGCGATGTGGCTTTACTATACCAGTATGTGGGGTGTAGACTCAATAGATTATTGTTTTCACAGAAAACCTTAGATGTTATTGTTTAAGAGAACCACAGTGATCTACATGTACCTCACAGTAGAGTGTACTTCTTTTGAGTCTATTATTAGAGAATGAGAAAGGAATAAAGTGAAAAAAAGAGAGAAAGGTGTGGTGAAAGCCATCACGGAAATGTATGGATAGAATATACGACCTTTAAGCACTCTTCGCATGACACGTACCACAATGTGAGAACTCGGCTAGCAGTGCAAGTGTAGTTATATGCACAAGTATTGCCGAGGTTTCTAATATATAATGAGTTCTACCAGCTTACAACCTGGCTCACAAATCTTGATGTAGAGACCTGACTTTGTGTTGCCCTTCAGTATTTGTGGTCACTGTTGTATTTTCAACATGTTATATATAATCTAATTCTTTACTCAGCTGCATGTGCACATATGTTTCACAACCTCTCTATCAGTTTGTTTCTTCAGAACATAATGGAAAGTTCTAGGAAGGCATTAAAAGCCCCATCTCGGATTTCTAAGATGGGGCTAACTGTAAGCTCCATGTCAGCCATCTGAGATGGGGCTTTTTAATGCCTTCCAATACCTGCTGACCACCAACCGGTTTTGTGGCCAGAACTTTGGTCCAAATATGATTGAGATCATTAGCCCCCCACCCCATCACACCCCACCCCACCCCACCCCCACCCCCAATCCCTGTTGAAGATTTTGGCTTTCCAGGAGCTGGTGGTCAGCAGTAGAACTGTCCATTCCGCTCTGAAGAAACAACTCTGTGAGCATGTACACATGTTTCTACTAGTTGAATACAAAATTAAACTGTATTTTGAATATTATGCTCTCAATCGAATGAATCTGCTTCATGTTTGTTTTAATCATGATAAACAGTATTCAAATTCCACCAGCTGTATTTTTGCACACTTCTATTGCAATTATAGCATACACTACTCGGTGCAGAATTAACTATTTTGTGCTGCATAATACACAACATTATATTACAGATTACGCATGCACTTGTATGCTGCCAATGGCAGGGTCTCCATTGACCTAATCAAGCAGCCAGGAGCAGTGCACTTAGTCTGAGCTGACCATTTGCAGATGAAACACCTTGACATGATGTCATCATTAAGCACGTTAGAGCAATTGTAGACTGCTAGTTACATTTGTACATTGTAATTGTTAGACATGGACATGGCTATTCGCACGGCCATTTTGGATATCTAAAGCTGCTAGTGTACTGGGCGTTACTGCGCTGAAGAGGGATAGACCTTGGTGGTGATTCATAATCCTAATTCATATTATCATCTTAGCAAGTGTGGTCATTTAGTAACATTTGGCAGTTGAGTCATCTGCATAGTGTCGCGGTATACTGATATCTGAAGTACGTTCACAACACATTATTCAGCATTAGGCCACAAAAGAGTAGTGGCTCTAATAAGCAACACTGTTTATAGGTAAGTGGCATTTTATTTCCTTTTAAATATCCCCCGCTACCACGCTATGTGTATTGCTCAAAACACGTGTTGAGCAATAATTGAGCCCTTGATATTCAGGGTAGAGCTAGTGAACTTTAGAGTAGAGTATAATAAAATATAAATACTCAACAACAACGATCTTGACATTTAATATCAATAGCAAATTTGTAAACGTAATATTTATTAATACAATACTGCTTTATCATGACAATGGCCTATGGTCAAAGTGATGTCAATAACTGGACAGTTTTTTTACCCATGTTCAAAAGCCACTGGACATTGACATACACGAGTTTGCTCCAATGTCTTGTGAACTTGACAGAGCTATTTTGATTGTCTTTTTTTAAATTTGCATGGATTTTTGACCCATGATATCTAAAATGCCACCAAGACCCACTAGAAACGGATGTATCTAACTCGGGGGTGGGGGTGGGGTTGGGGTGGGCTTATCCCGTAAATGTGTGTGCCACCGAGGGCATGAAATCAGTATCTAGAAAAATAGAGCCACCGCCAAAGATATGAGACCCCAAAAATATGTCATAAACGACACATAAGTTTTTGTATAATGCTTAGTAATAATGTTACTAAAAGATGCTGTGAATTAAAGCAGACATCTTTATTACCTACTAAAACGATAAGTTGTTAATAGTTGCATGACAATTTCAAATGTGTGATCCAAAAATATACAGAATTTTGACCCAGAAATATAATGGATAGAAAATTATGACCCAAAATATAATCGATAGGGAAATTATGACCCAAAATTATAATGAACGGGACAAAAAGGTACCCCTATCCGGTGACACATCCTTAATCCCGCCCCCCCACCCCCACCCCACCCAACACACACACGAAGTATTTAATTTTATACATTTATTATTGCAACTTTGGCCCATGAGATATGGTAGAGTTACACCAGTGTTCATCATATAATAGATTAGTCATGTACAGTGCTTGAAAGATGAACAGTGAGTCTATTGAAATGATTAAATAAGCAAACATTTTAATGTCAGCTACTTGGAAACTAGAGAATCTATATCTCAATATATACCTATAGAAACACAACAATAAAACAAACATAGAGCTGGAATTGGTGATGCACAAGTGCAATGCCTATAGTTAGAAGTTTAACCCTCAGCTGGCAGGTTAGTCAGTGTTGTCTACCAGCGTGGACGGATGTTAAAATTTGGCGGTCAAGGTGCAGATGTGGACGCAGAAGTGTATTTTGGTGTGGTCGCGGGGTGGATGCGGTCGAAATAATGTGGTCGTGGGGCAGATAAACTATGCCAAAAGCTGATCACGCAGAATGCTGCTACCTACTATATTGTAGCCGAAAATAAAGGTTAAACGTAAGCTAAAATTCAGCCAAAACAAACCATTAGCAATCCGACATCCGTCGTGGTAAATTTGAGCTTACTTTATTCTTAGGCTACGATAGAACGTCCATTGCCAGAGGGTTATATACTAGCGCAGTTGAGTATTAAAACAATTATGAAATGTCAATAGTTAAATGAGACGTGAAATAGATAAAACGTAAATGCAGTGGGCATGAACCTATAACATTTATCCAGGCAGATGAGCAGACTTATGATTAACTGGAATTCAATAATGTTATTTCAAAATATGACACATGCAAAACATGACAAAATTCGGCCAAACGATAGCAGGTGGGTGGGGTGTGTGATTCGTTATTAATGTTTTGCATCATTCTCGAGGGATTATTGTTGCCTACGTTTGGAGTATTTTTGTACAAGGAATCGCTTTTGGTGAGCATGGCTGTATAAGGAGTTGCCTAAAAATAAACACTGTTACAGCAAACATTAAACTAATAACTACACGAGTCTGTAGCAAATAGCATAGCATAGCAAATAACATAGCAAATTTGAATTTGGACGTTAACAAGTTGACAGATCCAGGTTTTCGGAAATAGGTGGGTGTGGGTGATGGATGTTTCATCATCATAATATCCGCAAGTTTAGAAGACAAACACTTTCTAGCACTGAGCCAAACTTTGGAGATAGGTTCCGCGAAAGCGAAAAATTAGCAACTTTACCATCGAAACACATGCTGTCCCTTAAGTACGCCCTGAAAACCTGTACCTGCCATTGTTCATCTTAAGAAGCTCCTGTGCCAGTGTTTATTAATACATGTATATGTTTTTAATGTCATTAATAAAGAACACAACTTACACATCCTCAGGTAGTACACAGCGGCTTGAAGATGCTGGGTCACATTGTGGATTTGGTGCGGGGGTCCTTTAACACGGTGAAAGATAAGCACATCCCGGTGATCAGGTGCAAGCTCAAGATGGATCTAAATCAGGTACTTGTGGTGCATATTCAACATTTGCCTTTTGCATTTATTATGTGTGATCTTACCATTGTGGGTGGGTCATATTTGGTTGTGGGGGATTGGTTTATTTTTGGGGCCGGGAGAAGTTGCTATGGCAATCATTGTGAACTACACTGTTTTAAATAAAATGTTTGTCTTATGGGGGTATTTTAGAATTTTCTGTTGACAATATGACCATTTTACAGTCACAAGCATTGTATCAGGGAAGATCAGTGAAAACGTAAACTCTGAACTGAATTATTGACCTCATTGTGATCGCAAATTGAACAATACTGTTCAATATCTATTTTGAAATATACAAATGGTTTTGTATAAATTGATAATACTCTTGAACAATATATTATTAGTAAGCTATTTTGAGAGGAGAAAAAACCCAGATGTTTACAGTTTTGTGTTAAAAAGGAGTGCTTAATCCAGATATACCATCAGTGTATGCAGCATTGTATTTCTGAAATCATCGAGCACTTGTATATATACACGGATGTAAGCAATGTAAAGGACAAAGGGCATAAATCAACTTGATATTTTGCGACTACATAGCAGATTTTGTAAATAAGTCCATAACCTATAATAATACATAACTAACTGTAAACACATGTATATAAGGGCTTTATTTATGAACTCATAATATTCCCTTTTATAAGAACCCCTTGACCATCATTGCTAATGAGTCTTACATTCACATTGAACAAAATACTCTTGATAATCGCACGAATAATGCGAGGCTTTGACATATTCAGTATGAATACATCAGTTTTGCTACGATCCTCGCGCAAAGCAAATACATTCTTTTTATTAATTCGTCACAGTCATCATGGCCAGGACAGTCAGATATTCAGTTTGCATTATGATTAACACAGTTGGTAAAAACTGAAGATTTTGCAGCAACCAACTAAAATGCAATGGAAAGGCTGTTACGACTATCGAAAACATGAGTATAGATCTACATACACTTATAAAAAGAAAATAATGGATCGTTTGGCGAAAAAAAAGTCACGTGAAATAAGGTGGCTTTAAACAGCTACATGTAATAGCCCTGAATTGTTCTATGAAACTGCTCAAGTACATTCCGAGCATGTGTCTAATAATACGTTCACTTCATAGTGAAGTAATGTCTCCTTCTTTTTACCATGGTATTCATTTCATAAAGTTTTATTGTGACTGTATTCAACCAAATTGCTTTGACGCAAGTGCACATTTGCACAGAAAAGTAACTATATCAACATGAGACCACGAACAAAAGCTTTACCATCTTATTGATTCCAATCTCTCAGCAGATGCTTTGTCAATATTGCAAAAAATTTAATTGAGCGCGTAATGATTTTATAGCAATCAATTTTCATCAAAACACGTGTTGCTCTCTCACAAATTTCTTCACAACTAGATCTAAGTGTTTATACTGATTGATTAGAACTCATAACGGAGCTTATTAACGTTTCGGATTAGTCGTACGGAACATAGAGTACTCATGTGTGCTGGAAAAATGCCAAAACAGAAGACACATAGACCTGTGTTGAGGCGACACCAGACAGTTGGGGTAAGCAGTGATTTTGCTACTGTGTTAATAGGTTCTCTCAGTTTCTACTACCACCATGTTACATATCATTCACCCTGTTGCCGTTGTGTGTGTCTGTGTTTTAATATTTTTCTCACATGCATGTATATATTGAGTAGTTATATTACAAGCACATTCATAATCTGCGTATGTACTAAAACTCGTGACAAAAGCGTGGCGTAATATATTCCAATTTTAGATTTCTAATAGTATGGTTTGTGATTTGGACGTCACGTCGGTGTTGGTCAATGAACTGAATAGGCAAAACTACTGGTATTTGACTTTTGGACTATTTGACTATTGCGTTGATTTATTATTAGATTTAGTGTTTGCTAAGAGTTTTTTGGTTTAAGAGTGTCGTTTCAGGGGGTAGGGGTGTGATCAAGGATCTCTTGGCCTTGGTCCGGGCCATCTTGGTTATAGAACAATTATTTTTCGCCCATTCGCATCTATCAGGAAATCCAAGATCTGCCACTGACTTTGATGTACTAAGTATGTTGGTGGTGATTGCAAATTCGAATACAAAGCTGGCATAAATATATCTAATTATATTTTATTTGTCAGCAAGAGAAAGTGGCACCTGTGCAATACAGCTTTTTTATTAGTGTGCTCATTTGATCTTTGCTATGTGTATTTATAATATTTTTATTCATAATTGGAAGGTTATGTTATCCCTACATATTTAATTAAATGTGTTGTGTTGTACTATACAATAATAGACTGTTGTAAGTACAAATTTAGATTATTGTTGTTACCTGTTATAATGTTAAGTGTTTTCATCAAAAGGTTGCTCGCGCAAAGTCGATATCATCTGCTGTCTGTTGGTTTATGTCTTCGACAAAAATATAAGTCAAATATTTGTATCTATAGGGTACAAATAATTTATTTAGCAATGAAAGTAGGTCAATATTGTGCTGTTACTTTTGGTAAATTGTGCTTAAGCTATCAGAAGTTGATATTTCGGGCCTTTAAGTGTTGTTTTAGGACAATATGAGAAGTGGGATTCAATTTTGTCAATTTTGTTTAAAATTAATTTGATAATGTATGGCTTTAAAAACCAGAGTCTGGCGGTCACAAATGTTCAACCCCGAATGTGTTGTGTGTGTTACTATTATGAGATGGAAAATGCACAATTTGCAATAACACAAAACCCAAAGTAAATTTGCGACTCTTATCAATAGACAACTAACTTGGCCACCTCGTACTCAGATGATCTCTTACAGTTTACAAGACCAGAACCGATGGAGTGGAAACTTCATCTTGTCAAAATGCCCTATAATAGTCCATTGGGACATGGATGGCCAGATTGGATTTGCACCAGCTGTGAAACATACACATTTCTGTGATTAACCAATTCATATGCAGATTTGCACAGTTTGAGCTTTAGACACAATCCATTTTTGCAATTGAGCCAATAATATTTCTCTATGAACGTTCACTGTGCAATTCGATGGCACAACAGAGATCCTCTCTGAGTGCTATTCTGAAATTTGAACACTCAAGGCAAATTGTGAGTTTTTGAAAAAGGTTATTTGACGCAGTGAAGTTTATTGTTGTGTCTAATGTCATGCTGTGAATTTACTGTGATTGCAAACAGAGGCCAAGTCATTTAACAAATTAAGGCTATTGGACTATGCGCATTGCAAGATGTCACAAGGCAAAGATGCTTCAATTATCAAAGTACCTTATGAAAGATTAGCAAAACGATTCTCCATCGATGTAAGTAAACTTTATATATTTCCAAACTGGGTTCTTGCTATATTCATTATTGTTTTCCCCTAGTTTGTAGAGTTTCATTCAAAGCATTTTTAAGGTTTCTGACTAGCGGTCTAACGTTCTTTACTTAATTTGTTCGTTCTTACATGTATATACTGAATACGTGCATTTAGGCATTTTCACCCTACTATTTCAAATACCTACATGTACTTACTATATTGAAATAGATTCATTGAACGTAAATGATTATGTTCTGAAGCATATATTTCTAATACAAATATATTACATTGCAAACATGACAAGTCGACTGTTCACAATTTAACCTAATTACTATTAAGCTCTTAAGTTGATAAACGAACACAAATTCACAATACGATCTTTTTATGGACTATGTGCACCGAGTAATAAAAGAATCAAAGAGATGATTAAGAATAAAAAGATTGTGAATTAGAAATTTGAAATAATCAATTTACAACACAACAATAGGCAATGAGAAAGTAGGCATATAAAACATAGATAATACATAGAAAAAAATAATTCATTGTAGATTGACATCAAATTATAAGTACAGCTAACACAATGCAATCTGCTGTACTTACACTAGCTTCATATTTACAATGTGCCTACGAAATTCCAAGTTACTTACAAATTATTTACATGCTTTACACATTGCATTGCATTTTGATGAACATGCGTGTCAGTTAAGAAATTAGAAAGTTACTTTCTCCGTGGTACCTAATCACCAAGCATCATTGATAATTGCGTCCGCCATAATTTATTATAATTACCTCTGGATTCACACTCAAAAACTGCACAATAATTCAAACTGCTGCACCACTCTTCATCTTCACCAGTGCACTTGCCTTTCGGCCAGTCTTCCCACCTATACCCATTCTCATTATGCAGTGCAAGCACGTCTTCATTTGCACCATCACGGACACTTGGTTCATGGGGAGCCCAGTTAGTAAACGTCATATTCACCTTGAGAACACCAATGTCCCAGACCCAATTTTTTCCTCCAGGGGTGAAAGCGACACCTGCAGTCCAAATGACGCAACGGTGGGGAAATCTGATTGCAAAGTGCTGGATAGAAATGTCTGCTCCTCTGATGTGCCTATAGCAACAAGATGTATTCTGTGTCCTAGTCTTTTAGCTAGCTGTTTAGATTGCTTCCATGTAGACATTTTTGGCGAATTTGAAATCGGCAGTATGAAATATCTGTTGCCGTTGAGAGTGTAGTTGAATTGTGCTGGACAGTCGCCTCTCTGGGCGGTTATTTCATCCTCAAGAGCTTTCAACTTGAAAATGGTGTACGAAAATGATGCGATAACTGAAAAAAATAATGCGTATCTAAGTAAACAATAAATTCAAAAGACTCCCCAATTGCAAAGCGAGCACGGAGGGTGGGGATGAGGAAATGTGGTGGGTAGGCATTTAGACTTTTTCACGTCACAGCGTAATGTTTACACAATGTCAAATAGTCTTTTATTTTTTCTTTGTTTATAAGCTAAATTCAATATTTGAACCGCAGCTGGTCCTCTCGTTGTGTTTTTACGTCGTAAATGCTGGTGAAGTGGTAGATGATTTTTAATTAAATTTATAAAATGTATTGGCTGAGTACTTTCGAATAGATAGACGTATCATCAGGACGAAAACATCCAAAAAACATAAAAACATTTTCTGATTAAATGAAGCAAATTATCTCTCATAAATACAAGTTAAAATGCTTCTTATTGGTACTAAGCTAGTATAGAAGTAGGCGATGTAAGAATGATCCAATTTTGACATGTTAATTATAAAATGTTGGAATGGAAAGTTATTGTTAAAATGTACAATATTGAAAATGTTTTTATATTTTTGGATATTTTAGCTCTGGTGAGTTCTCGATAGTGCCTAGCTAATAAATTTTAGAAATTTAATTCAAAATTATCTTCTTCGACCAGCATTTCACCAGCAGTTACTATGTAAAAACAAAACAATAATGCTAATTTTATATATAGCTTTAATTAAAATTGGATACCATATTTTATATAAACTAAATACGTAATACTGTTTCAAAAATAAATATCAAACAAACTAATGATTTTGTGCAGTAACCATTACATAAATCACGCATAAATATAATGTCATAACATTTGCATTAAAGTACTTACCCACAAATATTAAAAGCAAGACAACACAGCCATTTTTACCTATTTTACACATGTGTTTGCCATTTTCTCTCTCATTTTCTTTTGTTTTCACGTGTGTATGATACACAGGGACGTATCCATTCTCCTTGTCTAATTGTTGATAAACATTTTGACTGTTTCCTTCTAGGTCGAGATATTCCCCAAGATCATTTTCGCAATCAGCAAAGGTTTTTCTGTTAAAATCTGTTGGTTGTAGATAACTATCACCACTTATGCTCTCATGATTGATGTATTGCGACCGATTGTCCATGCTGCTGTACTCACTAGCAATGAACGTGAATTCGAATATGGATGGTTCAACTGGGTGAATATATTATATATAGGTTGTATGACGAGGAAGTACTTGTAACATTGCTGTGCCAGTTCCCTGTATGACACATGGTTTACACTACTGGTCTTTGATTCTGTAGGCATTTCCTCTCTCCACCCAAAACTCTGGTGGTCCGCATTATACAGTGGAACATGTTTTTTAAAAGATAATTTTGATATCTGAACACGTGAATATTTTCCTTTGGTGATCGGCAAGAATGTATGCGAGTTTGATTGGCGAGGAGGGAGTTATGTTCCATGAAGTGAAAACAAATGAATGTGGGATTTGGCAGGCATCAGCAAACGCGTGTCTGGTTTTGTTGTTTTGGCAAATACTCTCCTACACCCTCATACGTAGTATAGACACCCCCCACACCCCTGCAATTTCAATCTTTCCAAACGGCTGAGCTGTGCATGATATTATAGAAACTCCCGTAGAAATATAAAAGCCAGGCCTAGGCTACCCTTGTGATGCGGTGTCCACAAACACAGGCCCTGCAGTGAAATCAAACCAAAAAATACAAAAATGAAAATCAACACCGAATCTGAGATGTGTCAGACCCATCAGAAATCGATTTTTTGTCCAAAATACAGATTTGTTTTTCTCGCATCACACATACATGGTGCATTGAAAATAGAGCGAGCACATCTTTTGTTTATGTATGAAAATGAGTCATTGAAATATAAGACAAACATTTCAACACAGCACAGCTGCTACATACTAAGTGTTTTTTCGTGTGTGTATTTTTTATTCCTCCATTTCTTTCCATAGTAGTTGGGGTGTTGTTGTCAAAGAGAATTGAGTGGACTATTTTACTTGCTTACATTCTTATCTTAGTTTGGTGGATGTGTGGGTGACAACACCGGTGTGAATTGTTGGGCTGTGGGAGTCTGCAAGAGCACATTGTGTAAATAACCACACGCAGTTCAAATTCCCTTCCCACCCTATGTTATATAGATGCGATACCCCAGAGTAGTATACCCCCGCAACCCACAACCTCAATCAGATACAGGTACACCCCCACTTCTCCCCTACCACCATTCATTTACTTAGATGACTCTCTCAAAGTCACGTGTTGTGTGAGTAGAATACAATAGATAGCAGCTCACAATAAAACCCATAACTTGTCTAAGTAAAAATTCTATTTATTTTGTATATACAGTAGTTTGTTTCATATAAAAAAGAAATGACACATTAATTTATATGTGATAGTCTTTACGGTAATGTAAGTGACTACATAGGCACCCCCGACCTTTTCCTACCAAAATACTTCATTTTCGTCGTTCTTTTTACACGTCCGCCAATCGGTTGCGCATACAAAAACCATGAAATCCCTAAAGTACGCCCCCACCCTTCCCCCTTTTCTAAACACCTGTATCTGCCATCGGACTAGCAGGTGTTAATAATGCATTAGTAGACAATACGTACTCCTCACAGTCCACAGTCCACATGCATTTCCATATATATCAAGGGCAAACACAGACTTTCCATTTCACAGGTTTATGGTACATAATTCATTAACTTTGCATTTCATTAGTGGCTCTGCGCGTACGCCTATTGCATTACAAAATTAATTGCCATTACCTTGTTGGTTTTCATGTGAGTGAACTATGCGTTGTTGTAGTTAAATTGTAATCAGATATAGGGCCATGGAGGATTTAAACTTAAAGAGGAAGCGGATGTTTTTAAAGCAGAAATCCATACTATTGGTGAGTGATTGTGACTTCTATGAACTTCTTTTTAGCTTCAAGTGACATTTTAGCTGATTTCAATTTGAGCGTGATTGAAACTGCGATCATATAGTATCATTCTGGTCTCACAAACTTAGGACCGTGTGTTCGAGTCCAGCCTGGGCCACTTGATATAGTCAAATGGAAGCTTAGTGTTATAAAACTTGTCTTCAGCTATGTCGATCAGCTATGGTAGAAATATTCTTGAAAAAGAATCTGAAAGAGAAGAACTAGTACAACTATTTGCTCTCGTAAGGAATTGCGTTGGCTTGCGCTTTGTAAAAGTAGAATACTTTGGTGCTTTTAAATTTTCGTTTACCGCCATGATTATTTGAGACCATTTTACAGCTACTACAATATGCTATGCCTGCCCCGACTGTTCGTGCGTGTGTGTGTGTGTGTGTGTGTGTGTGTGTGTTGTGTGTTGTGTTGTGTGTGTGTGTGTGTGCGTGTGTGTGTGCGTGTGTGCGTGTGTGTGTGTGTGTGTGTGTGTGTGTGTGGGTGTGGCACTCAGTGTTAACGCCTTTAAACCCGCTTTACACATAGGCGATCAATCATATGTGAATCTGTGCAACACATGACTACGATTTTGGCCAGGTTGTCTACATGGGCGTATTGGGGCGACATGGAACGTAGTAAAAATGCTTGTCACACTGAGTTGCTGAGGCAAACTAAGTGTCACTTATATGTGCGAATGTTCTACAATCCATAGACGTAGCATACCTATTTGTAACGAACCTAAAATAATCAGTATATTCGTCTGACGAATTTGCCAGTTCGCCAGTGCACGAAGAACTACATAGTCCGAATTCGCTAAATTATATGTAGAGCAGACTTTACATATGTAAAAGGCACAATAGGGGACCAACACAATCTTCATTCATATTGAAATGCATACTAAAAATGGGCCATGATTGCACAATTGTAAATTGCTGATGGCTTGTAAATCCTAAAACGTCAAATTTGCACTAAAAGGCATAAGAGTACTATTACACAGATATTTTTGTTGCTAAATGCGGTCGCCAGAGTCTCGACATATGTTACAGGTCGTCACACGTACATGTTCGTGACGTCACGAGATTCTGATGTATGTGGAGACTCTGGCGACCGCATCTCCCACGTGCAGACAGCCGGCAAAATAGTGTTGGAAAATGACAAAGAGTACTGTCAATCTACATACACTAATATTGATGTGTGTATGGTGACATACATGTAGAGCCTACATATCACTTATGCTTGTAAAGTGATATATTTGGCATTGATCTTCTCATTAAAACTGCATGCACCATATGGCGTATTGTTACTGTCATACGATTGAAGAAATATGTCAAGGGTTTGGAGGTCGCCATGTATAAATGCATGCCCAAATGTGGTGAATATTGCTCTGGCTGTCGAGAGCAATAATCACCACACGAGTGCATGCATTCATACATGGTGACATAACAAATGAATTGAAATTTACAGAGTATTTCTATAAAACGTTAGGACGCCACGGCTATATTTAAAGGTCCTCCATATCACTGGATAATACAGCAAACGCCATACTTATTTGAATAGACACTGTCAGTGTGAGCCACTTTTAGAGGGCAATATTGTCCGGTCCATATGGAGAAATATGGACTGGCTGGTTTCGGCTCTACGCCTACCAGAGAACAGCATTTAGGCTGTGATACACATAGAGTGTTATAATGTAGTTTTGATACACATGGACGAATAGATCTTTTTGGCTTGGTAGCACAAATTTAGGACTTGATATATCTCTTCCATTTGGAACATTTTAAACATTGTCGCAACTAATGCAAACATTATGTATACAACTGGAAATACGGCCAGTGTACGCAATACAGATGACACCAACAATATTGACTTGAAACATATACAAATGATGTTGAGGCATGATCGAATTTGGTGGTAAGTCACATAACTGGAAAGAAATTAGAACCAAATAGGGTAAATGAATAGATATATACCATCCGTGCCAAAGCGCTGTATCTATTGGTTTGCGTGTAAGCACAGAGATTTGAGTTAATAAGAAATAAAACTGCTGCTCCTTGAAATTGGCCCAAATAATTGAGATATACAGCAAAAGACGTCTGCGCACGTAAGCCACAGTTGTGTGGATAGATTGGAAGATGTGTAGAAAAATCTTGTGTATCGTATGTATTCGAGTCCACAATAGCATTCGTGGGTAGAATTTATTTTATTTATTTTTGTTTTCAATGCACCTATTTTAAGTGTTGTAAAGCAGTCCCTTTCAACTCAACACCAATGTCAATTATTGCGTCGCTTCAGCAGCTGAAACGAAAGCCTTGTGATCACTTCGTTTGTATGTCAGTATGCGTGTATATATGTCTCTGGACAAGCTAGAGGATATACGGATGAACCGACTTTGTTCAAACTTTACACAACTATCTGGCACGATGCTACACCGGAGTGATTTGATTTTGAGCACTTTGTCAATTAAAGTGTGCTTTCTACGGGGCCATTTATGGTCCATTTTGGACGTTTTCTGCAATATCTTTAAAACTGTTTGGATGAACACATTCAAACTTGGTAAAATACTTACATGCCTAGAGGCCGTCACATGTATTCAATCTTGGCACTTTGCTAATTTAAGTGTGCTTTCCTGAAGGCCATTTAGGTCATTTTTGTCATTCTCTTTAATAGTTTCAATACAGCTTTAATCATGAGTTCCAAATTTGATACAATGCATACACATGTATACCTGAAAGTGCCAATCGGTGTCCAATTTTTGGCATTTTTGCCAAACAAAATGATTTCTCAAAAGCCATTGGCAGCCAATTTTTGGGGCATATTTAGCTTTACATGACATGCGTATTTCATACAATATTATGGGACTGGTGACCACAACCAATGTTGAATGTTGGCCCTTTGCCAACTAAAAAGAAAAGTGCCAGCAGGAGCCCAGCATCGTGTAGCAGTTTACTGTAGAAATTTTAGTTTTTTTTTGCTACTTTCTTCAATTACTTTCAATAATTTTTGAACCATGACATCGAAATTTCATTTTATGTTCACATACATAGGAACAATCATATATGTTCATCTTTGGCACTTTGCCAATTAAAGTGTGCCGTTTTGGTTCCATATTCATTTGTTTTTATCAATAGTATCATTGCCTTTGAAGACAAAATCTTCAAAATTGGTTTTATTGTTTATATTCATTGAACTTGATTACATTATGAATTTTTCGAATTTTTAGCTATTTGCCCAGAAAAGTGTAGGTTCCGCAGGAAATTTCAGGATTTTTTTAAAAGATTTTTATTATTTCTGAATTCGCGCGAACGCTACAACCTTCATACTTATGCAATGTCTTAAGCGCCTATATGTCGCGTTGTTCTAACTGTTTACTTCGATCTAGTTAACTTTGTAAACGCTTAATGTTCTGTAGGGTATTCTGGGAATGTCACGTGATTTTTTTTTTTCTTACAAGATAATCCGTACTTGGCGGCTCAGCTAGTTTGGATTTTTTTAAACAGTCTTTAAAGATAGCATGAGGTCCGGGTGAAAGTTGACGGACAGCGCGGTTCGCTTCCAATAAGGGGGGTCTCTCTCTCTCGGGTTCCTAGTCACGGGGTGGCGACAGTCGTTGGCGAGGTTGAGGTCTATGCCAGCTTTTTCTCTCTCTCTGACCGTATAACTCCCGAGGGTTTGAGGAAGTGATAACATTCTGAGGCTCACCTAACATGCCCTCGAAAATATTCGTGATGAACTGTCATCGGGGTGGATAGTATGCTTTGCTATGGGGCGCGTCATTAATGTCTTCGGATAAGCTTTATTCAAAAGTGTTAAGCTAAGATTCTCATTTTTCTCACTAGTCATTTTCTCGGGGGCTTGAAACTTATACTCGTATGGTTCCATAACATAGAATAATTATCTCCCAAATCGTCCTCTCCCAACAAATTCCTGGTATATTCTTTTTACAAGCAGCGTGCACTCTGAATCTCGATCCGGGTTTTTCGGCCGAGTAATGGGCCGGGGAGATAACATTTTCGATCAATAGATTGGCGATAAAACATTGACCAGCGTAGTCCGCCCGCCGTGCCCTGCGAGGGGGCAGGCCTGTTAATACCCCGTTTTCTTAACCATGTTCTTCCTCGCTGTCAGACTGAGTAGCGTTACTACGTCGTTAGCGGACCTCGATCGCACTTTTACGATGACCTCTACCTCGTACTCCCTGGTTAATGTGACGGGGGGGTCTCCGGGTGGTATGCAGGCGTGGCTGAGCAGTCTAATCTAGCTTTCTCGTTTCGTAGGGCTTATCGAGGGCTATTGGACACCACCACCCGCTTCGGGCGTGATTAACGGCTTTTTACGGCGTAGCCCCGCCGCTTGTCGAACTAGCGACTCGGTCGATCCGGCGGCGTGATTTATGGGTTTTTACGTATAGCTCCAGCCGTCGGTGGCGATCGCAGCGTGATTAATGGCTTCTTACGCGTGTCGCGCTAGCGCGCTCAGCAGGTGTGATTTATGGCTTTTTTACGTATAACTCCGGGGCTCATCAGCTGGCGGGTCGGCGTGTCGTGTGATTAATGGCTTTTTACGTATAGGTCAGGTGTCGGTGGCGGGCGGGTGGTGGTCTGCTTCCGGCGTATAGCACCGCTTCGCGTGTCGGGGCCGATCCGGCGCTCCGACGCCCGGGGCCATAGCGTGCGGGGAGCCGGCGTAGCGCTCCGGCGTCAGGGCTTTTATGCGGCGGTACGTCGGCAACTCCGGCGATCGAGGGTTGCTCGACCGGGGGTACCCGTCAGGATCCCCGCTCCGAGTGAGGGTTTATCACCGCTCCCCCGCGCCCGATCCCCCCAGGCGACACGGCGCCTTCCCACCGTCTTCCTCGCAGGCGCCCCGGCGCCTTCCCGCCTTCTTGCGACGATCCCGGCCGCCTTCCCCGCCGTCTTCGAGGCGATCCCCGAGGCGTCCGGTTGGCGCCTTCCCGTCTTGCGAAGGCGTCCCGGGCCGCTTCAGCGCGACCCCGAGGCGGCGCCACCGTCTTCGACCCGTCTTACGACCCCAGTCGATACCTTCCTCACCGTCTTACAAAGGCGACCCCCGCCTTCCCCGTCCCCAGTCCCGTCTTACGAGGCGTCCCCGACCGCCCGCCGCCTTCCCGTCTTCCCCGCCTCCGAGCTCCCTTTCGACGCCTTCCCGTCTTCAGGCGATCCCCGACGCCCCGCCGTCTTCGACCCCTTCTTTACGCCCCCCGCTTCCCCTTCCCCGCCGTCGAGACCCGCCTTCCTAGCCGCCTAGCCTCCACATATTTGGGCCCCATATTTTTAAAGGGGGAAAATGGTTGTTTAAGGGGCTGGGGCCCCAAAAAACAAAACAATTTAAAAAGGGCATAAACGGTGAATTTTAGCAAT
>CM032668.1:19616393-19641196 GCA_019095985.1 Streblospio benedicti | reverse complement strand
TCAGTTTTTTTCCCGTTAAAATTCGGTATTGTTTAAAAAAGAGGGGCCCACATCTTTTTTTTATGTATAAAAAATGAGTCATTGAAATATAAGACAAATATTTCTACCAACACAGCACAGCTGCTACATACTGGGTGTTTTTTCGTGTGTGTATTTTTTATTCCTCCATTTCTTTCATAGTAGTTGGGTGTTGTTGTCAAAGACTGAGTGGTGGCATGGGCTATTTTTACTTGCTTATTCTTCTTATCTTAGTTTGGTGGATGTGGGTAACAACACCTGTGTGGAATTGTTGGGCTGTGGAGTCTGCAGTAAAGAGCACATTGTGTAAATAACCACACGCAGTTCAAATTCCCTTCCCACCCTATGTTATATAGATGCGATACCCCAGAGTAGTATACCCCCACAGCCCACCACCTCAATCAAATACAGGTACATCCCCACCTACCCCCTACCACCATTCATTTACTTAAATGACTCTCTCAAAGCCACGTGTTGTGTGAGTAGAATACAATAGATAGCAGCTCACAATAAAACCCCTAACTTGTCTACGTAAAAATTCTATTTATTTTGTATATACAGTAGTTTGTTTCATATAAAGAAGAAATCACACATTAACTTAAATGTGATAGTCTTTACGGCAATGTAAGTGACTACATAGGCACCCCCGACCTTTTCCTACCAAAATACTTCATTTTCGTAGAGTTTTTTTACACGTCCGCCATCGATTGCGCATACATAAACCATGAAATCCCTAAAGTACGCCCCCCACCCTTCCCCTTTTTCTAAACATGTATCTGCCATCGGACTAGCAGGTGTTAATAATGCATTAGTAGACAATACGTACTCCTCACAGTCCACAGTCCACATGCATTTCCATATATATCAAGGGCAAACACAGACTTTCCATTTCACAGGTTTATGGTACATAATTCATTAACTTTGCATTTCATTAGTGGCTCTGCGCGTACGCCTATTGCATTACAAAATTAATTGCCATTACCTTGTTGGTTTTCATGTGAGTGAACTATGCGTTGTTGTAGTTAAAGTGTAATCAGATATAGTGCCATGGAGGATTTAAACTTAAAGAGGAAGCGGATGTTTTTAAAGCAGAAGTCCATACTATTGGTGAGTAATTGTGACTTATATGAACTTCTTTTTAGCTTCAAGTAACATTTTAGCTGATTTCAATTTGTGCGTGATTGAAACTGCGATCATATGGTATCATTCTGGTCTCACAAACTTGGGACCGTGCGTTCGAGTCCAGCCTGGGCCACTTGATATAGTCAAATGGAAGCTTAGTGTTATAAAACTTGTCTTCAGCTCTGTCGATCAGCTATGGTAGAAATATTCTTGAAAAAGTATCTGAAGAAAAAGAACTAGTACAACTATTTGCTCTCGGAAGGAATTGCGCTGGCTTGCGTTTTGTAAAAGTAGAATACTTTGGTGCTTTTAAATTTTCGTTTAACGCCATGATTATTTGAGACCATTTTACAGCTACTACAATGTGCTATATGCCTGCCCCGACTGTTCATTTAAGTGTGTGTGTGTGTGTGTGTGTGTGTGTGTGTGTGTGTGTGTGTGTGTGTGTGTGTGTGTGTGTGTGTGTGTGTGTGTGTGTGTGTGTGTGTGTGTGTGTGTGTGTGTGTGTGTGTGTGTGTGTGTGTGTGTGTGTGTGTGTGTGTGTGTGTGTGTGTGTGTGTGTGTGTGTGTGTGTGGGGGTGTGGTGGTGTGGGTGTGGGTGGGTGTGGGTGGGTGTGGGGGTGTGGGTGTGGGTGGGTGTGGGTGTGGGTGTGGGTGTGTGTGTGTGTGTGTGTGTGTGTGTGTGTGTGTGTGTGTGTGTGTGTGTGTGTGTGTGTGTGTGTGTGTGTGTGTGTGTGTGTGTGTGTGTGTGTGTGTGTGTGTGTGTGTGTGTGTGTGTGTGTGTGTGTGTGTGTGTGTGTGTGTGTGTGTGTGTGTGTGTGTGTGTGTGTGTGTGTGTGTGTGTGTGTGTGTGTGTGTGTGTGTGTGTGTGTGTGTGTGTGTGATGGGCGGGGCACTCAGTGTTTACGCCTTTAAACCCGCTTTACACACAGGCGATCAATCATATGTGAATCTGTGCAACACATGAATACGATTTTGGCCAGGTTGTCTACATGGGCGTATTGAGGCGACATGGAACGTAGTAAAAATGCTTGTTACACTGAGTTGCTGAGGTAAACGAAGTGTTACTTATATGTGCGAATGTTCTACGATCCATGGACGTAGTATAACTATTTGTGACGAACCTAAAATAATCAGTATAGTCGTCTGACGAATTTGCCAGTTCGCCAGTGCACGAAGAGCTACGTAGTCCGAATTCGCTAAATTATATGTAAAGCAGACTTTACATATGTAAAAGGCACAATATGGGGAACAACACAATCTTAGATTCATATTGAAATCACTCATGCTTGTAAGGGCCGAGTCATTATTTAAGAATTGGGGGGGGGGGGTCGGAAGTTTTTCTAGACATCGGTGTTTCTAACTTCTGACCCCCCACGGGTTTGGAAATCAAACATATGACCCCCCACGCGTTTGTAAATCAAACATATGACCCCCCACGGGTTCGCAAATCAAACATATGACCCCCCAACATTGAAATATATGCCTGAAATATGAACTTTCCCATCCCCCCCCCCCACTTTTAGTATATCTTACCTAGCATATGACACCCCCATTTCACATGCCCTGTGTATGTATTATTAGCATTGTACTGTCATTTCTGCTGTACAAATTTGCAAGAATATTTAGCTATATGAATGAAACTATGAATGAATGAAACTAGTTTTTCCCCAGTTTATTAAATGCAATAAACAAAATGTAATACAAACTGTATATATTAACTTGTCATGATATAAATGGACCGATGCTATTTAATTGAGTTTAGAGAAAGCGATTTAATCTTCAATCTGTTATTTTGAGAAAAAAGGTAAAGAATTTATATTGCATTTTCCGAAAATAAAAGTTAGTGGTTAGTCGAAAGACAATCAAACATAATATGATTCAATCTTGATAAAGGGTTTCATATTCCATTTCATAAGTTGCTTGCAGTAGCTCAGATAATTGCTCTAATATAAGAGCTGATGAGGTATTATCAAAAACTCTAATATCAATTAATAGCACCAGTCCTTTCATATCATGACAAGTTAACTTTGATATATTTTTAAGTAGTACAAATTCTTGGGGAAGGCATACTTAAAGAAATGTTTTCCATTCAATCACTAAAATCCTCTGTCAAAAGCATTTTGGCAAATATGAGCAATACAATTGCATGTGTTGAGTTGACATATTAAACTAGGTACAAAACTACAAGATATTTTATACAACCAAATGATTGATCACATACCAAAGAAAAAGATCAGGACATTCTACCAACATTTATTAAGAAATATAAACGCTTGCCACGGCCCCTTTCAGTAAATTTACAAAATTTGGACATTTGACCCCCCCCCAGTAACATTTCAAGAATCAGAATATTTGACCCCCCCCATATTCTTCCATTTTAAACTTCTGACCCCCCCCCACAACTTCCATTTTGAAACTTCTGACCCCCCACAACATTCAAATTCAAACTTCTGACCCCCACAACATTCAAATTCAAACATCTGACCCCCAGTTTTTTCCGACCCCCCCCCCCCACGGCTTAAATAATGACTCGGCCCTAAAGTGATATATTCGGCATTGATCTTCTCATTAAAATTGCATTCATCATATGGCGTATTTTACTGTTATACGATTGAAGAAATATGTCATGGTTTGGAGGTCGCCATGTATAAATGCATGCCCAAATGTGGTGAATATTGCCCTGGCTTTCGAGAGCAATAATCACCACACGAGTGCATGCATTCATACATGGTGACATAACAAATGAATTGAAATTTACAGAGTATTTCTATAAAACGTTAGGACGCCACGGCTATATTTAAAGGTCCTCCATATCACTGGATAATACAGCAAACGCCATACTTATTTGAATAGACACTGTCAGTGTGAGCCACTTTTAGAGGGCAATATTGTCCGGTCCATATGGAGAAATATGGACTGGTTGGTTTCGGCTCTACGCCTACCAGAGAACAGCATTTAGGCTGTGACACAGATAGAGTGTTATAATGTAGTTTTGATACAATTGGGCGAATAGATCTTTTTGGCTTGGTAGCACAAATTTAGGACTTGATATATCTCTTCTATTTGGAACATTTTAAACATGGTCGCAACTAATGCAAACATTATGTATACAACTGGAAATACGGCCAGTGTACGTAATACAGATGACACCAACAACATTGATCTGAAACATATACAAATGATGTTGAGGCATGATCGAATTTGGTGGTAAGTCACATAACTGGAAAGAAATTAGAACCAAATAGGGTAAATGAATAGATATATACCATCCGTGCCAAAGCGCTGTATCTATTGGTTTGCGTGTAAGCACAGAGATTTGAGTTAATAAGAAATAAAACTGCTGCTGCTCCTTGAAATTGGCCCAAATAATTGAGATATACAGCAAAAGACGTCTGCGCACGTAAGCCACAGTTGTGTGGATAGATTGGAAGATGTGTAGAAAAATCTTGTGTATCGTATGTATGTGTATCGTAGTCCACAATAGCATTCGTGGGTAGAATTTATTTTATTTTTGTTTGTTTGTTTGCAATGCACCTATTTTAAGTGTTGTAAAGCAGTCCCTTTCAACTCAGCACCAATGTCAATTATTGCTTCGCTTCAGCAGCTGAAACGAAAGCCTTGTGATCACTTCGTTTGTATGTCAGTATGTGTGTATATATGTCTCTGGACAAGCTAGAGGATAATCTGATGAACCGACTTTGTTCAAACTTTACACAACTATCTGGCACGATGCTACAACGGAGTGATTTGATTTTGAGCACTTTGCCAATTAAAGTGTGCTTTCTACGGGGCCATTTATTGTCCATTTTGGACGTTTTCTGCAATATCTTTAAAACTGCTTGGATGAACACATTCAAACTTGGTAAAATACTTACATGCCTAGAGGCCGTCACATGTATTCAATCTTGTCACTTTGCTAATTTAAGTGTGCTTTCCTGAAGGCCATTTAGGTCATTTTTGTCATTCTCTTCAATAGTTTCAATACAGCTTTAATCATGAGTTCCAAATTTGATACAATGCTTATACATGTATACCTAGTGACCATCAGTGTCCAATTTTGGCACTTTGCCAAACAAAATGATTACTCCAAAAAGCCACTGGCAGCCAATTTTGGCATATTTAGCTTTACAAATGACATGCGTATTTCATACAATATTATGGGACTGGTGACCACAACCAATGTTGAATGTTGGCCCTTTGCCAACTAAAAGAAAAGTGCCAGAGAGCCTAGCATCGTGTAGCAGTTTATAGACATTTTAGTTTTTTTTTGCTACTTTCTTCAATACTTTCAATAATTTTTGAACCATGACATCGAAATTTCATTTTATGTTCACATACATAGGAACAATCATACATGTTCATCTTTGGCACTTTGCCAATTAAAGTGTGCCGTTTTGGTTCCATATTCGACATTTTTATCAATAGTATCATTGCCTTTGAAGACAAAATCTTCAAAATTGGTTTATTGTTTATACTCATTGAGACGATTACATTATGAGTTTTCAATTTTTAGCTATTTGCCAAGAAATGTATAGGTTCCGGAGCAATTTCAAGTTTCTTTGAAAGATTTCATTATTTCTGAATTCCCGCATGAACTACAACCTTCATACTTATGCAATATCCTAAGCGCCTGTATGTCAACGTTGTTCTAGCAACGCCGTGTTCTTTGAGCACTTTCGATCTGGTTAACTTTGTAAACGCTGAATGTTCTGTAGGGTATTCTGGGAGAAAATCTGTCACGTGATTTTTTTCCTTGCAAGACTGTGATTTAAATTTTAATATTTTTGTTTAAAAACCACCATTGGACAAAAGAGGTGACGTGTACACAATTTAAATCAAACTCTTTATATTACCAGCAAACCTTGTTGTCCCAAGATTTCTGATTTGCATACAGTCTCTTCAACGAACCTCCATAAAGAGAACACCTCTCCATTGAGACCACCTGAAGCCAGCCAATAGCTTGGTCTTACAGAGAGGCTGATGCCTTGTCCAGTTTACAGAATATATACAAATTAGAGTTCAAAATAATGCATTCTTATTATATCACACGGTTTTGCTTTAGTAATGCATTGACGTGCATTTATGGTTATAGTAATGGCTTATTCTCATGAAGAACATATTTAAGCTTCGTTCATACACATGTCAACATGTGATTTTTTTGCAAGTCCTTACTCTGCCATGCCCATGTACGCCTTTCTGAAGTGAGCAGCTGACTCGGGTGTAAGAAGTCGTCTGCACAATCTGGCGTACATTACAGCAGTATCCTGATACTGCACAAACTTTTCATCATTCAGTAAATTGTAGTCAGATACGAAGATGGACGCCAGTTCTCTTTTGGCGAAAGCAGCTTCCAAATGTTCGTAAATCTTCCTTGCGTAGTAAAGGTCAGAATGGGTGTCTGGTGTGTTTCCCGCAGCTTGCTGGTCGTAAAAGGAAGTGTATTCCATCATGATGCAGTGCTTTAGATAGTAGGTGCTTACAAAGTCGCCTGCATAAACCTCATCCCATTCCTCTATCTTGGGGCACACAGCTTTATCCCTCACCACTTTGGCCAATCTGAATCCCTGCCTCATTTCTTCAGGCATCATCTCAAACCATGGTTTCCATCGGAACACACCAACTTCCATGAGGTCTAGCTCAATGTTGTGTGTCATCTTCCACTTGGGTAAAGCGATACAATCAACGCGTTTGAGAAGAGTGTGTTGATTACACCATGAGGGATACCAACCACACAGATCAATTACTGGAACTAAATCCACGGATATTTCCATCATCGGATATACCTCATCATGCCACATCACCAACAAAGCTGAGATCTTCCTCGATCCGGCTGTTATATCCTTCACAGTAACACGCATTAGGTGAGGATATTTTCTCCAGATACCAGGATTTGCCAATGCCTTAGCTAGAGCTTTACCAAAGTGGTGGCATAGCTTGGACTGAGACAATCGCCTCTTGTCATCAAGAACTCTTTCTAGGTATTCATAATATTCTGGTTTAGCAACAAGTTCTACAAATGCCTTCCACACCGGATGCCCAGGGCATGCAGGAGTTTCAAACATGTCAAATCGGATGTTTTCCTGTACACACGAACAATCCTCCTCGTCTTTCAGAATCACTTTGGTCTTTTCGTCTTCACTGCCACATCTTTTTATGTGAAATGCAACCAATGGATCAATCTCTTTTACTGCGTTTTCTAAATCTGTCATCAACATATCCATTACTTCGATTACGTACGGATGTTCTATATACGTAAGAGGCTGCAGACTTGTAAGCCATCCTGACATAAAGTCTGGTAACTCCTCGTTTATTGACCTTAACCAATGTGAAAGCTGATCTTGATCTATTTTGTATCTTAAAACCTTTGCATCCTGCGGTGAAGTCATCTTTATATTGGCCACATGTCGTAATTTATAGTCAAGAGGCATATTGATTCCGTTTTCTTCCAAAATGATCAAACTGTCCATCCAATGAGCAAGGCAAAAAATCTTATCCATATCTTGTGGTGTGCAATATTTTCGAGAAACTTCCCACAGCTGTGCAAACACGTGAGGATGTTTGAGTGCTAGAGCAACCGGCATGTAACCAAACTTGTCTCTGATAGCGGGGTCTGCTTTCCTCTGTAGCAGGACACGGACAGTGGTGATACAGCCAGAACCTGCCGCCAGATGCAGAGCACTGCTCTCATTGTAATCTTGCACATCTATGTCCAATCCAAGTGAAAGTACATAATCTAGAATAGAAACGTGGAACACTCCTGGATGTACGCATTGTTTCAGGCGTTTGATGTTGATCCGCTTTTCTTCATTTGATGCGTATTTCACAGGGTTTTCTGATCTCTTGTATATGGTTATCACCTTCAGCTTTTTTTGCTTGGAAATCGTAATGTGAGAGCTGTTTTGGCACAATGTCCTCAGTTTGACACCGTGATGAACGCTGGTGACCACAGCATGCAGTAACCCTCGTCCCATGCTGTCCGTGATGTTTATATCTGCTTGGCTCTGAATAAGCATCTTCATGGTGCCCATGTCAAGCCTGGTGGCTGCCAACATCAATGGTGTTTCTCCACAGTGGTTCTGGATATTTACATTAGCTTTGTGAAGGACGAGTGTTTGGATGATTTCTCGTCTTGTTGCAACATGAAGAGGTGCGTTACCAAGGTGATCTTGAACATTTACATTGCTTCCATGTTCTATGAATAGATCCACAAGCTTCTGGTGTTGGTAGCTGATGGCAACATGCATTGGTGTACAGTCAGTGATGTCAGGTTTGTCAATATTGGCTGTGTGTGGCAATAGAAGCTGCGCACATTCATAGCTGCCCCGCATTGATGCCTTGTGGAGGGGAAGCTGACCTTCTGTATCGCCAATGTTGGCATCAGCACCATGATTGCAGAGTATCTCTAGGATCTGCTCATTTTCACCCATGGTTCCCATTATGACTGGTGTGAGGCCTTCACAGTCCTGCTGGTTCACTAACTCTGGCACCTTAATCAACACACGGACACATTCTACGTGATTGTAGAGGCACGCGATATGCAAAGGATTTTGCCCATATCTATTTGTCAGTCTACTGTTACATTTCCTAATTATGAGGAGGTTTGTGATTGTGTGATGGCCATGCAAAGAGGCACAAGCTATTGGAGTCATTTTCAGCGAATCCACCTGGTCAATATGAGCTCCATAATTGAGCAAGGTGAGAACGAGGTCGTATGGTCCGGAGCTGCACGCCAAGTGGAGTGGGGTCTGCAAGTTATAATCAACAGAGTTTACAGCAGCATTGTTGTGAATCAAGAAGTGCAACATAGGCGATCTTGTGTTTGCTTTCTCTAGCTTAGGCTGCTTGCGCTTTAATAGCTTGTTACTATCTTCTTCTAGATATGTGAACGTGGTCATGAATTCGACATTATTCAGTATGCGTTCAACATCTTCATGTTCCCCAAGACATAACATATGTAGAGGTGTCCATCCATATATGCACGGTTCATTTATGTTGCAATATTTTTGCTTTATCATATATTGATCATAAAAGCCACCTAGATATGCATCATAACAAGCATAATGCAAAGGTGTCAAATTCACTTGGGGCATACATATTCCAATTTTCCTTGATAAATACTCTAATGCCTTTGTGTCCCTAATGTAGCATTCAGGCTGTACGAGACTAAACTGATGTCCAAACATGTCCATTCCAATAATTGTATTTATGAAGGATCTGTGAGTTCCATTTTTTAGCAAATGCAGCTGTGCAATTCGTACAAACATGTCCGCAATGTCCATATTGTGTGCACAATAGGCTGCATGAAAGTAGACGTACCCACCATACCAGAAAGATGAAAAATCATGACTAGTACTTCGTATGTGATTCTTTACGGTATCAACGTCACCCCGGAGACATGCAAGCAGAACTTGGTTATTATACGAGGCAAGCTTCTTGTTTATTGCAATGTATTCCATAATTTCCACGTGGCCATAAGCACATGCTGGTACTAATAAACATTCCCATTCAAATTCTTTCAACACATCAATCACTGTCAAAGTCTTGATTGTTTCAATATCTCCAGCAGCACAGGCACCGAGCAGTATTCCAAAATTAGCTTCAATGTGCATACGTTCAAGAATATTGCGAGCAAGATTCGGGTACCCTGTCTGGTATGCACGAAACATGATGGCTCCCCAGTCGACATCTGCGTTCCGTTCGAGGGCCGTATGGACATAGCCTAGGTCACCTAGACTGATAGCAATGTAAAGTTTACAAGAAAAATTCAAATCAGACCCCATAATAAACTTATACAGGTCTCTGTCCAATTCTCCAATTCTATGCACGTATAGTACTGAAGGCAATATATCAAAAATACCAAGTTTACCACGAGTCAGCATGGAAAATAAACCAGTGCATCGTTTTCTAAGAATCCACACTAAAATCCCGATAGCAGACAGATGAAAAGTTTCACGTGCATATATAAACTGAACAGTTGATATCTTTCCAGCCTCACCCAAAGCCACAAGATGGCCTGTGAGCTCATCGTAGTCCACTTTACACGTGGGCTGTGGCATGGTAGTGATGCAAGCCAGAAAGACCAGATCTTCTGCATTCACTTTCTCCTGGATCACTCTCGCTACCTCCGCTTGTCCACGAACACAGGCACAGTACAGCAGACCTTTCCAGTCAGCGGTGCAGGTGAGATGTGCAGCCACGAAGTCAGCATCACCGAAGTAGCAGGCGGACGTCAGGAGGTCAGCCGTGGAAAGCAGACGACTGCCTTGGATAGCGGACACCACGCTGGGCTGGGCGCTCCTATACGCGTAGTCCAGAAACCGGGTCCAATCAGTGGAGGAGTCACGCCTTGATAAGCATGACTGGACATGGTCTAGGTCACCGCACTGACATGCATGCTTGAGGTCATCCATAGCTGCAATGATATGATAGATTTCAGCACAAACCTTGATATTTCTACTAATGAAAATGCAGCTAACACCAAAGGCAACTGCATAAATGGCTTTGATATGATACTATCATAGAGAAGGAGTGATAGATAAGAAACAACCATTAAGCTGTAATATTACTTTCAAATATTTGCTGTCATTTCAATCTACAGTTTAGCTTTTTTCTAAGTTAAAAAGCACCAACTTGATGTATGTGACATTTATCCATGCACTGAATAATTCATGCTTTTATGTTTTTAAAGATGCTTCGTGCAGCAACCGGATATTGACATTTTTAGACTTTCCTGCTTGATTTAGTTTGGTATAGTCTCGATCAACCAGATGCTGTCGTGGCGTGCGCTCACCAAGTGCAATAGCTCCTGGTTGAACGAGGTTATCAGTAGAAAATAGGATTTAAAAATAAATGTTGTCGAGTATCAATAGCAAATGTAACTACCATCAGTTATTTATGATGCGTGTTAGTGATATTGGGCAAATTACACCGTAAACTGTTAATCTGCATTGACATGTGAGAATAATATATGCTGACTTTCTACATATTTCAAATGAGACACGACTTCTGCAGTAGGCACACTGGTCAGTAAGAATACAAACATTGCTGTAATTACCAATCAAAATGGTGAATTACAAAGTACACAATGGGTGCCAGGGATTTTAAGTGATGTATTTTGAAGGAGCTTATTAGTGTAGAGAACGATGTGGACAAAATATTTTTTGATAGCATTACTTGTAATCCATTGATTTTTACCTTTCTCCTATTCACATGTTAAATCAGTTTATTTCTGCAAATTTCACGAATGCAGTTGCCTTTGGTTGAAACGCTAAGCTATTGCAGTGTAAATACCTTGTAAATGTTAGTCTGTGTTCTATTCATCACCTCCCCCCCCCCGTCCGCTATTTTTGCCTTATTTCATCCCGGGTTTCATCTCCAAATGAAAACAGCGATTTTTGACAGACAAATCTTACGAAAATACATAAGGCACCAAACTATTATTTGCATTTTGATATTAAGCCAGCTAATAAACGTTACATTAGAAAGAATAAAAAACTTTGACAAAAAATACAACATATAGCTCACCTAGCTAATTTGTAACGTCTACAGATATCCACCTAACTTGTACTGTAAAATAAACATCACGACTGTGTGCAATACGCCCATCAAGACTTACTGATAAGAATTACAGTGATAAAGAAAAGTGGACGCAATGTTAGATGTAGCCATTTTGTTGTTGTAGTTTTCGTGTTCTTTTCATAATTGCAATTAGGGGACCACCATGGTGGTAAACTAATTAATGAGAACATGTACTGGTTATACAATCGTAAGTTAAATAAACTATTTATATGGTGCACAGCACTGTGTCATTGTGTCTCAACAAAGACATTGTGATAGAATGAAATGACAATCGTAAGAAAATGAGGGTCTATGTGGAAGAGATGATAAAGGTAGACAATTATAATGTAGCACTTGAATCTTATTTGCTGCGGTCAAACTAGTATTCTATAATCATTTATGTGTATGTTTATATTTAGAACCCCCTGTGCAGCATCGTCATGTTCATCTTTTTACTATCATGGCATACCTATCTTATAGAACTGGATCTGTAAATTTTACAGTGCACCAAAAGTAATGCCAGATTGTTATGGAGCACAATCATTATAGAAGATGTCTTTTTACGTCCCACTCAAAACAGGGTTACGCTTTATATGAGATCTGTGATGGGACTCAGAAATTCCGGTCTCGTTCTGTTAACCAAGTCTATGTACAATGTGAACTTGGAACGATTTTATACTGGGAAAGGGAAGCCTATTTTCATTTTAATCGTACTTAAACATTACTCATCTGCTCGGGTGCTTTATAATGATTCCTACATAGACATAGAACAGTGAACTATTTTATACATGTAGTCTTACTTTGTAAGCTGTCAAGCAAATGATTTGAGCCAAATCTCACTGATATTTTGCTAAATAATATAATATTATATGGTGTGGTGCGGTGTGGTGCGGTGCGGTGCGGTGCGGTGTGGTGTGGTGTATGATATTTTGCTGTACATGACTGAGAATTCCATGAGGTCATGGGCAACATATTACTCTCACAGCTCACCCCAACCCCAAAGCTAGTGTAAATATTCAGAACCACTGTGGAGAAACACCATTGACGTTGGCAGCCACCAGGCTTGATATGGGCACCATGAAGATGCTTATTCAGAGCCAAGCAGATATTAACATCACGGACAGCATGGGACGAGGGTTACTGCATGCTGTGGTCACCAGCGTTCATCACGGTGTCAAACTGAGGACATTGTGCCAAAACAGCTCTCACATTACGATTTTCAAGCAAAAAAAAGCTAAAGGTGATAACCATGTACATGTATAATAAATCAAAACGCCCTGTGAAATATGCATCAAATGAAGAAAAGCGTATCAACATCAAATGCCTGAAACAATGTGTACATCCAGCAATGTTTGTTCATATTTTTAAGTTGCATACACTTGAGTGATTAGCCATGTGTATGCAATTTTTAATAAAAAAATGCTGTTCTGCATGGTACCTAATGCCCAAATTAGACTTGTTTAAAATGACTGACTCTGTATCGCAGACTGATATAATGCTAATTTCATGTAAGTGTTCACTATCATGTAAACCAATCAAAATAGTAAAAATTACAATGTAGATTGGGCAAACAAAATTGCATATCCTTCCTATATCTTGTATTTTGATATTAAGTATATGTACCATTTTTAGTTACAATAGAAAATGTTACTCCATGAACTTGCTATCAGCACATTTATTAGTGTACTTCGCGTATCCAGGAACATGTTAGATTAGATTACGACGTGTGATTTAGTCATATTCAACAACAAATAATTATATTTTTTCTTTTCAAATTTATTTTTATTAATGTCTATTTCTCAGATAATTTTAGTGGATTTTGCAATTTGATGTGAAAGAAAAATATTTCTCAAATGTAGGGTGTTTGAACTCCATAACCCTCCTTTTAGAGAGTATGTAGGATCATTGCAAAATGGTGTTGTAACATGAATAAGATATCACTGACCCACTACAGTACTTTAACAGAAGTATATTCTTGATCAATGTTATTAAAATCTAGTTGTAGATTTTTACATTGTATACTTCAATAGAAGTTTATTTATGTTACATTATTAATTTTTTTCTTTTATGTAGTTATGGGTCAGAGAAAAATCACTAGTTATTATTTTTTTGCATGACTTGATGTGATGAAACTACTTCAATAGGATCGTCACAATAGATCGTCACCTAACTTGATGATGCAGATTTGTGCCATAAACTTGTAATTTCTCTTCACATATTTATAAAAGTTTATTTTGTTGTATCGTTTGTAGATCTAGTTCATGCATATTCTCTTGTAGTATATGGTCATTGCCAAAATAATTAATGTATTTTTATTAATATAATTAATGGATAAATTTCAACATATAATAATATATAGTATCTTGTGTTGCATATAGTCTATGGGTTTTAGCAAACACATATTACAATTAATTCATTTTATAAATATCTTAAGTCCATAATTATTCTCACATATCAGTGAAATAAGTACTACACATTTGATTTGTATACAAATTAGACCTACACATGTCCAGTTGATTATGATATGATTATTATATGAGAAGCACTGCTTTATACCTCATTCCAAGATTACATATGATTCCGAATGGTTAGGGAGTTGGACTCGTGACCAGAAGGTCGTGGGTTCGATTCCCGGTCGGGTCTGATGGTAAGTGTTGAGCAAACTTACCCCTAACAGGTTGCACACAGCTCCGTGGTACCTACACGTTAATTAGGTACTGGTCATTGGGTTGAAAGAGTGAGTGATCGTTTGAGTGATTATCATTGTGCGCTGAATGTGCTGCCGATGCAAGTATGTGAGAAATGATCAATTGAAGATCAATAAGTGGGCCAATGACCTGGTGTAAATTGTTAAGTCGTGAGATCAAAACTTGGATCAAGACTATAAACCAGACATTTACATTTATTCAGTCAGAATCATATACACATACATATGTTCACTTTAGCTTACATCAAAAGTTCATACATTCAAGCATTCAATAAAGCTGGTCAACATCACGAGACATTTGACCGACATGACATTCTGATGGCCGTGACGTCACAAGACACTTTGTCTGAACCATCAGTCATTTCCTTTGAAAATTTGAGTAGCAGTGTACCACAAATCAATGCTAATACTAAACAGTGATAGTCAAAACAAAACTCTCCAATAACATTTTTTATACACCTGTCAACAATTGAAATTTAAAAAGTATAAACGTATATACTAGTACGTGAGTTTTACACTACTATATAATCCCAATCAGAACTCATCAAGGGAAAGACAGTCTGTGAAATATTGAATTTCGTGGTCTAGACAAAATAAAGTTATTTTTTCCTTGTAGCATCCTTTTATCTGACTATATTTATAATCCCAATCAGAATAGTATACATTGGTATATAACACCAATTCTCATTTCTCATTAACAAGGGATAGCAAGTAACAAAACTACAAATGACGTCATCGCAGAGGGATTGGGGGGGGGGGGGGGGGGGGGGCAAAGATGGACGAATGATGACGGGTGGGAGGTCCAGAGAAAAATCACGTCATTGCGGACTCTGTGTGTGTGTGTGTGTGTGTGTGTGTGTGTGTGTGTGTGTGTGTGTGTGTGTGTGTGTGTGTGTGTGTGTGTGTGTGTGTGTGTGTGTGTGTGTGTGTGTGTGTGTGTGTGTGTGTGTGTGTGTGTGTGTGTGTGTGTGTGTGTGTGTGTGGCGTGTGGGGCAGACGTCAGGGGGGCGGGGTCAAAAGGACGGGGGTCACAAAAAAACTAAAACATGGAGCATTGGTTAAATACCTCTAAAATGTTTTGAAAATTCTTCCTTCACCATTTATTTGGATAGTTGTTTTTACCGAGGGTGTCTGTGTGTGTTCGAGCATTAAAGTAAAAATGACGCATCATAATGACATAATGACCCACGATGACAGTGGGGGTGGGGGGTCAGAAATGCCCGAAACTGCAATGACGTTATTTGTGAACAATCCCCAAACCCAGTCTGAAAAATATTGAATTTCGTTATGCAGACAAAATAAAATAGGTTTTTCCTTGTAGTATCCTTTTAGTATAGAAATATTCAACTTCTACCCTTGTGTATTCCGTCGGAATTGTTGATATGTACTTTGAATGAATTCACCTGGCGTGCAATTGTCTTATGGAATATCCATTTGCTTGGACTAGGCCAAATCGTCATCATCGTATAGATCAATTTGGTTTAATATGGAAATACATTCACCATGCACAGAAGGTGGTGGGCTATCATTTTTAGTGAGCTTATAGCCATCGGACCAGAATTCCTGGCAGCCCCAGGGTCCAGTTTGGTCATAGCCTCTTTGACGATCTTTTGAGTTTTTAAGGTATTGTGCTGCTTTCTCATGCTGTTGATTTAGTTCTCTTTTAAATCGTTGAATATTGAAATTGAACTTCTTATGTTCATACGGCTTGAAATCGAACTTCTTATGTTGATACCGACCTTCTTTCTTCATGGGCTCGCGATATTGCGTACGTTCTTGCATACCCATAGGGCCCTCCCAATGACCAATAGGAAAGGAGTCTATCGGCTTGAATTCTCCATGACTCAGTTCATCACTAAAGCCCTGTTCTTCACACGCCCTTATGGTCCTCATCAACTCGAAACCAGCGACTGGAACGCTTTGTGGTATCAAGTCATTTGATTGGTTTATATCATTGCCAATGGCTGATTGGTCGAACGATCCATAGTTTCCGGATTGGTTCCACATGTGAGCATCGTTTGATGATTGGCTGATATTCGTGTCATTTGAACTCTGCCCGTGCATGGGATGTTGTGTATTGTCACGATCTACTTCAGATGTCATAGTTATATCCGAAGCATTACCTTCCTGCCACTGGCTATTGGCTGGTGCGTCCCCCCAACTAGAGCCGCTTGCCATGTTACACTAATTACAGTACTATTTCAGGTACTGTTCTTGCAATGTGCTGCAATTGCGACTGTATCGTTTGCTTCACGTTATGTCCCAATTCACAGTACTTTGATTCTCTTTTGTAACCTTGACTCCTTGGAATAGTTACTGCACCTCTCGACAATGAAGACTGCGTGTTTCAACACGTAAGTCACATAACACCCAGGTATAAGATATCTAACTCGAACAATGCATGTTTTAACTATGAGCACGCATATGTGTATGCTTATTATAAGTATTATTATCAGTCCTTTCTCATAGTAGGTGCCATAGAATATCCAGGTTAGAGTACACTGCGTATATATCAAATGTGGGCCTTTAAACACTGTCTATATACTAGTCTCATAATCTCATATACCATGTATATGTTACGAGAATAAAGTTCAAAGTTCAAAGTTCAGAGTCAATGTATATTTATACCTGAAGCCAGCGCGCCCCCTGTCGGATTTTCACATATGACCCCACGTGCATTGATACTTGAAGTTAGTTGACCAGAGTAGTACAAAGGGCAAGGTCCTGACCCCGAGTGACCCCACCGACACAGGTGGCACGGGAGTTGTGTAAGCTTTCCTGAATGAATGAAAAGACCTGTAGACAATCTCTTGCTGTAAGACCATTACGCAAGGCGTCTGTGGCCTTTCAGTGTTATAGAGAGGTGACCCCTTTAAGGAGGTTATCAGGGGTCTCTTTAATTTCGCAAGTTTGGGATCACAATGATACTGGACCTGGCACAATATAACTTTGTATGAAGCACTATATCTACATTATATAGTGTGTAAAAATAGTATAGTGATTGTGTATAATAAATTTATATCTTCTCCCCCCCCCCCTTTTTTTCCAAAGTAAAATGTAGATTTATGGAATAAATTTATCTGACCATTTTAGCGCCTGCGCGTAAAGTTGTTTTAACTTGGCGTGAAAGTGCGTTTACTTAATTATCATTGGCAGGGTCTGTTTAAAGGTTCTACAATACCAATTTCTTAGGGGTCATAAAGAGGTCAAACAGGTTGGATGATTCCGATAATGAAAGCACATGCCCGCATGCTGCGGTTTTGATTGTTTCGAAATATCTTCAAATTCAAATCGAACTGTATGATTTAAAAATAATTTTTGGTCAGAAATTAATTTTCTCACTCAAATCCCACGCCGGTCCTTTAAAGGGTTTCTTACAGGACAAACATATCCAGTTATCCACACCCAACTCGCTGTAGATCATAAATATACTATTACTTTACTTGCGACATTGAAAAAACAAATGCAAATGATTTCACTTCTAGTGCAATTTCTTTCGGGTTAGGTGCCGATATGGATTAAAATTCCTGGCCTACTATACTAATGAGGCATTCATTCTTAGAACATCCAATCAATGCTGGACAACGGCTACCAGCAGGTAGCGGACAGCATTTCCATAATAATAACGCCTAAAACGGCGGAAATGAGTCTGTCAGCAGAGACAATGACATGTCACACTATTACCATAATAATGAGGACCAGGGCGGGAATACTATTTCATGACCAGTGCTAATATGTTAGATACTCATCTGCTCGGGTGCTTTATAATGATTGCTACATAGACATAGAACAGTGAACTATTTTATACATGTAGTCTTACTTTGTAAGCTATCAAGCAAATGATTTGAGCCAAATCTCACTGATATTTTGTTAAATAATATATTATATGGTGTGGTGTGGTGTGGTGTGGTGCGGTGCGGTGTGGTACATGATATTTTGCTGTATATGACTGAGAATTCCATGAGGTCATGGGCAACATCATTATTCTCACAGCTCACCCCAACCCCAACCCCAGTGACTTAACTTGACTGGGTAGAGCAATTGGAACAACTCCTCGGGTTTCCATAAAAAGGAGGACCATTGTAGTATAATAAATGAAAAAGAAACATTTTTGGGAAAAAATGAACATATGCATTTTCCCCTGCTACCATGTATGTGTGATAAATATGCAACACTTGATAACAGTCATGCAATTCGACTGAAATCACCCCGAATATTAAGGACTCACTGTATTGCTCACAGCTTGCTTTTGAAACTTGACGTCTTCCCAATTAGGTCAAAATATGCATAATGCAGAGGTGATATTGACAGGTCAAATGTCTCTCCAAATTAGCGAGTATTTTGCACTGATTGGCTTGTTTTCTAGGTTACGCTTAGGAAGAGCATGGAGGGCAATGTGCCATGCCCAATATTAAAATGAGTGTCTGAAAGCTTCTCTAATCTTACCTAGTTAAACGTTAGCACATTGTTAAGTTTCCTTCAGCAGATCCATGTTTTCGGAAACTTTAGGGATTTGATGGGTTACGTATTAGGGATCATGCCAAACAACCCGTGAAAATAAGGTATTTTGGTGGGTAAAGAGGACGTGGAAGCAGGGGTGTATCTCCACATGGTTTTAACAGCGGATATGACAGTGAGATCTACTATGTTAAATGGACACTGTCCAGTGACCCCATTACATCAGTGTCTTGAACTGAAACCAATGAATGGCCACAGATTAATGAATGAAATGCATAAGTGACGTGATTAAACCAAGCGGAATGAGTGAATTAGTTAATGGTGCACGTTGGTGATAATCACATCATGCTTGTCACGCCGTGATGGCGCTTGACTGAAATACAGTAGAAACCGTCTTATATGGACACCTTCGGCAAAAGTGAAAAGTGTCCACAATAATCAGGTGTCGTTGAAAGAGATGTGCCCATATGGTCAGGTACCACTGTATGCGAAAATCTATATATGCAGTATTACGTCACCTCACCCTGTAATATCACATTTTATGGTCATAAACGTTGATAACAGGACTGCATAAAGAAACCACCTCTCTACTGGAACCTTCTGAGGTCAGCTCTCCTTGTGGTCTCGAACTGAGGTTTTTCTAGTGCATGTGAACTCATCAGTGGAAAAAAGGAATTGATTAGTATAAGAAAATGAAACACGTGTACACGTGCGTCTGGCAGATCCAGCTTTCAGGGAAAAGCTGCTGGTAAAGCAAACCAGTGGATTTCATACTCATAGGTCTTGTACGCATCACAAAAAACGCGGAGACGTCCAAAACTATATGAAATTTCAAGGGGCTGCCCCCTGTACTCGCCGTAGATATCAAATCAAATCATCTATTGAATCAGACATAAACATGTCCATATAACAAATATAACGTGTCAATATAACAAATAAAAACGTATATACACGCAGTTATAATAATTATCACAGTTGAATACACTTGATATAAATATATATTGTAAAAAGTATGTAATCATCTACCAAAAATTAGAAGCCAACTCCAGCCATTTCTTATTAATTAAGCTCCTATATACCAATGAGTTTTGACTTACCGGCGTGAGGCCCAGAGAAATTCTGGATATGTCATTGATAATGAAATGTACAAAAGTGAGTAAGATTCATTGGAGTTTATCACATTCCTAATTATGACTGTATCACCAGAAGTGACGAATCTCTATAGACGTTGCCAGACATCATGATATTGGCAAGAAACTTTCGGGCTACAAATCTTACTCTGTGAATGGCCGTTGTTTTCGAACTATAGCATGAAGTTTTAAACTGTAGTCTAATTTAGTACGTTGGTAGTCTACTTGAAGTTGTTGAAAGCGTAAATTTACAGCAAATGAATGGCATTTTTAATTACTACAAAGTGGCAGAGCCCCCAACATCTACAAGAGGGGGTCATATAGCAAAAATGTAATTGGTGGTTTGCCATGATTCTTGAGCGTGACTTCTGAATTGCCCGTATTTAAGTGCGTGAAATGTGATGGAACCTATCATTGGTGATTGGTGATATGCTCATTACAAAGACTGTGAATGGTGATTAGCCCTAAATCTTGGGCGAGAATTGTGAATTGCCTGTATTTAACTGTGTGAAATGTGATGGAACCTATTCAATGACAATTCCTGGGGATTGGTCGAAGACAATGAAATGTATTAGTGACTGGTGTTTTGGAAAAAGATGTTGGTGAGTGGGTTTTCATCAAGGCTTTATACCCACCTCCTACAACTTACGCAAGTGTTGAACTAAAAGACTCAATTACTTATTTCCATATTGGCCCTTAGTAGAAATAAAATGACAATAAATAAGTGATTGCAGTTTGATCAAAATACATAGAGATAGACATAGAGACATAGAGATAGACATAGAGATTAATTAAACAACATTTTCTAGGAGTTCCAATTTCTAACATTGGTTTCGTGAGAAATGATTTACATTTTGCTTTAGACATTCTCTTGTCATCAATGTGCTTTATTACTTACTGTTAATTTATTAACTTCCTGTCGTTTAGCACAGTGTTCTTACATAGAACACAAGCGTGTGCGTTCCTTATTATAGGTACCAGTTGCTCTGTAATATCGCTCAATTATATTGACATTATCAGTACATCAAGTGCATTTAAATACAGTATATGTATGTATAATTTGTATATGGCTTTGCTTTTTACACATACAGTAGAACCTCCAATTAAGACCACCTCTCTATTGAGACCACCTCTATAATAAGACCACTTTTCACCGTCCCAAACCTTCATACAGCTACCAAAAGCAACCTCTGTGCAGAGACCACCTCTCTATTGAGACCGCCTAACACTGGTCCCAAGGATGGTCCTAATAGAAAGGTATTACTGTGTATGATTCATATCAGTGGTTTAACAATTCACACGTGGATGTTATTTTTTTCTCTTGGAATATGGTTTACGAGTTTGCCAATTAGTATCCATCCTTCTTTATTTTTTATTAATAAGAAATTTGCCAGTGCGTCTAAGTGTGCGAAACTGCACATGTCATTTTATTGTTTATAATTTTTACTGTTTACAGATTTAAATTAGATAGAAATTTAACATCGAGGATGGCATTTACTTCTCAAAATTTGTAATTGTTTTCGACGCGGTGCTTTTGATGCTTCAATCAACATCCCTAATTATTTCAGATCACAACAAGCACTGGTTCACTTAAACGCCAACAACTATTTTGCTCATCATTGACAAAGTTCTTGATATAGTCTGGTAAATTTGATTTTGATGTAAGTCAAATAAAACAAAAGCAATTGAACGCCAAAATATTTATTTCAATAATCAAGATTTAGAATTTTTTAGGCTGGTGACACAAACGCCTATGAACCAATAAGCTCCAAACAGACAATTATTATTTTACATTTAAAATGCTGGATAAAATTTTGAAAAGTCACATTGAATGTATTTTTTTTGTATGTTTTTTTTTTATTTTTTTTATGATGATATATATAGTAATAATGAATAATGTACATGTAGTTATAAGTGTTCAGAGTCCAAGTCATAATCGTGTCCGTATGTCCCTATAGGAAATGATGCATAGATCCGCAATGGTCTTCATCTGTCATCCACGCCAGCTGGTCGTTTAACCTGGTGGGCAAAAGAAACGTCATTATACAAACTGTTTTATTCATCTATTTTGGGCTATTTTTACACGCACAGGCACACGAGGAAAACAGTTTTTAAACGTCGTATTAAATTTCTATGGTGTTCTTAACTTGACATCTTTAGTTAATAACATCAAATAGTGACCCAATGAAACGCACCCCTTGAAATTACAATTTATTAGAAAATGTACATAGCTTTTTGCGTTTAAATACAAAAAAAAATGCACACTGTCAATAGCTTCTCAACTGACTGACCGATAGTTACTCTGCAGACGACAATGTCACTGTCGTTCTTATCCCAAATCCACTGGGCTTCCTCGTTGATATCTTCCAAATCCTGATTATCAGACATAGCAGTATCGTCTCTCTCAGCAACTACCTACAAATTGAAGACAGCGTCACAACGTGTACAAAATGTAAAGTTTTCGAACATATAACGTTCAAATATAAAACATGTTCACATTTCTGTCGATGACCTCACTCTGAAGACATTGGAAGTACGGGTTTGCATTGACTGAAGATGAAAAAGAAAAAAGATTACTATGGTAATAAAAACAACGAATCTGGAAAAAAAAAACTTTTAATGATAATAATATTGATAATAAGAGAGATGGAGAGAAAGAGAGAGATATAGAGACTTTGTACACGACACATTTATAGCACTGGAATATTTGGGCTTTCCCATGCTTGTGATTTGAATTCTAACCCATTCTCTATTATGAATTTAAAATATCCACACGTAAAAATCAAAACAAAAACAAAAGCAACACCCAAACAAACGCACCCTGAACATCAAAAGGCAAACACGTATATCAATTCTATTCCGCTTACCTTGGCATACTCCCAGTTACTGTCGTCGAATAGTGCTAGTGCCCATTCCTGTCCTCCACCTCTTCTTGAGTCATCCCACGGCATTTCCAGGTGTTGTTCGAGATGATCATGTTGTTAGAAGTTGACACAATCATTCCATTGGAGCTCTGATCCTTAAACAGAAAAGGGGGCCAATTCAGGGCGGTAACACACGTTTTTAGTTAAAAGGGTACACACGCAACTATTGTATCAAATTTGGAGCTCATTGAGCTGTATTGAAACTATTGAAGAAAATCGCAAAAATGGCTTAAGATGCCCTTCTGGAAATCACACTTAAATTGTGAAAGTGCAAACATTGAACACACATTATGGCCTCTAGACATGTAAGCATTGGACCAAGTTTGAAAAGTTCTTCTAAGCAGTATTAAACGTATTGCTGAAAATGTCCAAAATGGACTATAAATGGCCCTAAGCACACTTTAACTGACCAAAATCGATTCACTTTAGTGTTGCCTCATACCTCATAGTCGTGTAAAGTTTGAACAAAATCTGTACATCCGTAAAAGCTCTAGCTTTCCCAGACGCAAACATACATATTTACACACGAACGAAACACAAGGCTTTGCTTCAGCAGCTGAAGCGACGCAATAAAATAAAAGGATATGGCTGTGCGTATGTGTAGTAAATACCTGACTTGTCTAATACCACAGCTACTTCTTCACGATATAATGATGGGTGTAAAGACACACGTACTTAACCCAGCGTACGCAAGCACGGCAACATTGAGTGGGGAGCTGGCAAACTCATACTCATCAAGCTCTCCCGCATCACCATGCACGTCATCAAGGTCAGTTTCGACGTTGGTGCCTACGAATTTGCCGTCCAGGAATACAGTGTAGGTCCAGGTGGCCGCGATGAACAGCATCTTGTCCGTGGCTGGCGGGGCTGGCTCTACGGGCATAAGTTTTAGGTTAGATATGCTGGCGGGTCTGGCTCAAATTTAAGCGAATCAGTTAATCACGCGAATTTCGGGGAGTTGACATTTGAAAAACTTAAGGGTCATTTTTTTTTGAAATCACGGTGCTTTTTTACAGTTTATGAAGATACGCACCGGTCCCCCAAAAGTTGAAAAACCCGTGACATTACAAAATATGTGCGTGTGCTGGTACACAACATTGATACTCACGGAAATCCATACGGAAGTAATGATAGTCATTGCCAGGTACAAACTTCCAAACAAACAACACTTTATATCACCAAGAAGGTCAGTAGTCCCAGCGGGTTCTACAGCACATGTGTCATATATAAATGTATGCATATTAGTAGCATGTTTAATGATACTTATGTATCCCAATCATTAAAAAAATCAATAAAACCTTGTCAGAAATAGCAATGGGTGAAATGTATGATTAAAAGAATTAATAAAGATACATTTCCAATATTTGCTGCTTTTTTTAACATTTTTAAAAATGTGAGTAAGTCCATCTAAAGGATAGCCAGATTAAAATCGAAATAAAAAGAGCGTTTCAAACTCACCATTGTACCCCAATCAGTGAGGTCGAACCCAGGCAGCGTCCATTCGTTGTTATCATAAGGTGTATTTTTAGTAATGCACTTCATAATATACCGCGGCTGGCCATCATCAGAAGAGAAGCCAGACAAGATTCTGAAATCCATGTTACCCGCTGCCGCATGTGGTAAACCAGATTTATAAAGGCGTACAGCTACCACCGAGGGACTTTCGTCGAGAGCGATATGGTCGAAGGCATCTTCGTTAGTAACCATAAATTTTCCGTCAACATATAGTGTGTACTCTACATTAGATTTTTTTGTACTGATGAAAATGGCATCCGGCTTTTGGACCGCTACATAAAATAGAAAAAAAAACACGACTAAGCACTCCCACAAAGCCAATTGTTATCACCAACAAATTGCAGGTGGGAACCCTTTCATCGCAAAAAT
>CM032668.1:19557695-19616293 GCA_019095985.1 Streblospio benedicti | reverse complement strand
TCGTGCCTCAAACACAGTGGGGCGAGTCCAGCATTCCGCTGGCCAAAGTAGGATGCGCCGGGTGGAAGAAGCATGTCAAGCCGACCCGGCGGGTCGAGGTGATGTGTTTCGATTGAAATTGAGGTGGCACTAGTGAGTGTTGGCGAGTTTGACCAGCAATGCCGGTGTGGCCTTGGGCGAAATCTTGATAGCTGGGACATCAAGGGGTAAGAGGTTGTCCTCGCAGGCGGTGGGCCAGTTACCACCCCGTTTGCTGTGGTTGGGCTTTTTGAGTCCAAAGGCAATCCGACCTACAGTGGCTTTTCGTATTGTTTGCTGTCGGCTAATCGTACTCTACACGGTACACCATCGACATCGTAGCCGGCGGCCCCTCCATGTAATTTGGCCCTTGTTGTATGCGGCCCTCTTCCAAATTTCCCTTCCGTTTAAGTGTAATAAGTCGCGGGTCCTGTTACCCCCTCCTATTTTTTAACGGTGTCCACAGTCCTGCTGCGTTTTTACTTATACACCAGGTGGACGTTGGGGGAGAGTTTTTGTTTTATATATTTTCAGGTGCTCGGGCGCGGCAAGTGTGAAAAACGGCCCAAGTTGCGACCAGTGTCGCGGTGTAGCGTCAGCTCGCGGACTTAACCCCGAAGCAGTCGTGAATTCCCCGAACAATGGAGTGCGAGTGGAGAGAGAGTGCCCGCGCCCCGAGTGCCGCCCACGCCCGTGAACACTTTGGATACTTTTTGTTTTTTAATGTGTAGTTCCCACGCAGGTAGGCTATACCCGTAAAAAGCGGTGTAGTCCTAACTCCGTGTGAACTGGGGGAGTGTGTAACGAAACTAGTTCTTAGTAGGTCTCCAGTGCGGTGAGGTTGCAGCAACCTCGCAAGTATAAAAAAAGTAGCCATAAGTAAGTTGCACTGGACTGGTTTCTTATCCCTTGTTACACACACCTTGTTGTTATACCTTCTTAAGCCCACTGTAGGATTAAGGACTCAGTACACTATAGTACTGAGACTTGGCCGTGGGGCCTCAGTTTTCCTTAATAGGCGCTAGTCGGATAGCACGTAGGGCTGGTAACCTATCCTCTTGGGGATAGGCCTTCTTTATATCTGGCGGGGGCTAGCGGTGGCGAACCCCCCTCCCAGCGCCTGGGACCGCGTAGCTTCGTAAAGGGGCGCCCTGATCGTTGCGTGTCAGCACCGGTGCGAGGTCCCCTCCCGCGTAGGGGCCTGTCGTGAAACCGGGTTAGTCACCAGGCACTCGCCCAGTTCGCTGGACGGTGGCCTGTACGTGGGGTACCAGTTAACACAACGAGGAGTAGTAAAGGGAACCAACATCGTCAAGGGATCAGTCGTCAGTCGCGCGTCCTAGCCTCGGGCTAGTGGCGTCGCGAGTCAGCACAGTCGCGCGGCCCAGGGACCATCGCAGGTCGCACTGGTGCCGTGACGGTTCCCACTTTGTTTACAGTAGCTATAGTCTGTGAGACAGATATGCTAATTATGTTGTATATATTAACAATATATGAATCAAGCTTTGCTATGTCCATACAAAATAACCATATATGGACATAAACGCAAATGCTCACAAAAAATCTTATTAAACTGGAAACTGACCGTAATGTTTCCATGCGGCAGCGATGCTAATTGCGACATGCAAACCGTGCAAGACGGTAGAATCAGAGAAGTCGTTGGTGAAAACATCGCTAAAACTATTATTGCGACCATCTAAAAAATTGGTGCGCAAATTGTTTGCGATGCGACTTTTTGGTGAAAGTGACCCCAGAGGTGACGGGGCTTTTATATCTTCCATGGAAAAGAAAATCCGCAAACTCGCTGAACTAAATTAACCAGAATTCTATGCAGTACTATATACCCAGTATGTTCTAGTATAGGTCTATTAAAGTAGATTGGTAACGTAGTCAGAGTACCACCCTCGTACATGTTTACCTAATCTTCTCGAGCTTTCTTCCGCATATTAAGTATTACAACCGTGGAAATGATAACATCTCATCAGTTTGTTTTTTAACTAAAAATATAGCTTCTAAAGACAAATTGAATCTTTATTCTCATTGTTACATCTGATAGTTCTAGCCGAATTGTATCTGTATTAGAATTAAGAACTCAAGTGTTTCTGAGCTTATTCAAAATCTACGTGTGATACATCCAATAGATATATTCGTACTCAAATTTTCAATTACAACAGATTTTATTACAAAACAAGCAACATATCACTACTCTGTAAATGACGACGTTGCTCGTGTACTTACTGAAATTAAATCTAATTTTCTGTTGATGTCTCCAATATCACCGCCAATTCCACCATTTTCGTACCTGCCAGCCAGGCATGTGTCTGAGATCAGTAACAGGCCTAGAGGCAGAAGATGGCAAATTAACATTATCCTGTTTTAACTATTAATGATCACCGCAAAATATTTGGAAATAGATCTTCAAGCTTCAGTGTCGTGGACACAAGTGCCCCCCAGACGATAGTTTTCTGATGACGCCAGCTCTGATGACGATACTGGAAGTACCAGCTGGTGCCACTGATTGAATGTATTCCAAAATCTATGGGCTTATCAGTTTTGAAATCCGGTGCAAATTAGTTATTCAATAATATATAACTTGCATAATTAGTGTAGAAATTCCATGCAACACGCGTCAATGAATAGCAAAAGTTACGTCAAGCCTTCAATATATACATCTGATAAGGTGACTGATGGCTTTTCCAATAAGTACTCAATGTATGCTTTCCAAGCATTTTGTTTAGGGTTTTCTAATTTGTTTTATCAGCAGAAATACCGGTACATACAGGTGAATGAGCTTTCTGATGCAATAACAGCTCAATACAGCAGAACCTTTTGACATAGCCACTTCCTGGAGTCGACCACCTCTTGAACAGGACGAATCGTGCAAGTCCCAATTTAATTGAGACGTTACAATTATACTCATATAGAGTTGGCCATCTGCTTTTGGTAACCCTTTCCAACAAGAGGAGCTAGTCAAGTGAAACACGCGTTACTGTTACATAGATCACGTCTAAATCAATGCACAATTTGAATTAATTTGAACTTTAAGTAAGCAAGTTTTAATACATTGCTTGAAAACTTTAACACACTTTAAACATTTTTATGCATTACAGGGGTCAGACCTGCTACCCGGCTGTAAACAAAACTTTTTCAACATTTTCAACTCTGATATATGGTGTATAATGCCATAATTTGTCCAAAGGGATGTTGCAAAACTGGAGGCACTTCGGGCGAAACTTATGAAAACATCTTCGGGTGTCCACAAATTTTACAAAAATACACTGTTATTGTCAGCGCTGAAAACCCCCAAAGTGAGTAGAACACATGCATGGCTTCAAGTTACATGTACTTGTGTGCCGTCTCTGTGTGACCTTGGTTGTCATCCATTATGGGAAGCACGCCCCCCGTATAGCACTAGACACGTCCTATTGACCTCTCCTCCACTGATAACAGCCGAGAGCGTGCATTGGTGTGAAGAGCAAGTGCTGTTGTATATCATCCACTAGTTGTGCAACTTCTAGAACATTGGATAGGTTTTTAGCCTTTACATCAAGTTAATCCATAGATCAGATGTAGAGATGTGGTGCGGATTATTGCTATCGACTAATGTAGTTTGATACACTGGACACTCAGTTCAGACAGGTGTGAGATGTAGATTAGCAAAAATGTCAACTCCCTCGATTTGGACGCTTAAGCCGGACACTCTTCAAATTCAATATTGATATGATTCATACCATGTATTTCTTTGTAAGCTTCGTAAGAAGACCCAGGGGGTCACAGTGACGCGTGACTCTTTTTTAAAAGGAGGGTGTGGTTACACTGTTATACGAGTGACGTTTCCAGTGCATGTGTCATCACAATGTTTTGAGGACCACGTTGTAAATAAGCCATTCTTCATACTGTAGAACCTCTTGACTAAGACAACTTGAGGGACCTACTTAAAGTGGTCTCAATAGAGAGGTGGTCTTTATATGGAGGTTCCCAATGGAATAGGTTTGAAGGATTGGGGCCGAGAAAAGTGGTCTTATTATAGAGTTAGTCTCATTTTAGAGGTGGTCTTCATAGAGGTTGTACTGTACACGTAAGCTTTCATATGTTATTCAATGAGCATCAGATGACAATCATGATCTATGCTTATATGTGGTATTATTTTAAATCTATATTTTGCATCTACATGTTTTCCTGTATAAATCTAATCTAATCTAATCCTATTGATCTAGCCGCAAAGCCTCAATATCCTACACCTGGATCTGTCCCTGCAATCACCGCTCTCTTTTTCAAAAGGGGGGCGTGGTTCACATAACAGCTTGCTTGTTTTCAGGCCCACTCCCGTATTAGGCGGCTTATTCTCAGGAAACCTATTCATTACTCTCACTAACACTATAAATGAATGGATGTGGACAGTTGTGGCTCAACATCGCAGGCACCAATCACCTGATGAGACGCACTGCCCATTAGCCTCGCGGTAGGGATTAGTGGCTTTGTGTACTTTATTTTGATTATATAATAAATCATATCACAACGTCCTCGTCTAGGTGTAGCCTGCTGTTGCTCCTTTCACCCACGTGTTTTTGTGTTAAAGCACAGAAAGGTTTACTAATTGGGCTCACAGAGCCAGATGGACGCCTCACTTCTAGGATATATTTTGAAAGTGTAACCACCAATACACAAGTGCATGACAACAAATTTTCTGTGACAACAATGCATGACTTATTAATTCAAATCTATCAATATAAGATATTGTCAGTTATCAGTAGATGTCTAATGACCTCTTATAAAGGTGGATTTATGTTAAATGTTTGCAGGTAGCTGGTATGTAAAGTTATGACGTATGCTTATTTTCAAATTATATACAGCTACCCCCAGCTAGAGTAATGTGTTGTCTTATTTGGTGTAGTCTTAACTTGATATGGCAATACTCCAAATTTCCAAGCACACAGTTGAAATCCTCCGCTCCAACTCTCCCCCAACATGCTCCAATGTACCCCTGGATTGCTGATATTACACAATGGAATTCCCATCTGTCAAAGACCACAATCAAAGCCGTTTATTCTGTTTAATAGATGTTCCATTTTCTATTTCCCATACTAAGAGCGCCGAGATTGCTTTGAAATATTCTCTATGCACATTAATTGTATCAGATTTCTTTTCCATGCATCTAAATTAGAAATATTTTGAATAGCCATTATATGATTAAGTACACTTGTATAATACCCATTTTATTGATGTGTGTTTGCCCAATAAAAACGATATCTATATTTAATTGTGCACGATTCGCAGCTGTATCATTTTACGTTTGAATCTAAATGCAAGTCTACTGAAATTGAATATGCTCACATATGCAAGATTTATTGCATGACGTGACATATTGAAATCCGAAAGCATTACGGTTCTCACATTGCTGAAAAAGGTCTTCTTTCTCTTGTTTGTTTCTTTTTTCTTGCTGTTTTCCCTTTTTTTCCTGACGCAGGGGGAGGCGGGGGCGAACTAGAATCTTGAAAAGAATAAGTGTGCACGTGTGATGAATTTGGGGCTCATAGCTGCTCTCTAGTTTTGCGCCCAGAGCCTGGAATTAATGCGATAAAGTTTTCATCTTGATATTACAATGGCAGATCAAGGTTTTCGGAAAAGAGGAGGGAGGGGGCACTCTGAGTATCAGATGTCAAGCTAATTCGGGACATCTGATACTCAGAGTGGGAGGGGCACTCGCATGATCTAATATGTTTTGTATGGGTGAAGGTTCGCGGATATACAAAAAACTATTAAATTGAGATTTTCTTTGGTGGTGGAGGGGGGGGGGGGGATAGGGACACGCACGAATTCGCCTATGTCCTTACTACTCCGCTCCTCGGCCATAATGAAGATACGCTCATACTGCATTTAGCACCATATACGGTATACACAAATCAATCGGAGAACACGATACCCAACAGTCTTGAGTGAATGACGCACTGAAGGGCACACTGAACGATCTCATCCTCTCTGGCTCTGCATCGATCCAAAGCCACTAATTACATGTATAAGGCCATAATAGCGGTGGTCAATTGGATGGCTTGACCAGTGTGGCGAGTATGTGGTGAGAGTCTGTGTCCTCGCTGCCGCCTCTGTCACACGCCGGTACAGCGGGGTGACGCCGCCACAAGAGAGATGAGTTAAACGGCCGTTATTTGCCTGATGTGACCACGCAATTCGCAATTCCACAGACATCTATCACGCCATAAAGACTTCGTGTGTCGTGTGGGTGAATCGTGCGCACAGTTATTGGATTTGAGCATGTCATGAGCAGTGCTTTTGCGAGTTGTTGTGTTGGATGGAGTTAAGTTTAAGATGCTGTGTATTGTGCACAGGTTGTGATTTGTATTAACATGTGACTGGGTGTAGTTCCAGCAGCATAGCGTATTCATGTGGAAATATGCAACACATTTCACAGTTGGAAGGGTTGGATTTGATTGTCGGCTGCTTTAGATGTTGGTGACACCCTTTTTGAGGAAGAGCTCCCTTGGATATCCCTTACGAACTTTACATCAATTAGAGACGCATTGCCTGATATACATATGACAAGTAAAGCAATAAATAAGGTGACAAACAAGGTGATAAGAACAATAACCATGTCGTTTGACAGCTGTGACGGCCGTGACCCAGTTGTGAAACGGAGGCTCTTGGTTCGGGAATATTCGGTTTACGTGAGTAGATTTCCATTTAGGTCAATGCAGAAATCCATGCTCTTGGCATTGCTTATCTCTAAGTGTCCTTAAAATTGAGGTTTGAACGACCCGAGGGCTGGCTTCTAGTGGTGATCTGTGTACACTGGTTCCTTTGTTTAGCTTCAGGAGTCGTGTTATAGAGGTGGTGTTACATGCTAGATTTTATCCTCAGCAATCGTGACTATTATTGACCTGTATCTTAAAAAGCATGATGTCACTGCATGTGCTGCATGTTCGTCTATTTGTAGCGAATTAATATATTCTAATGTTCACGGGTAGTACAATTTAAACACGACACTGGAACAAATGAGAACGTTGCCAACAAATGTATTAACCGAACGTTTCTTTCTAGAAGCTTTTTCGGGCGATAACAAAGTTAGCCTAAGACATAAAGGCTGCGGGGGTGGCTCTTTGAAGTTGGACTCCTACAGATGATGTCTGTGTGTGCCTCCTACTCAACTTCAGCAATAAGAATAAGGCCAACAAAGCTTATAATGCCAACGTCACAATTCCATCGCGTCATTGGTGTTCATGGAACTAGTTATTCCTTGATAAATGTCGCTGTATCATCTGACTTAACGACAATAAAGTATCCTGTTAACCAATGGGGATCGAATGAACTGGATTTGCATATACTAAGTCCACTCCTCGGGGGTATAATTATAGCTTGCCTATCCCTCTTTTTATTGGAATGATGTTTGATAACGAGGTTGATGAACATGTAAATGTATTTGGTTTTGAGTGAAGGTTTTTTTCCGGTTCGATGCCCTGTGAATATAGCATAATTAGTGTTGCTGTGGGTTGAGTGTTATTGAGTATTAGCTAATAGGATGGTAAATGATCTAATCAAGACAACATCTATAAAGAGAACGTGTCTACAATAAAACACTTTTGTCGTGGTCTCATATCTCCATATACAATAGAACCTCCCATTAGGACCACCTCTAAAATGACTCCACCTCTATAATAAGACCACCTTTTGCCGTCCCAAAACAACCTTCATATAGAGTCCAACGCAAACCTCTATGTAAAGTCCACCTCTCTATTGAGACCGCTTGTGGCCAACCCCAGTGTTGGTCTTAATAACGAGGTTCCGCTGTATCCACCATGAACCTTTTTAAGAAGACCACATGAACCTAGGTGGTCCTGATAGATAGGTTCTGCTGTACGAAAGTTTTATATGTGGATTACCGGCTCAGGATTACTGGTTGTCACTGTCGCAGGCACACCCACTCAATGAGCATTTACACTACTTTGTGCACCACGCATCGCATCGTGTACTCAGACCACGAGTTCACACTTGAGGCAAAGATGGCATCAGTATCCGCTGTATATTATAGAAGTCACATCTTAACAATGAACATAATGTGGCGTCCTATTCTTTTGGACAATTTAGCGGGCATAAAGCAATAATAAAGCATTTGAAAATTGGCAAAAACATTGGAGCCCGTTAATGTCCTACCAGCAGAATGCACACATTTTTTTTAGAACATAGAGATAAAATTTGAGTCAACGATTCATTCTTTTATATTGAATATATTTCGTGTCTTAAACGCATCCTCAGCAAATGGCAACTTATAAATGATGGAAATGGAGTAATATTTAATATTGCTGTGTATAAGGGCATGAATGTTTCAAAAGAAATACGGCTGTTTTATAAAATGTAAGAGAGTTTATATACAATACAATGGAACCATCAAGATTAGAAATTGATGAAGCTTGAAAACAACTTATTATGCCACTCTAATGTGACACACCTCTGAATGCTGTATGCTGATTGGCTGAGAACTGAAAACATATGGAGTATATTTTTCCATGCACCGCACCTAATCCGGGTACTTTTTTATGACAACAGACCCGCCATTATGAAACTTCTCGATTCATATCATTAAGACGCTATATTTATGTTGTCAGTAGATTAAAAACAAATTAAATGGCCACAATCTCACATTCGTAATATAGATGGCTTAAAATATCTGAAATTCAGAGTAGTGCTTGTACTTTATTATTAAAAAAAACCACCAAAAAACCACGATCGTATGTATAGCCAACCCAACGCACAGTGTTAGACTATACTACGATGCAGTACAGCTGCCATAGGCAAATCCAGGGGGGGGGGGTCATAGGGTTTTTTATGAAATCCCAAAGTGCGCCCCCCCCCCTTTCCAAAAACCTGGATCTGCCTATGGCTGCTGTTGTGTATACGTGGTATTGCACCGAATACAGTCGCATTTCAGTTTTAAATGGCATTGTTAATGGTTTGTCGTGGTATAAAATATAATATACCATGTTTAGTAGCGTTATATCTGTGAGTTCACTGCCCTCATTTATGCAATGTTCCCCTCGCAAGCTCTGGGCAGGTTCCACTGTATTAGCCTACAGTAAATCTGAAAGCATGATTAAATCTAACAGAATACAAGTCATGCGACCTATCGTGCCTAACAAAGACAAAGACAGCTTTGATTTAAAATAGAGTACTCACTAATCCGTCCTCTAGACCCCGTATTTACGTAACGGCATCGTGTGCTATGCAAATGAGCACACCTCGGGCTTCAATTTGATATAGTAAAATTACCTTTTCCATCCTAAATATAAATGGTAATCGTATTATACATCATGTGTCTGATATCCAATACCGCTGGCAATTGACATTGTAATGAGCACCGCCCACAAGGTAGTTGCAATGTTCAAAGTGATAAACGTATTTTTAAGGTACATGTGTACTCAAATGAAGGTATCCTGTAACACCTACACATTAGACATGTACATGTTTAGCACACAAGCTTATTGGAAGTTGTTATACCAGTGAACGCTGAAATGGTTGCAATAGATCTCTTATTAATGCCATTACAACTTATGATTTCCTAACCTAAATGTCTATTCCACCGTACACGTAAATCCACGGGGCATTTTGAAAATATGTGCATCCACGTTGGACGATGAACCAACTACAATAGTAGTTCTTGTTATCCGTTAAAATATACTGTTTTGCGAGTTATCAAGTAGGTTAACTATCGTCTGGTATTCGAGATTCCCATGTATCTGCGTGGTGTTAGCTCTGAATTATCACTGTATATGATATCTGTCTATGTCCCTTTGTGTGTTTTTTCTAGTATGTTCTTTCCAAGTGTAACCTAGAAAACAAACTAGCCAATCATCACAAAGCTCTCACTAATTTGGAGAGATTTTTTACCTGTCAATATCACATCCTAACTCATGCATAGTTGACCAAACTGGGAAGGTGTCAAGGCTTCAAAAGCAAGTATCACATCAGCCGAAATACAAATCGTTTCCTGTTATCATATATTTTCATATGTCATATCTTACCCAACATAGGCTATCAATCGCGTGTACGAGACATGATATCCGTCAGTGCGCCCCCCCCCCCCCTTTTATTTTTGAAAACCTGAATCTGCCAGTGTTCGTCAGCCTAAAAATATCCGTTTTCAACCCTCGCATGACACACCCAGCTATTGGAAGCTGACTGTCGCACTAAACTAAAAAGATCATAATGCACCCCACTAACCAGCATTCACTAATGTCACTTCTTATCAGCTAATGGCAACATTAACTCCCTGAATGCCTTCTAAATACATTGGGCTACATTAACCCTCTAATCCTAATGCTAAATCAGTGGCACAGAACACACCTAGATGAGTGATTAATGCCCCTGACTTGACAAGAGGTAAACACAGGGAGCACTGCGCCCTCACCATATGGAGAGACTCCGTGTGTTTGTCACTTGGTGCTGGTGCCTCATATTTGCCTCTGAAGTGTCTCGTGGTGAACACGGAATGGAAAATTGTTAGCTCATCAACGGTTTTGATATTGAGGATTTCTGAAGGAGCATAAACAATACACTGCATGCATGCCTGATGCTATTTGAAGTTTATCGCTTGGAGTACGTGTGATGTGTTGGTGGGATGTGAAAAACGGACGTTTATTGCTAAGTAGCTTGTTACTGTGTTTAAATACATTTGGGAAGTAAGTGCTTGCTTCGGGAGTAAAAACTACTTATTGTCTTGTTTAAGATTAGCCTGAGTTGATACACACAATTTGGATTGTGAACCAAAAAGAAAGAATAGCGTTTCTTGCCACCCTTTAAGGTATACTGGTGACTTAGTAAGCAGTGCAATTAAATGAACTAATGTCTTCTATTGGGGTGTCTAAGTGTTTGTGTAGAGTTGGCACAGCCCTTTTGTTTGTGTGTATATGGTGTTGGATGTAAATGCATCAACCGGAAGTACAAAATGTCTTGCTATTCGTAATAAATTTGCATAGTATCATATTCGACTTATACGTGTGATATTGGTGGTACAAACGAACATTTTAAGAAATAGATACTTCCTCTAGTGTCTCACATCTAATTTACTAATTAACATCGATAATTCATAATAGGAGTAATCTGACCCTATTCCACCCCTTTGTAAAGGGCGTGTGCGCTCATTCGCAAGTTGCATCAGCACAGTTTGTATCAAACTGAAATAGATACTTGTATGTCATGAAAAGTCCTTGAATATCTATCAAAGAAACTTTCTTTTCGATACATTGCATGGAACGGATGATGAACGCTATTCATAGGGTAACTGGATACTACGCACAACCTTTATCTTGTTCACATCATATAACAGCAGAAAAACACTTGGCATCGGCTTAAAATGTCACTAGACACGTGCATAGGTCATGACCCTGTCGTCAGAAGGAAGCGCCTTGTTCGTGACTACTCAGTTTATGTAAGTCTTCAAAATTCAATGTCTATTTATGATAAAGGATATACATGTGTGTGTGTTGTTTGTGCAATGTTTATTCACCACTAACATCAAACTGTCGGGTTCAAGAACTTGTACATAACAGTGTCAATGCAATACCGTACTTTACAGAATATTATGAGCATATACATTGAAGTAGATCTACAATATGTATACTTTATATTCAATACACAAATACCACAGTTTGTGTCTTAGAGTCCATAGATTTGCAGGCTTCTTTTCAAACGTGTGTCACGTTTTACAGGTAACATTGGTTAATAAACGGCCGTATCACCGTGCTGCTGTTATCCCGTGCAGGTGCCTATAAACTGTACAATAATACCTGGCTGTTGAACATTAGGACACTAGTGGAATTGGTGGAAAGTGTACCCATTACCGAGGTGTCCCTATTTGTGAAGCATTTTAGTAACATCATATCACAAACAAGAGAAAACAAAATGGTGGACCTAGTTGCGAGGTGGCCCTTTTAGTGAGATGTTTATAGTCTAGGTCCGTTTGCTCAGCTGACATGAGCGTGCGAACTCGACAAGTGAATGGTCGTGGCCGTTCATGGCTGTGAGAGGATGGAGTCATATTTTGACATCTCATTCTCAGAATGTGGCAGCCCTGTTATCATGCGATGTTAAGCTTGCGGGGCTGTACTTTACATCAACTTGAGTACACATTATAGTATGAAGTTGAAGTTGAGAAGATTATTGTTAATTTTGTGAATTAACAAAATAATTTTGTGAATTAGCAAAAAACCTTGTAATTGTAATGGCAATATGAAAGTTTTATATAACAGTAGCATATCACTGGGGTAACGTTGTGGTGGTAACTCGGGAGTTACCCCAACAAAGATGGAGGAATAATCGATTCAAATGCCTTTGATGTTGAATATTCAAATTAGTTGTCCTAAAATTCATGGTTTGATGTGTGTGTCAACATTAGGCATGTACGGTTAGATTTCTTATATTGACCAAATGTTAAACTCTTCAATGAGTTCACAAATCAGGTTTAAGTTGTCGTCATGTAGCCCGTGTTCATTATGTGGAGTAAAATTGTACACGCGTATTTGACACACATGTATTAAACCCTGAATTTTAGTACCAGAAATTAATTCCCCGCTGGCTTTACAGCAATATAGTAATGTATAGAATATCATGGCAAAATTTTATAGACAGTCAAAATGTCGCTTGGATGGAAAAGCGGAAAATACGTCAGAATGACAACTAACGTGCAATGTGTATGTACTTTACAAACTTGTTATGTTACCGAATGTGTTTTCCCCAAGTTTCAATTCAATTCTTCGCTGTGTTCTCTACGTATACCAAGCAAGCGCCTGTCACTTTATAGACTGAAGGCATGTTTTACAACTCTAAGCGAACGTGCTGCAGTCAAATGGACGAGTATCTTAAATCCACGAACTATAATTATCTTCAGTTAGATACGATACATGGACAACTGGTTAAGGCAGTGTAAAATGTAAGCCGTGAAATTGACGATATTGTTCACCATTTACCATACAAAGTTGATGTATGCTGATATAGATAGTCTATATTTCAACACTGTATGTGCAGCAGCAGCAGCCAAAAACTGGTGTGACGCCTAAATGTGCGAGTCTGTGCCATTGACCTATATTCAATGTGACATTGAGGGGTTGTTGTGGAAACGTTAATGTGGCGAGGATAGTGTTGTACGACCAGCAGGTGTGTGCATGTTTTGTCATTTCTTTACCACTATCCCCACCTTACACCCCCCCCCGCACTCTTAGTTGTACTATAATACCCGACTGTTCTCCCGCGATTGCGCATTGGCCTGTTAAACATTAGCACTACAAGTGGAAATTTTATGGTAATACATGCTTAGGCCCTACTGGTCTGAATTAAACAATTCATTGGAAAGATACAATTCGAATTTTCTTTTTTTTTTTCAAATCTCAAACTCTATAGACTAGTTTTCGCAACATAAAAGATGATTCAATAATGACAAAAAATAACAAAATAATAACAAGGATCCACTGGACACATGAGGAAAATTAGCGTTTCTTTTTAAACCACGTCTGTGTCCAATGGCAAGGGAGTGAAGAGCGTACAGACTCAGGTGGGACTGGTCAAAATGATTAAACATTTGGCCGGAAAGCGGGACACAATTGTTGTTCATTCAGGACCCATAAGATCTCAATAGGTTTTACATTGGTCTGTAGTGGTCTTTATATTTCCTCAAAATAGTTTATAGGTATCTATTCTTAACGGATTTAAATCAATTCAATTCTGCATGTGAAGAAAACGCTAATTTATATCTTCATAGTTACTGCGATTATATGATACAAACAACAAATAATATTGAGTCCCACTGTGAGACATTACGTTTGTTGAATGTGCTATGAGAGACGACAGCCTAAAAAGGATACATAGATCAAAAGTTGAATATGGCCTTATGTATAATATCTTTATTCCTTCACCAAATAGACCAATACTCACACCACTGTTTCTATGAGAGCTGCTGGTCCAGGACAATTAGCCCACACGCGAGTTTTTAGTAATCTGCATAAATGATGAGAGGCGGTTTTCTGACGCACATCCATCTTGTCTCCGTGACGTCTTTCAAATTACAGTGAGTAAAGTGGGTATTATAAAAGGAGTGTCATAATAGATGGAACAGACGAAATCAAATGATATGTATGAGGCACTGAGGCCCCTGCTAAACATACGTGAATCGAAACTTAATAGGCGTTCAAATTTGGGCTTGTGACTAGATTATTTCATTGTTATAGTTGCATGTAGTAGACCCTCTCTATTAGGACCACCTGTGGGGGTCTCAATAGAGAGGAGCCTTTATATGGATGTTCATTTTGGTATCTTTATGAACGTTTGCCAACATTATATGAAAAACGGTTCTATTACAGAGTTGATCTCAATATAGAGGTGGTATTAGTGAGAGGGTCTACTGTAGTTGAATATTATTGATGTAATGATATTTATTTTTGCCGTATGTTATTTGTTTTATATACTTTTAACTATGATCCGATCTTTAAGCTTTTCAAGTTTCAATGGGAAATGGAAACAAAAGTCATTTTTCGGCAAGACTATGCAGGTCTTGAGATGTAGGTTTTAACCGACAGATGATAAAAGGGTAACTAATTGGGCAAAAAGGCAGAGACTACTTTGTTCTCAGTGGTAAATAATGAACCTGTAGCCTTATAAAAGGGTGATACTGACAGGGAAAGTGTAGCATAGAATATCTTAAATGAGCCATCAAAGGAGTAATATAATTCATGATATAAAACAACCTTTATAATCACGAACCGCAGAACTCACAGACAAACTCGGGGGAAACGCATTAAAATATTATGGAGCTCTATACTGTAGTCATTGTCTTGTGATATAAGGCTGGCCCAAATTTGGAGTTCTACTGCAGTATGGCTTTGGTGTTATCCCTAATGCAGTAATTTAATCACTCGGGGGCAGACGAGATTGATGAAGATTGGCAACGCGTAGTCTCAGACGGCATTAAAATTGATGCTCCATTTTTACGGGCTCAGGCGATATAAAGTGGCATTGACGGCTACTGTAGGGGAACAAGTGATCAGAACCCGCTATAACGCTTTGTGTCCCGTTCTACCGTACACGTGTGTTGCTTACGCAGTGTGTAAAGTTGTGGGTTTGGAGTTTTGTTTTACATATGGTTTAAAATATCACGAATTGTAACGAGTGGTGCATAGAAGATAGATGATATAATATCTAGGATGCGTGCATTGTGTGGTGATTTTAGGCGTGTGCATCAGTTGTTGGATACTATTGCGTGGTTTCTTATAACAAGTTGAATGCATGATTTAAGAACTTAATCTAATACTTGTATGTCAAATTTGGAACAAATATAGAAATAATCTCACTTAAATATGTAAAATACCGTCTTCAGCAGTATTTTTGTTCATAGCTATTTGATTAAGAATTTGAAATTTACAAATGTAAGTATATATTATAGTTTTATGTGAGCTGTCATGTTCGTATTTAACTCTTTTAAAGCCCCCCATGGGTAGTAACATACAGCACCTTTTCAAGTGACAAGATTTTATAATTTCCAGTGATTGATGTAGAAGGTATCCATGTTTGATGAGAAAAATAATTAATAGCAAATCATAATTTTATAGTATTTGAAAGTCAAGTCACACTGGTTACCCATGTCAACTTTCGAGGCTTCCAGTGATTGAAAAGTAAGTGAAAACTCTTTCAAGAGTAATTGAAAAGTACTTTTTGCCTTGATGGTTATTATGAACTTGGAGCAGGTGTTACTGGTTGTGGGGGACCTTGTTCTCAAGTAGCGAGCTATTTCATCCAGTTGACTATAAAGCATATGTGTAGTATGTACACCATTACATAATGATACAAACATAAAATGTTTGATAGGAATAAGAACATGGCTATATTTGGAAGATATGAATAACTGTATGACACTTTAGGATTTCAGCTATATTTTGGAATAAATTGGAATAGAATTCGTCTGTTGGATTGCATTTAAGAATACAACAAGCCATTCAACACCTAGCATTTTGTGCTACAATGGAGCCCTCATGTGGTGAACACGTGGATGGTCTCAGGGAGCAGTCACTGATGCTGGTAGGTGCTTGGACCCGTGGGTCTGTTTGCCTGTTTACTCAAGTCCCGTCAAGTCAAAAAAAACATTTCTTACACTGTATATATGATATACATATTTTGACTATATTTGAATACATAAGTGAAATCATCCAACCAATTCTGGCACATAAGTCAGTTTAAACATATCATGTGATAAGTTTACAATAAACATTTCTACAATTATTAGTTATACAATGTTTCTTTTCTTATATTTGAGGCATTTTCTTACCTACATATTAGCTACATTTACCTACATATTTTTGACTAGTGTGTAGTTCATACACATTGTCATTGTGCTAAAGCCCAAGAAGCTAGTATATTAACAGTATAACCTCTAATTGAGACCACTTGGAATAAGGCCACAAGTGGTATAAGGAGAGAGGTAGTCTCTTTTCGGAGGTTTGAATTAATCTCTTTTTGATGTTATGGAAAGGCTTAATCGTTGTTGTGCTCTTTTTTATAGTGGTGATACCAATTCAAGGTTATGCTGTATGCAATTTGAAAATAAACAGACGTCATAACTTTGCATAAAACCTGTCCGCAAACATTCAACAGAAATACATATTTATTCATATGTTTACTGATATCTAAACTGAAAAATATTTCTTATTGCTAATTTTTAAATAAGAAATAAATACATCGTTGTCATGCACTTGTGTATTGAATATAATTACAAAACATAGCCTTGCTTTGTGAGGACATATATATTAAACACGTCCGGTGCTTTTTAGCACAGTGTTTATATTGAAGTGAGAGTTATGTCCAACTGATATCATACAACATATAGCTCAAAGTGTATATTTTAAGTTTTATTCTAGTCACTCTGTAAAGTGGCGAAAACATCTATTTCAAAATATGCTTTACAACTAATTTTTAACTAAACTTTGATATGGACTGTGATATTTTACTATCCATTTTATGCGTAATAAACTGATACAACACAATACAATACAACCTTGAATGAAGGAATCACATATCGCCGCTAATGTGAAATTGTGTGAAATTGTGGCCCTTTAGTTCTTCGATAAACGAGAGTTGCCACTATGGCGTATTTTATCACTCGTGTTTATTGTATCGGTCGCTTGTTTTTTCCCTCTGAGTACATTATAAATTCGTGCGTGCACATAAGTTGATGCTGGCGCCACCTGTTGTTGACAGAAAATAACGTCTGCTTTGTGGAGAGTATAGTGTTTCACAGTTTTGCATTTGTGTGTGAGTGTCCTGTAGAATATCAAGTGTCTGTACTCGGAGTTGTCTTCTCTAGTTTACGTTTGTGGGCGTTGAACCATAAAAGGTGGCTTTGCTTTTTTTTCCACTCATTTACTAGATATAGCCAAATAGATGCCCAGGGAAATAATTGGATTAAAATGAGATTTTGAAAATCAAACGCCTAAATTTCCCCGCGAGTCCATTGGCTCAAAGCGACTGCGCCTTTACCCGCATATGTTCATCTGACCGCCTCTTAGTTACCTGTTATAACATGAAAATGTGTGTACCAGTGGCAGATACAGTAGGAATGGGCTCCCCAACCCCCTTTTCACCAACTGTTTCATCATTTTTAGCAGATGCCGCACCCACCTAGTGGGATGCTCGTGTTATGCACTTGAAATCGTGGATGTGCCACTGCATACCTACATGCACCTGATACGCTATGTAGTGGCCTATAGTTTATATCTGCGTCGTACATGTTATTTACAGTTGTACGCCATGGTAAAGTGTATGTATCTGTAGTTTGGACTAGCAGCCCCTTGACTGATGCTGTAACCACCTGCATTTGATACAACACGCGTGGTCTGACATGGCATATACATTAGCAGAACCCCGAGGCCTTGAGTCAGAATTCATATCCACGTGCATTTAGCATTGTTTTTGGCAGTTTGTGGGCTTGGTATCGCTGTATGTATGTGCGTGTGTGCGTACGTGCGTGCGTACGTGCGTGCGTACGTGCGTGTGTTGTATTGCTTTGTTTTGTTTATGTGTCTATTCTATAGAAATAGCAAATACACTAAAACGTCTCATTGGGGACACCAGCACGGAAACTGTCCCCACTACTGATGTTAATGCAACGTTCAGAGTAACATCACATCAGCACATAAGGAAAATGAAAAATGGCCCTGCTGATGCGGTATTCCTATGGCAAGGTTTTACTGTACCAATGAGGTTTAATTAATATGTAATTTTGTCATGTGTGCTGATATGTGTTTAACACACGAATCTATTCATCAAAGATCAATCACTGACTCAAGTGTATCTCTATAATAGTACTAATAACTTCATTCATTATTTGTTATATGCCAGTTGGAAATATTTAACAAATAAAAATGGTGGCTATTGTATATCATTATCTACTAGAAACTACGTTTCTTGATAGTTTATAATGTGCACTAAATACAGTCCACACAAGAACGATGCATTCATCACTGTAATATAATGTACTTATGGAGAGCTCGTAGTCATTTATATGTACACATGCTCGACGTCACTGGGTCGCTTCAGGGGAAATCTCCTATGTATGAGTGGTGGGCATCCATGAATTTACACCAACTGATGTGTTATGTATGTTCTTACATGAATCATGCAACTTAGCAACATATGCATAGCTGTAGTATTCTGTGCTTAACACCTCTCTACTGTGCCGACGTGGTCTTCTGACAGAAAGTTCACAGTACGTCATCATTCAAGATTCTGCTCGAAGCCTCGAGAGATGACCCCAATAGCCATAGTGGCCACGTGAAATCAGGTGTTGTACCTCCCCCTAATGGAGAGTTACTCAATCACTCTTCGTCCTGAGCGGCCGCCTCAGGGCCGCAATACGAGGGCCTCAGCTCAGTGAGAAAGTGGCCGACGTGATTAGAAAGTGCGTGCAGTGATTGTTCTCTTGGGGATCAGTAGTTATAAGGCAGGAATCAAGCGGCTTGCTTCACAAACGTAGCTTCTGGTACTCTGATATTTGTGTTTTGGTGAGGGAATACTGCATTTTGTGAGTACTATAGTCTGTGAGTACTGCCTGGTGCGTTGGATTTCACGTGTGAACAGAACTTGGTGACAGCTATTATTACCAAATCCTAGTAGGGATCAGTAGTTATAAGGCAGGAATCAAGAGTGTTGCTCCAGTGGCAGACGTAGTTTATGGTACTCTGATATTTGTATTTTTGCGCGAATACTTTATTCTGTTAGTACTACAATCTCTTCTGTGAATACTGTCTGGTGCGTTGGACTGCATGTGTCAACAGAACTTGGTGACAGCTATTATTACCAAATCCTATTAAGCTAGCATTGTTCTATGTTACTCGTACACGCAATACTTGTGCGCTGAACGGGGTCACCATTAGATGACACCGCTACAAGACAAAATTGGACAAGTATCATTGTCATTGGTGGAAGTCCACGTGTAAATCAACATAGAGATTGATAAATCGTTTGGACACACAGTCACATGCTGCGTTTCTCGAGAGCTGTTTTCTTTATAGATTGTGTGTTTTCTTTGAGGACCAATTCCCAAGTGCACTGATCAACGGGGAAACTGGCTATATCAGTCATATACACAGGCCTGCAGTAGTGGATATACATTTATACATTATATGGACATTGAGGAAACTATATTGCTGTCGGTGATTGCACGGTTTACAGGATGGATGCTGAGAGCAGACGACAGAGGCAGCTTCTCAGGCAGCAGTCCAGCTTCGTGGTAACTTTGCTCGCGTCTTTCCCTTTAGTGTCATGTCAATTGTCAAACCATGTCAAACACATGGGGTTTCATAGTAATCATGGCCTTTGATGTTGTCATTTCTATACTATATACTAGTGGTACATACACTTGTAAAACCAATACTACACCGGGGAGTTTTTACCACTATACTGTTGCATATTTGTGGGAGTTTTTCTCAACGTGTGAGGGTTTGTGCGTGCGTGCACGCGTGTTTGTAAGTTTTGTGTGTGTGTTTCCCAAATGAAATAGTATCATTCTTCATGTATTGTTGAAGTTTGAATATTGCTGTAAGTTTGTATAAAATACAACTATATAAACCTCACAGTAGCGTTGTGGCATTCAGTGCACGTGCGCGCACTAGAGGGGACTGTGTTTCATTAGTGCACGTGGATGTTTCATTAGGGGTCTTGTTTGGTTGGCATGTCAGTAGTCTTAGTTTGCCTCCAGAATGACACAGCTAGTTTTAGTGTAAACCTGCTACAATCTGATGTATAGTGCATACAGTAAACATTTAGTTTCATGCTAAACAGTACAGTAGAGCTTCCAATGAAGACCACCTCTGTAAAATGACCACCTCTATAAAGAAAACATCGCAGTGCTAAATGTCCGCAAATAGCTTATTGCGAACTAGTGGGAGAATCCGTATGTAAAGAGACCTCTCGATTGAGACCACTTGAAGCCAGCCCCAACATTGGAGGAAAGGTTCGATTGTATGAGCATACGCCATATGAACATACCTGTGCATAACCTTCAGCGGTCTACCATTGATCGTGACGCAAGGGAAGGAAAACGTTCATGTATGATCTCTAATATACACTAGTCAGTACGCAATGAAATAGATTATTCATTTTAAAAGTTATTGAAAACATTGTAACATACTGGGGGGAGTTCAGTGAACACGATGGTACGTCTCGTGAGTAATCAAACTGATTAGATGCTCATTTGATTCTAAATGAGGCTGGTTCGTAGGATAATGCCATTTATTATTCACGAGAGGTCAATATTGTGCACAGTAATGATCATAATGATCTTAATGAAGTTAGGCCAACATCTAACGTGGAGCTCAATTACTGGGTTGTTCTATTAGATTTCTTTCCATTTCATGGCTTGTGTAGACTGCTTACGGTTTGTCCTCGCGGTTCTTCATTGTTCCCTTACATGTCCACGTCATTCAACATCATCGGGGTGGATGCGTGAGGGGCTACCTATTACAATATGGAGGCATAGTCTCTGGATAAAGATGAGTTTAGTTAGCATGCTGATTGTATAAATTTCTGGTTGTCATAGTCGTGGTTTAATAGCTGTGTGTCAACACTTGGTGTGTATTGTTGGGTCTCAGAGAGTTAGGTTGGCATAATGGAATTGTCAATGAGTTCACAAATGAGGTTTAAACATTGTCATAATGTACCCTGTACCTGCTGAATTTGGTGCGGGTGTTTTGTGAGTTACCCCCTGTGCAATGTCATTTTCAAACCGTATTTGAGAAGTCTTGGAAGAGTTTGACTTGAGTTCACTGTAAAGACTAAGTGTACACGCCTAGTGTTGACACACAACTATTAAACCATTAAACCAGGCATTTCAGCAATCAACTGATAAAATATTCGAATTGAGAGACTATGTGCCTCTATTTTGTTGGGGTAACTCCCGAGTTACCCACATGACTTTCAAGTTGAGAAATCATATATTTCAAATCTCTGCCAATGTCAGATGTTGCGTTGCATGATTTAACATATTTCAGAAATTAGTAAATTCAATTGTAATTTATAAACAACTTGAATATCTAGTTTAAATCTTTAAAACTAGAAATATGAGTAGTGTACGCTCTTGATCATGCTTAGCCGAGTAAGTGGCAACTAGCAAACTGCGCTTTAATGCAATCGGATGTAAGGTAATACATTTGGGACGTCGTGACCCTAAATTTGACTACATAATGGATCAAGATATAGCATTAGCTCGTACCACTCAAGAGAAAGATTTTGGGGTAATTATTGATAGTGTCCTGACCTTCAGTTAGAACATAGCCACCCAAGTTAACAAAGCCAATGAACTCCTGAGTCTGATCTTTTGCGTGGACTGTGAAGATACCGTACAACAGACTGGTTAGGCCCCATTTGGAATTTTGCAATGCAGTTGCCTTCCCTGAATTTGTGAAGGATATGAATCTACTAGACAGTGTGTGTAGAAGGACCCCAGTTGAGAGACTTGGCTTATGCTGAGAGACTGAACCCTCTTGATCTGTTGAGCCCAGTGTACAGGAGACAACGTGGAGATCTCATTGACGCATGAGAAGCATGCAAGTGAAGTAGAACAAAGCTCCCTACTCTCCAATTAAGACAATAAAGACATACACTATAGAGCAAAGAATAAATCGGTGATATAGACATAGCGTTTCAGGGTGTGAACACTCTTTTATGCACGGACTAGATAAAGTATTAGCATTAGAGGAGTCTGTTGGGTGTGCACCTCTGCGCCCCCTTGATCTGTCTATGTGTGATTACGTTTCTTTATAACTATACGTCATATTTGTATAGTTGTATAGGACTATTCAATGGGCTATATTGCCAAATTGGTACTCTTCTACACCTTATTGACAAGAAGGCTGCCGGAACAATGAAAAACTGTACAACCAAACTTTACCAGTACTCAATATATCCATTTGGAGATATAGATAACGTCCACCCATGAAGTTAATCACTTTTCAGTTGTACACCGAAACATGTTTGTAAAAGGTTGCATTGTGTTCATTCGTTTCACGACCACTGAGTCCCAATGTTACATTTACAAGCATAGCCCATCAACTACAAACATTGGGACTCAGTGATCGTGATTCGTTTGCATTGTGTACAGATAGTTGTCATACCACGCAGCGTGTGACTACTAGTCGGTAGTCATTGGACGGTGAGTTATATCGATCAAACTTGTGTCTGAGTAAAAAGTGACTGTGTTATATACGCGGTGGTGAACTTTTACATACGCGTAGTTAGAACCCTACCTCGTGTATAATAAGTGCACAGCTAAATGACTTGGCATTTGGGAGCATAGATAACCATCAGTGGTGCTGAAACATATGGCATACTGTTGCATATTCTTATTGAATTGATAGTATGGTTTGAAAAAGCAGCAGCCAGATCCTCTATTCCACAGTATATCATATGTGGGAACAAATAAAAGAGGAAAATCATTATTGTAATTTGTCATCCAACTACCATGCCCTTTTCTAATATTAATTAGATGTACATGACAGACTGAACGCTTCAAATGATACCCTCTGCAAGCTGACCACCTGCGACCACCGCTGATCACTTCTAGTGCACATATGTGTATACAGTTACTGTTAAATACCCACTAATTTGCGTGTTTACCGAAAAGACCACAAGCCCTTGCAGTGAAGGCAGTCTTTTCGCGGAGATCTCTCTGTATTCTATGCTGTTTACTGGACCGTGAAATGTAAGGATTTGCAGTTTATTGACGTACAACGTGAAGCAAATAAAGTCACACTATCCAAATTATACATGATGTATCTGGTATTCACAGCCTGAATGCATGCGTATATGTGTGTATGTCTAAAGTTCATGCAAAAGTGTACAATTCCACTCTTTGTGTTTTAACTGAGGATACACTTGAACCTCCACCAAGACTACATATTGAATGATTCTGTCATAATATAGTATTTTCTATTTAACATTGATACATTTACATTTGTGAGTATTAATTTTTAACAACAAAATATTGTGTGCAATTCTGTTGAAATTTTACATGAGAAAATAGATTAAACAAACTGGTAAGCTATAAAAACTACGCAATGGCAGAAGGACTATTCGAAAACTTATTTGAGAGCGAAAAAGATGCTGATGAAGAAATGCTAAGAAAGAGGGATCTTCTTAAGCAGGAATCACTGTGGCTTGTGAGTTCTTATTATCATAATTCTATTTCAAACAAAATTGATTCCATATATCTTTGTGAATCTAGAATCTATATCGAGTTATTTACAAGGTAACTAAATTAGCTATGTAGAGGGAAACCAATAGAAATTCACAACAATATGTGATAATATTTAGGTAATATTGACTTCTACTGTGTCTCAAAATAATAATCATGTAAGCTTTAATGGCAATATAGCATCTAACATATCAGAGATGTGATGTGATTGCGTGGTATCTGTTAAAAATGCTGCTGCAACACGCTGATCAATCTCATGTATCCGTGTTCTGTCTTCTTGATCAAACTCCAGCGGGAATCACATAACGTCCTCTTTCCTCTAAACCTAACCCTTGCTTTTTGAAATGACCAATATTATATAACATTTATGGCGGCAGAGGGGGGCCTAAACGAACGTGAATCGTCAAATTTGTTTTCTAAGTGTAGTGGGTTTTTTTTCTTTCATGTTTTCCTGCCTCATCAAAAACAATTGAGCGTTGGCACATTCTCTACAAGAGGTCGACCTTTTTTTAAAAAAATCTATTAGTGTGAATGATATTTTGTATGATTGTATTTGATAACTTATTTAGATAGCTGTGATTTTACAATACAGTGAATATTTAATTTCTATATATTATTTTATAAATCTTGCTTTTTCAAAATGAGGGAGTATACAATACAAATACAGAAGAACCACTTTTTAAAGGTTTTTTTAAAATGATAAACAAAATGAACCTCCCGTAGAGTGGCATTCGTCATATGAAATGTGGTAGACTGTAATCTGAGAAGATATGTTTAGTGTCGTCTGCAAAGAGCATCCTCTCCTTCCAGCTACTTCTCCACTACAATATCTAGCTCTCTCTCGACTGGCTAGCTCTCCTTTCGAGGCACAGAAGAGGATTGTTTACATCAAATAGTGTATATTCAGACCAAGAAAATGAGTGAATTAAACTTGAAATTGATACTGAAATAGCATGATTCATTGTAATATTGCACTCAAATATGTTGATAAATTCCATATATACAGCTGAAATACCATAAAGTGCACACCACCACAGCCCATAATGTGCTATTGATTGGGAATGATACACACTGTTAAAATATTAATGGCTTAGATGGGCTTGTGTTGTTCCAGAGCACACAGTTTGCATGCGCTATGAATAGGTGTTTCTGTCATAGGTTTGCTGGTAATGTGTCAGTTCTGTCATCTGTTTAGCTCAAGTGACTGTCAGGTCTGATCAGTTTATCCTATCAAATATTTATACCACATTGTGTTTTATAAACAAATCATTATTAGGTATATAGTCCAGCAATTTGCTCCATAATATTTTTCTCTCTGTCATGGGTGTAGTTTGTTGTTGAGAAACTCTGCCAACTCTAGCCTTACAACTAAGTGCTTTCTTCTTACACCAAGTGCTTTTTCAAGCAAAATTGCAGCTTATTAGCATAAAGTTTTAAAGAACAAAATCTGAGACAAAATATGGTCCTTACAGGTAATACACATTGTTTGAAAAGTTTTACCTGTGATAAAATATATTTTCACCTGAAGGATTTTGCTTGACAGTGAAAAAATATTATGAATGCCAAGGATTCAACCATTTTGATTCTCTCTGCCATGTGGCAAAAATAAAATATATTAAATAATATATATTATCACATCTTTTATTTGATAACCATAACAAATGATGACTTGTGCAACAATTATCCATTATCATATGCCCCTGCACGCTGGATTATGGTAGAAGCAGGTTCTATATCATAAAACAACATGACTTATTTTACTGTGCTTACATGTATATAAAAATTGTAATGCATTCTCCGTTGAGAACAATGGCTATAGCTCTAACTGTGTTAAATTATTCATCTCCTACGGGGTGGCTAATTATTATCACCAACATGATTTACATTGTACAGTACACCCTGTACCATAGCGTGAGTCATAGCAAAAGAGTTTCTAGTCATTTGAACTTCAAATCATAAGCTACAATCCAATTGATTTTAGTCTCATTCAGAGTGTACTACATGTTTTTTGGTTGCGCTGAGTTAATTTGGACCACAGAAATTAATTAAATAAAAAAAAACATCCAAAATGAACTGCTGATATAAAACAAGTTATTGAAAAAGTGATATTACTGGCCAATCTGGGTCGAATAGTTCAAAAGCTATGATTTATCATTGAGAGGCAGTCATCTTGGCGGCCATCTTGAATATGTTACCTAAATTAAATTAAAAAATATATAATAAATAATAAGTTGGGTGCCATCTTAGATTTTGCAAATGCCTAGAGGATCCACGCTTTATGTCCCCCAGATATGCAATAATTAGGTCCCAAGGTTGTAGATTCCATCAAGATTTTTTTTTACCGACCAAGGCGCCGTTAGGTTAGGAATCATACGTTCACCATTACACATAGGCAGATCCAGGATCCACCCCTTTCCCACCAAAATACTTCATTTTCATAGGAGTTTTTACACGTCCGACATCGATCGCGCGTATGAAACCATGAAATCTCTGAAGTGCCCTCCCCCCCCTTTCTAAAAAAAACCTGAATCTGCCATTGATTACACGTAAATAGATAATAACTATAGATAAATAGACAAACACTTAAAATATAGGATTTGGCAATGAGATTGGCGTTCAGTTGTGAAAATGAGCATGCTGACGTTTGATTTACCCGAACGAAGTGAGGGTAAATCAAAAGCATGCTCAATTTCACGATTGACAAACACGAGTGGCCAAGTACCATTCTATCATCAATAAAATCCACACTAAACAAGTGTGTGCTTCATTTCTATTTTTAAATAAATCATATCATAACGGTCCATTGCGGGGCAATGTTATTTTGAAGCCGTGACCTACTTTACATTGTGCTTTGGGATCTAGCGTGCAGCCAATCGTATAATTGAGCACGCCTCTGGACCAATCAGAATAGAGTATATGCGATGATTTATGACAGAGTGATAGAATGCCAAATTTAGTGCATATGTTCCAGATGTCAGTCTTGGAGGTCTCCTCTGTATTTTACAATAACAGTTGATAAATAATTGACCGCGTGAAATATGAAAGCCTGCACACTGCATACCCTCTAAACCTGGTGAATATTTTAGACAAGTACCAATTGTTAAGTTGCGTGTCCATTTGTTCACTATTGCTTTGATCGTTGTCTATCATTGTACAGTGGACACTTTACCAGCAACCTCCTCAAATAGAATCAGTTTAACTGGGACAACCTCGAGATGACAACCTCTCTACAAATAATTAAAATGAAATTTGAAACAGTTTTCCATTATGTACATTTAGTTGGCTACTATATAGAATAAGCTTATTCTAATACTGTATTTTAGAGTTACTGACTGAACAATGGGTGTTGTACTGCATTCAACAATCACATATACAATTAATACAGGTGCTCGCGTTGGGCTTTACGTCGTCATGTTTAGACTGTATGGAAGCACAGTGTTTGCCACATGTATGGGCGTATCAATACAAAACCATTGGAATCAAATGATGAAAAATCATTTTACCAGAAAAGATTAATTGTTCTTGTTGTTGTTAGAATGAATTGTAAGTGTCCATTTTGAGAAATGATGCACGCAGGTGCGCTCAAGTACATGTTTATCTAGTGGAGTTACATATGTTTGGATATTTGATGCTGTTAACATTTTGTGATATTCTTAGCAGAAACTGAAGTTGGCATATTATTTATACTGTTATTTACTAAACTATATATGCTGAACAGAATAGACTAACATTCTTACCGACATATTTGCAGGAAAGTGCGGCCTTTTATATATAAGATTCATTTCATTTATATGTGACCGCAAAAATGGAAGCAAAACACTTTGAAACTCTGGATGAAATTCGTGAGAAGTCGTTAGCTTTGGTAAGCGTTATTGCACTTTTAGATACTGTTACTTGTTTCATTACTCATAGCTTTTTTGTCTTCGTGCAAAGTCTTAGACATATTTTAAAGTAACAAATATTGTAATTCGAGATATTTAAAGAGGTAAAATGTGTTTACAATATAAAAATTTTCTTCTGGTGTACCTGCAAGAGCCAAACTGCAGATAAATGCCTAATATTAAGTGTTTGCTTCGGACTCCCCTTAAACTTATGAATATGTCAAAGTTCCAATGCGTCAATTCCCTGCTAAATTGTCTCTTTTTAGCAGCGTACGAAATAAGGCCTACTCGATGGCCCTGTGCCGTTTGTTTTCAGACAGGGCTCGCTACAGGGCCGTTTGTTTTCAGACAGGGCTGGCTGGTTTCAAAAGTTCACGGCCCGATGGGTGGGACGCTTTTTTAAGGTTGCCATATTAACATAACTCATAGCGGTTTACTTTTTGCCAGGGCCATCTAATTTACAACATACTGGCCCTGCGGTCCAGGCGAAAATGTTTCATGATTTTTATACTCATACCCTGCTTTTAGACCAAGTAATTTGCATTGTATTAGTCAGTGAAACTATGTGTTTATAATTGTATTCAGACTGATTTCGCAAAATGTAACAGACAACCAACTATTGGCTTCCCATTCCAGCCTACCAACCCTAAGTATGCTCGACAGCAGCATTTTTTAGCATAATGAAATCGTTAATAGACACAACATCCCACCAAAAATAACTGTCGGTGTATTTTTAAGCAATGAATTGTGCCCAACTGTGAAAATAACCCTAAATAAAGCACAGTAGCTGCAGAGCAGATCACAGACACAGCTGTGACCAGCCACAGGCTGTAGCCGGACCGGAGCCTCAAACCATCCCAAACCCACAGGTAGATCTGGGGACCTCTGGGGCAATGGCCTCATGGTTTAGGCAGACTCAACCGCATTTATCAATAATAGTCAAACCTCTTTGTTACGGGTAATGCTATACTGTAATAAAACAGAAAAGTATATGTTACAGGACAGTAATTACATAAAATATTACTTTGGCCAATAGAAGGTATTCAATGAGATAAAAGTCATTAATAATTGTAGTAGATATTGTCACATGGTATCTAATGATTTTTGCTAGGAACACCGTTTGCTAATTCCTGCTTATTTCTTATAGCTTCTATTTATATGGTCATTTTTGTGCTTTTGGATATGTCAAATTTGCAATTAGTTGTTTTTAGATTACAGCATATTTGGCTGACTTTGGTTTGGTAGATTTCAGTGCAATTGTATCGATGGTATAAACTAATATAGTTGGGTTATTTTAGTGAGTAATGATTATGAATGAGTGTTCGATTTTGCTGCATTTGGAGTCAACGCTCGTTGTTGTGACGCCATTAGCACATTTTTTATACAAACTGAAGAGGGAATTCCGATAAAATGGGGACACAGATGTATCCATTGAGTAGGTGTTCAAAGTTACATCATAGAAGTTGCATCACAGGAGATTGGCATTCATTACTCTACGTGTATTGACTACTCTAATGTGAGTATTTGGCCCACATATAACCAGGGGGATATGTACAACTACCAAAAAAGATAGAGAACCATTTTGAAGATGGATTTGCTCTGGGATATAAAGGTATGTTATCATTTTATTGAGTATAGTAGAACCCTCTATTAGGTTCACCCTTTGAACCAGTGCCAGGTGGTCTCAGTGGAGAGGTGGTCTCTATAGAGAGGTTCATTTTAGTACGTTTATGAAGGTTTGGGACTCATTGTAGTGGTCTTATTATAGAGGTGGTCTCGATAGAGAGGTGGTCTTAATTGGAGGTTCGACTGTAATCTATGCTGGAAACCACCTACAGAACAAACAGAACAAATGGTTTCATGAACATGCTAATTCTAATATTCTGATAAGCTGGAGTTAGACAACCACAACATTGAAGCCAAATCAGCCGTATTATCCTTACATATTTTCGCGTCATGTGTGAGCTTTAAAGATGGATTCATCCTTTTCTACTCGTGATTATTTTTTCTCATTTGCTACCACCTTATGGACGATTTGGGAATGAGCATTCGTGGCTGTGAGACTGGGGCTTCAAGTATGTTTATATGTGTCACAAAGATGAAGTGCCTTGTTTACTTTCTCACCGCCGCCATCGTTAATAGATTGGTGTTGACGCAGCACAGCTGTTGTTGTATCAGTCTCGCGCTGCTTCAACTGTCTCACGTTGTTGGACAAATCTCTACATGTTGGATATTGTAAAACGTTGTTGGGAGCAAATTGCACCATGTTGTTAGCATTTTGATATGAATTGTACAACAAAATTTTAAATTTCACTCGTATATACCGAGCAGTCACTATGCCACATGAACTGCTAGATGGATTGTGTATATATGTTGTTGATACTACAATACTAGACTAGTAACACACCTTACATGTAATGACCTATTATTCTGGTCCACAAATTTTTCCTTCTCTATTTTGTCTGTCAAAACAATATACATTTTGTATGCTGGTAGAAGGCATATCTTTAGAAAGTGCATTGTCTACTTCATCCTGCCATTTTCTATATTAAAATAGCATTATGACATGAATATAAATGTTTAAAAATTGGTCCACAAAATGAGTGAGGAGTCGGTGAATTATTCAGTTCGTCTACCACATCATGAGCCCACACACGCTAGCTCCTTCCGCCCTCGTGTGTGATATATTGCCAGATTCATTACACCTTGTGTATAACCATGAGCTGGAAATGGGTAATATGTCCTTAGAATGCACATATGGTGCTGTGTGCTTTAAGTTTGAATTTGGTCTATTGTGCGTTTGTCAGAGATGTTCCTCAATATTTTCACTCTTGATTAGAGCCACCATGTCCATTACGAACTGGGTGATGTTGAGCAAAGCCATCCCAAAACTCATTGAAGGAAGTTCTGGTGTGATCTTGATTGCTACAAGATATACTGCTATGTATTGTCATTCCCATTTATCCATAGGCATATCCGGGGCCCGGTGTATGTGTGGGGGGGCAGAGGGGGCTTAAAGCTCCGCTTTTCCCAACAAAATATTTCATTTTCATGAGGTTTTTGGCATGTCTGCTATTGATCATGCATACGAAATCCATGAGCTTCTTTAAGTGCGCTCCCCCTTTCTGAAAACCTGGATCTGCCAGTTTTATCTTAGTGAATAGGTGATTAGCTACCCCATTTGGATTGGTAAAAGTATACAAATCCTATGGTGGCAGGGAATGTGCATTACAAGGTTGTCATAACATCTAACACCACTGATACATAAATGGTTAACTCACTGGCAAATTCAGTTGTTTTTTGTTTGTCTTTGTTTGTTTGTTTTTTGTGTTTTGGGGCAGTGGGAAGGTGGTGCACTCAAGGGGGGATCTCATAGGTTTCACATGAGCGCGATCGACAGCAGACATGCCAAAGAAAAGGCATGACTGATATTAAGTTTATTGGGTGGGTGGGAACGTGGTGGGCGGCCCAGATAGCAATCAACATTCACACTTGTATCTCACACATGCCCGGGAGTAATCAAGTGGCAATTACGTGTTGACTCACAGGGACCACCAGACCGAGCGTAGCTGTCCCAACTGATTGATCTCACTTGAAGCACGACTCCTTGTTTGTCAGTAAGGCCAGTGGCTGTGTCAGTTGTGAAATATGCTGGATACTTTGAAGTATAATATGGTATATGATGGTGTAGTGTACAGTGTATCAATGTGCATCAATGAATGAAAAACTGCAGAATAATATAAAACAAACATTTGTTTTCAATACCAAAATCAGTCGTTGTCGTTAGTGTCATATACTTGTCAATCACACTTCTATTTATTGGCTCCTGTGGATGGATGATTATTATTATAGTAATTGGCGTTAACTTGATGTAAAATATTCCTCAATATTTCATATTTATGAGTAGTACAAGATAGTCATAACCAAACTGAGCTATGCCAGGAAGCGTGCAGAGCTTAAGGGAGCAGTCATTGTGCTTAGTAGGTATATTTACTTATTAACTTTTTTGAAAATAATCTTAAGTATACCATAGAAGCTGGAAATCATATCAAAGAGAGCCATTAAACATGATCAATGTAAAATGGAATGCGTTTATCTATTTCTATTCATGAAATGTTGAAGTTCATTGAGATCATCAACATTCATCATCGTTATTTAGATTTGTATATTAGATTTTAACTCACTGAAAATGTACGTACCCGATGCTGCATACTTTGTTTTATAAACATATAGCTGATTTGAAAAGCACATAGACAATTTTATGTCAACTCCTTTGATTCTTTGAGGCAATATTCTTATATCGTACTATGGTGGTTTTTTTTCTTCTAATTCTGCGTCCATATTGATAGAATCGTTCTATCTTGATCTTTCGTGGACTTTCGTACTATAAATAGCATTGAAAAGAAACTATTTCATTTGAAAATGTGCCTTATTGATGCCATGATCTGAAGATGCTTGATATTGATCTTCATTTGAATTGATAAAAACTGATCTGACCACCTGTATGTAGTAATCAGTTTCTGCCTACGCATGTAGAGGAGTCCGATGCTTAACATAGTTGCATCATTTAAGTCATTTGAATTCTTGTTATTACGTACACATGTAATTATATGCATATGGTACATATGCACATACAGAACTCAATATATTTTCAAGCTTTTGAGCGCATTTCGGATTCATATTGGCTACTATGAGGACAGATACAGTTTTGTTCTTCATCATTCCTTTAGAGTGGTTTCATTGTGATTGTGGATCGTTTCGTCGTAAAGCTAACAGTGAATTACTATCATACACATGCACATATCTTTGTGACTGTTATGAATGAGTATGGGAGTGTCATAGTTACAGTAAATTGCCATACTAGTTTTTATACAAGAGAAGGATACTGGCCTTGCTGGTTGTGTTAATATGACGCATTCTGATGGATTGCCACCAACAAATTACAACAATCGTAATGAATTGACATAATGGTTGGCGTGTGTAACAAATGTCGGATGTTTTTCAAATGAACATGGAATTGCACATGAATTCCATTGACGAGTTTAAACTCCAGGTTCAGCTTACATTCATTCAGAAGACAGCTCTCAAGGGAAACATTGTAAGTTGTGTACAGTATAGTCTATCATTTCTCTTTTATCTAGCACGCATACCCGGTACATAAAAGGTCACCCAAGCACTGTGACATTGATATATCAAAAAAACAAAACGAACCAAGTGATGTGCCACTAGTTTTACTGGGTGATAAAAGGCTAACATTGTGACATACCTTCAATGTGTTAGTTCTTCATTGCCTTATTATACTTTTTGCACAAAATTATAATGATACTCCTAAATTCTAAACAAAAAAGACTTGTGATTATTATTACTTTTCCTTGATACTTGATTCAGCTGTGTTTAACAATCGACGGGACAAGCAGATAGTAGAGTACAACAGTTACACCTCTAGTTATCCCGTAAAAACCACCTATGTGAGTTTATGATGAAAGAGTTTTTAACTTGATTGTGCAAAAAATGTAACCTCCAACGCATTAGATTTTTTGGCTGTATTTAACATAATTAGAAGCATGTGTCGCCACATGGCATTTCAGGCCCTGTTCGGTGGTGCTTTGTCGACACTTACAGTGATTTATTCCATTTTATTGTTGGTGACATTTAACACTTTACATTCTTAGTGGAAATCAATTGAACTGTATGTGTTAGACGACATGTTGTTTTGGTGCTGCCTCCATCTTGAATGATGTGACAGTTTGTATTGATGCACTCTTGTGAATATTTGACCGATATGTAACAGTATCCAAGTGGAAAGTTGTAGCCTCGTCAAACTGCTGGATAATGAATGTTAATTGAATACACTATTTTCATGGTTAAGAGTTAGCTATTTTAATTGATAGTGAGCAAGGTGGTGCGTATTGTGTGGGTACTGTAGACGTGTGCCATATGGGATGTCATAATGGAACATCAAAGTGAACTTAATAATCCTCCAGCTGGAAAACTGTTGTGTGTCAAACAGAGATTGGAGAAAAGTGTTGTAAGTGGTAATCTAAATGTTTTGTGTGACAGCAATGTGGGTTAATGTTCCCGTCATTTGCGTAATTGGTGTGTTTTCCCATTGGTCAGTTGAATTAAAACCTTGGAATTCTTTCATCAGTAAGCATAATTTTGTTTTAAAAAAAGTATTTCTCATATTGCATTAACAATCACTCAAACGTTCACAGCGTGTTGTGCCTTTTGTTGGCTGTTTACTTCTAATCGAGACTGTACTATACCTATTAGATACATGGTGATTTATTGTATTCTCATATATATTGTAATCATCATTCAATTCACAAGACATATCACACTGCGTATATGTGCATGGTTCGGAAAAATCCCATAGGAATATAACAGTTTCGTCTTATCCTCTTATCCTCCCCGTAAAATGTTTTACTGCACCTATATAGTGTGATTTTGATTGCCCAGTGACTGCAAATAGATAATACCCATGCTACAATAACTGTGGCTATAACCATATAACTTTACCCTGTATGCATTTAGCATGAGACGAGCGCTTTATGATGTTGCGAGCCTCGGAGGGTCATATCAGCATTCAGTTTTCATCATTCTACTACACCTCCTTGCTTGATTTATCATTCTTTTTCATGTAATTTCATTGCCGATGATGCTCCAGAAGTATCCGATAACCAAGAGACGGTTAACACCCATGTTCGAACAGGGGTGATACTATAGTTATCATGTTTACTCAACCAGACTACTTTTTCAATTTTTTAAAACGGCTTTGTAATTGTTTTAAAATGAATGATAAATACAAAAACCGGGTTTGTTGTGTAACATGAATTATTTCATCAGGATTCATTCTTGTGTCGCATCACGGCTCGCCCCTTGGGCTCAACGTGATACACACACAGGACTCACCTAATAAAATAATTCATGTTACAAACTTTCTGGTTTTGTCTATTCATATATGCGGGAATGGGCTATTGTCTTCCTTTGGTGGAAATGTTCAATCTTTGCTGGAAAAGCTGAAAGATACCCCTCTGAAAACAGGTAGTTTTGAGGGGTTGCAATAGTGCCACCAACCTTCAGGAGAAATCGTTGACATTACCCTGCAAATTAACACCCAAAAATCCTGAATTTGAAGAACCTTAACAGAAATCAATGTGTTCATTCCTGTTATGTACATGGCGTACAACGCTGGCTGGGTTATGAAAACCAAACAGCATACGTATCAAATAGGCATGACATTCTATAATCCCCAATACTTTTATTGGATCATGATGTTTGCACCAACCTTTTTATCTAAAAATCATATATATCATTATCCTAGTTGTTTATTGATGCACTATTATCATATCATATTGGTACACTATAATGGTTGTCATTACTGCTGTCAATACCAGCCAACGGGATCATGATATCACAATTCAGAAAAAATCATTCCCCGCTTTAGGCTTAACGAGGGAGGGCGCAGGTGTATCATTTGTCACAGCCACATGGCATGTGAATTATTGACCACAAGGCTATTCACTCGCATGCATAAGTAATTACTACCTTGTATTGTCCCACGTCACAAACAGGCGCCATTCCCGGCTAAAAGGTCGTAAGTCCAAATACCGGACGACTCACAGATAGTGCTTGAGTGGTTTAAAGGCCCCCACTCGAAGCATTAGAGCCATAAGGCAGTAAGTGCAGCCTGTCCTGCGCCTACTACCAGTTCCTTCTGGCTGCAAGTGCACGCCATCGATTTGAGTCTCCTCTCTAACAGTGTACGCTGTTGCTGCTGGAGCATACACTTAGTAGGTGTATACTGGCGGCTTTCAATTTACTACGCGGGATTATTTCTATTATTGGCATCACCATTGAGGCTACAAACGAGTGATGTGGTTTTTGAAGGAGGAGTTGTGTATTTACCGGTCCTCTGCGGCGCTCCTTTTGTAAAACAAGGGGTTGCATTTGCATATCCGGTTATTTGTGTGAAATTTTGGATTTCTTCTACTAACAACAGACGACAGCAAGGATGGATATGTTCAGTATGGATACTATGGACCTTAGAGAGAAATCTCTTCTGGTGGTATGTGTCTTTTTAAGAATATAGTGTGGTGAATATTGGTTTTAATTATTATACATGACGCATTTGCTCATAGCTCGTTTGTAGTTATTGTCGCTTGCATTTTTATGAGCATGCAAGCGAGCACATAATACATAAAACCATGCTTAGTGTGTACATGTGCTCTTTGTGCTTATGATACTTTATGTTGAGAATAGTCCATGCACAATGCAGCTATGCAATTAACGTTATACTTCTACAGCCTCAATACAAAAAGAATCCAGTAGATGGTCAACAGCATATTTAATGTCAAGATGGTTTTATGACGTCTGTTGTAAAACTATCCATCAAATCCAGTATATTGTACGTTCAAATTTTCAAATATATGTGGTGGCTAACTTTATTATTCAAAATTACCTATATATATATAGCATTTGTTTCCCCAAATACTAATTACATATGAGCGCATTTGCTGCAAATGTATACTGTGTGTGGAGGCAGTTTTTAGCTGAATAATTCCTTCATCATTCATTATGAGATGACAAGTGAATGTTCACTTACAATGTACTTGAGAATCTTGAGCATTATCATCTGGTTTGGGCTGTGAAGTGAGTTTTCGAACGTGTATAGAGACCAAAAAGAGAGTTGGGACTGACTCGAGATATGTGTGGTCCATAATGGGTTTTAATTGGTGTGACATTCATGCACTCTGAGTATCAGATGTCAAGCAAATTGACCTCTGAAATGTTTCGCCTGAGAGTGGATTAACATAATTTATATGACCTATTTAGATACCGCAACCTGATTGGTTGAACCCTCCACACCCATCTGATACTTAGCTGTGATTGGTCACTTGACCTCATTTATATTCATCACCGGCCAGTGATGATTATAGATTATCAGCCTGTGATTGTTCAGAATTTTTAATGAGAAGGTCTCTTCAGGACATCTGATACTCGAGCTGTGACAACTCCACGAGGTAGGTGAGATACACTGTATCTCCCACTCCAACACATCCTTTTTAGTCGTTCTCGTATCCATGATTATCAGCCATAATCCGTGAGGCAAGGAAAGGCAGATGTCCCACAGATGCCCACATTGGTCTACCAATGTGTGTTAGTCATGAGATACCACAATATGCCCTGCCTACATCACTGTGATGTGTGTACGATGTGTTAATTAAGGATGAATAAAGTGGCCGATAAAATGATAGAAATAGAGATTGTTAATTTTTAACTTCTTACACAATTCACTGGTGTCACCAACCAGACAACCACTGGTAGATCCAGGTTTTAGGCAAGGGGTACACTTGAGGGATTTCATGGGTTTTGTATGGGCGATTGGTGATGGACGTGCCAAAAATCCCATGAAGATAATTCTACAGAGAAGGGGATGGCCTCCCCTGCAACCCTTCCCCCCCCCCCCCTGGTCTGCGTATATCAACAATAAGCTATCAACTCACACATCGGCGACATGTGCCAACAGCTGAAGGTGGGTGTATCGTGGGCATCATATCATCGTTCACGCATCTCGCACTCATCAAATAGCTAATGTGATAGGAAGTCTAGAGGCAAACCAGTCCTTACATAACGTACTGTATGGGTTCACGGATTAAAAATCACAGACATCTATCCAGGATTTTGGTACGGGGGGCGCTTAAGGAATTTTATGGGTTTTGTATGAGCGATTGATAGCAAACAAAAGTGAAATGTTTGGGTGGGGTAGGGCAGAGGTGAGATGGTGGGCACTCACCCCTTGTAACCCCACCGTCGCCCCACGCCCCCCCCCCCCCCCCATTGGATCTGGCTATGAAAATGAATGAACGTAACTTACAACTCAGCGCACGCCCCACGATCTGTGAGTGGGTGTTTGTGAGGTTGAGCTGCCCACACTACAAAGTAATTACGACAATAGTCGTGGGAGGGTACAACTGGCATCAGAGCTATGCATCTTGTTATACGCGTTTTTGTCACATATTACCAATGAATGGGTCATGTGGCTTCGAAGAATTTATGTGTAAGGTGGGAAAGTGTTACTTTGTCTTTGAATTGAACTTTGAGTTTTGAAAACTATATAGCATATCGACTGTTTTATAAGTTTCTTGATGGGACTGCTTGCTCGACCATTCAACCCCCAACCCCCGGTGTTGGGACGAGGCTCTTCCACAGTCGGGTTTGGTATATATTCTCTATTTCTTAAAGCAAATACCCACACTTTTGCAAAATAGTAAACTGAAGCATGCTGATATTTTGTTGTTGCCTTCAAGTGTGATATAGATTCGTTGTAACCACATGTCAGTATAATAAATGAATTTTGACTTTACTTGTATTGTTTAAACACCAAAATTTAAGAATTTTCAAATGGCCTTACCATTCTCATGTTCCTTCCTACTACGGGTGTGCATCATTGTGAAAAGGGGATACACATTTTGCAAATTTTCATTTACATAGATGACTGAATAATGCATATCATAATGCAGCATAATAGATCAAGTAAACGAAAATGGCAACATGCTTGCAGTATGTTAACATTGTTGTTTTTTGGCGTGTGTTCTCTACGGAGCACTGTCAACTGTCACCATAATTGTAATAATTTTCCACTTGATGGCCTTAGCGCAGGACTAATGATGTCATGGAGTAGTGTAGGGCACTTGTGTGTTGTGGGAAAAGCTTTAACAAATGCTGTTTTGTTTTGAAAATTCCTCATGTATCCGCTTGGGAAAATGTGCATTGCATTTTGTACGTATTGTGTCGGCAACACAGCTAAAAGATAATGATATAATATTTTATTAATATAAACGTAAAATTAGATGATTAACTTAAAACATTTGACCCGGTATACCATACAATAATCAGAAATGCAATACTGAAGAAATATGTCATGGTTTTGAGGTCAATATGCATATATTGGCCAAAAAAAACATTACAATATTTTCTACGAACAATGGGATTATTCTATATTGATCATAGATTCAGTGGACGAACTTACCCAGAGTAAGTTCCGTATCCTCACCCACTGATATTACATATATGGTCAAATGCTAATACACAACGACCACAACCTCAGGCGAGAGAAAGGAAGACTCAGCTCAATGTTATGTGCATGTTGGCTCTCGTCTTCCGTGGACGTTATGGCAGTGTAGGGGGGTGTCTTAAGTTGGAAGCCACTTTTTTCTATTTTTGTTTCTTTCTTTCTCTCTTTCTTTCATTCTTTCTTTTTGGCTCCTTTGTTAAATATTTTTTCCTGCTCTTCTTATTGTGCAGTGGGTTGCCTAGGTTCTGCACCATGGTCGGCCTCACACATAAGGCCTTGAGCCACAGTTTTGTGGGAATGTGGAACTGTGCGTAACGTAAGTTGGCTGCGGGTATCATCCAAGGTGTCAGATGCCATCAACAAGCCTTTCGTTTCCATCACTGTCTCGCCACGTGCGACTTTCTAGCACATGTTCATGTTGAAGTGGGTATGTTTTATCTTATTTTGTAGTGTCAGGGCACTTCTTGGAGAATAAAAGTCTTCACAGCTCACTCTCAACTCAAAGTCTCAACTATAAAGTTTTTATCTTATGCTAATAAGTTATGTGTTATTATAGCAGAAGAGAAGCTTTTAATGTACACTATTATAGATTATATTCATGCAGCTTTACTGATTCATAGTTGTGCACTACGTTATATATGAGGTCCAATATAACCACAATTGGTACAATCCTCCTCATTGTACATGTCCGCACAATGATACATTTGCAATTAGCAATATTTCATAGCACGGGCAATAATCTAGCTGTCGCAGTGCATGGCCTCCTGCTGAAATGTCTCCTAGGGGACTGCATGGGCTAAAAGTAACACGGCGACACGGCTCTTTTTGAGCCACTTTTGCATGTAAACGTGACACATTTAAAAATCTGTATTTCCTCTATATATATACATGATATTGGACAATTATAAGATAACTTTTGTTTTTAAAATATGAGACACTGGGACGTGGTGCCAGTGTTCAGATCCCATGTAGGGGCCATTCTCCTATTGCTGCAGTATTATGCACTTGTAAGCATGACATCAATATAATAATATAGCCAATAGATTTCTCTGTTGAGAAACTGCTCATATGTTTAAAAGGTGTTAAGATCTAGTCAAGTATTACATACTTTATAGACAAGCGTAGCATTAGTTTTGCAGTTCTTTATTTGTAACATTAACATTAACTAACTAACACCGATGCAATTGGATTTACAAAAAAGTGTTGTGAAACTCAAAACGTTATACTTAAAGAATAATTTAATTATCCTTGTGGTAGTTGGTATAAACTTGTGTATGGTGTATGCAGCGTGAGTGTTTGTTTTTAAAATGATCAGAAGTCAGTTGACAGCAGCCGCCAGGCCAAAGAAAGTGGAATATAACCACATTGTAAGTAGACTACGAGAAGAGCAATCAAAAGTTATATATGTATAGTATAAAGTGATATTTATTTAGACATATAAACATGAATGGTGAAATCATTTTCATACATTGATGACCAATCGCATATGTCATCAACCGTTCAAGAGCGTTTTCTTCTAATTGCACATTCATATATGGATGTGTAATTATTAGTGCATTTTACTCGGGTGTATTCAATTTAGTTTGAGTATATTATATATGAATATGTATCAAATGCCATGTGTCTCATGAGCATGAGACAATATTGCTCATATTGAATGTTTGGTCAATTTGTTTTTTTTCCCCTATATCATGTATTTAGTCAACTTCGCAGGTGGCTTTGTTGGCATGTGGATATTGCACCCTGACCTGACACGCCCCTAAATCTTGTACTCTGATTGGTTAAGAGCCGAAAACTGGTCTGACACACCCTCAAATCCTGTACTCTGATTGGTTAAGAACCAAAAAACGGACGGAGTATATTTTTCCATATATGCACCCCTAATCCGTTTACCTTTTAAATGTTCACATGTTCTGAAATTGGGTCAGTCTTTCGGCCTCTAATCAATTTGATTGGTTGTAATATTGACATTTTTGAATGGTCCATGTTTAGTAGTGGCATATCAGTTAACCCACTGCCCTCACTTGTGAATTATTCCCAATGCGCGCATTGAATAAACATATATAGAACTACTAAACATGGTGTACAATGTATACCTACAAACATAACATATGAAATAAATACGGACTTTCATATATGTGGTATGCATCAAATATGAAGCAAAACCTTGAGACATCACATCTTATACTGCACTATGCATGCAGGGTCATAGGACTACGCCCAACTCATTATGTACATTATATAGCAAATTACATGATACCACACAATGGGGATGCTATTGTGGTATGTGCATGAGCCACGGCCCAAAGCGACTTGGTCTTCAGTCTATCATTGCTTTATTATATTTTCTGCATGGGAATTCTATGATTACAAGTCACGAACTATGGCATATAACACTGGTCCACGATATACATTGTTGTTAACATTATGTTACATAGTATGTTTTCCTGCAAAATACATGGTTTTCCAAACCAATCTGAATTCTTGAAATTATCAAGGAAGAAATTACTTCCACAACAAATACTGACTTTCAATAATAGTTGCATAATTGTTCATGAAACGATAGCTATCATATCAGGATTTTCATTGTGACGTAATTAAAGGACAGTTTGCCAGTTTTCCATGCCATTGAAGCATGTTGATGTCATAAAATATGTTACCAACTTAAGAACAATGCATGATGTTGGAAAAATTCTCTCTATGCATTGCTTCCAAGTGAAGCGAAAAAATTTTTTGCAGAATTTGTTTTATTTTGACTGTTTTTCTATTTTCTTGTTTCTTTTTTTTGTGTCCGACAAAATTGTTCAAACTTTCATAAAAGCTATGACATGTAGGGGTTGATTGCATTTGTTTCAAAAAAATTAAAATTTACAATGGAAATTTTTGAGAGACAGTTTAACAGGCGGGGGACCATTCACATGGGCGAACTTGATACTAAAAATGGTGTTTTCTATTGATGTATGAAAAAAATACAGATGTCCCATGACTTTCTACCATATAAAAAAGTCCATCTACCTCAAATTACACTATGTGTGCAGGGTTGTACCGATTCGCTCATTATGTACGAATAGCAAATTTTGTGCAACTGAAAAAAACGTAATTGTGTCCATGCCCAACGAAAATTCAAAATCATCTATCATTCCCCCTGTTTTCTGCTTTACACGGCAGTCCACGACCAAATGCCTAATCCCCCTCGCCCTCCTGGGGTTCCATTGACATTCATGAAATGATAGGAAGAAATCCTACTTCCAGAACAAATACAGACTTTCAGCCAGTTGCACATTCATTCATGAAACGACAGTTTCATATCAGGATTTTTGGACGTAATTAAGGGACTCAGTTGTGCCATTGAAGCATGTTGATACCATACATTATTGATGTATAATCTTTAAGAACCATGCATACCATATAGCAGCTACCTCAAAAAATTCTGGATTCTGCTGAAACGACATGTTTCTTTTGTTTTATTCTTTTCACCTTTCAAACTTTACACAGCAGCTATTATGCCTATTAAGTATGTGGGAACGCCGAAATGATTCGATTGTTGGCATTTTGCCATAAAGCGTGAATTCCAGAAGTCCTGATTATACCGCCCCCGCACCAACAATTCTAGATCTGCCAGTACGTACCTAACGTGTCTAACCTAATGCCCACGTAAGTAAGGGGAATCGACACCCACTTACTGCTATGTGGCTAATTCAGACTACTACATCTAAGACCCGTTGACATGAAGAGTGGACCCTGATTCCTGGTGGGTTGTCAACACACTGTAATAAACTATATCCTTCATCAGCTCCTCATGCTCACACTCATAAAATTGGAGTTGTTTGACAACACACACTGCTGATTGCGGCTATTTCCATAAACCATCAAGTCCACCCACTTTTATCCCGTACCATTTGTTTGCTTTGGTGGTGAAATGAACCACATATGAGCAGAACTGATTTTTTCACATTACAACTGTTGTAAAACTAAGGATTTGTACTGTTAATTTGACTTCACTCTCAATTCTTAACACTGTGGTTTAATACTAATTCAGCCTAACTTTGGTCTCCAGTCTCCAGTTCTCATTTGATTTTTCTATTACCATGGTTTAATATTTGGAAATACTTTGTATAAACTCCTAAAACGTTTGGTATCTGGTACAAGACACCGAGACAGAAGTCATCGACTGTACTCTCCGCAGAAATCTTAAAATCATTTAATAGCTTCCGGAATGGTGATTACCTGCATTCGCTGAATCCAAATCGACATTCTGCTTCATTAATCAGCATCGCAAATAGAATAATCTCCATTTCTTATGGTCCATATTGACGAATTCTCACATTTACCATGTGTATTCTACCTGAATATATTGCAGCCACAGAAAAGGGCATTCTACTGACTGGCAGGTCCAGATGAGTGCAGGAGGCATGTCCCCAACCCACTCTCCCTTTTTAAATGTCCTTTTTGAATGGGTGTTTTGATTTCAAAAAGAATATTCGTGAACACTCACACGAACGATACATGAAATCCCAAGGTGGTGTCTTTTCACAAATCTGCCACAATCTTATAACTGACCCATCAACAGTATTGTTCCATATTTTCATTAGCAAAAAAGACATTGAACTACACCATCATCCGCCTGATTAATTTGTAGTACACATTCGGCAAGTTCTTATACAATGGATTAAATGATATCCCCAATCCGTTTTTCGGCTCTCCAAAATTAAGCTCCCTCCCAGATAACAGTATACCAGTCAGGCAACGCCACATTGAGGGTTCCAAATACCGCAGACTAATGGTCATATACATTTACTAATTCTTCATTGTTTTTTATAGAACTTTTTGAGACTTTTACCAAATAACATGTGCTACAGTAGAATCTCGTTATGTCACCAATACTTCTCTCGACTTTTCTTTTAAATCGAAGGTAATTTCATTTATATTCAGGAACATTATAAACACATATCAGTTGTTGTTTTTTCAAATTTTGGCTATATCGTACGTTTTTCATTACTGTTTCGAGATGGCGAGTTTCTACTGTATTTTAGCTTTTACTAATATGACCGCACATGCTTCAGAACACATCATGAATCCATTCATTGATAGTATTATAATCTTGTGAGTTAGCATATATGGTTGAGTTCGTTCTCAACACGTCTCCGTGCTCACTGGGATGGAGACTTGGTTTGTATTCATGACACGATCCGTCGAAAAGCCAGCGTATAAAGCATAGCTTCCGGTGACACTGATGACAGAATGAGGATAACAAATCCACGATCACGTGACCATTTTCTCGCCTGCTTCTATAGATGTAGATGAGCATTTAGGATTACACTCTTGGAGGAAGGAGGACTTCGATTTGGTTTTGTCACTTGGCCATGATTGTGTGTTAGAGTCGGTGGAGGATTGGTGTCGTTTGGTGTTCACCCTGTGTTCTTTTATCTTGTTTAACTATTCATTATTGTACATCAATAGTTTGCCTAATATAATTTTCAGTCTGCAACATTCATTGGGATATGAGAGCATTTTCTGTAGTTTCCAACAGTGATTTTAGTTGGAATAAAATATATGATATACTTTAAACCCCACCAGACTACGTAGATAACTTGCTAGGGTCCTTTCGTTACTGCGTTTATTAGCGATCTTTTCCAAATACACAGCAGTGATTATAAACATGATAAAAAGTCAGCTCACCACGACCGTGAACCAGAAGAGGATCGCCTACCAGCAGGTGGTGAGTTCACAATATCTCACACGTTCTACAACCAATAGGATGGTGACTCTCAATAGCAGGCGCAAGCACAGGCGGGAGAGGGGGGGGTGCTTCTATCACGTTTGCTGATCATTCTCGATTCCGATTGGCTGAGAGCCGTGTTGGATACTTCTGTGTCACTAATCTATGAATGCGTATATGATTACTATCCCCAAACTTCTTTTAAATTGAAGGTGAAGAGGATACTGGCTTGTTTTATATGCGAGATCACAATATCTATGCACTTTTTAATGAGACTTTTGTTAAATATTTTGATGCAATATTTTGAGCTTATAATTGGAATATTTATAGTTTATGTTATATTATTCTATAGTGTACTATTCCATGTAGGCATCTACATATGAGTAGGGATGCTCCATGTTAGTGGTGGAGAGTAACCCTCCTGTTCTGAAGTAATTGTAAATGTATAATATCGCTATATAATAGAGTAAAGCAAACAAATGTTTAGTACAATATAAGTGAACCAATATTTATCTAATTTCATTTCATTGTTTATAGATTCCACCATTTCAGTCATTTTCAACCATTAGGTACTTTAAGTAAACACATTTTTAAAACAGCACTGTTTAGATAACCATTTAATTAGATTTCATTTTGTCAAGGATTCACATTTATGGGTTTTTACAGAGCACCGACAACTTCTTTAAAAGGCTCAGATAAGTGAATGTGTATAAATAAACTTAAAACTAAAGTACGAAAAATCATGCTTCTAATCTCCTGGGAAAGTTGACAGACGACAGAGATTTATATTCATGTACAAAAATTATAATCGTTCCTTTGATAAATCCAAACCATACCCAACATGTGTCACTGTCGTGCCATGGGCCTGCAAACGAATCCAGCTCGAAACGTGACATTTATTATTCATTTAGTTGTGTTTTCATGTTCCCTTTGATATTTTTCAGCGCAATTTCTATTATATGTACCAGCCATGGCATATTTGTTCAAAGCTCATATTTGTATAATCAAGCACAGGTTCGACCGAATATTCTAATATTTTAGTATATGGTTCATTTTTAAATCACAAAATAACTAAAGTATCCAACTTTGATGTGTACTTTTAATGTGAAAGCTAGAAATGACACCAGAATACCAAACCAAATCAGTGACGGATCCAGGCTTTCTCAGAACTGGGAACAAAAGGCAACTGCATCATTGGCTTTCATATGATAAAATTAAAGAGATAGAGTTCTCTCATACACATATTAAATCTCTACAAAGTTTACTTGTGCAGCTGCCTTTGCTGGGAACCATGCACCAAATCGCATGCGAAACGCAATGGCTACACGGTTAAACATTATGTAGCCCGAACCCGTTCATCTATGTTACTGATTAAGACGACATGATCTTAGGAATAGAAAATAGAAAAATCACTTCACACGTAAAAACGCATGACCACTTTGATTTGTATACAAAGGTGACCTTGTATTGATGGTATTTCAAACTTATAAGTTACTAAAACATCAAAAAAAAAGATCTGAATTTTCTTTATCCATGCGCACAACGATGTCTAGCTCTTTAACTTGCAAGAAAATGCAAACTTAACAATTTCATCTCCCAGACACGACTATAAGTCCAATAAACAAATCTCTTTCTCCAGACAGATGGCTGAAGAAGAACTACTTCCAAAGTTAAGACTGTTCAAAAATACACAAATCACAGTTGATACTTTCAAATTCAAAAAAAGCAACAATTCAACCAATGGAAACTCTTTCTACTTGCAGGCAGACCAGCTGACGGAGGAGCAGATTTCTGAGTTCAAGGAGGCGTTTGCTCTGTTTGACAAGGACGGGGATGGCACGATCACCGGCAAGGAGCTGTCGTGTGTGATGAGGGGGCTGGGCCAGAACCCGACAGAAGACGAGGTCCGAGCCATGATCGCCGAGGTGGACAGTGATGGTGAGTTTACTGACGATTAGAATTTAGGAGGGCAGTTAGCTCACTGGGTGTAGGTTTACAGTGTTGCTCACCCGGGTAAAACCATGATGATGGATTCACATAGGTTCTATGTAGTGATGATCAGTTAGTTCATAGTAGGGGATAGTATTGATGAATTTGAAGAACGCATAAAGTGATAGTGAGTTTGTGTACAGGGGAGGATTGTGGTGGTGAGTACACAGAGTTGATAGTAATGGTTTTGGGTGAAGAGTTGACTAGGGTGTTCATATGAAGGTGAGTAAGTTCACTGAGAAGAGTGGTGCTGTGATTGTTTAAAGGGAGAAAAGATATGGCAACTCATTTCTGGTTGTCAGTGAACTTATCCTTTGACAATGTATTGTAACAACTCTAAAGGTTAACCACACGCGAATTTTTATTGCTCTTTCCGAAAGAATAATTATTTGTATCATTGAAACAAGGCATCTTTGATTCACCTCTATATCCATCTACCATAAAAATGCAAATATTATGTTTTATCATTGTAAAGAATAGTGTATTCAGTGTACGTAATTGTCATGGTCAGATAAAAATTGATAGTCCTTTTATGAACCCTTCTTCTGCACTATACAGGAGATGAAATGATCTACTTCATCTGTGATGTTTGTTTTTTTCAAATAATCTCTTTATGTTCATGGACTTATGTCTGGAGTAAGTAAGTAAATGAGTAATAATGTAGCCTATGCATGTACAGGTGTATTCAGTAAGTAAGTGAAGGAATGAACGAACGAATGATTGAATATCGTGAGCTCCCAAGAACTACTGCCTTGCAGGTAACGGCTCGATCGAGTTCCCAGAGTTCCTGCTGCTGCTGGCCAACAAGCTGCGGACCGAGGACGTGCAGGACGAGCTCAAGGACGCCTTCAGGTGCGGCCTGGGTCACGTGACACACGGTATTCTCTCATGTGTGCTTAAAATACTGGATGCTGATTGGCTGAAATTGATACCCTATACTACAAATATAACACCTTAATACCTGAAATGTAAATAAACATGAGAGAACGGGGTAATCATATGAGCGGGTTTGAGAGATCAGACAATATCTCACCTCTTGTCGACTTTAACTGGACTTGTTCACTGCGCTCACTCGTTTCTTTTTTTCAAACGCCACACTCAGTGAGGTGTTATGCGATCTCTCACCCTCACTCGTATCAAAATGTAGATGTGAATAGCATCTTTTCTGGTTAATCCACTTATGGGCTAGGGTAGACAGTCCCAATACTGTTGAAGGTGAATCTTCTTTGCGTTGCCGTAGTCATTGTAAATAGGTTTTTGCTTAAAAACCAAGTGGCAAGTGGGAAATGTGCAAAAATGCATTTTGTGCTCAATGGAAAAAGAGCTAGAATCTAAGTGGGAAGTGGGGAAATTAGCTAACAGTGATAATATAAGTGGGAACAGGATATCCCACATCTAGACATCTTTCATAAGATATTCATGCTCCTTTTGCCCTCATGATTTGCAGGGTGTTTGACCGCAACAATGACGGTTTCCTCAGCTCCAACGAGCTGCGCGACGTGCTCCAGAACCTGGGTGACAAGATGACCGGTGAGGACATCAACGAGATGATGCAGCTTGCTGACCAGAACGGAGACGGAAAGATCGACTACGAAGGTCCGCGTGTGTTTTATTTCCAGGCTGAGCTAGTGGTGTGGGTTTATAAGGAAGTGGGATGTGGGTAAAAAGTTTAAAAAGAGCGATGTGGGTTTTCAAGGAATAGTGGGCTGTGAGAAAGTCTTGAAATTTATGGGCTGTTGGGGAAAAAAGGAGAAAAAATCCAGGGACGTGGAAATTAAGGTAAAAAAACAATAGTGATATGGAATTTCTCGAGCCCTTATTACTTTACACTGTCCATAATAAGCAGTCTTAATCATGTCTGAGCACACAATTGTGAATTGGACAATAAGCTCGACATGGACAGGGGTGGAACCAGTCTGTCACTCAGGCTGCAAAATACATGAGCCAATGTGCATGGTTTCAAATTTTCACTGAAAATATTATCACTGGCAGGAGTGGTGTTACTCCTTGCTATCTGTTTCTATGAAAAAAATAGGACATCGTATAATTATACAGACCAGAAAGATTTTAGATTTTTTTTTTTAAGTGAATTATACAGAAGACACACTCTCGTATGGTTCTAATATGAAATAAGAGTAAAACATTTAGTTGAAATTTAGAATATTTGTTTTAGTCCTATACCGGCTTATCGCTTCGTATGAGACCAGGGGTGGGGTGCATAAAACATTTGCGGTTAGTAAAGTAGTATTACTTGCTCGCAAACACAGTATTACGCAAGTCATTAGCTAAATCCAAGTGCATAAACATTCCGTACGCACAACTCGACCTCGTGCGTACGCAAAAAATCGCAGCGAAAATTATTGCCTACATTTTTGCGATTTCGGTAGGCCTACTTTTATCGTTATTCACAATCATTGAAAAACTGTTTAGTATTAATGTTAGACTATGGCGCTGTTTTTACGGCTCTATCAACGTCAGAATCGGCGGTAACAAATACATAAACCTGTACTTACACTTTAGATATGCTTGAAAAATTAGCTCTCAATAATTTATTACCCGATAACATAATTACATAATAACAATAAAGTCAGTTAGCGCTTGTCCGTAATTAGTAGCATGTAATCTGTTTGGTGTCTACTCCAAGTAGAGTATGTTCTAACGGGTTGACACACCGACCGATACTTGCCTTAGCTTACGAAAACACGCGGTGGGGGTAGTTATGAATGTAACAGAATGCTGCTAATAAATGTCATACTATATTCTCTTTTTCGCTGCTTTATTCATCAAACAAATCAAATTATTAAAATATTCTACTAGTTTCGAGATATTCAGTCTCATTTTCAATTAAAAAACCTTACACAAAAACAAATGAAATTACACATTAATAACAATATCAAGTTGACTTGATATTGTTATTAATATGTAATTTCATTTGTGTGCGTGTATGTTTTTATTGAAAAGGAGACTGAAGATCTCGAAACTAGTAGAATATTTAATAATTTGATTTGTTAGATGATTAAAGCAGCGAAAAAGAGAATATAGTATAAAATGAGACCTTATGCTGCATACCAATTTTACAGCTGCTAATAAAATCTCAAACGATCGTATTCCAGTTACATAAAAATGTTTGAAAAAATAGCTCTCAAATTGCACAATTTATGTTCTGAATGCCCCCACCCACCCACCCCAATGCCATATGGCGACAACATCGCCGTTTCACGCTACGGCGCTCATTTTGTCGGACCACTCTTTAAGGTATGTGCCACGCCACTGGGCAACTATCCCATTATTGTAAAAACGAATTGTCGGACGGTGTGGTGAGTCTGCAGCCATTGCAAGAATATACTGCATTATCTACTGCATTACATGCTCGACATCTTGCGTAAATAACGCATTTACATAATTATAGCAAGGTTTGGTTTTCTGCATCAAAATTTAGATTTTCATTATGTGATATTATTTATCGCAAAACGGTTCAATTTATCTTTGCGATACAAAATATAATTTAACAAAAAATTTTCCTTGCAAGCATATATGTGACGCAATACATTTTTTTGCTTTATGTGCAAAAATTAATTTAAAAATCGTTTGCAAAAGTTTTATGCACCAACACCGATGCGCACGCAAAAATGTGCGAGTTTGCACAAGTTTTATGCACCACACCCCTGGGCCCACCGCCATTTTGAAAGAGTACATTTTACAATGACTTTTTCGCAGATATTTCTAAGTCTTATTTCAATAGAAGTACTCTATTTTCATTTCAGAATTCGTGAGCATGATGATGAACATATCATAGCGCAACAGTACTTACTGCAGAAGAGGATTAGTCAGCAATCAACACTAAATCTTCTCAAGAGAGGGATTAGAAAACTAGCAGTACTAATATCTTCTCAACATGCCACTTGAATATGAGGGTTTTTGAAAATAGTTCTTTTTTTCTTGAGAAGTTCTTATGTTTAATCTTTGGGATCATCATATTACAAGCACGTCGTTATAACAAAGTTAACTTTGTGGTTTTCATTACTTCTTAAAATGTCGTTTGGATAGAACATGAATTCAAATAGACGTTTCAAAAGAAGATTTCCATGTACTTGAACTTGACTGTAAAACTGACCACGCGGATGTGGTACAAATGGGAACTTGTACGTAAAATTGTTAATGTTAAAAATGTTAAGGTTTATCAAATTGACTTTTTGCATGAGAGGTAACTTATTCTAATAAGTGGCAAATGGTTGATATTTTTCATCAGCGATAGTAGTTTAATACAGTCGTTTGTGAAAAACATTAATAATGAAATACTACATAAAGGAATGTTTATTAATTTTAGCCAAAATACTAGAAAATGATGGCCTAGCATTGTGAACCGTCGACCGTTATGAACGAACTATTGCAAACGTGGGAGAATTGAGCACCATTATGGATATCATATGTAAATTGAATTACAGGGGTCATAGTGTCATAGTTATCAAATACAGAATGTACGGTTGGGGCTACTATATTTTTAATTCAAGTTGTCAACATGTCTTTTATTGATCTGCATTTTCCATCTCTTGCTTGTTAGTGTTTTGTTTGATGTAGATTAGCATTATTTGTAAATATCTTCTCTTTCAACATTAAATATAAGAGCGAATTATAATGTGAACAGCTGCCTAACACCAGCTGCAGATACAGGTTTTAAGAATAGGGGATGAGTAATAAGTTAGAATACCATGACATCAGTGTCTGTGATTACGGGCAGTATTGCGGAAACACCGCCATAGGCTTCAGTTTTAAGGGGGTTGAGGGATATGGGGACATACACTACAACCTGGTCCTGTCAGTATCAATGAGGAAGATATTGAAATGTGTATAGAAGTGCTGGATAAAAGCTTAAGTGCAAGTGTATGCACTTTCTAGTCAAGTAAACTTCGTCTAGTCATCATAACCGAACAGTCAACTGAACATATCCTACGCATTACTATATATATTGAAATCATCATATTGCTGTCATCATTAATTTACAATAACTTCAAAATAAAATAGGTTCTGGTATGATACAACATACAGACGGTTCATGTGGAAACAACTATCATCCAGAAAGTACGCTATCACCTGGAATAAATTAGGTGGGTTTGCCAGATGGTTAGATTAAATCTTTTGTGAAAATTGAAGAAAACTCGTGTACAAAACTCATGACTATTTTAGAAAAGAAAATATGTGATGGTTTTTGCTATGTTGTTGCAATTGATCTTTGTATTAAAAGATGAAAAAGTATATTGGTGTTTGAATAATTGTATTGCGCATAATGGATTGATAACATTCCAATAAAATACTTTGGAATAAAACGTTTGCCCTTTTCGTCAGTCCAATAAGTTTCTTTCAAAATATTAATTAATAGTAATATTGAATTTTCCACTTTTTTTCTTTGTTTGCATTTTACAAGCTATCTCTTATTTCACATTCCGGAAGACAATTCCAGGGTCGAACAATCTTGACACAAAGACTGCCAACTGCAATGCTATGAACACGTTCTGTGCTAGTAGCTACTGGCTACAGGCCTTGCACAAGAGCGAAGGAGTAGCGTTGTGTACTCCAAATCATCTGCCCAAATCATAAAACCCTGCAGCTCACAATAAGTTTACATATAGATACAGGATACACATAGCACCTCAAGTTTCACGAAGGGCCCCTAGTATATCCGATAGGACTTCCCACTGGTAGTGCGAACGCTCAGATTCTGCAAGAGTCCCTACACGACACGGGAACCAGCTCGTTCGTCACCAAACCATTACGGCACGGAATTTCGTGAAAATTGTACCCTTACGGCACGGCACCCTTTTAAAAGTGTTTGCATTGTGATTATTGAGGGATACGAGTACATGTATAATCAAAGAATACATGTTCAAACGAATTTCATATTATTCGTGTGGAAATCACGGACCACAAATAAAGATGTGGTCCTTTAATTGAACAGGTCACTGATAAAGAGGGCCAAAGTGGGACATCGGCTTCGTCAGCTGATGGATACAGTGGGGGCTGGACACTGGTCGTGACGGGTGGCGTTCGCTGTGTGGCACAGATCAGCATTCTGTGAAGACTATTTTGTGTGAACATTATGAATTCTCTAATGACGCTACAGTAATTTACACATTGGCCTACTCACAACCATAAATCGCAGCACTTAAGTCCATACACACGCATATAGAAAACATCACATTGTTTGGCTACACAGAAATATTGAAGTAAGGCTTAGCCGACATGGTGTCGTTAACCGAGGGGAACCCCGTGGAGGTGCTTACTTTCTCCCCTCATCTATTGCGACGCAACAATAGACCTCGCCGAGTGGGTTCATGCATTTGACCGACATTGCATGGTGTTGCAACCACAACTCGACGAGTAAATATACTTCTATACATGTCATGCTCTCTTAGATTTTTAATCATATATTTGTATTCTGCTTAAACCGGTAAGACCTGTTGGCAGTAGCAAGTGAGCAAAGCAGTGCCAGCGAAAACGATGTGATAAAATGTTATTGAATAATCGACAGTACAACTACAAGTATGTATAATAATAATGAAGCTAAGTTGCTTGCCTTTATATTTGATCAATGCATGGTGCATTAATTACTAACAAGCAGAAATACCAAGGTAGCCTTTCAGTATAGTGAAATACTAATTCAGCATTAAAGGTGGAAACATTGAGAGCGTGAATATGCTAAGATAAAAATACAAAGCATATTCCTATATCATAACGAGCATTTCGGTCAAAGTGTTGTAATGATAGTACTTGTTTCCCGAGTATTGTGTTTTGTTTTTCTGCTTTTTGCGTCAGGTGGGTAAATTGTTGAAACATACAGGTCTTACTGCCAAGCTTGGCTGATAAGCCATACATCTCAGCTAGTGACAACACGCACAGCAAAGGAAGCATGGCACGAAGCGGTTCTTTAACTAAAAAGCATGTTAAGCTGGCACACAGACGAGAAAAAAATTATATTTATTGGACTGCTACGGCTGAAATTGCAAGTGTATTAAACATTAGCACACACAGCTTTAAAAATTAATCTAACCACACCACTAGTCAGATTTTCAAATCCAGAACAAAGCTAAAAATTTCGAACATGACAATTGATTCCGGATTTATGATGTGCTTAATTTACAATCTATTGTATTAAACCTTTTCAAAGCTAATGGTGAATTGCCATTGTAAAACTTCTTACCTGTTTAGATAACATTGATTTTAAATTCACAGGTGCTAATTAGATCAAGAGTGCCCAGAGAGCACAACGTCGCTATAAGAATACAGATGTCTACTTTGGCGAAACAGAAACACGTATTATCAACGGTAGGTGTGTTTTTTTTCAAACCTCTTTCGTTTTGCCTGCTGGGATTTCTTTCCACCACTAGGTGACATATTTTCCCATTTCTTACCATCCGTAGAGTTGGAAACTCTCATATTAAGTTCCCGTATTTTTTAAGAAGCGCTGCAGATGTCGTTTCTGCCGCTGCTCATCAAGTGTGATCAATTTTGACTGGTGGACGGCAAAGCTAGCATAGGCCGGGTGAAGTGTAACATTCCCCCTGCTGACAATCGCTCATTCATTCATATTGACCAATTATGACCTCATGCAGCTTTTCTATTGGCGAGGGCTACTAGCTCAACAACCACTAAATACTTGGCAATGCCGCATGCGACACGGGAAGCTCAGTACCACCGGTAGCCAATGGTATCTCTTTAGGATCAAAATTAGTCCGTGATCGCTTAGGTTGGGGGCGTAGAAGTGATGTTCACCGTGACCTACGCTCACGTTCGGACAGCCAGGGTGGTGTATGTGTCTCATACACAATAAAGGAAATGCTTGTGTGAGCCCAAACAGGGGATATTTCGATGTTCGCATAAGATTCCGGTTAATTTGGATGTTTGCATGAAATATTGGTAAAAAGAGGAACCGCTTGTGTACTACAAGTTGGGGAGGTGATTGTGAAAGCTACGAAGACGGGCAAGACAGTTGAAACAGGCGGTGGGGAATTGTAAATTATTTCAAACTAAACTTTTAAGAAAGAAACAGTTGTTACTCAGTAATTGTTGAAACTGTGTCAACCCAGCACTTGAAAATTTAATTTGGGGACATCTTGTTATTAAGGTGTGCAACGGTTGTCTGTGTGCTGAGGCCATCCTCATACATGTTGTGCAGTAGTCACATTTCTAAAAAAAATAAACAAGCCCAAATTAGAAAATAGGGATCTTCTTAAGCATTTATGAATGGTACTGCTACCTCTCTTTACACATTAGCAGGCAGCTACCACTATATTGATGGTATCATGTTTTATTTGTTTATATAAGATGCAGAACTCATTGTGAAAGCAACAAAGTCCGGCAAGACAGTTGAAACAAGCAGTGGGAAATTGTAAATTATTTCATACTAAATTTCAAGAATGGAACAGTTGCTACTCAGTAATTTTTGAAACCGTGTCGGGGAGCTCTTGGTTGCTGGAGATTCAAGGTAGGAAATGAAAAACCGAAAGCCAATATTTACAGTCCCTCGCCTCGACCCATCACTTGTGTACTACAAGTTGGGGAGGTTATTGTGAAAGCTACGAAAAACCGGCAAGACAGTTGAAGCAGGTGGTGGTGGGAAATTGTAAATTATTTCACACTAAACTTTTTAGCAAGAAACAGTTACTCAGTAATTGTTGAAACCGCGTCAACCAAGCACTTGAAAATTCAAGTTGGAGACCTCTTGTTATTAAGGTGCCATGGTTGTCTGTGTGCTGAGATCATCCTCATACATGTTGTGAAAGCTACTAAGACTGGCAAGACCGTTGAAACATGGACATCGGAAATGGTAATTGATTTCATACTAACCTTTTTAGAAAGAAAAAGGGACTCCGTATTTTTAGATACCGTGTCAACATAGCACTTGAAAGTTCAAGTCGGTGACCTCTTGCTATTTAGGTACTACAGTTATTACCTCTGTTACATGTCTTCCACATTAGCATGCAGCTACCATGATATTGATGGTTTCATGTTTGTTTATTTTCATAATATGCAGAACTGAACCATATAAGTAAATACCTGTATTTTTTTATCTTACATTATACTTAGGTAACATCACATGCATTTTTCTCAACCCAGCACTTCATCCAGTTGGGGAGCTCTTGGTTGCTGGTTAGATGTAGATTCAACGCAGGAAACAGAAAACCGAAGGCTCCAATTTACAGTCCCTCGCCTCGACCCATCACTTGTGTACTACAAGTTGGGGAGGTTGCTGCTGTCATCCTCACACATGTTGTGCCGTAGTCACATTTCTACAAAAAATAAATAAACAACCACAAATTAGAAAACAGTGATCTCCTTCAGCATTTTAGAATGGCACTCATAAATATTGACAACTGTTACCTGACTTCCACATTAGCAGGCAGCTACCACTGTAATGATTGTTTCATGTTTTATTCATTTTTATAAGATGCATAACTCACCCTATATGTGTATACCTGTATTTTGATTGTACATTATACTTAGATGACACCACATTCATTTTTCTCAACCCAGCACTTCATCCAGTTGGGGAGCTCTTGGTTGCTGGTTAGATGGAGATTCAAAGCAGGAAAAGAAAAACCAAAAGCCACCATTTACAGTCCCTCGCCTCGACCCATCACTTGTGTACTACAAGTTGGGGAGGTTATTGTGAAAGCAACAAAGACCGGCAAGACAGTTGAAACAGGTGGTGGGAAATTGTAAATTATTTCATACTAAACTTTTAAGAAAGAAACAGTTGTTACTCAGTAATTTTTGAAACCGTGTTGGGGAGCTCTTGGTTGCTGTAGATTCAAGGTAGGAAATGAAAAACCGAAAGCCACCATTTACAGTCCCTCGCCTCGACCCATCACTTGTGTACTACAAGTTGGGGAGGTTATTGTGAAAGCAACAAAGACCGGCAAGACAGTTGAAGCAGGTGGTGGTGGGAAATTGTAAATTATTTCACACTAAACTTTTTAGCAAGAAACAGTTACTCAGTAATTGTTGAAACCGTGTCAACCAACCACTTGAAAATTCAAGTTGGAGACCTCTTGTTATTAAGGTGCCATGGTTGTCTGTGTGCAGGGATCATCCTCATACATGTTGTGAAAGCTACTAAGACTGGCAAGACCGTTGAAACATGGACATCGGAAATGGTAACTGATTTCATACTAACTTTTTTAGAAAGAAAAAGGGGACTCCATATATTTAAACCGTGTCACCATAGCAATTGAAAGTTTTAAGTCGGTGACCTCTTGCTATTTCAGGTACTACAGTTGGGTACCTCTGTTACATGTCTTCCACATTAGCACGCAGCTACCATGATATTGATGGTTTCATGTTTGTTTGTTTTAATTTTTAGAATTGAACCATATAAGTAGATACCTGTAAATTTTTTATACTTAATTTATGCATTTTTCAGTTTCTAACCCAGCACTTCATCCAGTTGGGGAGCTCTTGGTTGCTGGAGATTCAAGGTTTAACGAAATGAAAAACCGAAAGCCACCATTTACAGTCCTTCGCCTCGACCCATCACTTGTGTGCTACAAGCTGGGGAGGTTGCTGCTGTCATCCTCACACATGTTGTGCCGTAGTCACATTTCTACAAAAATAAATAAACAACCCCAAATTAGAAAATAGTGATCTCCTTAAGCATTTTAGAATGGTACTCATAAATATTGACAAATGTTACCTGACTTCCACATTAGCAGGCAGCTACCACTGTTATGATTGTTTCATGTTTTATTTGTTTTTATAAGATGCATAACTCACCCTATATGTATATACCTGTATTTTGATTGTACATTATACAGGTGACAACACAATTCATTTTTCTCAAATCAGCACTTCATTGTTGAAACATGGGGTCAAAAATTGTGATTAATTTCATACTAACCTTTTTAGAAAGAAAACAGGAAACCGTATCTACAAAGCACTAGAAAATTCAAGTTGGGGACCTCTTAATTTTAACACTTTTGTTACCTCTGTTACCTCTGTTCCACATCAGCACGCAGCTACCACCTTTTTGATGGTTTTATGTTTGTTTGTTTTTATAATAAGCAGAAGTTGACCATAAAAGAATATACCTGTGTATTTTGATTGTGCATTATACTTACGTGACATCACATTCATTTTTCTCAACCCAGCCCTTCATCCAGTTGGGGAGTTCTTGGTTGCTGTTTAGATGCAGATTCAAGGCAGGAAATGAAAAACCAAAAGGCCACCATATACAGTCCCTCTCCTCGACCCATCACTTGTGTACAACAAGTTGGGGAGGTTGTTGTGAATGCTATGAAGACTGACAAGACTGTTGAAACATGGGGTCAGAAATTGTAATTAATTTCATACTAACCTTTTTAGAAAGAAAACAGGACTCCGTATTTTTAGAAACCGTGTCTACAAAGCCACTTGAAAATTCAAGTTGGGGACCTCTTAATTTTACCACTTTTGTTACCTCTGTTACCTCTGTTCCACATCAGCACGCAGCTACCAGCTTTTTGATGGCTTTATATTTGTTTGTTTTTATAATATGCAGAACTGAACCATAAAAGAATATACCTGTGTATTTTGATTGTACATTATACTTAGGTGACATCACATTCATTTTTCTCAACCCAGCCCTTCATCCAGTTGGGGAGTTCTTGGTTGCTGTTTAGATGCAGATTCAAGGCAGGAAATGAAAAACCAAAAGGCCACCATATACAGTCCCTCTCCTCGACCCATCACTTGTGTACAACAAGTTGGGGAGGTTGTTGTGAATGCTATGAAGACTGACAAGACTGTTGAAACATGGGGTCAGAAATTGTAATTGATTTCATACTAACCTTTTTAGAAAGAAAACGGGACTCCGTATTTTTAGAAACCGTGTCAACATAGCACTTGATTCAAGTTGGGGACCGCTTAGTATTACCACTTTTGTTACCTCTGTTACCTCTGTTCCACATCAGCTCGCAGCTACCACCTTTTTGATAGTTTTATGTTTGTTTTTATAATACGCAGGACTTGACCATAAAAGAATATACCTGTGTATTTTGATTGTGCATTATACTTACGTGACATCACATTCATTTTTCTCTACCCAGCCCTTCATCCAGTTGGGGAGTTCTTGGTTGCTGTTTAGATGCAGATTCAAGGCAGGAAATGAAAAACCAAAAGGCCACCATATACAGTCCTCTCCTCGACCCA
>CM032668.1:19513715-19557595 GCA_019095985.1 Streblospio benedicti | reverse complement strand
TTAGGTAACATCACATGCATTTTTTCTCAACCCAGCACTTCATCCAGTTGGGGAGCTCTTGGTTGCTGGTTAGATGGAGATTCAACACAGGAAACAGAAAACCGAAGGCTACAATTTACAGTCCCTCGCCTCGACCCATCACTTGTGTACTACAAGTTGGGGAGGTTGCTGCTGTCATCCTCACACATGTTGTGCCGTAGTCACATTTCTACAAAAATAAATAAACAACCCCAAATTAGAAAACAGTGATCTCCTTAAGCATTTTAGAATGGTACTCATAAATATTGACAACTGTTACCTGACTTCCACATTAGCAGGCAGCTACCACTGTAATGATTGTTTCATGTTTTATTTGTTTTTATAAGATGCAGAACTCACCCTATAGGTATATACCTGTATTTTGATTGTACAACACATTCATTTTTCTCAACCCAGCACTTCATCCAGTTGGGGAGCTCTCGGTTGCTGGTTAGATGGAGATTCAAAGCAGGAAAGGAAAAAACGAAAAGCCACCATTTACAGTCCCTCGCCTCGACCCATCACTTGTGTACTACAAGTTGGGGAGGTTATTGTGAAAGCAACAAAGACCGGCAAGACAGTTGAAACAGGCGGTGGGAAATTGTAGATTATTTCATACTAAACTTTTAAGAAAGAAACAGTTGTTACTCAGTAATTGTTGAAACCGTGTCAACCCAGCACTTGAATATTCAAGTTGGGGACCTCATGTTATTAAGGTGACATGGTTGTTTGTGTGCTGAGGTCATCCTCATACATGTTGTGAAAGCTACTAAGACTGACAAGATGGTTGAAACATGGTTGTCAGAAATTGTAATTGATTTCATACTAACCTTTTACGAAAGAAAAAGTGACTCCATATTTAAGAAACCGTGTCACCACTTGAAAATTCAAGTTGGGGACCACTTGTTATTAAGGTACCTCTTTTGTCTGTGTGCTGAGATCATCCTCATACATGTTGTGAAACACTAAGACTTTTCTTGAAACATGGACATGAAATGGTAATTGATTTCATACTCAGGGACTTATTATATACCGTGTCAACCACATGAAATGTGACCTCTTGGTTTACATGTTACCTTTATGTCTTCCACATTAGCATGCAGCTACCATGATATTGATGGTTTCATGTTTTTTTATTTTCCATATGCAGAACTGAACCATATAAATAAATACCTGTATATTTTTTATCTTACATTATACTTAGGTAACATCACATGCATTTTTTTCTCAACCCAGCACTTCATCCAGTTGGGGAGCTCTTGGTTGCTGGTTAGATGTAGATTCAACACAGGAAACAGAAAACCGAAGGCTCCAATTTACAGTCCCTCGCCTCGACCCATCACTTGTGTACTACAAGTTGGGGAGGTTGCTGTCATCCTCAAACATGTTGTGCCGTAGTCACATTTCTACAAAAATAAATAAACAACCCCAAATTAGAAAACAGTGATCTCCTTAAGCATTTTAGAATGGTACTCATAAATATTGACAACTGTTACCTGACTTCCACATTAGCAGGCAGCTACCACTATAATGATTGTTTCATGTTTTATTTGTTTTTATAAGATGCAGAACTCACCCTATGGTATATACCTGTATTTTGATTGTACATTATACAGGTGACAACATTCATTTTTCTCAACCCAGCACTTCATCCAGTTGGGGAGCTCTTGGTTGCTGGTTAGATGGAGATTCAAAGCAGGAAAGGAAAAACGAAAATTTCATTTACAGTCCCTCGCCTCGACCCATCACTTGTGTACTACAAGTTGGGGAGGTTATTGTTGAAAGCAACAAAACCCGGCAAGACAGTTGAAACAGGTGGTGGTGGGGAAATTGTAAATTATTTCATACTAAACTTTTAAGAAAGAAACAGTTGTTACTCAGTAATTTTTGAAACCGTGTTGGGGAGCTCTTGGTTGCTGGAGATTCAAGGTAGGAAATGAAAAACCGAAAGCCACCATTTACAGTCCCTCGCCTCGACCCATCACTTGTGTACTACAAGTTGGGGAGGTTATTGTGAAAGCTACAAAAACCGGCAAGACAGTTGAAGCAGGTGGTGGTGGGAAATTGTAAATTATTTCACACTAAACTTTTTAGCAAGAAACAGTTACTCAGTAATTGTTGAAACCGTGTCAACCAAGCACTTGAAAATTCAAGTTGGAGACCTCTTGTTATTAAGGTGCCATGGTTGTCTGTGTGCTGAGGTCATCCTCATACATGTTGTGAAAGCTACTAAGCCTGGCAAGACCGTTGAAACATGGACATCGGAAATGGTAATTGATTTCATACTAACCTTTTTAGAAAGAAAAAGGGACTCCCTATTTTTTGAAACCGTGTCAATATAGAAATTGAAATTTTAAGTCGGTGACCTCTTGCTATTCAGGTACTACAGTTAGTTACCTCTGTTACATGTCTTCCACATTAGCATGCAGCTACCATGATATTGATGGTTTCATGTTTGTTTATTTTCATAATATGCAGAACTGAACCATATAAGTAAATACCTGTATTTTTTATCTTACATTATGCTTAGGTAACATCACATGCATTTTTCTCAACCCAGCACTTCATCCAGTTGGGGAGCTCTTGGTTGCTGGTTAGATGTAGATTCAACGCAGGAAACAGAAAACCGAAGGCTCCAATTTACAGTCCCTCGCCTCGACCCATCACTTGTGTACTACAAGTTGGGGAGGTTGCTGCTGTCATCCTCACACATGTTGTGCCGTAGTCACATTTCTACAAAAAATAAATAAACAACCCCAAATTAGAAAATAGTGATCTCCTTAAGCATTTTAGAATGGTACTCATAAATATTGACAACTGTTACCTGACTTCCACATTAGCAGGCAGCTACCACTATAATGATTGTTTCATGTTTTATTTTTTTTTATAAGATGCAGAACTCACCCTATATGTATATACCTGTATTTTGATTGTACATTATATTTAGGTGACAACACATTCATTTTTCTCAACCCAGCACTTCATCCAGTTGGGGAGCTCTCGGTTGCTGGTTAGATGGAGATTCAAAGCAGGAAAGGAAAAACGAAAAGCCACCATTTACAGTCCCTCGCCTCGACCCATCACTTGTGTACTACAAGTTGGGGAGGTTATTGTGAAAGCAACAAAGACCGGCAAGACAGTTGAAACAGGTGGTGGGAAATTGTAAATTATTTCATACTAAACTTTTAAGAAAGAAACAGTTGTTACTCAGTAATTTTTGAAACCGTGTTGGGGAGCTCTTGGTTGCTGGAGATTCAAGGTAGGAAATGAAAAACCGAAAGCCACCATTTACAGTCCCTCGCCTCGACCCATCACTTGTGTACTACAAGTTGGGGAGGTTATTGTGAAAGCTAACAAAGACCGGCAAGACAGTTGAAGCAGCTGGTGGTGGGAAATTGTAAATTATTTCACACTAAACTTTTGAGAAAGAAACAGTTACTCAGTAATTGTTGAAACCGTGTCAACCAAGCACTTGAAAATTCAAGTTGGAGACCTCTTGTTATTAAGGTGCCATGGTTGTCTGTGTGCTGAGATCATCCTCATACATGTTGTGAAAGCTACTAAGACTGGCAAGACCGTTGAAACATGGACATCGGAAATGGTAATTGATTTCATACTAACCTTTTTAGAAAGAAAAAGGGACTCCGTATTTTTAGATACCGTGTCAACATAGCACTTGAAATTTCAAGTCGGTGACCTCTTGCTATTTAGGTACTACAGTTATTACCTCTGTTACATGTCTTCCACATTAGCATGCAGCTACCATGATATTGATGGTTTCATGTTTGTTTATTTTCATAATATGCAGAACTGAACCATATAAGTAAATACCTGTATTTTTTATCTTACATTATACTTAGGTAACATCACATGCATTTTTCTCAACCCAGCACTTCATCCAGTTGGGGAGCTCTTGGTTGCTGGTTAGATGGAGATTCAACGCAGGAAACAGAAAACCGAAGGCTCCAATTTACAGTCCCTCGCCTCGACCCATCACTTGTGTACTACAAGTTGGGGAGGTTGCTGCTGTCATCCTCACACATGTTGTGCCGTAGTCACATTTCTACAAAAATAAATAAACAACCCCAAATTAGAAAACAGTGATCTCCTTAAGCATTTTAGAATGGTACTCATAAATATTGACAACTGTTACCTGACTTCCACATTAGCAGGCAGCTACCACTGTAATGATTGTTTCATGTTTTATTCATTTTTATAAGATGCAGAACTTACCCTATATGTGTATACCTGTATTTTGATTGTACATTATACTTAGGTGACAACACATTCATTTTTCTCAACCCAGCAGTTCATCCAGTTGGGGAGCTCTCGGTTGCTGGTTAGATGGAGATTCAAAGCAGGAAAGGAAAAAACGAAAAGCCACCATTTACAGTCCCTCGCCTCGACCCATCACTTGTGTACTACAAGTTGGGGAGGTTATTGTGAAAGCAACAAAGACCGGCAAGACAATTGAAACAAGTGGTGGGAAATTGTAAATTATTTCATACTAAACTTTTAAGAAAGAAACAGTTGTTACTCAGTAATTTTTGAAACCGAGTTGGGGAGCTCTTGGTTGCTGGAGATTCAAGGTAGGAAATGAAAAACCGAAAGCCACCATTTACAGTCCCTCACCTCGACCCATCACTTGTGTACTACAAGTTGGGGAGGTTATTGTGAAAGCTACGAAGACTGGCAAAACAATTGAAACAATTGGTGGGAAATTGTAAATTATTTCACACTAAACTTTTAAGACAGAAACAGTTGTTACTTACTTAAAACCGTGTCAACCCAGCACTTGAAAATCTAGTTATTCAGGTGTCATGGTTGTCTGTGTGTTGATATCATCCTTATATTGTTGTGCCGTTGTCACATTTCTGCAAATGGTAATAAACACACACACACACACACCCCTCTCGTTCACCCCCAAATTATAAAATAGCGATCTCCTTGAGCATTTTAGAATGGTACTCATAAATATTGACAACTGTTACCTGACTTCCACATCAGCAGGCAATATAACAATATACTGATGGTTTCATGTTTTATTTGTTTTTATAAGATGCAGAACTGAACCCTATCAATATGTAATGTATACAAAATGCCAGTTGGCGATGTCCAATACTAATCATCATTGTTTTCCCACACCATAAATATATATTTATATTTATTTTGAAAAAAGTTATTTTTATTTAATTAATCACACTACTACTACAACATACATAATAATAATAATGATACAATAGTTTTTTTTTGTTTTTTTGTTTTTTGTTTTTTTGTTTTTTGCGTAATCCACTATTCTTAGGCAAAACTTTACAAGTTTTTTTTAGATGCAAAAGCGTGTAGGTTAACAACATATAATTCTTGATCAACTGTATTCCTAAGAGACGTGGAGTTCTTTGTTCTCAACCCAGCACTTCATCCAGTTGGGGAGCTCTTAGCTGCCAGATGGAGATTCTCATTGCCAAACGATGTGCCTTGCTAGCATGAAGTGTGTATATTCATCAAAGATAATTCTTTATGTTTCTTTGTGTCGTTCTTTTTTTTTTTTTTTTTTTTTTTTTTTTTTTTTTTTTTTTTTTTTTTTTTTAGACAAAGCCAATTTCAAAGGCAAAATAGTACAAGTTTGTAATACCTAAGCGACGTCAAATTCACTGATCTCAATACAGCACTTTATCCAAAGTTGGGGAGCTCTTAGTTGCCTGATGGAGATTCTCATTGTCAAACTATGTTCCTTGCCAGCATGAAGTAGCATACTTATCCAAGATAATTCAATCAATGTTTTTTTTGTTTTTGTTTTTTTTTTGTTTTTTGTTTTTTTGCAATGGTGAGTGACTGTTTTCTGTTTTTTCTGTTTTTTTTTTTGTAAATTCCTCCTCTTTATCAGGAGAACCCTGGACGCAGGGAGGTAGCAATCCGAACTTTATTTCGTCCCCAAACCCTTTTTTGGAAGGGCCTCCTTTCGAAGGTTCATTCGGAAAGCCCTGTACGCCCAGGTAGCCCTGGACGCCCAGGTATCAATCGAACAGGTCCCCGAACCCTTCTTTTTGAAGGGCCTCCTTTCGAAGGTTCATTCAGAAAGCCCTGGACGCCTAGGTTTGCATCCCCTTATTTGCCCCCCGAACCCTTCTTTGGAAGGGCTTCCTTTCGAAGGTTCGTTCGTGAATGTTTGGCAGGTTAGGTAACCAACTGAGCCAAGGGTGTAATGGAGGGATCACACTAGCTATAGTTTGCAAACTAGGTGAGTTCTGTTACGTGCAGAGGGTGACTGTCCTCTACACGGGACACGCCTTTTAACGAGGCTTCCGAACCTCGCCGCTTGGCGTCGCCACTGAATAGCATTACTGATCAACAGTGGTGACACACTTCGTTCCGTGGAATTGACGTAGCATTGATGAGAAACGTACAACGTAACTTATCGGCGCCACTCAGTCTGCCGTGCCCGGGCCTCGAACTCACGACACAGCAAACTCCGTATCTGAAGTCGTACGCGCTAACCATTGCGCCGTCAAGACTAGTAATTAGGTCTATAAAATAAAATAAGACTTCGTTTTTCGTTGAAGCTGTCTACCCGGCACTTGAAAATTCAAGTTGGGGAGCTCTTGTCCTTGCCCCGCGCGCATAACTCTCCTGTCTTTTTTTCCTTTTTTTTTTTTTTTTTTTTTTTCATTTGTAGTGTGGGAAATCTCAACAGAGTGTAATGTAGACAAAATACCATTTGTCGATGTCCAATACTAATCATCATTGTTTTCCCACACCACAAACATACATTTATATTTTTTTTACATTTTTCTTTTTATTTCATTAATCCCACCATTACTCCAACATACATACATAGTAATAATACAATAGTAATACAACAATAATAATAACTATAGTTTAATATAGAAAAATATTATGAATATATGAATAAATAGCTATAGTCCCTTACAATTCGTTTAAAATAAACGTGATGATAATTTTTTAACAATATTCACAAATCAATTTTCCTGTCACTATATTGGGTTAGTCACCCTGTAGATCTATTGACGTTTGGCGGTTACTAAAGCACCATGGGATGAATCATCTGCAAGGTGAGTCACTTGCGAGATTCCAGACACATTGTTTCTATAGTTTATATTGAAGATACAATGAAATTGTAGTTGTTGTTGTTTTTATTTTTAGCGAACTCCAGTCTCCTAAGGTTTAGCAAAAAAAAAGTCTCATAAGGTTAACATTAAAAAATACATTCGTTTATTTGAAAATGGGTTTTTTTTTTTTTTTTTTGTTTTTGTTTTTTTTTTTCAGAATCCAGTCTCCTACGGCAAAAAATTATAAGTTTGTAGATGCAAAGGCGTGTAGGTTTACAACATTTCATTCTTGATCAACTGCACCTAAAGCAACATGGAGTTCACTGTTCTCAACCCGGCACTTCATCCAAAGTTGACTACTGGTTAGAAGCAGATTCTTGCGTCAAAACAAAATATAGGATGCCACCGTAAACAGCAACATCTTGTGAATACGGGTGTACGTATGGTTGAAGGAACAAATCCGGTTGAACTCTATATGCCACAGGTCTTGACCACCTAGCACTTGAAAGTTCAAGTTGGGGACCACTTGATCCAATGTCCAGTTAACTGCAGTGACACCGGTCAAATGGTCTCCGTGATATAATATAGTAATCCATATAATATAAATGTAGTAAAATATAGTTATCAAGTGTGTAAAAAAAAATGTAACTCCAATTTTATCGAAACTGTCTACGAAGCACAGGAAAATTAAAGTTGGAGACCTCTTGTTCTCCCTTCTTGGATGTTTAACATTGAAAGAAACGTCACAGATCATGACTGTCACATGATGTACCTCGGATGACACAAGAAAGCTTACATGAAGTACCGCTTATTTACATTTGTTGTCGAGTCTTAGAATAGGGAGTACCAATACTTCCCACCGGAAGTAAGATCCGTCCCCATTTTATCCACTTTTGAATTGAATAGGAAGTGTTCATTATCTTTTACTATATTTAAAATTGTAGCCCTATGCATCATAATAAACAATATCATTATATCATAATCATTCATGTAACAGGTGATGAAAATGGTGTTTTATAGCACTTTTTTCTATAGGGTCTACAATTACAGATTACATAAAGTTCATTTGCTGCACTATACCATACATGTACATAGTTCTTTGCACATGTAACTTTTACATGTCACATATGGTACACATATAATATTTAATACATATAAAAAAAATATCAGCACTTATCTTAACTGTTGGCGAATATAGCACTTCATCCAAAGTTGGAGAGATCAAAAACATTTGCAAGTTCGAAATCACAGCACCACGATTTTGCAGAGTATTGTAGATCTAAGACTTGTCTAAGCATCTTGTGTCCCAGCAAATACAAATGCATTGAAACAAAAAAAAATCTTGGTTTGTATGTTATCCTAAATATAGGGCTTAGTTTCTTTTCTTGCTTTTTTTCTTCTCTTTTTATTGAAACAAACTAATTTGCTTGCACTGTTTGCCACTGAACCGCGCGGGAAACGACATTACGGCCAACAATGGCAAATTCTCGGAACTGTGACGCACAACGTACCCGGATCTAGAACGATCGTTTCGTCACAATGTGTCGCCACTGACACTCGAGGGACATACAATCGGCAATCCTCGGATGTTTCCGCGACTCTAACGACAAACCTCGGATGTGATAGGAGGAGGAATTAATGTACAAAAATCTTACAAAAGTGTCAGTCCAGCTGCCTTCTCACCACTCTATTACGACGTTCAAAACAGCATGTAAGACGTTCAGAGAAGTGCGGCGCACGTTACTGTTTGGAGGGTTGACGTTTTAATAAACACGTTGAACACAGCAAGTTTTTACGCTAGTCACTCTGTATTCTCCTAAACATTCAGCCATATTAACATTTTTGCAAACAAGCCAGATATTTTATTAATACATATACATACATACATCCTCTTCGGTCTTTCATAGGTTTAAAAACCTGCTGACCGGTCTAAACACTTTCTCTATTATGTCTTAAAAGTTACGCATGCGGTGGGAAATGGATGATTTAGTTATAGGCCTATATTTTAGGTTAGACCAATGTTTATCTAAACTATTTTTGAATACATTTAAAGTTTTGCACGTAACTACATCTTCGGGTAGGCTGTTCCATGAATTCACAACCCTATTTGAAAAAAATATTCTGACGTAGGTTGCTGTTGCATCTTTTTTTAGCAATCTTGTAACAGTGGCCTCTAGTATTACCTCGTTCCATCTCAAATGAGGAGGCGGGAACCTTGAGTGTCCTTATCAAGGTTGTCGAACGATCTTCGGATAAGGCCAAGAATTTTATTAGCCTTACATACTTGAGCTTCTATATGTAAATCAAACTTCAGTTTATCATCCACTAAGACACCTAGATCTTTTTTCTTGTTTAACAGTCTCTAAGGTAGTGTTGCTCATACTATATTCATGGTCAGGGTTATTTTTCCCAATGTGCCTAACTTTACACTTCCCTGCGTTAAATACCATTTGCCATCTGTTGGCCCATGCTTGTAGGTTTGAAAATGTCCGAAAATATTAAGACACTTATAGTAAGTTTTTTTATGGATTTATCACAAAATTAGTGTTACTTCTTGATAGAAAAAAGAAATGCAATGAATCTCTTCACAAAAAAGTACTGGTGTTGTTGATGTAGGAGGTACATCAGTTTCGACAAAACAGCATATTATTGACAACAAACTTAGCCTAAAAACTCCCCAGATTTCATTTTCAATTTAGCCCAGATTTCATTTTTGCGTCGCTTCAGCTCAGCTGCTGAAGCAAGCATTGTGTTTCGTTCGTTTGTAACTAACTATGTTTGTATGTATGCATATAGTATATGTATGTACAAGCTAGCGGGCGTACCGATGAACTGATTTTGTTCAAACTTTAAACGACTATGAGGTATGAGGCGACACCAAAGTGATTCGATTTTGGGCGCTCTGCCAATTAAATTTTGCTTTCTAGAAGCGCTTTTATGCCATTTTTATTGATATTCAATGCACTTAGCCAGCAAGAAAAAAAATCAATATTCCAACCAAGCAGCAAAATTGATTATTGGATTTTAAACTGATATTGATTATCATCTTGTTATTCAGTACTATTGTATGGCAACGCAAATATCTTTTTGCTGGATATTTTGATTCTGATTCATTCTGATGTTTTCTCAAATTCATAAATTTCTTGATTGTAAAGTATACATTATTTCAGTATATATCTTAATTGCCCATAAGTCAACGTCGTTCTAGCGACACGGTGTTCTTTGAACACTTTTGATCTAGTAAATTTAGCTTTTATTACATTTCAAAACAATTTGTCAAATAATAATCATCAAAACAATTTACAAAAATAAAAGGCATGGATTTCAATTTAAAAAAAGCCAAAATGTTTTACTATGCAACATGATTTATCATGAGCTATCGATCAACATAGTTTGGCAGAATTAATGCAGCCGTAAGACATTTATTTCAATATTAATAGGTCCATGTAACCTTAAACTTGTTAAAACGCAAAACTTAATTAAACATGAAAGTTTCACAGCACAAAGTGTCATCCCTTTATTAAAATAGCAAGCCGATGGTTGAATCATCCCATGCATATTCGACTGTTCAATTCACACTTCACACAGTTCAGATTTCTTGACTAACAAAATAGTCACAATCTACAATAGTCTTGTGCAGGAGAACTATCCATTGAATAACATTATATGGTCTTGATATATGTATGATTTGATCAAAAAATTCCTGGTACTGATGAAGTCCTCTAAAACAGTACACAGCAGTTCACATACTTCCCAGTCAGATAAAGAAATTCAGGATCCTGCCATTTCAACATGATTCAATATAATACACAAAGCTAGTCAAAACATGACGTAAAAACATTTCTTTGCAGCATCCCTTGCAAATGGTATGTATGAAATCGAATACCATGTGAGGGCAAGAAATTGTAACATACAAAACAGTATTGCCAAGCCAGTAAAGCTGAACACAATGTTAGAGCGAGCATAACAATCATGATAATTGTGGCAAAGAATCGGGTCTCCTCCGCAAACATTCGCTGACACTGCTTAAGTGGTCCCACAAAGGAAGCATGTGCTCGCTAATGCAACAATATTTCCAATTGTATAAAATAGTGCTAACATTATTAAACCATTAGGTAAGAAGAGTAAAAATGTTCCCAGAATCGACAATGACACACCAAGAATAAAACAAATAACAAATCCTTTTATTCGAGTAGAGTAGCTGAGTGTCGAGGCATCACTAATCTCTGTCATGATGTCTCCTTCCTCTTCACCTCTCCCACTTAGTGCTCTTTTCAATTTCTCCGTTATTATCTATAGAAAATACAAATTTATATATTTTTTCTGTCAAATTTTGACAACCCGGAAATTACAGTCCACTGATATGGTTTCTCCCCACTGTGAGTTTTAAAAATATGATGTGAGAGATCTTGTCTTTGGCTGAATGATTTTTTACAAATTGTACATTGATGAGATTTCTCACAAACATGAAAAATCAACTGTTCTTTCACATTTCAACTCTGGGTGACGGATTTTTCACAAACTACTAAAGACACTGATAAGGGTTCTACCCAGTGTGAGTTTTCATATGATGTGAGAGGCTTCCACTTTGACCAAATGTTTTCTCACACACTGTACACGAATATGGTTTCTCTCCAGTGTGAGTTCTCATATGATCTGAGAGGGTTCCACTTCGACTGAATGCTTTCTCACATACTGTACACTTGTATGGTTTTTCTCCAGTGTGAGTTTTCATATGCAGTGAGAGGTTTCCACTTTGACTGAATGATTTCTCACACACTGTACATTGATATGGTTTCTCCCCAGTATGAGTTCTCATATGAAGTGAGAGCCTTCCACTTTGACTGAATGTTTTCTCACACACTATACACTTATGTGGTTTCTCTCCAGTGTGGGTTTTCATATGCTGTGAGAGGGTTCCACTTAAACTGAATGATTTCTCACAGACTGTACACTGATATGGCTTCTCCCCAGTGTGAGTTCTCATATGATCTGAGAGGTTTCCAATTCGACTGAATGTTTTCTCACACACTATACACTGATGTGGTTTCTCTCCAGTGTGAGTTTTCATATGCTGTGAGAGGCCTCCACTTAAACTGAATGTTTTCTCACACACTATACACTTATGTGGTTTCTCTCCAGTGTGGGTTTTCATATGCTGTGAGAGGCCTCCACTAAAACCGAATGATTTCTCACAGACTGTACACTGATATGGCTTCTCCCCAGTGTGAGTTCTCATATGATCTGAGAGGGTTCCAATTCGACTGAATGTTTTCTCACACACTATACACTTATGTGGTTTCTCTCCAGTGTGAGTTTTCATATGCTGTGAGAGGCTTCCACTGTAACTGAATGATTTCTCACACACCTTACACTGATATGGTTTTTCCATGGTGTGAGTATTAATATGAGAGATGTCAACAATGACTGAATGATTTCTAACACAATTTCTCACACAATTTACATTGATATGGTTTCGTCCCAATCTGAGTTTTCATATGCTTAGAGATGATTTATTTCAAAAATCTTCCACGGAAAAGACATAGATCCAGATTCGTATGTTTTCAGCGAAAATTATTGTTTTTTGCATAATTTTTCACACTCTATACACTGATGAAATTATACTGTTATGTTATATGTATTTCAAAACTAGCTTCATTGTTAGATCAAGATGCCTCTTCAGATGTATAGTTCCAGATATTTCCTGAATGTACGTTTCAACACAAACTGTACACTAAAGTCGTCCTGTTCTAAAAAGTACTGTGGACAGTCACATGCTGCTCTGTGGAAGACTCCAGTAATGTTCTTGTGCATATCCTTTCTCATAATATTCATAAGTTTTTGTTATTTTTTCATTGCAGATTCAAGGACGTTCAAGGACACTTCAGAGCGAGGCTCTGACCCAAAATGAGTAAACCACGTCTTCTCTCGTTGTAACTATCTTGGATAATCCAGAGAAATTGGCCACTTTCGACAACTGATTTTTAATTAAAAAGTGCTGAACTTGGTATTTGTTAGTTGGGACACATTATACAACCTGTTTTCTACTACAAACCAAATGTATACTAAAACTTGATCATCTTTTTTGTTATTCTAGACTGTCTTTTGTGACACACTACTCGATGTATAATACTGAAGCAAGCGTATAACGTTCCACGAAAACGCTAAATGAATAAGCAACAGATACTGACTAGCAGGTGGTTGCTTCCACACGTTTTTTTTCCTTCTTATTTTCGAAATAACTATTTCTTAAACAAATTGGGAAATGTGCTGATATTACAACAGCATGCAACAAACGTACCTTGCCAGAAAGCAGTAATAAATGCGGTTGTCAGCACACTGATTTAGAAATATTTATAGACGTTTGGTAGATCTATAGATCTAGATTTAGACTAACATGGCGTCAATGGCTTCACGTGAGCGTGTGGCAACTGCAACGTCATCGAAAAGTCTATGCTACGTCAAAATTACGTTCATTATCCACATCAAAATAAAGTGATACTACATATATTTTTTATAGTAGCAGGTGGATCCTTACGACCTAGTATCTTTAATTTATTTTCCAAAATAACTTTCATTTGAAAGCATTGTGAAATGTAACACTATTACAACAGCTTGCAACTAGGAATAACTTTTAATAGTTCTATTTTAAAAGTAGCTGTCACTACACGGATTTAGTTTAGAAAGATGATCTTGGTAGATCTATAAATGTATTGTTTAGTATGTTGGTAGCGTGTCCAGTCAAAACGTGTTTCGTTCGCGTACAACCCATTTTACATAGACTTAGATAGACTTCATCTTTTAAAACTGGTTTTACGTACATAGATCTATAAAATAATCACACATTGGAATGATGTACATCTTCTTTTTCCTGAGAAGTTGAGCTTTCTTTCGATACCTTATTTGCGCATCAAACATGCCTTATGGGCGCGTAATTAATTTAATTAGTTAATTGACGGCATATAAAGTGGTTTTGTCGGCCATATTTGTTTCCCGCCGAGATTTGTGACATGAGCTGTGAATTTTAATTGGTTGTTTCCAAGTGATCAAACTCTCGAGGGTATTGTGTTAAACAATTAAGTTGGTTTTATGTAATACATGGAGCAAGTGTATATCAATCTGAAATTCATACTGAATCTTTCACTCTGGTCTATACAGTAATGGAACCTTCTCCCACTTCTGGAAATCTTTATGAATGAACTGACTTGATATCTTCATAATTTCATACGCCAATATGTGCATAAATTATGATAATTATACTGTAAAGGGGACTACTTTACTATACTTTACTATAGACCCATTCATAAAGTTGTAAAGTTATTCTTTTTTAACACCAGATGGCAGCACTGATAATAAAATTGCCATGAAAAATGGACCAGAATATTGATTTATTTGTGTTGTTGTGGACCATGAGACAAGGGACTTCGCAGTTTGTCGCCCACACTTTGTTGGTTCTTCAGCGTGTGCAGCAATGTATTTTAGAAGTTGGATAGTTTTAAGTGGTTTCTATGCCTTGTTGTCGAGTATATGCGCGGGAGAAATTTATCTAGGTAAATCAACATTATAATACCAATTCCATCCAATGAGATTCTATGATAAATGGGATAAAGTATCTAATACGAGATAATAACAATCTGAATATGACATTCACAATAGTATAAAACAAGTTTTAACCAGTCTATAAATTACAAATCTTTAATTCCATTCCCAGTCACATTTGCTTATATAGTATGTATATATCATCCAAGTCAACTGAAAAATATGGATTTTTATTTTTAAATTATAAAATTAAGACAACCATGTACCCATGCAGCAAATGTGTTGATATGGTACAAATGTTTGTTGGTATTCTCTGCAATACTCACAACAATACATGGTGACAGCGGTGACAAGTGAAGACAGAAGACTTGAAGCAAACGCTGAAATAATCAAATTTTGAAGAGGAATCATTTCTACAATGTTGGAAATTCCAAAATTGGACGGGTCTAATCCGGATCAGGTGAAAGCTTTTAATGACTGGAAGGGCTTTTTGGAAAAATATTCATTTATTAACAAAGTAAAAGACGAAGACAAATGACATATTAATCTGTCTGGTGGAGTCCAGTGTAAAGACCTCTGGGATTCATAGCAATTACTGGTGATCAAAAAATAAGATACAATCACCACAGAGCATTTTAGACATGAAGTGACTGAAATTTTAAATCATCAAAATGGTGTCGTTTGAGCTCTATTTGTTGCAGTATCAGGCTATGAGCTCACCTTTGTGTCGTACAGGCCTAGAATTTTCCTGCTCTAATGGTTTGGTGCTGAACGAGCTAGTATCCGCACAGTACTATGTCCAGCACTGTGACAAGAGGAGAGCCACCCAGTATGTGAAGTCTGGTATATTGACCTGTACAGGGCTATATAGACCATAGTACAAGGAACGAGATCAAAACATTACATATTGGGCCCAGTGGTTGGAAAAATAATGCCAGTTTTCCAACCTGAGCAAGGCCACCAATGAGAGTGATGCAAAGTTATGGCGATGGATGGAGGATATATAGTGATTAACGGAGATGGTTCTGCGGTAGATCACCAGTCTATGTCTGATAGAGGGGAAAACAAGAACATCTGATGCGAATTATTACGTCTCCAACACACACATCAATGATCACAAATTTCTCAGAAAATACTGTACAACAATCATAAACCCGACCCCTCGAATTTCACATGGGGGTTCCTTTTATACTATATTTACACAGAACACATCAACTATATTTTCAAACTTTTCTCTCTCTCCCTTTCGTTTTTAGCAAGTATATTTCTACCAAGGATAGAGCACTGGGAAACACACACACAGACAGACACACAAACGTATCACATCAACTATAATTACAAGGAATTAATAACATAAACATTGTCATCGACGATGTTATATGGTAATGGTAAAGGCCGGTTTCGGACGGTGAACTTCGATGATAAAAATGCAGCACAGCATGTTTGCATTGTGTCCACAGGAAAGTGTACTAGCGGTTTGCGTTATGCTCCTAAGTTAACCACAGTCTTTCAAAGCCATACGCAAATTCCTTTTTTTTTTTTTACCATTATTTCCATGTTACCCCATTTTTTTATATACCTTTATAATATCAGGGTTCCCAAAGATTTTTTTTTGGCGAAAGACTTTTCCTGACAAATTTTTATTTTTCCAGGCCTTCTTTTTATATATACATCAAGGCCTGTAGGATGGGTTAGAAAAGTGAGGGGGGCCACAGAAATGTATTGATGCAAGCTGAAACGCGGTGAAGCTACACTTAGGGAGGTCCGGGGCGCATGCTCCCCCGGAAAATTTTAATTTCTGCAGTAAAAATGATGGCGCGAGCATGTGTGTCGATCCCAGCATATTCAAGGGGGATCTGGGGGGGGGGGTGGGGGGTTCCCCCCCGCGAAAATTTTGAAAATTAGATACTCTGAGAGCGCGCTTTTTAATATTTTCTCTATTTTTTGAGGGGGCACGTGCCCCAATCGCCTTACCGCTTGCTAAGGGCCTGACATCTATTTATTCAAATAGCAGTCATACGTGTCTAAAAATAGTTGAAAATAATCCAGTCCTGATAACACAGAGTTTGTTCATATAGTAACAAAATAATTTGTTGAGATATTATCCTGTGTAGTTATCAAAATGTTAGCCATTCTCTAAATTTAAAAATCTGCCCAAATCCCTAATAAACTATCAGTTGTACAAAATTCCATGACTTTTCCAGGATCTGGAAAAAATTTCAATTTCCATGACTTTTCCAGACTCCGTGGGAATTCTGAATATATAGACTATATATATACAGGTCCTCGAGTAACCTCTCAAATTAGGATTGACGGAAACATTTTAGGTGGGAAAAAACACTAAAGGATGTAGGATTTTCATATTAAATGTGGTGTGTGGGAGAAAACATATTTTTTTTGCACTATTTTAGAGATAATAGCAATACAAACAATTAAAAAATGTACACAGGGTCAGGATTAGCCACTCGTCCGCTCATAGTATAGACTAGTAAAACTTTGTGGAGGACGAGTAGAATGTTTAAGCAACTCGTCCTGCTGACGCGTAGCAATTCTGGTCAGTTTGCCATACAAATATAGAGCTTTGTCCAAGGAAGACGAGTACATTTTTTTAAGAGGACGAGTAGATATTTGAGAGTTAATCCTGACCCTGAGTACATTTACAATATTTTAGGTTTTTGAGCCCATTGATTCATCTTTCCGCATAGTTAATGCGCAAGTTGCAGGTCCTGCAATCTAACTGGTTACTGAAGCCATTTCAATTTCAGAATTACTGTAGGATGTCGTAAACAAATAACTTGAAACCTAAACGTTTGTTATCAACTTTAATAAAATGTTTCAAAATTTACAGAATTGTACATTATAAGCATGGACTTTACAAGCATGAGGCAGCTAAACTAAGAGGAAAACAGTTGTTTTAAAAGTCATAGTTATCTTAATAAGAAAGTAACTTTTGAAAACCGACACAGTCACAGAAACAATAAGGACATTGACACTTTTTAACTACTTAAAATTAATTAACACATCCAATATCATAAACATAGATCATTCAACAAACGGTGCATAATGCAACGTACAATTTTACGAAAATTATTTTTATAATCGAAAATAATAAGATACTTTTACGCGGAGTGCAAGGCTATGATTAATCTAAATGTAGCAAGCCGAAGAATAGATAAAAAACAATGTTTGTTCACACAGTATAAAATCAAAATATTCATGTGTTCTAAAATGATACATGCAAATTTGTTTCTATCAAGCTTAATGCCATACAAAGTCTTGATTGATTGCAAATATAGTTTAAGATTTCTACATTCACATTTATAATTGAATTTAAATTCATGGTCTAAATATATACACAATTTACTATGCACAACAAGAGGATTTCATGATTGAAAAATAGCTGCTATAAGTTACATTCTCTAAATCAAAAGGAAAGAATGAAATACAGTCAACTCTTCACAACTTGCGGTTTATTTTTACATACCCAACCAGAAATCAGTTCGATGGTTTCAATACTCCAGGGTTAGGTCAAAACTGAATAAATAGGACCGAAATTTAGTAGAACCACAAATTCAAGCTGCAAAACACAAAAGTGTCCAACGATCATGTAACTCAAAATGCAAAAACCTTGAATGCTAATGGCACACTAATAATTTACACAACACGCCGTTTTACCCAAATTCATTGTAAATCATCAAACAATATTCCAATCAACGACAAATATTGAAATCAAAACACAAAAACCTTGAATGCAATTGGCACTCTAATAATTTATACAATACGTTTTATTCAAATTAATTTATATCATCAAACAACCTTCAAAAAAATGAACACTTTGCTCGGTGTACATAACCATATTAGTCATTAAATTTACTTTCCATTTAATAAATAAATATAAACTACACCTCATTCTAAACCCAATAGGACCACACTATGCAAATATCTTAGTTTCATACCAAAATTTCTCTTAAATGGTTATTTGAAATAAACTTCATTGCTTCATTTCAAATAACAAATCTACTAACATTTATTTAAACACAAGTTGCCTATAAATACGGTATGTTCTTCCCATCAATAATAAAAATACATAAAATTAACTTCCACAATTGTGTCAAATTTACATTACATTTATTTTATCTATACAATTATCACAATTCTAAGAATTCCGCAGAGTCATTAAACTTTGATTGGCGAAAAACTGGTGATACTGTAATATTTGTGACTGAAGAACTACGTGTTGTGAGATCCTAATCCTGAAACACATAAATTTCATTTGAAAATATAACGAAGAAATAGATTTTTCTCAGCACAAGCAACAAAGTCATAAAATCAAAACACAACTATTTCATGAGGAACAACCATAAAACAACAATTTCAACCTAGGGTTTAGTGTTTTTTGTAACAGCTTATTATAACTGGATATTTACTACATCAGAAGACATTGCAGTTTTCAGCAGAACACAAATTACTTTGGTTGCAGAGATGCTTTAGTGAATATGTAATGCTTTGTTAAATGTAGAAGTCTGACTATTCTAGTTTTCTTGGATGTATGAAAGGAGCATTTGAACCATGACGTGGTGGACCTGGATCAGCGTCAAACCCCGTGGCACGGAAGGATCCAAACCAGCTTCTTAGAAATATACTGAATAGTATTGATTTATGTCGTAAAGTGTGCGTAGTTGTATTAGCGGCTGTCACATGAGAGTATATCTAAGTATCCAAGAACGTGATTATAGACATTATACTAGGAGATACAGGTAGTATTACACATCAATGGTTATAGTCCTTGAAAAAAACTAATGTTTTAATAGATTAAACATCGTATTAAACAAGTATGTTTGTCGAAATTTTGTTCACATTCAGTATGAGGCACGTTAATTTAAAGCACTTTGGGGTGCCCCGGCTTCCACGAAATAAATAATTAACTAGAAAAAGTGACAGATTTGACGATGTAACCCGGGTCACCGCGTCATGGGTCATTTGGCCAAATATGCACTGAATTAACTGCAATCCGGCGAAAAAGAATTAAAAAAAAATAACAATAATACATTTTTCAAGTTACTCGGCTTTTTCTTTGTTTCAAAATGTGTCATCCCAACTAATTTCAAATCCCTAGGTAACAAAGAAAATCCACCTTTTAGTAACTTTCGATTGAGCATGATCTAAACTGATATTTGTGTAACTATAAAAAATACTTTCGATAAAGTAACAAAGAACAAAAGTGTCATACCTTAACACTATAGTACCTGAGAGCCCTGTGGCGTGGATTCTTCGTCTGGCGAAGCATCAATTTCCATTTGTGTGTTTAATACTTCAGAAGTTGCCGACGATAAATCAAGATTGGACAAGTCACTAGAAGAACAAATGTTTTTCACTTTATTAATCATTCACAAAGGCGCTTTAACTTCAAATGCATACAAGATGGATTATCAAATGTTGCTCAAACAGTAAGATTAAGCTTGGACCAGATTTTACGCAAGGAATACTGCTTGATAAAAAAAAGGCTTGTCTAGGGACTGGCCTAATAGAATGAATGCACCTCAAAAACAGAAGCCAAACACTACACCTGGAAGATTGCATTCATGGAGACACGCCTCCATATACTGTAACGTTTGAGGTACCTAATACGGACAGCTAGATCTTAGGACATGTAACATACGATAACATATTTGACATCTTGATGTTCATTAATATATTGATGACGATCCTTAATAATCAACCTTTCAGGCACACTCACGTTGATTTGTTTCCCAAAGCATATCTAAAAGTTCAATATATAAGCCACTACTTGCACTTAAATTTTCTCATGTATTACCTAGTAGAACTCATTAGGCTGCTGGACGCAGATTCCGTTGGAGCAGGATCCCAAAAATGCAACTGCCTTCTCCATATGCGTACTTGAGTGTCCCATGACCTCCGAGAATACTTCAAAAACTTGTTGGGAGTCCTCGGATGTAGTTTTGGATCTCTTTTCTCCCTTTGAAGTCATGAAAAAATTATGCAATATTTATACCAATATCAACATGGGCTTTAAATTTGTCATCAAGTGCAGTAATTTATATGAGCGCAAGCATGAAAAATATCACTCACATCAGAACCACTGACGCCACTTTGCATCCAAAAACTTATTTTTCTTATAATATACAGTGGAAATCACTATTGATCAATATTTAACCAAATATAATTTCTATGCATTTACCTAGGAACCATAAGGAGATATCTGCGATAACCTTCTGTGGCTTTACCATATTCAATCTGTTTTTCTCTCCTTATCAGTACGGCTTCATCTGTTTCAAGCTCACCAGCGCCTTTACCCTTCCTACTCAAAATATAAATACACATTGTAAATATGCCGATGGACATAATAAGATTTATATAGAAATGTCATTTATTCATTTACTGGCTGGCTGTTTATATTGTGGTATTTAAACTGCTCTACATGCTTTAATATGTTGTTTAAATGAAAGAAATTTTCAGAATGCACATTACACATCATATTGCTTCTCTACAAGAGCAGAGATGTGAACCCATCCGCGTTGAAAATCTTAATCACATCCATGAAAAATCTTAATTTTCAAGCAAAAATCTTAATAATAAATACAAAAAATCTTAATAAAATCTTAATGTTCTTCTACTTATAAAAAACAATAATAAGGGCAATTATTGTAAACTACTCTGGGGTGAAATGAAAAAAAAAATAATTGGAAAAAAATCTAGATATCACGGGAATCAATTAAAAAACAGATCACCAAAATCCGACAAGAATTGATAAAGTAATAATATTTAGATTAAACAAGCATCTGTTGGAAGAGCACACGGGATGTGCAAAATGCACATTACCTCGGAAAGTCAGGCATGTATTGTACAACAATACTAATTAATGCCCTTGTGTCTTGTGTGCACGGTGAATTTTCACCATATCTGGCGTGATTCACACTCTTTTTCGATGCAGTAATATCATTGTATTTTCTTGAATACTTGTCCCTGTATTTTAGCACCATTACGTTGCTGGGGAAAGCACAAATTCATTAATTTTCAATATTTCTTATCAGTGTCACTTTCATATCAGTATTCAATCTAGCTTTGCACTGGAGGGGGCCCTACGGGCCCATTGACCTTCAAAGAGAGGGCCATTTTAAAAATGAGGGGGCCCAAGTAAAAAAAAAACAACCCAAAAAGTACACAGGATGCTCACTGCATTATGACATGGGTGTGTTGGGGTAATACTGAAATCCGACAAGAATTGATAAAGTTATTACTATATTTCTTGGTATTTTTTCATAATTGGAGTAGACAAGCATTTTTTATTTAACCCATGTTAGAACTTAGATCCTGTCACAGTTTTCATCCTCCGAGGTTTCATCATCATAAGTCTGTCAAATGGTATTTAGAAGCCGTGTCATCGGGATTAAAAGTAGATAACTTTATGTAAAACCTCAATAGGAATGATCGTACATAATTCATTTTAATGCTACTTTAATATCTTAAGCATATAACAAGAAATTTCAACACATTGACATCTGTTTCCTTATCATGTTATGGTAGCCATTTTGGTACTAGTACCCGACGCAAGATGCATTCATCACAACGCAAATACAGCAGAGCGCAGACGTTTTTTCCATGCTACCGGCGTGAACTAGTTGAAATTATTTCAGTGGATTGCCGGTAGGTGGCGCTCTGAATGTAAACAAATATATGGCGCCCATGAAACTAATGCAGACGTGACTGGAAGCTTCGTTTTCTTTGGCGAATATCTTATTAAAAAATGTTACAAAAATTTGGCAAAATATTCATAGTGCGCCCGACGGGCCCATGGTACGATTGGGATTGCGCCATTTGGTATGTTAAGCGGCCAAAGGCGCAATGGCGCAGCCTAGATTGAACACTGCATATACCGTTCACAGGTCGTGTTGCAGGTGCAGGTGCGCAGCACATATTACGACAACCAGCAGAAACTGTTAGTCTCATTCATAGGCTGGCTGCTGCATAAGCGACAGCACGCACAAACTGGGCCTCGCTGATCGAGACTAAAGCTGTTTCAACACGTCATTCAAATCGAGTACATTTTTGCGAGCCGGGAAGAGCCTTGTTTACACGATGTGTAGTTCAATCGAGTACATTTAATAATGGCTGCGGCCATTTGCAAGCAAAAAACATCGGTATTTTAGAAAAAAGTACAAGTTTTACATATTTCTCTGACCCTAGTAAAATCCCGTAATAAACCCATGTCCCGGACGTAATGAATTTTTAGGGGTCAAAAATCGTAAAAATACGGAAAAAAAACGTAAGTTCACATCTCTGCAAGAGTACCTAGTTGGCCACTGAGCATAACCATTAAAAACATGAACATTATTTAATATGAACTTTGAAAAATATTAGCTATAGCCTACCACCAGTGACATCATTCAGCAAACATCATTTGGTGCACATCAATGCATTTTCATGGTCTTATTTTTTATCATATTTAAGTCTAAGGAGTGTATAAACCAACGGACCTTGTTTGACTGCCTTCCTCACTTCTTTCTGAGCTCTCAGACAACCGTAATCGCCTTTTATATCTACAGAAAAATTAAGTTTTGTAAAACATCTAAAAATCTTAAAAAACAAGAAAAAAACCTACACAGAAACACTTTCTGTGACAAAAAGTGTTCATAGTAAGTCAAAAAACAGTCTCAACTTATTTAGAAAAAATTGTACCTCTTTCTCATCATACGTATAAAAGCTAACATGAAATAATATCAACTATAATGATAAATGTAACTGATCAAAGCAATGCTGCCCAGCATCATGGGAGGGGTGGGTGGTACGTACATTACCATGATCTGCATACCATACGCATCACGCTATTATAAATGTGTATGGTACGTATGAAAAACAGTAGTGCACATACCTGCTTCCCCATTTCATGACAGTTGGGTCTATAGATCAAAGTTAAAACGCTCAGTATACGCAGCTATCTAACAGTGACTGTTCATTACACACACTGACCGATTCATGTTCATTCATTCTAATAACTTTAAGTCGAAAGACTATCACAGGCATGCTCATTCTCATTTGTTTGGAGGGTTCATTATTGCTACATTATATAAAGGTACAATGTTTGTAAGATAAATTTCCGTACTTATTTATTTGCCCTCTGGCCTGCTTTTGCATTCTTTCGTATTCATCAACTTGCTCACCCCATGATGGTGCAGTTGGCACTGGCTCTGGCTTGACAAACTTTTTTTCTTCACTGGCACTGATATAAAGACAGGACTACCAAAATCACATTTTGCAATGCCAAGTTTTTTATATTATTACATGAAATATGGTAACCCAAAATAAAACCATCACTTAATTGCAAAAGTGTTTCAGTTATACTATCATATTTGAATGATTTGTAAAAAATGAGTAGTTAATCTGTCATAAGGCTGGAATTTTCTACCATTTTAATTCTGCAAGGTTTGGAAAGTCTTCTGGAGGGAGGACAGCGCTAGCTTCGGGAGCTTCTAATCGCTTCCAACATTGCTCAGATGTGGCTTCACCAGCTTTAGCTTCCTCCCCGTTATTTTCGTCTTGTGAACGAGTTGCAGGTCTAAAAGTGCAAAGAATAACCACTTCATATACATTTCTCTTCAATAAAGTCCACACATATGTTGGTTACAAAGTGTACACTTCCATACTGCTTCCAATGATATTAATTCGGTGAGAGTACATTACAGACATGACATTTACTAGGTTTTATTATTTTACCTCCGAACTTGTTTTCTCTGCTCTCGTGTGCCCTCTACATTTTCTATTTGATCACGTCGTAACGGGGAACGAAGCGGGCTCAGTGGACATGATCTTCTGCTAGCACGCTCAGCTGCAAGCCTGAAAAATAATAGATTTTGTTTTTATTGATCACCATCTGGATGGTAAGAGATTGCCTATTTGATCAATCACCTACCCTTTTAAAAAGCAAACTGAGAGCATAAAAATTGAAAACCCTAAAACTCATTTTCATTGACCTTCGATCTTTTATTTTTGATAAGTTTGAAAATTCTGTGTTGTTTCTAGATCACTGCACACCCACATCGTACATTTTAATGTTTAAACAACCGTAACACTTCTATTAATGAAACCACAAGTGTTTTGGGGTCAGGATTAGCCACTTGTCCGCTAGTATTGACTAGTAAAAACTAGTGGACGACGAGTGCTAATTTTTAGAAACTCGTCCTTTTGACGAGGAGCAATTCTGAATAATTTGTCATACAGATATATAGTTTGTACAAGGAGGATGAGTACATTTTTTGCAGGACGAGTAGATATTTGAGGGTTACTAGTCCAGCTGACGAGTAACACTTTTCCACCTAATCCTGACCCTGGTGTTTGATGTGTTAAAATAAAGCTACTTACTTATATCGTCGCATGATAAAATAATATGTGATGATTCATTAAAATTTTATGATCTATGGTGCAATTTGTTGCATGCACACTCATTTCGTGCGTGGCAATAATAGTGGATTTGAACATGTCTATTTACATTAGATCTTACTAGAAATTTGATTTTTTCACTTTGACACCAGGAAACCAATAATTTCTAAAGTAGTAATATTATGTGGTAATTGTTTAGAGCCTAACAATTTTATTTGAATAACAAAAAGAAGTGGGTGTGTACATGAGCTGGGTGTGCAATGCTCTATAGCATGTTAATGAAATATTCACTAGCTTTTGATGGAGTTTAAAATATGCCTCTCAGGCTCTGACAACTTGTTCATTTTCTTCCAAAGATTCCCAGATTGTTCACCACTAACCATTGCCTCAGTTCATTTCTCAGACAGTAGATACCCTGGCCTACAGATCAGATCACCTATGGGACCCGTGCTAGGTGGTCTCAATAGAGAGGTGGTCTCTATGCAGAGGTTCATTTTGTTAACTTTATGAAGGTTTGGGCCCGTAAAAAAAGTGGTCTTACTATAGAGGTGGTCTCAATAGAGAGGTGGTCTTAATGGGAGGTTTTACTGTATGATTCATCAAAATCATATGATCAATGGTGCATTTTGTTGTGGCATAACATATGAACATCCATCTCGTAGGTGGCACTAACGTGCGGTTGGAACATGTTTATTTACATAAGATATTTAGAAATTTTCCTTTTACACTTTGCACAGGGAAAGCAATCATTTTCATAGTAGCAATATTAGAGCAGTGCACACCCATCCCGTAGGTCACACCCATCCCGTGTTTTTTGAAAAAAAAAATTTGGCATCCAAACAAGTATCAAATAATATTACTATTTTGAACACAATAGTTTTCCCGGTACCAAAGTGTAAAGAAAATTTCTAGTAGGATCTAATGAAAATTAACATGTTAAAATCGCATAGTATTGTCACCTACGGGATGTGTGTGCACATTTTATTTCATAACAAAATGCATCATAGATCATGTAATTTTAATGAACCATAAAAATTGTGTTTATCTTACGAAAATACAAGTAAGTAGCTTACTCATGACACCTTAAATGCTATTGTTGGTTTATTAAAAGCTGTGCTATGATGGTTTAAACAAAAAAATATACGGGATGGGTGTGAGGTGCTCTATGTAGTATTTGTTTGGAGCCTATGTTATTTCAATAACACAAAGTGGGTGTGTACGCGAACTGGCTGTGCAGTCTCGAGTGTGCAGTGCTCTTAGTTGACAGAGGTTTAAATATTTTGTACAAGTTAATCATTAACAATGTGTCAATCTCAAATTATCATCTATGGTTAAGTACCTGTCTTTTCTTGGACTAGTTACTTGTCCAAGAGTTGGCTGAGTTGTCTTGTCATTTCTGTTATTCCGTATCACATCCCTCAGATCAAAGCTGCTATCAGGTCGATCTGTGTGTCTACAAAGAAATGCTGATTATCTAAAAATATTCCATAACACAAAAGTAATTGTATCGAATACAATGAGAAATGCCACGGGAGCTGTCAGTACAGATAAACATAGGTATTGCCTTCCAAAATATACTTGAAGAGAGTCTACCTTTTGCGAGGGCTGGTCCTGGTTGGTCGGTCCCTTCGTCCATTTGACAGACGGTTTTCACGGCGATTTTGACCATCATAGTCCATTTTTAGCCTAAGACTTAATCAAAAGTTTAAGATGTCCTGATTCTCGGTATTTTGCCAGTTGGTAAAATAAGTATCAATGAGTAAATATCAAAAGGTATCAATAAGTGACTTCGTGTTTATTCACTTTCGCGCCAAATGTCATGATGGTTCACAATGTTGAAAGCGAGGTTGTCCATGCTCATGAATATTCATGTGAACACACAAACAAGATCTTAATTTTCATAGACAATTTTACATGCATTTCAGATTCATATTACATTTTTTACTCTATCATTAATTTGACTTTTATAGTGTCTATTGATTATATGATAAGAATTGAGTTGACATTAAGCTAGTAAAATCGTAAACAAATCAATGTGTACTTTGTAAACATTCTATTAACCAAATCACAACTTCCTGTCATTGATCCAGATGCGAATCTTTTAAATGCCATTGATGCCAGTCATATATTTTAAAAAGTTAATTTAACACTTACGAAGAAGAGTCGCGTGGTTATGTGTGTAGTTGTTTAGAGAGAAACCCTGGTAGAATCTAAAAAGAAGTGTATAATTACTTATCACACTGAACGTTATTAATAGATTTGTATTTCTAAGTTCATTTTATACTGTCAAAAGCAAGAAAGCGGACAGTTCAGACGATTTTTCCCCCCCTTTTTTTTTATTGAATATTCTACGTTTTACATCTGTGACAGTTGCACATCTTGTTTTGAGTATACGTGGCAAAAAATAAACTTTGTGATTTTAATGTTTGCTCTTATGATTGCTAATTCATTGAGCAAGTAAAGGAAACAGGACATAAGACGTCCATTGTCCCAGACTCCAGCACCAGCATACAGTTCAGTTTAATTTTTAACGTGACGTCTAGACAAAAGGCATGTGAGGTTTATGGAAAACAGCACTAAAGACTTACCAAACTTTTTTTCAACTATTTCAACTTGCAAGAACTTTTAATCTATATCTATAGACATGGAAAGTCGGTCTAATTCTCTCCAAAAAGAAAGGAAAAACATTCATTCTCCAGCAAGTTTGAAGGAGGCCAAATCTGCTCCAATATATTCTCCTGTCAGTGACCTTGCATTAAATCTACGTGGCCTTAAAGCATGGTAAGTAGGACATGTACAACTCTGAAAGTACTAACCATTTGATATTGTAAAACATACCCAAGAAAGCCCATAATTTTTCATCCAAGTATGCATTATATACTTAAAATGTTCATAATTATGTTTGAAAAGCCCCAATTAATTATTCACATAAAAGATTTACTGTGATTACAAAAGGTTTAGAAACAAAATATGGAGTTGAAAATAATGCTGCAAATACCATGCAGCATGAGTGTACTTGCTGAGGTCAACGCCTTTGAGTTGATGCATAAAGCTTTGCACGAATGCGGTGCCAGTGTTTTGAGACATTCAAATTTAGACAAAGGCTTGGAGCTGACAAAGCATAAAATGTCGGACTTTTGAGTGTAGAACCCACTTCTAGGACCCACTTGCTCTCCAGATTGTACAAACAGGAAATTTTATTGTATGCGTCTTCAGATTTTTCATTTAGTGTATAAATAGAAGTGTGTTCTTACATATTTTAATCTGAGATTTTAACAGAAACATTTGATCTAAAGGAAAAGATTCTTTATGGTCTCTTTATGTTTCAATTTGGTTAAGAAATCTAACCACACAATTCAATGTGACCACACCTTTCAATGTAATGAATTTTACTACTGTATTCATTTGTATCTGAAAAAGCTCACCACATGCAAAGTAAAGATGTAAATTGAATAATGTTTTTACAGAATTAGCATTTAAAACTCATTTGAATACATGAATTTCAACCAAGACTTAACAACATTTATTAGACTTTAACAGTATGGTCAATTTTCTGTGGGTGTGTTTGATTGGGGTGGTTGTTCGCTATTCCATTTCCACACATAAGGCATTTTAAAATACCTTTGAGCTTTTTGCTCCCTGGTCTCAACAAGTAATTGTTTGTCAACCCCTCTAGAATATATGTGCCCTTATCCCAAGGCTCTTATTACATATTCGGGTTATCTTATTTCCATATGTTCTGTTTGCATTATGACTCCCTAGAATTTCATATGTATCAATCATTCAATCAATCAATCAATCAATCAAATCCTAAATTTATTTAAGTAAGCCCGAATTATTCCTCATTCAGAGGGTGTGACCTGGCTGTCCAATCTATATCTCAACCGTCACCTCCAAGCCTTTCGGTCAGCAGGATCTATCAGACCCATACCCAAATGTGCACTATCTTTGTATATGATTTTTTTTTCTATTATAATTTGTTAATGTGTTTCTAAATTATTGTAATGAAAGAATAAACATGCTTTTGTTATGCATGTAAGCATTCATAGGCTAGTATAGTAGAACCTCTCTATTAAGACAACCTGTGGGACTGACCTCAAGTGGTCTCATTAGAGAGGTGGTTTTCATAAGAAGGTTTATTTTGGTCACTTTATGAACGTTTGGGTTCATGAAAAATGGTCCTATTACAGAGGTGGAAGGTGGTTTAAATGTAAATGTGTTTATTTATAGTCGCAATTCACTGTTAAAATGCTTTAGCGTCTTTACATATTTACACCAGGTCATTGGCATCCTTGGAAAAATGGTCTAATCACTTACAGATATATAGAGGTGGTCTTAGTTGAAGGTTCTACTGTAGTTAAAATCCGAAACATTTTGGTCACTTTATGAATGTTTGGTGTCATGAAAAATGGTCCTATTACAAAGGTGGTCTCTATATAGAGGTGGTCTTAATTGGAGATTCTACTGTAGTTAAAATCCGAAATCTTTCATGCATTAACTTTCAAATTCTACACTCGTTTAAGAAGATGGAGACTGTTAAAATGTGTCTTAACTTAAGTGTCCATGATGTGGTTTTTCCTTTCATCTAATGCTAACAGTCATTTTTCTTTTCATCGAACATTTGCATCACTGAAGAAACAATCTTCTGGCAAGAAAATTAATATTTTCCTTGATTAATATTATTATGATATCAAATTTATGTTGCAGTGAAGATGAGGGCTGTATTGGAAAACATGGTGGAGCCAGGTCAACTCACATGCTCCCTGAAACACCAAGGTCCAGGTTCAGTCCCATATATGAAGATGATGGTATGTATATAAGACATACAAGTAAGATCATTTCTTTTTGCATTGGTGTTTCTTATATATGATTACTATGGAGACAGGAATATGCACCAAAACTCAGTTTACATTAGCAGGTCAGAAAGTATGTGGATGCCAATACTTATAGCATTCAAAACTGGAAAGAATGTGCTTGAATGACCTACATGTAGAACCAGTGTGAGGAAGTTGACCTTGATGTTTTATTTTGTTGAGTTGATCAGTTATTGTATTCTAATCATCACTTCCTTCCATCAGATCCTTTTCCTAACAACTCCCCACGTGGGGTTGTACATTTTGTGGTTACAAACAGTGGTCTTAAGCTTGTTGTGGTATATCCATTAAAAGCACAATGGTTGATTTTATCTTTTTGTAGCACTTTCTAGCATATGTGAGTGTCTGCATACTTAGACACTAAGGAATATGTAGAAAATTATAATAAAATAAACATTTTGGATATAAACCTCATTTAAATGTGTCTGGTCACTAAAATTTCTCTTAGGACATAACTTAACATTTGTTAAGTTAATGCTTAACTTTATTGTCTGTAACAGTATATATTAGAAAGTATACTATTTATTCTCATTTTGTTTTTTGTAGAAGTGGAATCAAAGGATTCTCTTGTGAAGAAAATGTCGCCACTTATGAACAGGTATTATATTCATTCTTACAAGTTTATCTGTAATGTGTTTTGAAGTCTTTCAAAATGCAATCATTTGAATGCCTGGAAAATATTTAATTTTACATTTACTGGTGTCTGAAAGATATATATTTAGACAAACATAAAATCACAATTTATTTTAAATTTTCAAAATAACTTGTCACAGACCAATTTTATGTTAGAGTGAATTTTTAAGCAGAAGCTTAAAATAAATTGGAATGCATTATAAACCTGCAGTGTAGCAGATTTTTTTGTGGTTAAATTTAAAGGGCCAAACCACATCATTACCTGGATATTGAACATTTTTGACCACACGCAATATGTAAAGGGTACATCAATTCTTCATTTCCTGTCCATAAACCATTATACCCTCAGCACACCGAATTTTGAACTACAATTTCATGTGGAAAATACATTTCATGGGCAATTTTGTCTGTGTTAGTTTAACACATTTGTATTGTGAAAATATACACCTGGTGCTGTATAACATTTTGCCCTTAGAGAAGAATGTTATTGCTGGCAAAAATCAACCCAATATATGGTTGATGGACCTCATTTGTAGATAGGGATAGCAGTAATGGTTTTTTAAAGATTTTGTCCACCATGGTTTTTCTTAACTTTTTTATTGTTATCATGTGCCAGGTTGAAATATTAATAAATACCAATACCAGATAGAAAATATTGGGGTAATTTGATAAAATCTATGAAAGTAACAATATAAGATACCTTCTGATTTATTTTGATAAAAACTGTCATATTTTTAAAGAAATTTTTATTCATTTCAGTCACTACTTAAAAACCCCACAACATCCTCCTTTTTCAACAATTATCCACTTGGTTTATTGCCACAAAATTTCCATTCAGATTTGAATTTGGAAAATGCAAAATGATATGAAGCATGCAACCACAGGCGTATCTCCCATCTTTTTAGACTTGCTATACATAGGCAATTACCTGAGCATATTGAAGGTGTAATTTATAAGCTATGAAACAGTGTTGACTTCCCATCCTTTTTATTCATACTTAACCCATAGGCGTATTTAAACGAGTTAAGTTTTTCCCGCTATTTTTCTTCTATTCTTTGGTTAAATTTGTGAATATCAGAATTGTGTCAGACATTGAGCATGAAGGTCATTTTCTCTGAGTCTAGATTTTTCCCTTCCAATCCATCATACCTTTTTATAAAAGTACTTTTTGTAAATTGTTTTAATACACTTAAATTTGGTGTAATGTAAATATCGATTCATTTTGCACTGCATGCATGTTGGCATATCGAATATGTATGTTATGAAGAAAAAACGACACCATAATTTATGTGAATATGCCTTGGAGCATACATAGGTGGAAGCCATGAGCTGGACATCAGTAACAGTAAGAGACCAAGAATCCAGCAAGTTCGTGCCTTATTTGACGTTTGATGATGTTTGTTTTTTACTTCATAATGCACGCCCACAAGTCTCTTTGAAAACATAACTAGGTTACCACAAGTATGCAAATCAGTTTTTCAAATGTTGCTTTTTATATCCTGCTTATGCACATCCTGGTAATGTATTTGAGTTTTAACTGAAATAATTCAAGCATACATGTATCTTATTTGTTCAAAAGAACGATTGAAAAGTAATTTTATTACGAAACTTAAGTGTAATTAAATTTGCATTTTTCTCATTTTCTGCACTTGACATGATGTAAGGACAGAAGTCTTAATTGATTTGATATAAATATTTAGTAATAAACATTTTGTTTTATTTTTGCAATTGAAAGCTATTAATTTAAGGTAGCAGGCTTCCCCACTCCAGCATATCCACAGATTCCAGACTTCTGGCATGTTTGAGATTCTATATTCCCTGCTTTTTCTGAAAATTTTGTGGTTATGTTACACTTTTTATAGACAATATTGCAAATGCTAATGTGGCTGAATTCTTTTGTGTATGCTTCTGCGTGTAGCTAATATGAGCTTATCTCTTTTTATGTTATATATTTTGTGTTATTCAAATTTTAAAAAATTGACAAAATAGTCATTCATGTGGTATTTGGTTAATTTTACTTGCTTATATGTCTGCTACTGTGAAACTCTTACCCTGCTAAAAATCCACCTACACATGTACACTTGAATTTTAAGGATTGTCCATATCTCACAATCTCTTGTTGGCTTATATACAGTCATGACATATGCTGAAATTTGAATTCTTATCACCAGTAATAGTCAGCAATCTTAGTATTTCATTTACTGGTAAGTGTATTTTTTTTTTAATTACTGTAAAATATAACGTACAAGCTATCTGTAGATATATTTTATTATTTATAAAAGAAATTTGAATTTTCAGTGAAGTATAAAGATTGATATCTGTATAACAGTGGTATTAATGTGATCAGATAGATATACATAACCATGCTATGGTCACTTGATATCAGATGGTGATGCGTGAGTGAACTTTGTGTTCAATGACCACCGTCCCAGTAGAATGGAAGACCTTCATAGAATTCTCTTTTAGACAATAATATTAATCAGGGGGTGGGGCCGTAGTTTATATTCTATCATTTAATGTCTTCAAATCATCCATAGTGATGCGTATCACTTCATAGCTCACAAATGACCTATAGATTTGTAATCCTCTCCGTAAGAAGCTTAGTATCATTCCCATTGTATGTATGTGTCTCATGTGTATAGTTACTTGAATACATAGTTCATGTAACACTATTATCATTAGTATTTATGTGTATTCATATTGTCCGTTAATTAGAACAATACCCACAGATGATCACTGTGAGATACTTCTTCAATTCAAGGTCTTCTTGTGCTATGCTCTGAAATGCATATAGTGAACGAATTGTCATTTTGAGAAACCTGTTTATTCTATCCTTGACACCACTCTTGGAGTTGTCTGAAAAAGATGTTTTCATAAATTAAGAATAGACACTAAATTGTAGAAGTATGAAATTACAAAAGCACCTGTTTTTAAGGTTTATAGAAATCTATTGTTATATACATATGCAGCATTCATGTGTATGAAATATGCTACACGGGTTTGCAGTTTTAACTACCCTGGTGTCACAGCCTTATACAAGTTTGCCACAGATGTACCTGAGTTGCAACATGTGGAAATCATTGAACATGTTGAAAAGAACAAGAGCGCATTTGCTAAGTTGGCATTTTTAATTAGATTTCCGCTTAGCTTATACTATACTGAAACTTCTATGGGGGGAGGGAATAAAGATTCACTAATTAGCTGTTTCAACATTTACCCTAAAGCCCCTGCCTTTGAATTTCATCTCATCCATGATAAAAGAAGATAACCTACAGTAATTATATTATCAATATTGTTCAATATATAGTTGGAGTGATCTTATATTATATATTTTTTTGTGGTTTCCTATTTTTATTTTTTGTTGCACACAATAACTTAATATCACTACATACTTGTCAAATATTACAGCCTATCATCGCTTCTGGAGGGGCGAAAATCAGTAAGTAACAGTTCCTAAACGCAATCCTGGACTGAAGTTCATTGTAATTTTTTTTTTTTAAAGAAAAATGACTGATTGAGAGAAGAAATGAATACGTACTGACTGTCCCTGGACATCAGCTGGTGGCTGCTACTGGCGGGAAACCAGCCAGCAGGTGTGGGGCGGCTGGCGGCTCCCGCCCTCCCACAGCAGATGGCCTTTTTAGCTCATGTACAAGTCTCCAGTTTGATCAGAGCAGTTAGGTTCAATACTGAAGTCAATGGCTTGTTCATTAGCATGCGTTGGTAGTAATTTGAATCTCGAAGTTCAATCATTCGTTTTAGTTTTTGGCATTGTTTTCTGGGTAATTCTATACTGTTTAATGTGTTCACCTATCTTGATATTTAGTTTGGAAAAGATCAGTTTCAATACTTGTTCATTTGTCTGTTTTCTATGGGGTACTGGATCTTCTTGTTGGTTTTCTCTTCCGGGTTTGATTTCTATATAGATCTTTTACAATCACTATGTGCTACCTCTGTCTTTCATATTACTAGAAATGAGATGAGAGGACCCTCTTATTTCATTCCTGATGTTACTCAAAGTTTTTCACTCCAAATTAGAGTTGCTGATATTGTGTACCTATGAAGTCCAATGCAATTATTACTCACATGGGTGTTCATAAATTAGTTTAACATCTGTTCATTTTTTCTCAGTCTCCAGGGAGACTTAGATGTGAGTTATTACTGTGAGAACCTTAGGCCCAAAACTTTTGAAGTCCCCTCCACGACCCCACAGTGGCAGATGCAGCAATATCTGTTTTCTGTATCGGCATTTAGGAAAAAGAGGGGATGTTTAAGAATAAATAACTCCACTGCTGATTAATAATTACAATGGTTATTGTGTGTTGAGAAAGTGCACTTCCTTTGAAATGAACAGTTGTTCGATAATTAGTCGTATACTATTGAAAGCTGTCAAATGAATTCATCAATCACGGAAGGTAAAAAGAAGTCTGGTTATATTTTTGTAATATAACAGTCAAAAAAATTGATTTGTACATTACCATGTTGCCATGATATGTGCATGTAGGACTTGCTGTGTATTGACAATATAATTTTTAATAGACTTTATTAGTGTGCCAATGACCTGAAATGTATGCATTTACGAGTTTCAAGTTGTGTGGTCTACCTAAGCTACACCAATGTCATGATATTTCTACAAGGCTGAACCACTCACTATGTTCTCTGACCATGCTTGATTAGCTTTTGTACGCATCTGCACTTTGATGTTCTATCCACGTGCCACGGGTCTTATGAGAGGCGCTCAGGGTTCTAATTACAGGCCATGTTAAAGAAGCCGCAATCATCATACAGTGTTCCAGACCTGTAGCTTGTAGCTTTGAAAATTTTGTAGTTTAGGGAGTTCTTTTGGGCGTGTGATATTTGTCGAGATATGTCATGTATACACCAGCTGGTATACACCCTTGTATTAAAGCACAGGAATTCAACATTGAATTTAAAATGTGGGAAAATTTAATTCATGGATGTAACATGTTACATGAGTTAGTATAAAATGTGCAATGAAAAAACTAACATGAGCGAACTGACACCTTGAATCCAAAAAGAGACTCTTTACCTCTTGTTCACTAAAATGTACACCAAATTTTTTTTTCATTGAATCATAAAAGTTCAATTTCGTCCTGGTCTGATGAATTCAAACACTTTTAAACCAAAATATGCTAAATTTGAGTTTTGCTTTTTAATGTCATCCCATCATTATTGGAGCAATTTATTTTGACATAAATGACCATAATGAATTTATGCATGAATTGTCTTTAAAGTTATTGTCAGTATACAATAATGACCGCCATTTCTAGATCATAAATAAGTTTTCTCATATTAGAAAAATAAACCTTTTTAGATAAGGAAGTGTAAGGCCTCTTAAGGGCACTTACTTTTATTGTATGTAAGTGCATTTTAATGTTATCCCTTACTTCATCATTGACATTGGTCGTTTCCTTCATTATATCAAATTTTTAAAAATTAATTGACACTTACAAATGAATGGCATGAAGAAAATAATGTATTTCAAAAGTGGTAGTCACTAGTTTGTTCTAAGTGTTCCATACTTATGCTCAATTGTGCTTACTCTTAATGCTTATTTCAAAGCTTAAAAACTTAAAAGTTATTAAAAAGTTAATGTGTAATTATTAAAGAAAAAAAATAGCCTTGAGCTCATGTCACAAGTACTGTTATAATTGCATGTTTTAACGCAAAAAAAGTCATCTGCCACATGACAAATATTTTTTTAGACAAGCATATATACAATATTTGTTCAGAAATGTGTCTATATGATGGCTTTAAATATTTTACTAAATGAAACTTTGTTATAATGAACTCAAAACCGTTAGCTTTAAAATTGCACGGTACAGCTATTTTCATTGTGCAGAAAAGGCCAAATGTGCTCCACGTATTGGCATTTGAAATATGGTGCTTTGTCGTGGACCATGATTTGTTTCTGTAAAGAAAATAACACAGAGGCATGCAGCTTTTGACAGCTTATCAAGTTATTAATGCAAGGGATGACTTTTGGACATAACACAACCCCCAAATTTGCCATGTATTCAACCTGAGAATATTCGCCCCCGGAGCAGTTTTCCACATCAATGCGAAAATCCCAATCCAAACATAGGCAGTGGAAATTAATTTAGAGCTGTATACAATGTAGAATCATCGAGCTGATTACAATAGGCCTCTGCTGCCCTTATCCGCAGTCTGAGGGCACAATTATGTCACTTATATGGGCACATTGTTTTGTGGAAGGACCACCAAAATGGTAGGCTTCATGCCCAGCCAGATGTGTGGAGAAGGAACTGCAAAGTTTGACACATTGCCTTAAACTTTATGGTCTCGGAGTGTGGATTGTCCATCTGCCCTGGTGAGATGTGCCACCTCTGTGCAGGAAATAGCTATACTCTAGTTTTATGGTATTGATATACAGTCAGGATGTAATCATGCCACACATGGATGGTTAACTGGACCCAAGTTATAAATTTGCGGACAGAGTTAAGGTCTGCAGATATGTCAGATTTGTCATTTATGATTTTCAAAAAATTATGCACGACTTTGTATCATGCACCACTGGGTGTATGAAAAAACTAGGTGTAGGCCTGAAAAACTCAACTTGTGGGGGTGGATGCGAGGCTTGAATATCTAGGCTTCAGTTACAAGGGCGGCCAAAAAATTGATAGACATTTTAGTAGGACGAGGAGGGGTGCTGAAATTTTCAAACATATTAAGGCATGGACCTGAAAATCATATCATGATAGTTTAATTTTTCTATACCTTTCATAATTTATGCGTGCAGGGGCTGTTGGACAATCATGTGTTTGCCATCTAAAAAAACAATTTTGCACGGGCATGGTATTCTCTTCATTAAAAATAAATGGCTTTTATATTATCATCTTGTTTTTGGATGTAACAGAAGTGTGGCCATGCAAGTCAGCATTGTTAAATAGATTGACAGTATGAATTGCATTACCAGAACTTTTATTATCCAACGCCTGCATGTGCACCTTAAAAATGGGAAAATGCTTCCCTGGGACAATTGTTTTTAGACTACATCTGCCACATATCAGATGCTATATAAATGTGGAGAATAGTTCAAGTGTGCCTCTTAATTCATATATGGGTGGAAAAGGCAGGTGAAACATGGCAACCCGCTCAAATCTTTTATCAAGGAATGCTTCTTACATCACTTGAATAGCAAAGATCACTTGAAAGATACCAAATTGCTCCAGTGTCTCTTCCCAAATACCTCAGTGGGTTTAATATTGCATTATGTTTGATAACAATACGCTAATTGTATATTTCATTTGATTTCCAAAAGATAAGCTTTCTTCATCTGCAAATTTTCTTCATGCATGGCAGTCTATGTATATATTGATGATATCAAAACAATTGCTTCCTCTATGGTTCAATATTTTCTTGTCTTTGAGATTTATCTTGCATGCCCACAAGTGTTATAAGACTAAGTATCCCTGTTTTATAAAATTTGAGAAAGCAATTATTATTTTTACTTCAGGCTTAAAAGATTATGAAGAGCAAATTTATGTTTGAAAATTCATCACTATCTAATCAAGCAAGTCATAGTATAGAGCAATGCGCTGAATCTTAAATAACGATGCAAATATTCTAAGACCACTTTTTAAAAAAAGACATTGTGCTCATAATAAATGTGCTGAATATGGTACACAGCTTCTAAATTACTATTATTGAATGTGCCACAAAATGCATGCATCAACTGATCAACTGCACCTGCTCTCTTGCTGTCTCAGTAAATAATTCAATATTATCACTCACATGCTAACAAGCAATATAATAAATGTTAACTTCATTATTTTGTGATTAAATTGAAATAAACTAACATAACCATAATAAAGATGAAGAACCGTTAAGACCATTTTACTCTCAATTGTGACAATATTAAAATTCTCTTTTGGAAAACCATTATACTGATGCATCCAGTATTGCATGGTCAATGACCATCAACCTGAAGTATAAAAAAAAAAAAAAAAAAAACAGCACCTGCTAATTGCTGACTGTCATTATTTCCTCAAAATTTGTAGTTTGTAGAAAGGTATAATGTGCCTGCCAAATTTAATAGGGCACCACCAATGGTCTGCTCCTCTACATATGTATTGCTTTTTACTAGATTGGTTATAATTGATATTTTACTTTAGCTTATTGAAAAAGGAAGCGTCATATTTGCAAGTTTTATGGACTGTTTCACAAAGCCGCATAACCACAACAACCAAGAAAGTTTTCCACTGCGTGACTGAAATTTGAAAAATGCCATTTAAACTTAGCCTTGAACTACCAACGTCTTGAGTAGAAATCTTTGTGTTGAAGCCATAGTATTTTGTATAGTTTAATTGATCAAGGCTACACCTACAAATTTAAATGCCCACAAGATTTAAAGGGAACACACAGGGTGATATAACATCCTACTTACAGCATTCTCAACTTCCCTTTTCCACTTACACCCATTAATTAAATTTGAATTTATTGGAAATTAGTTTAATTTGATTGCAGGACAGTAAAGTCTGTAAAAGAATCGAGAAAAAACATGGATGGAGCTGAACATTTTTAGAAAAAGAATATGTTTGAAATGTAATTTTCATTTGTAATTTATCTCCATATACATATACAAACAGAGGTTTTTAACAATCATTTAATACATCCATACAAGATGATGTCATTTTTATATGATTAAATATATATTTCTAACAAAATATATTGAATTTTTGTAGCAATGGGTGCAATATACACCATTTCATATATTGCTAAATATTAAACATGTTACATGGACGGATTCTCATGGGAACACGCCATAATAGGTGATTGCAGTTAAGCTTAGGCTTCTGAATTCAACAATCGTGATAACATTTCAAAGAAGCATTCTCTGGTTGGGTTGATTTCCTTCATATTGTTTTGGGACCATTGAGTAAGATGAGATATATTGAATGACCAGTGACCAAAAGCTGTATGGGAATTTACAAGTCATGGGATTACATATGTAATAACATTAGATTTTTGCTGTTGTTTAAGATCCCACATGTATTTAAATCACCTTACATGATCATGTGCTTTTAGAGACAATGTAAGTGCTATTAGTACGTGCTGGTCATCTAGCAGATTTTTGTCATCTTTTGTGCTGAAATATGATCTGATCATATTCAAAATATCAAAGCTAAAAGAAGCACTGGGCATAAATTTGATCATGCACAATATAATACATTTGAATTTAGTCATTCTTGTGATAAGTCTGCCAGCATGATTATCCTCTAATTTTATGATGACCAGATGCCTTTGTTAACAACGAGTTTTAAATTAACATTTGCAAATAGAAGGTATTTTTTACTCCGAAACAGATTTTTCATCATACAAAGAGCATAAACTTGAGTTGTACAATGCATTTTTCTAGAAACTACAGCTCTATGGACTAAAAAATGTACAAATTATCTATGCTTTGAATATGTATATTATTGTAATCAGTCATCACAACATTCAAAATGATTAAGTATGTCACAGATCATACAATTGAAAGGAAGTTAAGAGAGACAGGACGAACAAAATGTAACTTTTTCGGTAAAAAATGTTTGGAAAGAATATGCTGTACAAAAGTTGAACAAATAACTGTATACTAGTAATATGTTACTACAGTTTCCACATATTGTTCATATTGTCTATTAACAGTCCCTAAGTTTCCAATTTGACTTTGACTTAACCTACCACCAACTGATATACCTGTATATGTTCAGATTAAAGTTTTACAGCCATACTTGTCAAGAGAAGCATGAGGCAAACTCTATTGCTCTTGCCCCAAGAGCACTTTAACTTTCTACAGGACAAATGTTATCTGTGTCCTTACTTGTCATTTTCGGTTTCCTACTTCTTCTGGACAATTCTTAGTTGGTACATTGAAAGTTTTAAGGATTGCATCCTTAATTCAATTTATCTAGAAAAAACAGAACAAATTACATTGCATTGTTGACGAAGATAGTAATCACCCTCCTTGATCCCATTAGAGTTGTTTTCATTCCATTAAGCACATGTTTTTGCTGTAATTGTCATTGGAGTAACTTCCTAATTTCTAACCAAGATTTTACTGCCTCTGCTATCATGGGCAAGGTCTTGTTTCTTGTTGGTTCATATTTCTAAATTACTTACAAAATTTTCCAAAGATGGGTTTTCTAACAATATCAAGATGTATTGTTTACCTATGCAGTTGTCCAACCCAACATCGCTATCATGGTTAAACAAATGTAAATAGGATTTTGCCACCAAACCCCAAACTCCTTGTGTCAATATACTTGAATTCTCAATTCTTGGAACCAGGGAATGTTTGTCAAATATGGGGGGAGGTGCATTGACAAATTTAAACTTTTCTTTTCTAGTTTAACATGATTTTTCCCCCAGTAAATAACATTAAATGTTGAATGATTATTACATATTTTACTTATTAGATAAACATCTACCGGTATTTGTATTTACTCAAGATAAAATAGTGTCCGGTTTTGAAAGTGATTACAAAATAACAATTAATATTCTTTTTCAGATTCACATCTCTAATACCAAAACCAGGAGTAAGCAAAAGGTAAGAAAACTGTTAATCTCTAATCATTTTAGCATACCTTAAGTCATTTACTCAGTAAGATTCAAAATGAGCTTAACTGACCAGCTTTGTAAAGCAATTTCCAATGAATTTCCACCCATTGAAACTTTCATTCTGCTACCTATCACCATTTCCTTGAGATTCTCCTTACTCTGTTGTAATATATGTTTTCCAAAGAAAGGGTATTGTTTACCTTTCTATTCACTCATCTCAATCACCTCATTTGTTTACCTATAATGACCTGATTGGTCATTACCACACCCACTGTTTGATGTTGACCACCTCAAATATTGTGCTGTTTGGATAACAATAGGGGGCCATTTCAAGGTGTTGCACCTATTTAACTGTAGCTGCAGAGGAGCAAGTAAACTAAGAAACATGTTTGAAACCACTTAATGGTTCATTTGAACAGCATTATTAGTGCAATCTCACAATTCTAGTGCAATACAGTGAAAAGTTCTGTGTGATATGTCACAATTGTCTGGGTAGAAAAGGAATCTAATATAAGTAGAAGTGACTGTCAACAAATCAATGTTTTGTCTGGAAGGCTTTTTTCTTTGCCAGGATTGTGACATTTTGTAACTTGGTACATATCGCATGTTCATTACATAGCTTTTAGATTAGTGCATTCTATATATCAATTAACATACCCAGCTTTTGCCTTGTATCATTTAAATTATATCAGATTATCCCTGAATCAGAGATATTCAGTCTCTCATGACAGTTCCTAAAACAACATGTAGACAGAATTTCCCAAGATACTGGGGTCCATAGCATATACTGAGCACGATTTTAGCATTACTTGGACAAACTGTTAACACTAATTACATTTTGTCAGTTAAGTGTGATGTTGTTATCAATACCAAACAGTGAAATTTAGCTAACTTTCTCTTCTGCATAACAAGGAAAATACAAGTAATCACTAGCACACCATTGAATAATGACTGATAATGGAATAAATATGCAGAGGTAATGATAGCTTGGTTTGAAACAATAGTTTCTCAATTCTTGCTTGATATTATGGTCCTGCTACTTTTATTTCTCCTCTACAACTCCAGTTGTTAATTAAGTGATTTCTTTCTCAAATAAGGATCTTCTGCAGATATTACTAGTAATAGGTGTATTGGATGAGCAAGTTTTATCCCTGTTTAGATTTGATAAGCTATAGATAAGATTATTAAGCATTAATTCTTGAGGTAAGCATCTAAGCTGCTTGGCTTCTATTAGTTACTGGCTACATGAACATGATATTTACAGCAAATATGTGATTATCACAGTTATAGCTTATACAGATATAATGATGGCTTGAGAAGTCACAGTTCTACTTTCGTTGACATTTTATGAATTTTAGTTATTTTTATGCAAGTAATAACACAAAGGTTCATATATGTCTGCTATGACTCATGTTTGGAACATAATAGAAGACCAACAAAAGCTTAACTTACAGTGTACATACAATAAGATGATAGAAAGAGGAGGCAACTCTGCAAATTTAAGCAGGTAGGTCACCCTCGCCTTCCGGCTGTTAACCCATGTCCATCCCCTAACCAGGAGCAGCTGCTTGCTATCTGGAATCTCATCACCTGGTCCATGGAGACTGGCTTATCTGGAGCCACCCTAGCTCTAGCATGTCTGGGACAGGTCCTCTTGCGTAGCTGTTAGGCCTCTATGACAACATTCTTGTTTTGTTTTGTTTTGTTTTTTCTTAGACAGGAAGAACTTATTAATTTTTGAAAATACTTTGAGATAGTCTGATAGGGTAGATCATCTACATGTATGTGGCGATCAGCTGGTGGTGATTGTGTGGGTTCCTGAACATTCTCTGTAGATATTGAAGAAACTAATTGGGTATTTTGATTATAATTATAATATCCCCTCAAGAAATTTTGGTAATAGTGCAAATTGAAATAGCAGATGTTAATGTCAGTTGATAAATGTGTAGGAAAATGTATGTAAGGCTTTGTTATTTTTCACTTACAGTTTTTATATATAAAGTATATACCTACATGTATGTAATAATTATTTCATCACTTATTTGTGGGCTTGTGTGGCTATATTGATGGCTGATCAGTAAAGCTGTTTTTTTTACAATCAAGAACACAGACAAATGTCATTGTTTACAAAGAGTAAAGTTACATTGCCTTTTTACCCGTGACGGAAATTTATAAGCAAACTGTTAGTGATTCACACAAAGATATGAATAGATAGAAATCCAAGATAACTATCAATTTGGACATCCTTGCCAGTGTCTATTTTAGAATTTCAAAATCCAGGGGTTTGTCAGTGGGGGGTGGGGTTATCATCCATATTTAGGCATTCATTGACTTGACAGATTTTTTTTCTTTTTCTTTTTTTTTTTTTTTTTTTTTTATAAAATGTCCTTAATTTCTTACCTCAATGACCATCATGGCTAACATAGGCTTGAGATATACAGGATGATATAATTCTGTCACACGTGGTAAATGTGAAGGAAGATTACATGGAAAAAGACAATGTAGAGAGAGCAATGACAAATTACAGGTTGCCTTTTGACAGTCAAAAGCATTATCATAATCCATGAAATGGAGACATGTTACATAAAAGTGTATGAAGCTCATGCATTTACTCTGCCTGTAACACACCTTGAAGGTATTAAATGGTCAAGGATTGTTACTTTGTGGAAGTAATTTTGACTGATGAAGTTCACGGTGCCATGAAGAAGCAGCTAACCATGGCCTATTGCTTGACTAATGCAGATTGTGATGAGGTTTTTACAGCTCCGTA